>CM076186.1:78032473-78734973 GCA_038277355.1 Encarsia formosa
CGCAATGTGTGGTATCACATTTAGACGTTGCCTCGAACAACTGCTCAGAAAAGTTCTTAAGAGCCTGACAAGGTATCATTGTAATCCCCAGCGATACATGTAGCTGGCATTTAGGTACTCGAGGTCACTTATGATGAGCCGCAACGAAACTGTTGTTATGGTTACTACCGCGGAAGGGCTTTCAGAAGGTTATTAAATCTACCGAACGCTTTTTCCCTCCCTCCGGCCCTTTCATAACGTATATATTTTTCTCCTCCCTTACTACACACCATTCATCACTAACAATATTATCATACCGAACAAAAACAACAGTATTAAGTACTTGTATAAATAATTTTTATAGATATTTACTTTCAAATAATATCTGCTTGTTATTTTTTAAAGTTTTATCATATTCAATTAGTTCACGACACCCTAGTTTAATTGCCAACAAGTGAGCATAATTAAGACGAATATGAAGATTGATTGCTTAACATCAAATAATTAACTTTTAAAGTGTTAATTTTTGTGTAAAAAGCTTCATTATATATTTTAAACTAGTACAGAAATCAGGATGGCATAGTTGAATATACTTAGTGTAAAAAATCTATTGAATAAGCTATGTACATTTTTATGTGGTACAAATGTATTTTTATGAATTATTAAATATGTATAGACTTAATATATAATTGTATACTCAATACATATAAACGATATAAATTTTTTTTGTATTTTAATATACGAATAATGCTATATAATCGCTGTAGCAGAAAATAAAATCTTGAATTTTAGTATTGATTTGTTGATTTTTTTACTTTTAAGTTTCGAAAACTTCATGTAATAAAATAAAATAAAATAAAAAATACAATTTTTGCATATGAGATTTTAATTAAGGTGGTTTTCTACCAAATGCATGACAATAGAGAATCAGCTCAGATTTTCTGGAGGTGTTTACTAGATATTAATAAACATTTCTACGAAGTCTGATCAAAATTGACTAAATAGTTTGAAAGTTACGGCAAGTTAAAGATTGAATTTTTTTCATTACTTGTGTGGCCGCTACGCTGAAAAAGTGTACTAAATTATTAATATTTATCTTCTTACAATAGAGATCCTTTAGAAAAACCACATACATATAGTTTCACTATCGAAGAATTCATTTCTTCAAACTGCAAAAAATTGACCTTTTACAAATTTTACAGTAATTTTACAAAAATAATTTTCACGTGAATAACCTCCAAAACTGCGGTATTCAAAGGTGAGGTTAAAAGTTTAAAAACATGTTTTGTTGTGATTGTCAATGTTTTTTTGGTAGAAAATAATTTCAGAAGCCATAAAAAGTTAAAAATTAAATTTTAATAAACAATTTTTACTAATTTGGTGAAATAATTTTTTTTTAGTCTTGAACTTGACTAAGTAGCTCTGGTAGAAAACCACTTTAACTTAAATCAACCGTAAGGTTGTTGGGTCGGTGCGAGAGAGAAAGAGATACTAGTGCGAGTCGAACGGAGAGATTCACGGCGCTGTCTGTCTCTCTCGCACTCGTGGCACAACATAGTACCTAACCTAAGATTTTAGTGTTTGATTATTTTTTTCTCAGCTCATAAGGTCCATTGGTAATTGCTTTTAATTGATAAGTGTTTCAAAAAAATTTTTCTTTTACCCTGAATTTTTTCATTAAAAAATACTTGTCAGGTCCTATTAAACTTTCAAGAAAACAGTAATTCCCATAAGCTTACGTATTAAACAAATTTAGCAATATCTTTTCTCCCAAGGTTCATTTTGCCCTAAAAATTTAGTGGCATCAATAACAAGCAATCACCTACAAAATGAGTACTTTTTTGTTAGAATCTACTTGTCAATTCATGGACCGACCCAACCTTAAATATTTAGATTACAAGACTTTCTTTTTAGTTTCTGTAGTGATAAAATTTTAATAAAAATGATGAAAATTTATCAGAAAAAGAGTTAGTTTTATCATTTATTTTATTATTAATTTTTATATCCTATGCTCTGACATAGTTCAAATCACCAATATAATTGTTTGTAATCAACTCTTTACCGTGCGTCCTTGAAAACCAGAAAATGTTTTTAGACGATTTATTGAATTAAACTTAAAATGCTACAGCTTAATTACTATATTTTTGTATTATAATGGTGACTTAAATATTTATCTATTGTGAAATTGTTGAATTTTGTATTGAAATTAAGTAGAATTAAATGAGTTGTTGAAAAGCTGTCTACGGAAATATTTTCTCGTTACATTTTTCTAACCTACAGTAAACTTTGTTTTTATAACGTAGTAGTTTAATTTTGTTGTATTTGGTCTGATGTGCGCCAGAAATTTTTTTAACTTATAGTAGTAAAAAGTTATCTTTTATTATTTCCATTTGAAGGTATACACATTCATTACAAGAAACTTCCCGGCGTGCTTATATTTAAAAAAAAAAAAGCTCTCTTTGAAACAGATTTATAAATAATTATTTAATTTTAATACTTCAATTTGATAAGTCTGTGATAAACGAGTTTAATTTATTTCATTTATTACAGCCTTTTTTCTGATAAGAAGTAGCAGAGACTAGTTTTTTTTAATTATATTGAAAAGATAGACCGGTTACTTAAGTGAGTATATAAATAAATCAAAATTTTCGTTAGGATTTTCAACCTGAAGATATAAGTGGAGTGACGTTTAGTCACTTTTTAAAATAGATTCTTCGACGAGAATTTTTTTTTATTTTCAAGCAAAGTTTAGCTGCTTCGCGTAAATATTTACTACTTTTTTTTGCTTAAAATAAGTTATGATATTTACCCTTGTTTTTCCAGCTCCTGTAGGTCCAACCAACATGAGTCCGTGTCTAACTATCGTAGTTTCGTACAACTGAATCACTTTTTGGACAAATTCTATAAAATAATTAGATTTTAATGATTACAAAAAATTTGTTATCAATTTATAGATTCTTGGTAAAATTTTTAAAAACTTGCAGTTGAAGTCTCTGCTTTGTCCCAAAATGAATATGTTACACCTTATATTGAGACGTACATCATAGTTATTTGAATAAACTTTTTTTTTTAACCAAGAGATATTAAAATTTTGGGGCAAATCACAGACCCCAGAGAAAATTTTAAAAAATTTGTACCTAGATCCGTCAATCATCAATTTCAACATTGAAAATTTTTGCATTTTATTTTCTTTCCTTTCTGATAAAAAAAAAGCTAAAATTTTACTTCGTTTTGATTTACCTTCTACGGGGGCTAGTCCCAGATCTTCAATAGATTCATTAATAGCTTCTAAAAGCATTGTGTAGTCAATTGTTTTCTCTGGTACTTTCGGGAAAAGATCAGAAACGATTCCTAAAAGATAACAGAATGATATATTTTAAAAAATTTTATATGTTTATATAAATGAAATTCAATTGGTTATTTAATTGTATAGAAAGTTTTTATAAAAAATTTTTTTGACCTACCTTTGAATAATTTTAAATCATCTTTTAAAAATTTGGGCATATTAACATCTCTTAAAGCTCTGAGACAAATTTGAGCTTCAGTCATATCTTTTTGCTCACGTTTTAATATTCCAGCGACTGCTATGACAGTTTTAACCGATCTCATACCAAAATCGTAGTGATCCTGTCAAGTAGAATATATTCAATTTTAAATTTTTAACTAAATGAGATGAAAATATTTTAAATCAATAATATTATTAGATTGTATTTTAAAAGCACTGTATAGAATCTTGCAAAATCATCCTCAGTCTTAACTTGCAATTTGTCCGAGAGATTTTTCTGCTGTATAGGTACTCAAAAAATAAAAGTTCAAAAATGCAACGAAGAAGCTTTCGTAGTTTTTTAAGAAACAGTTTTTTACGAATTAGTAGATGGACAAGTTGCAAGTCCTTACTTGGCGAGGTTTAATGTTTTAATTCAATCCATAATACCTGAGAACTTAGTTGTTCTGAACTCAGCTTGAAAGTTGCGGTGATTTTGGTTGCTAAAGATTTCGCATCAACAAAACCACACGAAAATAGTGAAATTTCTGCAATCAGGGTATAATTTGGAACCATCATTGCCACTGGCCTAAAGAGAGCTTTTAAATTATCTGGAAGTTCCGTACGTCCTGCGTAACCAGGATTCATTGTTATAAAAGCTGCACAAGAAGGTTTTAGACCGAGCTCAACTCCTTCGAAAATAAATCTAATGAAGTAAGTTTTTTTTTATAAGATTTTTCATTTGAATTTTTTTTTTTTATGAGTTATAGTATTTTCACCTCTCAGCTTTTAGCACTTGAGCTTGACGAATAAACATCAACTGTTGGCTGCAAACTGAAAAATTAAATAAAAAAAATTAATTTTCTGTTGTTTCAAGAATCCCTGCTTTTCAAATAAAGATTTTTCTGATAAGGTATTCTTAATAACTTTCTTTCTTGAGTTCTCGCAGACCCTTGGATGCAGAGTTTAGTCAATTTCCTAATATTCGACCTCGGAACCTCAAACCCTCATAACCCTGAACGTCAAACTCTATAAATGTATGATCAATCACATCCCAAAATCCTGAGTGTTTAGCTAGCTAACTATGATAGAAGAACAATTCAATACAACAAGTTCAATGCCTGATCAATTATACCGTATATAATTCGGAAATACGCTTGTCTTGCAAAATTATCCAACTCGGTACCAAGGGGTACAAATATTTCAGGCTTGGGGATAATTAGTCAGACATCTATAAGATTTACGGCTAATATTCTTATTGTTACTTTTGTAGAGTTATCTAACTAGTCATCCAGGGTTTTCGTTGTTTGAAGCTTGAGGTGTCATCAGATATTTATAAAACTTGAATCAAAGGGTTATTGGGGTTCACAGTTTTGGAAATGATATTAAGTCACTGAACTCAGCACCCCGTTACGAGAGCTCAAGTTATTGGGATAAAAAATCACTGAATGATTCAACGAATACGACGCCTAAGGTGATGTTAATGGAAGTTTAAATGTAACAGGCTCGGAACGTAAATGATCAGTTATTCGTTGAACCCGACCCCAAAGATATTGGAGTTTATTGCTTGGAGGATAATTTGGGAGATCCCATCCTGGCTCCTGGAGTCAGCTTTTTAGCTGGCATCACTCCTAGCTTTTGAATCTTCGGTGCTCAAATAAAATATTATTAGTAATTTTTATTTTTTATTTTAACTTGTACAATGGTCTAGAAATAATAAGTTTTTAGTTTTCAAATTATGATAGAACTTTACTTACCGGATAGCACCTCAATTTCAATTCTATTAAATTCATCAAAGCATCCAAAAGCACCTGAGCTAAAAATAATTAAAAAATGAATTGAAATTTTTAAATTACAAAATATTAGTATTATAAAAGGAAAATCTACAAAACTTTTTCAAACTTGTGATGTCAGCCTTGCAGAAGATTTGCTGATTTTTTATTTAATTATTATTAATTCTTAAGTGCTTATACCTATATGATGATTTAAATCAAAGATATTTCAATAATTTGACTTATTGTTAGTTAACCCTTAAAGGCCACACGGGGTCCAAAAGACCCCACATAACTATCAGTGTGGCAGTTCTGGATTTGGGTGTGTCATTTAAGGGTTAAAAACCCTTCAATCATTAAAAGTTAAGTTACAAGCATGTTTTCAGCTGAGAATTTTTTCGTATATACGCCATGGAAAATAATAATATCGCTTTATTAGAAAAATTTTTCTTTGATTTCAAGTACTATATATAATACAAATCTCATTTATGTGCCTTCAGAATATCATAAGCAACGCTTTGTTATAAAAATTAAGTAATTTTTTTGAAACAGCAAAAGTAAAGAAAATAAGACGTATCTAATGTGCCTGCTTTCAAATCTGACTTATGACAGAGGTTGAATATAAAAAAGAAAACGTGATCAAAAGAATAATATTTTACACAACTGAGAGAATCCAGAATTAGCAAGCCCTTAGCAAACTCAAACGGACACCCGAGCGGAAAGCGAGGGTGCCAAGGATTTGCTAAGGGTTAGCTCATTCTGGACTCATATTTCTCACAATAACGCTCTCAAGCTTACAGTATGATTCAAATTTATGATAAGCGCTTATACTCTTCAAATTTTAAAGCGTTATTATAAAAAACTCAAGCATCGGATCAAATGAGTTTTAAGTATTTAAGGTAAGTGTTTTTTAAGTATTTTTTGAAAACAAATTTATAATGATTTTATCAGTTTTTTTAAAATGGCGATTTGTAAATGATTATTTTTAAAAAATCTCAACTTGAAACAGTTTTTTGAATAAACAACTTCCATATGGGACATATGTTTAAGTTAAAAAGTAAAATAAACTTAAAATTTGTGTCTTAAAACTTTAGTCAGGAGCTATTCAATTTATTTTTAACTTACCTGGAGACTAAATTTCAAAAGTTTTGTGGATTACCCTACATTCAAATTAAAGCTTACCTTGCCAAACCTTTGAAAAATTTTCCCATTGATATGTAATCCAATTGATCAGAACAATTAAAAACGACGCACACTATGGCAAATGCCTTGGCAAGATCTTTTACCTGAGTTAAATTCAATATTTGCTTAAACTTGATAAGGATTCTATTGAAAACAATAAATAAATTGAAGAAATCATTAAGTGTTTTTGAATTTTCTCTAATTTTTTAAAACGCTCAATGCGCATACAAAAGTCTCTTGGACATCTATAACCTATAACCCGGTGTTTTATTTTTAGATATAGCATAAAGTTGGTGGTTCAAATTTATCCAAAGAAAAAGTTTTTTTTTCAGTTCTTAATATTTTTTTGTCTCATGGAAGAACCAGTGCTTTCTAAGACACTTTTTAAAGTACATTGTGCAGTATACGAAAATAGTAAAGATTTAAAAACACTCAATCATGTGCTTAATTTATACTATAACAACTTTACCGTTTCAGTTTTGCCGGTACCTGCTGGACCCGCAGGAGCACCTCCAAATTTTAAATGCAAAGCTCCCGTCAAAGTTAAATAACATCGATCGGTCAGTGGTGTAACCACAAGACGTCCGTTATTTCCAAGATATTCATACCTATTGATGATTTATTTTTAACTTGAAAATTTTTATTTTTCCAATAATACTAATAGTAGAATTTGAACTTAATCTGATCATAGGAAAAAATTTTATGTTTAGCAAAAATAAGTAAATTTTAAATTTGAATTGCTTAAATATTAATTTTGAGATTAAAATTTGATAATACTTCTTGCACCTGGAGTATTACGGTGAAAAATTATTTTTATAGTTTTTTTGAATAATAAATATTGTATATGTATATTATTTTAAAATATACAAAAGATAAAAGTTAAATGACTTGACCATAAAATATCACCATTATTTTTAAACTAAACACATTACACAGTTATGAATGCAACATTTAAGTTATATTTAGATGTTGAATTGAACGACTTAACTTATTACTTGAATTCTATCACAAAAATTTTGCATTTTTTTGAACGAATATGACTTAATAAAATTTTAAAACTCAAGCGTGCTTCCGTGCTAGAAGATATTAGTTATAAAAAAGTATCAAACAAATCCATGTGTGAAAAAAATTCGTAAAAATTTTTTGACATCTTACTCTTTAGTCTTTCATAAGATACCTGTGGAAAATTAATAAATTTAACTTACTCGTATTGAAATTCTGCGTTAACCGCCCTAACTTTCAAGTGCTCATCGGAGTAGTAATAACGCAGTTGTGATATCCAGTCAAAATCATTGACTTTGCTAACTTTTTCTTCAATAAGTTTAAATAGAACGTCTCGGGCATGTACTTCAATCGTAATAATAGCTTCAATCATCATTCTCTCGATATCGGTACGCTGACCACGAACCAAAACACGCAGATCGTCTAACTAAAAAAAAATATTTAAAAGGATAATTGTTTTGTACGATGAGAGTCTTATCAAAATACTGAATGATTACTTGAGATATCATGACATTTTTGTAGCCCTTCAGGTCGTTGGAAGAAATAGCTTTTTCTACGTTAAAGGTGTAAGAGTGTTGCCCTACGCAAAGCGATACCTGCCCTGGCCACAAAAAGATCCATTTTTTCCTAGGCATTTCCTCAACGTTTTTAAGAGCCTCTTGGATTTTTTTTCTAACTGAACTCTGCATAGCACTTTCAACCACACCAAGCCAATACTCTACGCCACCTTGAGGAATAACATGAGGATCAAGGTGAACTCGTTCACCCTCTGTCGAGAACATTTGAGTAATAGTCAAGTCAGCTTCGAATTTCAGCCCCCTCATGTTTTCGAAACACTTCTTTAGGTGAGGCTGCACAGCCTCCGCGTTTTTGGTGTCAGCGAGGATTTCAAGGAGCTCGTCATCGCTGAGGAAGAAGAAACGAGGAAATATTAAACGACGGCTTTCGAGGTAGTCGGCGAGACCGTTTTGCACAATCTCCAGCAGACCCATGCATTCCCGCAAACTTTCAAATAGTGCATCGTCTGGGCAAAAGTCTATTATCTGCAAGAGAATTTTTTCAATATTCACTGTTTTGATCTTTTGAATATTTTTATGTTTTATTAGTACACCCATGCACAAGTGTGGACTCTTGTACTTATTGAGATAATTTTATTGATTATATCTTATAAAACGTTGTGTTAATTTTGTACCTATTGAGCTCACATCTCTTATGGGTAATTGTACCATGTGCAATTATTGTACTTACAAATAAATAAAATAAACTGAATAAAATGAAGAAAATTATTTTTCATAACTGCTCACCAATGGATTTTCGAAAGCTTGTTTACTCATTCTCCGATAATTGCGTTCCATCGTGGAAAATTTTTTTGCTTCCACTGGTAGTTGACGACTTATATCCTCAGATGAAAAAATCGGCTCTAAGTACATCCACATTCTAAATTAAAATAAACTATCAAACTCAGTAAAAATAAAAAATATTTATATTTTTGAATAATTTAATAATTTTAAAAAATTATCAGTTTATAGAATGGGTTTATGTATTTAAAACATATTGAAAACGATTCATTACGTAAATCACACATTTCACAAAAACTATGCATTGAAAATTATGAATATTTTACTTTTGCACTTCACCCCACAAAGCTATGACGTCTCGGGTAACTTTAAGTTTCTTTTGCCACTCATCAATAGCTTCTTCAAAGACACCTTTGAACGGACTAAAACCTAATTGCTGCGTGGTTAAAATATGATCATCTAAAAGAAGTTGTATATCTTCTGATACTTTCATAATATAACTTCCTGTTAATAAAAATTATTCCTTTAATTATCTTATAGTTTCAAAAAAGTTGAATAATTTACTTGAGTAATTTAATATTAAATAAAAAATATATTAAATATCATCTCAAAATTTTGTTTCATATTTTGTCGAATATTAGGGTAAAATAAGTTCAACGAATGAGGTTTCTACAAATTGAGGAGGAACTACAAGCATGCGTGAATTTTAAGTGTACAACTTGTTTAAAAGTATGTAAAAACTAGAAGGTCAGGTAAAAGTATCGTTTGGTTTTCAAATTAAGTAGCCTGTAACGAATGCTGTAAATAATCAAGTAATTGCGGCTAGTTAAATATTTAATAAACAACTCACCAGTATCTTTGTAAGGGGTGATTACCATAGTCAGAGGTTCCCACTCTAAATACATTTTTTTTAAAGAAACTTCAATGAAATGCTCCTTAGCAGCACCTTCAGATATTTCTTTAATCTCTTCTTCAAATTGTGTAATTTCAAATTGAAGCAAATCTTTGAAAGTTAGTTCAGGAGTTAAAACAATTTCAAAACCAATTTTTTCACTAATTGCTTCAAAATGACGATCTTTCATTCCAGGATTTCTTAGAGCTTCTATTATTCCAACGTATGGTTTGAATTCGTCAATTTGATCTTTCAACTTAATAGATAAATTTAGCATTTCTGTAAAATCAGTTACGAGGGAAACAAAATTAAATAATGGCAAGTATTTTGTAGAAAATTTTTAGCGCTTGATTAATATTAGCGAAAAAAATTTTCCTAGATCACGCGTACATACCGTTATGATGTTGAAATATTTTTATGCTCTTTGCCATCGTTTTATTCATTTCCATGACAGTGTTTTCAATATTACTACCCTCAATTTCCATTAAAGGACTGTTCATCCAAATTTGATATGATGAAAGCCAGTCTGTTGAGGAAAAAACAAATATATTAATAATAAAAACAATAAACGAATGAAATTGATCGATTCATACGTTTCAAACTAAAAGACTTTGGTTATAAATTTCAAAATAAGGTAGGTATGCCTAATATGTCCACCCCTGACTTATCGAATGTATGTTCTGTGGCTATCCTACAAGGTAGGAAGAAGTAAAAAACAATAAACCATGAAATTTTGAGTAGTTCTGAACATTTAAAAATTGACTGTTACACTTTATGGCAAAAAGTGGTTTTTAACACCTCTGTTCTTATTTTTATCGATGAAAATCAATACATCTAATGCTTTACCAATGAAACAAAATGCACCCGATCGAAATTATAATTTATACGCTCAATTCCCTATCCTTCTATCTTTTAAAACCGGTTTTATTTTTCAGTCATTTTCTATCAGATTTGACACAATAATAAAAAATTTTAGTTTACATCAACCCTACTGTACCTAATGTGGCCACTCTCTTTAATTTGAACTATATACTCGAGTACTTTGAATTAACGAAAAACAAAGCTTGGGAGTACATTTTAGGCCGTGTTCGGCAAAATTTATTCCATGAGGTTAATTTTATAATGTTTCTTTACTTTATTTTAATGAAAAAAAAATTTTTTTTCTAAATTGGATGTCTTTTTTCATTTATTTTTAGTAAAAAACATTTCAGATTCTGAAATGAACCGATAGATCAAAATAAAAGTCATGGCTGAGGACGTGGCCTTATAGGGCACACTAATTGTTTGTATCTTAAAAAATTATGTTTTAGTAAATTCATTGGTAATTTAGTCCAACTGATCGTAATAAAATGGTTAGTGTTTCATATGAAAGCTCTTGGATTAAGCTTCAAAATGAGATCTTAAACGTTAAAAAATATTAATTTGATGAGCCACATCATCCATTTTCGCTTAGCACGGCCATATTAGGCACACATATTAATGGTGAAAATTTAATTAAAATTATGAATAAAGGACCATTAATTAACAAAAAAATAAATAAATTATTTGTTGATCGATTTTAAAGAATTATTTATCAGCTGTGATTAAGACTGATGTTCAAATAGTTGCCATTGTAAAGAAACGTATTTTAAAAAAATTTGAAAGAGAAAAAAATTTTTCAACCTCGACGAGATTCGAACGACTGCTCTTTACTCGGTAGAAAAGCATCTTATTCAATAAGCAACGATCCAGAGCAAAAGGTTCGTCGCTCTTCATCATCCTCGAAAAAATTAGTTCTCTTTCTAGAATAGACGCATTTTAAGATCCGTGTTGAATATTAAATTCTCGTGTTTTTGTTTATTTAAATTTGGTGGAAAATAATTTTTTGAACAACTTCTAAACTTATAATTAGAGAAATAATTTAGAAGTTAGTGAATTTTAAAGTATAATTATTTTAAGAATTCCGATCTTAAACTTAAAAATAACCTGCTGCGCTCAACCAAAAGTTTTTGTAAGGCTCAAAATCTTTAACAAGTCTTGTCAATCTTTCAAATGGAACGACAGGCATTTTAAATAATTTTTGTCGAGCATTTAAAACGAGACCAAATTCTTGGGTTTCTTCAATCATTGTCCAAATTTTATTAATTTCTTTTGTTAAATCTTGAATTTTATTTATATTGGACTTAGTCATAATAGTTGTGACAATAGCAGTTATGGAATCAATTTTATCTTCAATCGCATTTTGATCTTCCAATTGAATTTTGTAAAATTTTTTTTTTTCCCAATAAGTTAAGCTGCGACTCGATTTTTCAGACTAGAAGTTACATAAAAAGCTTGTAAGTATTGAGTTGAAATTTTTTCGGAATTTCAATGATGTTCATACCTGTTTCTGGATTTTATATGGATATTTAAGAACAATCCACTTTTCATTAAAATCTTCATCGGATAAATTCCAATTAAATTTATCAAGTATTTCATAATCTGTTTTTAATTTTTGTAATATTTCCATCATTGCAGCTAGAGCCATTGGCAATGATTCTATCCATTCGCGGACTTCAAAAATCTCTTCGATGGTTTCTGGTTCTTTAACTAGCTTGAACCAAATAGAGTTAAACTCGTTAAGAATTTCATGAGAACGGTCTTTCATATTTTTTGTATGCATTGTGAGCAAACTATCCACAATTTTTTGTCGCTTATTGATTAAAAATTCTCTTAACTCTTCAACATTAACATTAAATGCCCCAATAGAAATTTTACGAGGAATTTCTTTTTCTAAAATTTCTTTTTTCTTATATTGTGAGGTTACTTCTGTTTTCAATTCGGGAATCGTATATCCTTCACGTTCAAATTCTCTTTTCAATTAAAAAAAGTATATTTCTATTATTTTCAATTATAACAAAATTTTAGGAGTCTTTTGTATTACACTTTTTTTTTTATCATTATTGTTATTACAGCTCACCCTGACCGTTATTTATTTATTATAATTCATCGGGGGGCACCGCCGATCGTCACCAAATTTTGTGAGGATGTTTGTTTATCTATAAAAAGAAAAAATCTAGGTTCCTAAGTCCTAACGCTCAGCCGTTTTTGAGGTACGTTTGTCTTAAGATTCATTTTTGTTGTTTTAAAATATGTAAGCGTTTTAAACATATGTTATAACTCTTCAAAACACTGTAGTTTCATTTAGAAACATGATTCAGACCTCTAATTGGTGGCAAAATTTTCGTCTTCTTGAGTAAAAATGATATAAATTTAGACTATATAGGATATTCCTATAGGAACCTAGACTTTTTCTTTTTATAGATAAACAAACATCCTCACAAAATTTGGCGACGATCGGCGCGGGGCCACCCCTGGTCCCCCCTTGTTAGTCAGACTAAAATTGATCTACGCAACTTCTCTTATTCTCAAAATCAATACAGTTAAATGTTTAAATAAGATAGGTGTGCCTAATATGGTCATGCTAAGTGAGAATTGATGCTGCACCTCACCAAATTAATATTTTTTGACGTTCAAGGTTTCATTCTAAAGCTTTATCAAGAGCTCTTGAATGAAACCTTAACCATTTTATTTCAATCAGTTGCGCCAAAGTACCAAAGAATTTACTAAGACGTAATTTTTTAAGATACCAACAATTAGTGTACCTAATATGGCCACATCCTCATCTATGACTTTTATTTTGATCTATTGGTTCACTTCAGGAACTGGAATGATTTTTAATAAAAATTAAAGAAAAAATACAAAATTTCTGAAACCACACACTTTTTTATGAGTTGTACCTACTAACCAGAAGTTTTTCATTAAAATAAAATAAAAAAAGTTATAAAATCGATTTTACGGAATAAATTTTGCCAAACACGGCCTAAGATGCACTCGCAAGCTTTATTTTTCGTTAATTCAAAGTACTCGAGCCATTTTGACCATTTAGTACCAACATACAGAGTATAGAATTCAAATTAAAGGGGGTGGCTATACTAGATACACTAGGGTTGATGTCAAGTAAATTTTGTTATTATAGTGTCAAATTTGATAGAAAATGCGTTAACTAAAAAATAAAAACGGGTTTCAGGTTGGAGGATAGGGAATTAGGCACACCTAACTTATCAATTTTTTAAATATTAGTCAGACTTTACTTGAAGTTCTATTTAAAATCAAATAAAATAATATCGGAAAATCTGTATTTATAATTGTCAATTCGAAAATGCTAATCATTTAAACATTTAATTTAAAATGATTTTCAGATGATTTTATTTGGGAAAATTAAATTTATTTTTGTTGTGTACCGTACACGGTAGCTTTTTACTTTAGATCCTATAATTTATCCCAAATAACCCACTTTAGTTTAAAAAACTACTAGTTTTTACTTTAAATCCAATTACCCATCCTAAAAAACCAACTTAAATTCACAGAGTGTCTAAAGTAACTATTATTTGGTACCGTGTGCCGTGCAGCGTGCACCGAATACGGTACACGGCGATGGTACCTAGACACTTTCTTTATAAAAGTTGACAATTTTTTTCTAAAACTGAAAACTAAAAATAAAAACTGTTCAAACTAATTGAAAGTCATATTTATATTTTTTTGTGGGAAAAGTCTCCCAATCCAGCAACCGCTAGTTTTGAATAAAAAAAAATTTTTAGTTCGTCTATAAAATAAAATATCATATTATTTTATGAGATATTTCTTACTGGACATATTTTTCGACGTCTAAATTGAAGAAATTAAGGTAAACCTTATATTTTTTTAAATACGCAAATAATGGTATCATGCATTTATAATAAACAGTCTTTATTTTCTCTCGGGCACTGCTTATTAACGACTCATCAACTCCAACCGATTGAATAAATAGATCCTTCGGAAATCTCAAGTTGGTAAGGAGCAACGGATGAATTTGCTTTATCCGCATACATGATCCCAAACTATGCAAAATCAGTTTATCAATTTTTTTCTAAAAATAATCAAATTTAAGATGAGTATATTATGAGATTTTAATATATTGTTATGAATGCTGTGTGTTCGATAGATTAGTGAAAATTAGCACACCAGAGTAAGCGAAGGATTTGTTGAATAGTATGGACCTTCCGAGTTCATACAGAGTTGAATTTCGAAAATCACAGAACTCGATGGTTTGAACCGATTACTCGTCAAGTCTTCGCCCCAAGTAAAATTATCTTCTAATTTTAAAATTGGTAAATTTGGTAATACAAGACTTTTGACAAAGGTATTTATAGATTTTTCAATTAGTTGACGCAATGCAACCTGTTGAGTAAAAATTTTTGCTTCAAGTAATTACTGTAACGGTATTGAAATTACACAAGAGCAATTACCTGCATACGTTGCTTAATAAGATCCATGAGTCTTCTGAGTTTCATTACATGATAAACGTAATGGTCTCGCTGAGTCAAATCAAACCACCCTTTACCGACATGTTTCAGACAGGTTTTCATAGATTGGGATATATTAGCTATCCAGTCAACTTTTAAATAATGAACTATGGAATTTATGGTATTTAACTCTTGTGATTCAAATTCCTCAATCGTCTGCGGTTCAGCATAATTCGTGATAAAAAATTCTAGGTCATCAGACACTGTTAGACAGTTTGAAACTACGGATAGCATTGCATCGTAAACTTCTGCTTCAACGAAAAGGCTATTCCATGCAAAATAATGTTTGACTTCCTGAATATGTAAGTATTTTCATTAAAAGTTCAATAAGTTACTCTGCTTTTATTTTATGTGATAAAAATTTAACCTCGTAGCTTTTTTGCTTTATCGTTATCAAAGAAGTTTGCAATACATCGTTGTTGGTTATATCATCCGTTGAATCGCATCCGATCAGGTCATCCGTTATATCCGAATAAGAGCCTAATAATTGACGACACACAAGATCGCACAATACACGTTGATGATTTTTATTGAGTTCGTTCAATATCTGTAAATATTTAAGTTTTGAAAAAAATAATTTCAACTGGTGCGTATTTCTCCCTGCGCTACCGATTGTTCGGTTTAAAGGGCTTGGCCGAATAAGATAGTAATTTTTAAGAATTGAAATTTTATGCACTAGGGTGAGAAAAAGCTTTCCGGGCTCAAATTCCGCCAAATTAAGGAAAGCTGCGCTAAATAAAAAACCACTTCTTGTTCCCTTGGCTAAAATCGAAGTTAAATATATGTAAAAACAAAAAATGAATAATGTTTTTATCATGAGCACACCCCAAAATTCCCGAGCTAAAATTTAATTCGAATTTTCTAATGAGGTGACTTTAATGACAAAAGTAGCCACTTTAAGGGTATATGACGACAAAAAATAATATAAACTTCTAAATGTAATGGTGGAGGTAGATTAAAATTTATTTCTAGTTAACTTATACAAACCACTTCTATCACCAGCTTTTTGTTCTTGAGTTGTTCCTGAGTCAAGTGCACCAAAATGTTATCTTTTTGATTCTTGCTTAGAGCAGGCATCCCTTCTTTAGGCATACAATCAAGGTACAAGTTGTAACTAAAAAAAGACACTGAGTTTAAAAAAAAAATTAAATAAGCTCTTTTTTCTGAATTTTTTAAATTAATTAAAGAAGTTTTTGAAAATTAAAATTTTCACTACGATGAGATGATCGATTTTATTTACATCAATTTGAATGGTGCGGATCTCTATCAGAGTTGTCGATACATACATCCCGAAAAATAAAAAAAACTGAATTAAGCTTACAATAGATTTGATAATAATCAACCAAATGTGTGAAATCAAAATAATTCGTTTTTTCTCAGGGGACTTTTCAGAAGTAGTGTTCTATTATAAAGTCCAAATTTAAAAATTCGTTTTTTTTTTTTTTTAATTCTAAAAATAATTGAATTCCAAGTTAGAAATACATAAATTACTTGAGACTGGTTATGGTTCTAGTTCTTTCCAATAGAGCAGCCGCAATTCTTTCAGCAAAAACACGCGGATCCTCCGCTACGAAACGAAAGCGTAATCTAGGCAAACGATAAGTTCGTTTTTCCCCATCTAAAGTCATTACGTTCCAATATCGTATTCCAGAGTTTTCAATATAACCGAAAACCGCGACAAGTTGCCAGGCAAACAAAATTTTTTTTTTATTTTCTTCCGTCGTCACTTTATCCATTTTTTTCAACTGCTCCGCACTTATCTCGATAAGGGCTTCGGCTGGTAAAGGATACTGCTTTCCATCGATCGTGCCTAAATTCAACCACTCCTCCGGGGTTCTGATTGAGATTGAATTTCAATTTTTTTTCAGCTTTTACTTTTTATTGTTACAATAGTTGATATTTTAAAAAATATCTATTTATTTATTTATTAATATTTACGGCTTCCCCCCCTTTTTTTTTCATTTTGTGGTTTCTTCCTGTTTTCGTTAAATTTTCGTTATAAATCAACTTGTTAGGTGCTGTTTGCACAGCCTTAAAGCTAGTTCCACTTCCCAAGAGAATTCTCCATTTAAGTACACAGCAGAGTATATTCTAAGCGGGCAGTTGTAATGAGTTTGTATAGTTATAGCTATTGTCTTTCCTCTGGCAACTGCTCTTTATTAGAATATACTCTGGTACACAGTCTTTTAAGCAGTTAGACCGCCACCAGTGGCTAAAGCAGGTATACGTAGTTTAATTAAAAATATTAAAGTGAATAAATATGAATTTTCCTTCTCTCGAGAATGAAACCCTGACACAGTAAAAATTAAACTATTAAATCTCTTAAATATTAGTAACTAACATTCTTTTTTTTTAGTTTTTGAGATAAATGTTAACGTACTAACTAAAAAACTAATTTGAATAAGAAATTGATAATGAAATTTGTTTGATTCGAGGGGCTATGCACTCCAGAATCATTGATGATTCTTTTGATTCTTTTTGATTCTTTTGTGATTCTTTCGTGATTCTTTTGGCAAATTCAAAGTGTTTAGAGCCTTGGAATTAATTTCAGTTGATATTTCGTTAAAAATAATATTTTTCGAAGATTTTTACTTGAAATGAAATTGATATTTTATTGATTATATTGATTTTTGTGTGTGATTTTTTTAGTGATTCTGGAGTGCATAGCCCCTCGGTTTGATTTACCGTTAAAGTTAGATAAATTGTTATTGTTTCAATGAAATTTAATTTTCATAGCCTTTTTCCCCTTTCATAAATTGACTGAAATTTCTAAGTTATTTTCATAAATGCAGAATAAAGGTTTGAAAATCTTCGTTGGATTTTTAATAGGCCGACATACGTTTACAAGTTTTATCAACAAGTTTTAAATGTAATGTAAGTATGTACTTATGAAAATGAAAAATTCTAGCACTCTATTAGGATTACAATTTTAATCTGGCTTTTTATGAATTAAAATTTTTTAAGTTGTTATCAAACTAAATTGCACCAGATGCGAAAAAAATTAATCTTGAATAAGTTTATCAGTCATCTAGAATACTTAGTTAATTAAAAAAAAAGAAAATTTTGGTTTAATTAGTTCCTGATCTAAAGTTTTATATTTCACTATAATTTTACATTTAAAAGAAAATTCACCTGCACTCGAAATCTTCATTGTCGAAAATCTCCAGAGGTAGATAGTCTGTTTCTAAAATATCAGATGTAGTAATTCCCTCTTGACACAGCAGTTTTTCCAATGGATTGCTTTTGTATTTGCGACGTCGTCTTTCCGTCTCAACATTACGCGCATTTCGCCTTGGCCCTAGTTCGCATTCCATTTGTACTTTTGGATTGAAAGTTTCTCCTGGAAATTTCTTTTGCAGCAGGTCATTAAAAAAAGTAGTAATTTTTGTCATAATTTAGGATCTTTTTATTTTATGAGCATGTTGAATCTGTTCTTAATAATTTTTTAAAGTTAAAACTCCGAAATATTTTAAAATTTTTTAACTGTTTGCAAACATATGTTTTATACTGAATAATAAGTAGTGGAGAGTCTGAAAAATTGAGAGAGTGAAAGAAGAAGATTAAATTATAAATTATCTGGACTTTATGTTTCCCCGTGAAGTCCCTTAGTGAGATGTTTTCTTTAAAGTACTTTACGTGCCTATAGCCTAATCACCAAAACGGCTCGCACCTGCTCATTGATCATCTCAAAGAGTGCAAGTAGAAGAAAACAGAGTATTTCAGGTATAGAGCCGCCCCTGCAAACCCAAGCTATACTAAGCCTAGCCGCTGCATCGGTGGCTCAATCGTCCAACGCGGTCAAACAATAAAATCATATTACCTATCTTTGAAACTTTTTAAATAAAGAATTTTAATATTTACACTTCTTGTTTACATTTTCTTTAAACCGAAGATTTGAAACTAAAATTAAATTAATTAAAAACATTGAGTACAAGATAACTGTACAATTTTTTCCAAGTAGAAAAGAATGAATGCAATGTTTATAAATTTTATTCAAAATTTTGAGCCATTGTTAGGGTTTGGGGCTTTTTAAAATTGAAGTACTGGGTGAATAATTTAAATAAAAAAAGTTTTTTCGAATTTACCTAATGATATTTTTGGATAAGAGTTTATAATGGTTTTAAATGGAATTTTGCAGCGTAAATGTCTGATGAGATGTTAAATAAAAATATGTGATGCGAAATTATTGAACTCGAATAATGATTCAATGAAATTTTTTTCTTTGGTATTTTAAAATTGAAATCACTTCGATAAATTTGTCAAAATAATTAATTATTGGGTGACTGCTAAGTCCCAAGTGAAATTTCTGCCTGCGAATATTGTTTTATTTGGACTAATTAAGGTATTGCCAAATCCATTCAAGAAAATTTTTAAAGTAACGTTAAGAAACTGTAAAGAAATTTTTATGAAAAAAAGTTATAAACCGTAGAAGTTTTAAAATTCTGAAGTATTGAAATTTTTTTTTTAATTTCCAGCTGTAATAGATTTAAAAAAAAACTATTACACAGGCTGAAATTTCACTTTGGATTTCTCTCAAGAAATGTGATTTTTGTGATGATTTAAATTAAAAAAAGTTTTTGTAGCTTATTGTAGATAGTATTTTTTTAATGATTTAAAAATAATATTAAAAGTAGGTACAACTGAGGGCTCTTCGGGATAGGTGATCCATCGCTCACTGCCGATAAGACCGCCAGACGTTTGTTTAGTCTTAAGGTTACGAACAGACGGAGATTTCGTATTCTCGAGAACTTGCCAAGACAGCATAGTCTCACGGCGAGCTATTCTTGGTTGACTCTCCCGATCGTTCGACGGAAGTTCACCCGTACCTTTTCATCGATTAGCGATATTACTTTAAATTTATTAACTACGACTATAATCATTTCCTTAATCACGGCTTTTTCGAGCCACTCACCGGTCACGAGTTCGGAATAGTACCCGCGTTTTTCAGCCTTCACGCTTCTTTTAGTCTCCAGCTCCATTTTTATTTTTATTACTGGTCCTGAACTTTATGTAACTTTACTTTTTTTATTTAATTCAGCTGTTGGCTGATATTTTTTAATCTAACCATAACCAATCATTTTTTATCATCAGTTCGTCTGCCACCACAACCACCTCACGGGTTCTTCATTTGTTCTTCTACTTATATATAACAAAGATTTTTCTCTTGGATCGAAATTTTCAATTCAAAGGTTACTCGAACATACTGTTTTTTAATCAATAATAATTGACCCTCAAGAATTATTCTTAATTTATCTAAAATAAAACTTTTTAAATTTTTTTTGCAAATCTAGTTAAAGTAGCAATGCCTGATTTAATTTTTTATATTTTTATGTTTAATTCAATCTGCAGGAAGAGTAAGAGCCCCAGAATAAAATAAATAAAATATAAACAGAACAAATCGTTTAAACAAAATTTTTTTATTGATAAATATATTCTATGTGATGTACGCAACTAAAAAAGATTGTAAGAGAGGATCTTGTTACTACAGTTTTTATTGATAAATTCGGGGCTTGCTATTTTTAAGTTTTGCCTTGATATCATGACCGCTTTGCGGTGTCAAAATTAAAAAATTTAGAATCTCATCTATTAATTAAATATTATTATGATGTTTACATTGTTTGAATGCGACAACAATTTCAGTGAAAACTCTCAAACAATGTTTTGATTACTAGTTGCAAACGTCGTCTGCTGTCTACCCACGTGTTTCCTTACTTTTTCCTTCTACCTCCCACACTACTACACGAGTTCCTAACTTTCTTCCGTACCTCCAGCAGCCAGCTTCGCTATATATATAAATCGAGTAGCTGTGAAATTTTATAAAAAAATTGAACATATTTAACTATTTGTTTCGAAAATGTAATTTTTGGGATTAGCATTCATTGGTAAAGTAATTTTTTATTTAATTTATTTAGATTTCATTATTTTTTCCTAACATTAAAAATTTTTAGTCTGTCGGAAGCATCAATTTTTTACTATTAAAAAAAAAAAAAAAAACCAAACTTTTAATCAAAACACATGATGATACTACCGTTTCAGACGACGATTACATAGAAATCTGTAGGGCTTATGCGCTTGCTCTCTACTGCAGAGCTGAGTTGCTGAGCGAGCCACCGTCACCGAGGGTATTGAATTAGTTCACCAAAACGCCGTTGGCGCTGTGCAGTTTTTTAGCAGCAGCCAGCAACCAGCATCTTGAATCGTGTGGTTTGGAACGAGTCCGGAACATGGAATGGTCGAAGAAATGCGCTGCTGCTGCTGCTCGCTAAAAAAGAGCTAAGTCTGCAAAGTTTGTTGCAAAGCTTATCTTATTAGTTTGTTTAAACTTTTTTATTCGCGTATCAAGAGTCCAAGAAGTCCAACGAGTCGGGCAGCCCGATAGATTTGCGAGTTTGTTGCAGGCGTAATCGGTCGCCTGCTGCTGAAAAGTTGAGTGCAGTGTTGTGTTTTTGTAGTAGTTACGGCTCTGCTGCTGATGTAAGTATAAAAAAAGTATATCGAAGAAGACTAATCACCAGGCCACTAGTGGTAGTGAAAAAAAAGGAAAGCGAGCTCGTTCGCAAAAAACTCGACTGCCAGCTTTAAAAGCCCAAGAGACGCAATAGAGTTGAATAAAAAAGAGCTGACGATGACTCGTTCCCTCGCAATAAAATATGTCGTCGTCGTTGGTCGATCAGCTGTGCAGCAGCAGCTCCTCAGTTAGCGCGAGGCACAAGCTACAGGACGAGACAACTGCGTCGTGATTGAGAAAAGGGAATCGTTAGAGCGGAAGGATACAAAAGCCTCCTGAGTCTCAGCTGTAGGATTATCTCCGTCGAGTATTAGGCAGCAGGTGTCGTCCAGCAGTAGACAGCGACGAGCTCGCCAGCCATGTTAAGCCCGACGACGATATTAGCCAGCAGCAGCAGTGACCGAGGTAGCAGCGGTCGAGGTAGGAGCAGCAGCGGCAACGGAAAAGCAGCGGCGAGTGATCTGGTCACTGCAGCGGTGCACCACCGTAATTGTTAGTGCAGCGTGCAGGCGTGCGCTAACGCCGCCGCCGCCGACGCCAACGTTTAAGACGGGCCGACCGCACCAGCTCCAGCACCCGCGTCAACTTCGTCGGCGTCCTCGTGGTCCTGAGCCCTCGTTAATTTGCAGCTGGCCGAGGCGGTGCTTCGAGAGCCCGCTGCTTTTGCAGCCAAACTGGATAGGCTACCCGAGTACCTCCGAGATACCGTCGACTGGTTTATGGGGTGAGCAGTTTTGCATTTTTTTTTTCTTTCTTTCCCTCTTCCTTTATCACACACGCAGGGTACCTGGACTACCTAATTTATTTTTTTTCCGTCTTTCTATCCGTTCCTTTTATCTCGCTCCCGCTTTTCTGTGCCTTTTGCATGATTAACCTTGCTCACATTAGCATTTGAATCCGTAGTCTGCTCAAACAAACAACCAAATTCAAACTTTTTTTTCTTTTCTTTCTTTTTTTACCGTTCTGTACGTTCAAGTGCTCGCTTTATTTATATCATTTTTAAGCACTCTTTAACAACTAGAATATGCCGCCGGATTTTTTAGCTGCATCATCTTCACCACCACCACCATCACCAATCTCGAAGCTTGCTTCTCTCTCTTTCTCTTGCTGTTTCGGCGTCGTTTTCTTGTTTGCTTGGGATCTTATTTTAGTCCCCTGCAGATTGCGTAACGAGACCGCATGGAACTCCACACTCAAACTTATTAGCCGCACACTTCAAAAGCTAGCCCACGCCGATAAATTTAATAATAATAATAAAAAAGTGCACCCCGGAGACAAAATTTTTTGCGCCTATGATTATTTAACTAGCTCTGCACCGTAGTTATTACAGGCTAAAGCATTTATTTACAAGACAATGTGAGAATCGCACAAGCATCAATTATGAGTATTCGTGGGTTTTAAAAGGCTGTTATCATGAGTAAGTGTAGGCAGTCGAGCTTTCTTTCTGAAGGCTCTATGAGCGTTGCTTTTTGTAGGAAAAACGACGAGACTAATAAATACGTAAGTGGTATTATAGAAGGACGGAAGTGTCGGTCGAAATATAAGTTGCAGTCGCGAGTTTAAGTTTGAAGTGGTGGTCGCTTTCGCAAAAGGAGGTCGCCGTCGTCGTCGTCACCGCTCGTCGGTAACACGATTCCTCCTCCTCCTCCTTCTTCTCTATCCCCCGCTAGGCATTGATTCCTGGATTTAACATCATAAGATTAGCAGCATTGTTCTTCTTTCTTTTTTTTCTTTTTTTTACTTCCGTATGGTATAATGTAATAACGTATTAAGTATTGCACTTTTGCTGCAATATTCGCATTCAGTTTCAAGACACTTGACACACTTAATTCCCTAGCCGGTAGCCTTCAATTTAGTTTTTTGAAATTGTAAAATTTTGTCGCCCCGAGCGGTGCTAATATAATTATCAAACAACGCTGATTCAGTTACTCCATTTACTCATTCGCACGCTGATTTCTGAAAATTGTGTATCATTACAATCAGCGCTAAATTTGTTTTGTTTGCGCTCCTTTTTTTTTTTTTTTTTCCTCTCCTAGCGAGCATAAAAATTAGCTGAATTTTTAGAGCCCAATGATTTTTTCGCGTTACCGAAACAAAATCTCTGAATTAAAAATTCAAAAAAGAAAGAGAGAAAGAATGAAAAAAAACCGTATGAATCATGGTCGGTGAGTCATTCGCATATTAAAGAAAAAACGGTTTTTAAAAAATTGATCACGATAAGGGGTTACGATATTTCAAAGTTAAGTAAAAGCGAGCGATCGAAACGTCAATTAAAAATGTTGGGTATTAGCGAGCTTATAAACGGCGAGATAGCGGCCTCGAAAGAAGATGGGTGCAGATGAAGGGGTGGGGAGCACTGACCTACTTGTCTTGGATATTTCCTAGGCTTCCCAAAAATAAGCTCCCGTTCCGAAGAGTTAGCGAGAAGACCTTGAGAAGTTTGGTGCCCGCCGTGAAAGACCGCGAGGCTGCAGGTGGAAAAGAAGCCCTGCGCCGAAGGGACAGAGACACGATGGTGGTTGCGGCGGTGGAGGAGTAGGCTGGTGGGGGTGGGACTGGAGAACGCGGCGCGGACTTCTTCAATCAGTCATCCACGGCAGGCGCGGTGCGACCAGTGTTCTCCGGCCGCTCGCCCGCGCGCGCGCGCCTCCTCCGCGGTTCTCGTATCCTGCGGCGTCCCTTTTCTCCCCTGCGAAGCTGACGAAATCGCCTGGCTCGAAACCTTGTAACCGGTACCATCGCATCGTTCTCCCGAGTTCTCTAGCTTCTGCTCCTTCTTCTTCTTCTTCTTCTTTCCATGGATTCGCTTTCCTGCGCTCGCAGTTATACCGGCGGCGAGGAGGAAAGACATCAAGAGCGCCAGGAGGAGGACGAGGAAGAGGAGGAAGAGGAGAAACATCAGAGTTCGTGAGCGAGCCGCCATGTTTGGCTTGGGAAGTAGAAAGTTCTTCAAGTACTCGAGCATCGACACGTCCCTCGCGGTCGATGTTGAGGACACTGTCGTCGTCACGTGTTTCTGCAGGTCAGACTGCGACTTTTACCCTTGAAACGTATCTTCATCCCCCTTCTTCGACTTTCGTTTGGTTCTTCTTCTAAACTGTACAGTACTCCCTGTAGACCCTCGTGATATCATATTCTCTAGTCAATAACTGCAGTAGTTTATGAATTTATTTGAATTTATTTCTCACTTCGGTAATTCCCTTTTCAATAGAAAGTTTAAAGCTTGACGTAATACCCTCGCTTCTCGTTTTTATCCTGATTTCACAAAATAACTCGGCGGTGAAATTGCTCGTGTGAAATCGTCGGGGGCCTTTTTCATTGTTTTAATTCTCCAAAGCCTACACCTGTATTTCATTAATCGAGCTCTTTATTTATTGTTGAACCAAACCACAACCGTAATTAAATAAAGTGTAATGTGCGTAATAATTATGTCCGAGGAGAAACCAGCCTTATCACATTGTCTAACTGCTTTTTTGTTTAAAAGAAGGTAAGTCGGCGACGATCGTTTGAGCAAATTTTTGAACATAAACCGCACGATTTTCAACCTTTTTCTCACGACTTTTCTTCTTATTCTACACGTTTCTTTCTTTTTTTTTCGTATGGTAGTTGATCATGTAGCGCGTGATTAAGGTCAGGTCAATATTTGAACTTGCAGTAGGCGCACACACATACATTGCTCCGAAACAGAAAGAGAGAGAGAGAGAGAAAAAAAAAGAAGTCACGTTACCTCGGCTTGCAGCGCGTACGTTTGGTGCATTATGCGGTAAAAAGCACGCACATGTATATAATAAAACGTAGTAAAGTCCCTAGTTTACAGCCCGTTACTCATAAAGTCGTGCTTTATATTCCAAGTCGTGCTTACAGATTAAAGATCTTCGTTTCCGTGCTACCGTAAGGAGGTTAGGTCGTACCTATTCAGCACGCGTAAATTTTATTTTCAGCTTATAATTTATTTTTTTTTTCTTTCTCTTTTTTTTTCTGCACACAGTACGTGCTGAAAGATTATTCCAGTACTTAAAAATTATTTTATTAAAATATTTTTTTAATTTATTTTTTTACTGCTACGAAAAGTTTTAACTCAAAAAGTTGAAAATTTACTTTGAATAATTGGGGCTGGTTTGAACCGTCTAAAACCCGCTTAGTTTCCTCGAGCTATAAATAACCAGATAACTAAATTTAAATAAAATATTCGTTTTTTTTTTTACTTTGCAAAATTTATTTAAAAAGGAAACAAGTTTATCTAGAAAAAATATTCATTGTAGCTTGCAATTTTTTGTCGCTATTAGTTGAAAAATAAATCTATCGAATTATTCAAAAGATCCCAATAATAATTGTTTAAAAAATTGACCAGCAGTTTTTTTTTTTTTTTTTTTTTTCTTTGAAACGCTTTTGTTTGGAATTATTTGTCGTAAGCTTGATTGATTTTAGAGCTGATTACAGAAGCCTTTTATTGAATTTTGGCTTTATCAGCTAAACATTATCTTATCACGATTAGTGCTTTTTTATTTTTAAAAATACGTACATTGTCAAGCCTTTTTTTCTCGGTAAACCTTAGCAAAATCAAAGATGACGCGAGAACGATAAAATTCGATGCAATTCCTCGAAGCTTCATACAAAAGCCGCTTGATGCATGACGGCTGTGACAATTGTAATACGCTGGATGATTAAACGTGACCTCATATTATATTCTATATAAGTTATCATTATTATTATTTTTATTAATTTTTTTTTATTCCTCGTTGATGACCCAGTAAAGAGGAGGCAGGAAATGGAGTTAAAACCTTGATCGATCTCGCTCGACGATATATCGCTTATATAGGTATATGTTTGTACGATCGCGCGATCCTTCCTGGTCGAGCCGTGGCGCATACAACGTCATCGGGCACCGGTGATTTTTCGTCATTACGCAACCCGCGATGTTACTCATTCATACTCGGCTGATTTTTTAAAAGACCCACTTATGTGGTTCATATTCCATGTTTTCGCAATCCTTCCGAAAGAAAAAAAATTAAAAATTAAAAACAGTAGTATTTTTAAGGAAATGGAAATTTTAAAAAAGCACGTTCGAGATAAAGTTAATCAGGTTCCGGTAAAGAAAAAAGAGGTTTTAAAAAACTAGTAGTTTGCTTGATTATTATGAAGAGCGCACCCGCGATGCGCGGTCATGCGTCTTTAATTTTAGCCACTCGTACGTGTCATCGTGAACTCGTCATGGTCGCATACGATGATGTATACAGTGTAGTTCTGCAGAGTGTCATGTGTTATCTCTGCTAGAGTATAATGTAGCCTTTTTTCTACTTGCAGGATCCCCTGTTAATTTTAAGTCGCTTATACTTCGTCTGTGTACACGAGTTTTTTGATTTCCTTGTTTAAAAATTAAATAATGTATACACTTCAAAAATCAAATTATTGTATTTGGAAGTCGGCCTTCAATTTTTCCAAACACAAAGTTTCAAAACTTAACTTTCACTCTACGTACAATGAAGTTGGTTCATTAATGTTTTTTGCACAAAATTTTAGTCTCTTTCAGCGGAATTAGAGTAGTCAGAAGGTCATTCTGACTAATCTAATTCCGTTTCTAAATTTCTTATCGTTTATTCGTGACTTTTTTTTCAATTTTCATTCTGTTTTTCAACGTTTATGGGTTTTTATTTCTTATCGAGTTTTTCTTCTATTTAATGATTAGTACAAGTACACATAAAAATGAAGTTATAGTCAAATTTTTGTAGCTATTGTGACGAATTAGCTCATTTCGGTATTTCCTCGCAGATTTCACTCTGTGATTGCAAGTACGTTTACGAAAGATTGAACATTGGGAAATATTATTTACAAAAAGTAGTCGTACGAAAAATAAAAAGAGAGGTTTTTATCGTGGTAAAAAACACTCGTGCGTACGATTTCAAGGATCCCTTCCTTTCTTTAACCGCGGTAAAAGCAGCGACTTTCAACTAATCAATTCGTCCTTATCACTCGTCTACTCCAGTCGTTAGCCGAACGGGAACCAGCTTAATCACTTTTTTCCACGGTCGGTATTTGAAAAAAAAAAAAAAAAAAAAAAAAAAAAAAAAGAGAGAGAGAGAAAAGGTAGGCCCGCAGAGAATAGCAGACAGAGTGGTGTTGACGACGAGGAAGAAAGTGGGTCTTGACAACTGAAGAACACAAGTACTCTCGAGACATTTCTTTTTGGGCTCTGTCACCGGGCGTGCAGCGAAGTTTGAAGACAATACCGTTACCGCGCGCGGCAGAAGCTTTTTACACAATGACCAAAGACGGGAGGGGGGGGGGGGGTCTGTCATCTTAAATATTCTCTTGTACTCCATTGGTCATGCTAACTACAATGGGCGGCCTTCTTCCTTTTTTTCGGTTCTAAAATAGCGTCCTGTAATTAACCTCTTCTATTGGTTTTGAGAAAAAAACGGAAAAATAATAAGGAAAAACCAGACGAACGAACGAATGAATGACAGAGGTAACGTCAAATTGATAGTTAATCAGCTGGAAGCTGGCGTAAGACGGGTTGCTCGAATTAAGCGCATCAGGCAGCCTAGGGAGTAAACACGAGTACATTTAAAGAATCGTAGGTCTGAGTCAGGGACGTCCCTGAGTCGAGTGGTGGGGGCGCCATCGCACCAACAGATCGATCGTAGCCCTCTGACTTCGCAGTGTGCTTTGCTTGCCGCGGCCTATGTTTTGACCCCGAATACTCACTAAAACTCAAATTAATTATCCATTATCTTAAATTTGACGCCTTGAGATTACAATTGGACGAAAGGGGAGTTATGAAAGTATAAAAAAAGACCGCAATTTAATCAATGAAGGCCCTGGTGCAGGTCGAAAAACAGCGCTTATCGATCGCCCTACGCCGCGCGCCGCGCCGTATTAGGAATTACGCGACGAGTTTCCAGAGTCAGCTGAGCGACGACGATTAAAGCACCAGCTGCACCACTGCTGCCGAACAGCTGATCGCGGTCCTTGCAGCGAGCGGTAGTGCCATACTGGATTCTTTATTGGGATTTTGGATTTTAAGATTTATGGACGGACTTGCGTAAGCCGAAGCCGGACGTCGGTCGCACTTTAAATTCTGACGTGCAAGGCCGGATCGTCCACCCACGCTACGTGCCTTTTTTTTTTATCTAAACTGCAGGAGGCATCGTTTTTTGCGATCCGTTAGTTATTTATTTATTTATCTATTCTAATTTTTTTTTTTTTTTTTTTTTTTTTTTTTTTTTTTTTTTTTTTTTTTTTTTTTTTGTACTTATGTGTACACACGCGATCGGCCTTCACGGAGTCGAATCTATCGATTGACGGGACGTGCTTACACAGCGAGACACAAAAATTTGAAATCGATTTGCCGTCGCTCCAGTCGCATTATTACGTATTAGTCGCTTGCGGTTTAGTTAGTTTTTCTCTACTTTCGAATATTCGCATCATGATTCGAGGTTAATCTTTTTTATCGTTTTCTTTTTTTTTTTTTTTTTTTTTTACCTACTAAAATTGTACATACACATTTGTCAATATAGGATTTAGTAAGCTTGGGTGTACGTATACCTTACATGCATGCGATTAGTGTCGTAACGTAAAAAACGCTCAAAGTCAAAATTCTTTATGTAATGAAATTGTATTTTTCTAGCGACTTACGAAAAACCCCCGCAACACGATTAGCACGAAAAAAATAGAAAAAGATAAAAGAGTAAACGTGGAGGGACGAGGAATATTGAAGCTCGGGATGCTTCGTTCGCCAGCTCGCGCCGGCGGGGTCGTCGCCATACTCCAGGGAACCTCATCAGCGCCAACGACGCCGGTACATCGTGCCACCGCAACCACGGTCCATCCGCGACTTTCCCTACTCGACACTTGCCACCGGAAAATACGATTCTTCAGCGAACTTGTCGCGTGAGTTTTTTCTCTTATACCTACCTTTTTTTTTTTTTTTTTTTTCTTGAATACTGTGCCTCATCAACATTCTTCTTGTTCTTCAACTCAAAGCTTAGTTTTGGGTGGAGGATCTTATGAATATATTCAATTGTGCTTACCCAGCGGAACCTTCCAGCGATATAATGAAATTAAAAAAACAGCCAAACGGTGCTGTTTAAACGGTATTTCTCCCTCTTTTTTTTTCTTTTTTTTTTTTTAACTAAACTGAGTTTGCTTTTAATTTCGTGGCGGAAGTTACTGGTGCGTTTAAAATTTTAATTTGACTGTATCGAACGGGCGAGCGACACTCAAGGTCTTTCTCTATACACCTGCGGCAGGCTTAACAAAAACCGTCCTTTCTTTTTCTGTTTTTTATTTTATTCTTTGAAAAAAATGAGCACCTACGCATTAAATGCGTCTTCTCTTGGAATATAAGATGATTAATTTTTTTTGTAATTTTTATAATTGCAGAAAAGCCCGACGAAAGGAAAAAGATGCGGGAACAACGGAAGACCCAAAGCTTTACCTGGAGGAAGCGGTCCTCGAGAGGCAGCTTCCTGATGTGGACCTGAGAGTGCTAGTCGATTTGCCCCCGGGTCTCGACTACAACGAGTGGCTGGCCTCTCATACTTTGGCACTCTTCGATCACATCAACCTCGTCTACGGTACCATTTCCGAGTTTTGCACCCCCACCGGATGTTCCGACATGACTGGACCAGGTTTGAGGTACTGGCAAGCTTTTATTTTTATCATTCATATGCCTTTTTAATTTTACATCAATAACCTTTGTGTTTTTAAATTTTTCAGAACGTACTTGTGGTTCGATGAAAAGGGTAAAAAAACTAGAGTGGCGGCGCCACAGTACATTGATTATGTGATGACTTTTACACAACGCACCGTCAGTGATGAAACAATATTTCCTACAAAATATGGTTAATATTTCTTTATCCAAAGTTAATTTATAAAAAAATCATCAATTTTTTTATAAGAAAAATTATACTTTTTATTGCTACTATTAAATAAGCTTAGACATAAAAATTAAGTAAAATAATAATTTTTTTCCGTTTCAGCAAACGAATTTCCCAGTTCGTTTGAGTCCATAGTACGAAAAATCCTGCGGCTACTTTACCACGTTGTGGCACATATTTACCACTGCCACTTCCGGGAGGTGGCACTTTTGGGGCTCCATGTGCATCTCAACTGTGTCTTTGCCCATCTTACGCTTCTTAATCAGCGCTTTAATCTCATCGATCCAAAGGAAACCGAGATCCTCGGTGACTTAGAGGCTGCACTATTAGGTATATGCAACAAATTTATAAATTCTCTTTTGTTCTGTTTGGTCTTCGAAAAAATTTAACGAAGAAATTTTATTTTATTTCTTAGGGGACTCGACGCCCGGAACTTCTTCGCAAACTTCGTGTGGTGCCTCGGAAGCGCCGACAACAACTTCGGGTACCTAAAAATTATCAGCTTTGATAAAAAGGCCAACAGGCGACTGTTCCTTGACGTTTGATCATGATGCCTTGCCTTTGATCCTCTGTTTCTCTTCGTTTGGTAATCGATTGATGCTGCTTCAAGTGCTTCGACGAGGCTACTTGCTCTGTGAGATGTGTGAGACTTTATTATGCCAATAACCAGAGTAACTGTACCTCTGCATAGAAATATCAATCATTTTAAAAACGTACGGTGTGAAAATAAAAGATGGACATTTAAAACCACAAGAGTAGTACCTGTAAATAGCAAATATGAAAAAGCAACTGTACTATGTAATTAGGTTCCTTCGTTTGCTGTTTGTGAGATTGTACATAATTTATTGCGAGATTTGCTGAATCGAAATGACAAGTGTTATTGACGAATTATATAAGTTTGCCCTTATGAATGATGAGTGAGAATACAAATAAAATGATATAATTTGTTCTGTACAAAAAAGCGCGAAACGATTATAATATTGTAAAGTTATAATGAAAAACAAATATATACCTGGTGTTAAATTATTTATCGTTGCATTACTTAAATATAATGTTACATCCACTGTTTCTAATAATTCCTATTTATTTTTTTGGTGTTCACGTTTTACATGTTGAACTATCACATTTATAGTAATTAATTTCAACTAATCTAAAAGCTCTGATGAGTACTGCTATTTCATTTATAAAAAACCCAACTGCAGCCGCTAAAGGCTCACAGCAATCACGCAACGATGTTGCTATATTATAAAATAAAATTAAAATTGGCTGTATAATACCATTAAATGTTATAGAAAGTAAAGGTTTTATAAAATAATCTGCTACTAATTGAATTACTCCGACAATCAAAGGTCTTGCTAAGCTAAAGAGTATAGATCTCAGAAGCTGCAAAATAAATGCTGTTATGAAAGAAATTGCTATGTGCACAAAACTAAATATTTCAGCCCAAAACCTAGTTGCGGCAGAGTTTGATTTATCCATAAATTTTTCGGTTTTTAAAACTGGTGGTATGTCTGTGGTATGGTAATATCTGTTAAAATATAATCAGGAATGTTTTATTCAACTTGGTAAACAAAGATTAAATTCAAGACAAATCATACGCGGAATTTCCGTGATCAAAATAATAAATTTCAATCTTTTCTGCTATTTCATCATCGGCTTTTATGGTCGTTTCATAGTCAACTTTTCCCATACTACTCTCGCTCGTTGGAAATTTTATTTCATTTTTCTCGCTCGTTTGATATTTTATTCCATTTTTATCACTCGTTTGATATTTTAGTCCATTTTTCTTGTTTTGAGGTATCGGTATCCCTTCTGGTGGAACGTTATTTGAAACCTGCATTAGGGTTAATAATTTACTTAACATTAATCTTTTTCACCAATAATTTTTCAAACTAATAATTTTAACTGGTGAATCTCTTTTGACTCTTTGATTGGAAGGTTTTACTCTGCTGAAATAGTTTCTTCTGGGCCATTTTCCGGTACGAATCTTCTGTTGATAAGCTAGATTTTCTAAAATAATTCTAATTAAATAACTGGCCATTTATTGCCATTATTGAATTGAATGATTAGCTAATAAAGTTTACAAAATTATAAATACCTCTGAAAGTTTGTTGTCGAGGACTTGATTCAACGCAAACAAAATATTTTTAATTAGTGTTTATAACAAAAGCTCTTACGGTAAAAGTTTTAATGATTCAAAAGGAATTTTACTTTTGTTTCTTAGGACATGGACATGAGGCATACTGACCCTGATTGAATTTTGAATTTGTTGTTGGAAAAGGACTGAATTTCGAATCGCCTAAATTTAAACATTATTATTAAACCCAAATGCTTGAAAAAATTTAACTTAGAAAAAAATTGAATTTTATTTAGTTACAATACTCTTAATTACATAAATTTTTTTTTAGGTTACTGGAATTAGAATCTTCTGAAAATTTATTTGTAGAATTACTGATATCTGTTTGCAGAGATGACAAATTCGATCTTTCTAAAGTATCAGAAGAGCTTGTTTTTCGCATTTTTATAATTACAGTTTAATAAATTATTACTTAATTAAAATGAATAAGAATATTATCAAATATTATAAAAGAAAAAACTAATATTTAACCACAACTCAAAAAGTCATTTGTTAAAATCGGAGCATCTTGAATTGAGATAATGATTTTAATGAGAATTTCAAAAATGAACAATCTAAGTAAAAAGGGAATAGAAAGTGAATGTATAAGTTTTTTAGTGTTTACGAAACATTTTTCATTATCAAAGAATTTTTTTTTCTGCACTAAAAAAACACTTAATATACAAGTTGCGATGCAAGTATGATCGTTCAATCCAGTGACCTAGATCAATATTGAGGAGAGAAAAATTAATGAAATGATTTCAAGAATTTTCAAATAAATGAATCGTTTGTTCTGTTTTAACAAGCTTTTATTAACATATGTATTAGTTTAGAAAAATCACAGATCGATGCCAAAACTTGATCATTTATAAGTTGAAAGTATTTATTCTATATGATCTAATTTTTTTTCGTAAAAAAAAAAAACATTGATAGTAATATTTAATAAATTATATTTTCCAAAATTTTTCTTAACATACATTTCTAGGCAGATTGCAGAAATTGAAATTTTTTTATTTAAATTTAACATGAAATTACGTTTAAAACATACCAGAGTTATTGTGTGTAACAATTTTTGATTACTTGGAACAAAAATTTTATAAATATCTGAGGTTTTTTTTATAAATAGAGAAGAGGGATGGGGATTTTAATGAAATTATTTCTGCATTTATGGAGTTGACCAGATATTTGGGTGAATTTTTTTGGTTTTAGCCAATTTTCAAAAAGTTCGTGCTCAAAATCTATTGCACTTCAAGAATTATAGATCTAATTTTCTTATATTATGGATGCTAATTTTCATCTTTTTTTTTTTTTTTTTTTTTAATTTTAAAGGAAAAATATTTTTGTATCCAATTTTTTATATTTTTATCCTGTACAACTAAGATCTCTAAAATGAAAAAAAGCTAAAAAGTGGTTTTAGAAATCTGAATTGTATGTGGTCAGTCTTTTTCGATAAAAAGGAAATAAAATTGCTAAGAACCAAAATTAATTAAAAAACAATTTTCCCGGAAAATTGTAATGTGATGGGTTTCTAGTATGTTTTTAAAAAATTTACTAACACTGGAATTGGAAAATACCATAAAACGACATAAAAGCTAGTCGCAAACAAGTAAGAAGTCTCATTCAATAAAATTATTGGCAGCTTTTTTCTCATCTTTTTGCTAAAGAAAACCATTCCCAAAGTTTTATAAAATCTTTGACCCAAATATCTGGTCATTCCCTTATAAGTATTTTTTCATCACTTTAAAGTAAATTAAAAACCTTGAACACGAAAAAAATTATTTATATACAGGGTAAATCTTGAATAGTAATTCTTTCAGCAATAGCATAATTCTTGGCTGAAAATTAAGAATAATATTGTAGTTGTAAGTATCTATAATTGACATTTTTACTCTATGTAAGAGAAGTAACAGTTTGACTAGAGAAACTGGTTTAAATAAAATTATTTTTCTGGCGCTAAATGCAAAATATATTCAAGTATTTGTGTAATAAATGATTCTATTTATTATTAGCAAACTAATTAATTAAAAATTTCTACACTATAAAAAAACCTGAATGCGTAAGGAGTAAGAGTAATTTCACAAATTTAATTTCTTAAATTTGCCTGTACAATTATTTGAGAGGTACAAGATTGAAGTTTTTACGTAACATAAAAATAAAATGTGTTTATAATGCTATTCTGATAAGTCGCAAAAAGCGATTAAAATTTATGTCAATTAAGTTATATTAAAAAATTTTTAATTTAAGTTTTATATACGCTTAAAACACGTACATATAAAGAATTATTGGTATTAGTAAAACGAGAAATTTTTATAATGCTATACAGCAAAACTCGTGATCGCAGTTTTGGAATGTTCAGTTTCTTAAACTTGCTTTTGTATTTATTAATTTTTTTTTCATAATTCAGCAAATAATTAGTTTTGTCACGATTCAAAGTGAGGAATATACAGTAATTTTATGAAATTTTTTCGCGTTTTCAGTAGATTCATTAAATGAATACTTATGCATGTACCTTTTATCTTTGTACAAATATTTCATAAATATTTTACAGCAAATATAATTTCAAGAAAAATTAATTTTTCTTCAACACAATATTTATTAAATAATAAAAAAATACAAAAGTAATAAATTATGTTTTAAATGAAAATTAATTTGATCGATACAGTATTAAGAAGTATTTTTTTGGAACTAATATGAGTAAAAAAAATTTTTTTTAATGAGAATTCAAATTTCAGTAAAAAAAAATTAGGGTAGATACAAAGATTAATGAATATTAACTTACAATCAGTCCCATAAATTTTTTTACTAAATAAAAGTTATTGATAAAAAAATGATGACACAATCAAAACCAGTTACAAATTACACTTTAAAGAAAAAAAATTTTTCTATACATTAATTTAAGGAATATTATTAATAATTAAAATGGAAAATAATTGTCAAGTTTGATATTTTCGACAGCTATAATAAGTTTAATTAGTCATTAGTTGATGTATCTATCCTTTATAGTAGTCTCTAATTAACCATTCAGAAGCATACTTTTTCATTTTTATAAAAATTTTCAAAATTTTCAAATTTACTTTTTGCTCATTAAACAAGTATTTTTAAATTAACAATTAAAATCTATTTAATGAAACAAAAATTTTTTTTTTTTTCGTAAAAATTAACATTAAAAAACGAAAGGGTTTTTAAATTTTTGCTAAAATGGGTTTGTATTATTTACATTATAAACGAGTTACAAAAATTCTTTAAAACATATTACATTATGTTGCAAAATTCTGTGATGGCACAGGATATAAACGCATCTAATGTACCAATTTATGATATGGTGATTTAACCTTTGCATTTGCAAGTCAATATTTGATGACTAGATTTGTGAGACTATTAATCTCTTCATCTTGTTCTTCAAGGTACACTTATATTTAAATATTTTGGTTTCAAGCTTTCCGTATTAAACGTCAGCAAAACAAATCACTAGAACCACAACTTTGGGCTATGTGATGAAAAATTAAACATATTGGTAGTCTTTTTGTAAAAGTAAAGGCAATTTTTCAACACAGTTTTTTACATCATAACTGTGTAACCAGTCGCTACTGGGCTTTGCTTGATAGCCACACATACTACACTCACAAAAATCAGCTGCATTTTGTAAAGCTCCTCTATGAAACGGATTTCCTTTGCTAAAGTGTTTATAACGTCTAACGTTTATTCGCTCATTGGTAGTCATGCCCAAAACCATTATCTGAAATTTTAGAATTAACTTTAGAATTAAATATTATGACAACAATTTTTTACGTAATTTTTTATAACTTTTTTTAATCGTCTAAATGTATTATTCAAAGTTTGTAGTATTAAATGTATATCAATAATCAAGATAAGAATAAATAACTAACCTGATAACTTTGACAAGCTAGAAGTGTGCCCACCCAAAAAAAATGTAAAAGCGTGTTCATTGCAATCCACATAACCCACGAATCACAAGTAGCAGCCGTCACAAAATAATGTTCAGGAGTGTCATTTTCTGTAAGATTTGTCCAACATTCAAATCGCCAGAATTGGAAACTAGCAGTTATTATTACCATGCAAAGACCCACAAGAGATACCAAAAATCCAATAAAATATTTGTGATTCCGTGCACCTAAAGTAAAAAAAAAAATGTTATAGATTTATTGTCATTCAGAATGATGAAAAATTTGTATTCTTACCTATACAATTGTTAACCCAAGGACAGTGGTGATCATATCTAGCTACACAAACATCACAAACTGAGCAATGCTTTGATCTTATTGGCTTTCGAATTAGACATGTATGACAAAAATGTTGAGGTTCGAATCCTCCATTTTCAGCTAAATTTATTATACACTGCCAAGAGTTTAAAAATTTTAATTAACCATTTCAAAGGGTTTAATTGATAAATTTTTAAATTATTTTATTCCATTAACTCACATTAAGTTTATCTTCTTGAGAGGCTTTAATTACTCCAGGATCCCCCCGCCAAGATTGCAAAAAACAAATCCAAAGAGGAACTGACCCACCAGCTAATAAAAGCCAAAGGTACCAAGATGCATGTAATCCAAGCCAAAAAAGCCATGTGACGTAAATCCAAATCTGAAATGAGCATGCAGTAAAAATTAATAAATAACTAAAAATGCAAATCAATGAATTTTTCATAACTTTACTAACATTACTTCAGTACATTAAAACTAATCTCTGATTTTGAAAAGTTAGAACTTTCAGATTTTATGAAAGTTATTTTTCAAAGTCTATAAATCATTCAAATATTTGCAGTTTTCCGTGTAGACAAGTCTCGAAAACTTTAAAATTTTATTCTCAAAATTGATTTTATTTATTATTAAAATTATTACTATAGTAATGTACATACATACAATTATATAACATTATCTATCTAATTAATTATTGGCTTACCTTAGTTGCTAAATAAATCGACATTGGTAGAACGTAATAAAGCCTCTCATCATAAATATAGTTGTTTGCTGTATAAATAGCAATATAGAGAGCAACAAAACCCATTAATTTTATCAAGTAATCTAGGCCGCTTTGAAATATCATCCCTATTGCAAAAAACATTATAAAAGGAGTACTAATCATGCAATACCATCTTATTCTCTGAAAATATAAAAGAATTTTTTAAGAGTTAGGTAAGATTGAATTTCAAAGAAAATTAACCTTTAGTTGGCACACTTATGTGATACACATTACCTAGAGTTCAAAAAAGAACCCAATAAAAAAAAAGTTTACAGCCAAGCAACTATTTATTAATTTGACTTGACAGAATTTCTGGTCATTAATATCATCAAACATTTTTTTATTAAACCTAAAGAATTTTTTAGAGTGATGACTCCAGAAAATTTTGTAGGTTTAATAAAAAAAATTAAATTAAAAGTATTAAAAAAAATTGGACCTTGTGTACTGACTGCCAAGTCAAGGTTAATGAAAAAAAATTTTTTTTTTTTGATACCTTATCTCTGCACCAAACTCTTGTTCGCCCCTGCTTTTGTCTAATTTCATGACTAAACTTATGACCTAGCCAAGCTGCTCCAATATGAGGACCCAAAAGCGTCATTGGCGTTTCATTTTGAAAATTTGGTATATCTAAGGAAGCCCCATAATGAACTAATGTTCTGATGGCTGTATTGTTTTTGGCTATAATGGCCCAATGTAATGCTGTGTTTCCATGAATATTATCAGTTAGGCTGTGCGAGGCTCCCAACACTAGGAGCAATCGAGTTGGATCTAGACTGTGAAAATATTCAAAGCTTGAAAAAAAAATTATTTCTCTTAATTTAAAAATAGAGTCTTTTAAAATTTAAATTAACTTTTGTGAATCAATGAAGATTTTTTGCAAAATTAAACAAACAAAAAAAAACTCATTCAAAAATAAATTTTTGACCATTAAAATATTTTTTCTGAAACTCTGTACATTTAATGTAATGAAAAAAAAATGCTTGCAGATGATGCACCACAGTACTGCTGTGCTTTAAAAATGTCACTTTGGTGCATATGGTATATACACAAAATTCTAAAATAAATTAACAAAATAATAATAATAATAACTAAAAAATAAATTACTGTAGTACATGGATAGTGGAGGGATATTTCAAATTTTTTCCAGATTTACCTGTTTATTTTATAAGCACTCCACATAAGTGGAGTCATGGCACTTCTATCTGGCATGTTTGGATTTATTCCTTTTGCAACTAGATAGGCAACAATAGGTGTATGACCAAACTGAGCAGCCAAATGTATACATGTTGAACCTTCGCAGTCTCTAAGTGTGGGGTCTGCTCCAGCTCTCATTAAAATCACAACAGTAGCCAAATGACCTTGTCTAAAATTGATTAAGATTTTTGTTTAAATATTAAAAAATAGTTAACAAATTTATGAGCTTTGCAAGAATCATAATAGTCTGTCACCATACTAGTCTAAAATCAGCATATAAACTTGTGATACTCAATTGAAAGATTTTCAAATCAAACATCCATTTAGAAAGAAATTGGAAAAAGTAGTCATGTAATTAATAATATAAAAACCTTCAACTTGTTTTTGCCTGAATTCACAGATTGTATATAGAAAGAAGAAACCACAGAAGATTATAATATATTTTTCCGCACTCCGGCCGGGAAACGCTACTTCCCTGCCGCTGCCGCTACAGTCAGTAGCGCTTCCCGGCGCCGTCGTGCGGAAAAATAGCATACTCAACTAGGCACCTGAATGGGAAGGTCTCAGATCACATGTTTGTCACACTCGGCTACGCCTCGGACGACAATTTCATGCGATCTGAGACGTTTCCCATTCATACTGCCTAGTTAAGTAATATACTATTATTCATAAATTCTTTGCAATATATTATAATTACAAATATATTGCAAAGAATTTATGAATAAAATTGTGTTGAAGATGTTAGTTTTCTTAAGCCTTGTGATAGATACTTTTTATATATTTTAATCATGTTTAATTATGATGCATATTATTATTCTAAACTTATATTACTGTTGTCAAATTGTTTAAGGATCATTTTATTCATTGTTGCAAGCTTGAGCGCAGTTTATAGCTAGTAGGGAGTATGTATACTTTGTTCAATATACTCGTTAATAAATATTAACAATACTAAATTTATTTTTAAGAAAATAAAAAAAAAAAAAAATTAATTTACCTTGTTGCCCAATGTAATGGTGTTGACTTTAATTCACCCCCAATAGCATCAACAGTTGCTCCTTGAGAAATTAAATAATTAACTACATCTTTACGATTATTTATGGCAGCCCAGTGCAGTAGGGTAACTGTTTCAGAATCAGGCTTATTGACATCTTCACCTGCTTCTACTAATTCAGTAACTCTATCTAATGCTCCATACTATAACATTTTCATTTTTTTAAATTATCAATATCGTGAACAAAAAAAATTTTTAATTTAAAGTGCAATAAAAAATTTTACTTGTGTGGCTTTGACAATGTCAAAAGAGCTACAGTCTGGTATAACTGGATGGTTAGCTCCTGGGTTCTGAGAATTAGGATCAGATTGGCCTTCTCCATCTCCTTCGCCTTGACAGCCAGTTTGCATTTGTAGAGCGTACATGCTGTGGGTACAAAGAAGAGAAAATCATTAAATTTGTGTAATCATAGTTGTATTTTTATTTTTTGTTTAAAATTTATATTTACCTGGCAAGTGAAATGAATTAATACGTCAGTGTGATACTCTTAACATTTCATCCAACAAAACTTGTCTTCTTATTTCTAGAATCCAAAATTCAAAATCTTGTGGTACAGTATATTAAATAATCTGAATAAGATAATAAATTTGTTTTATAAATAGAACAAAAATTTATGTACATATGTATAAAAAAAAATCTTAATTCTAACCTTAATTCAACTCTTATTTTTCAATGCCAACATATCAAAGAGCAAAATCAGGTAATAAGAAATAAAAGCTTTGCATTTCATATAAATTGCTGCTCAAGAATGTGTGAACTTACTTCAGTAAAGTGAGTATTTATATACCATAAAAGTATTTCAGAAGCAAGAATAATTTCTCAAAGAACATAAATGATTTAATAAGTATTTTGAACCTTTAGAAATCTTGTTGCAGTATCTTGAAAAATCCGGCACTTAAACAAAATAAATAGTACATATTCAATAATAAGGTACAGTCGATTGTAAAAGAAGAAGATTGTAAGGAAAAAAAGACAAGTCAAAGAACTCACGTTTTATTGCAGCTTCTTGTTGTCGATAAATCCACAAAAATAGTTTTACATAGAAAAAGCGATGAAAAAATGGGTTACACAGTCTCGAAGCAGGGGAAGAGGGGCGCGACTTCGCGTCAAATGCTTGTACACAGTCGAGTGTGAAAATCGTAATACTGAAAAACGTGATGATGGTGATTGATGAATACCGATACGCAGGTACTTATTACACGCTACTATACACTACACAGGTAACTGAAGCTAACGATCGAGTCTGGCTGGCCGCGGAAAAGGTGGAGTGTACACGGCCACGACGAAGACACAAATTGTCTTTTCGTTCAGCGTCTTCTGCTATTTGCTCGCATCGATGACAGAACTTAATCAGGCTGAAAGTAGATTTCTATTTTGCCATCATTTGGTAAGACTGTTGGCTGTCAGATCGCGGTCTCGGCAGATAAAAGCACCGTGCAAGCACAGCTGTGTTATGACTTACCTATAAATAAACTTTCGAGGCTTAATCCACAGTTTATCAACGAAAAAATTTTATTTTTACTTACGTTTGAAAAATAATTTTTTTGATTCCTGGAAATTAATAATTCAAAATCGGTTTTAATAAAATTTGAAATAGTAAATAAAACAAATCATTAGGTGTAAAATTAAAAAATTTGAAATTCAAACCAGGTAACAAATTATTATGATTGCATCATTGGCTAAATATTAAAGACAAAACAACTGTATGGATCAAATATTTTATTTAAATATCAGATAAATACCAGAATATAAGTTAATTTTATGTGTCACAAAGTAAATTATAGAAAACACATAATGAAAAACAAAAATAAAAATACAAATTCAGTCATAGATTGATAACTCTAGTTTAGATTATAGTTTATGATATAATATTAAAACAAAAATTTCAATAAATGTATTTTGTTTTATTTTATTATCATTATCAATATATGTTCAAAAAAACTGTCCTCGATAATTAAAATATCTTTATTAAATAACATTAATGAAGGTGATACTTTCTTACTTACTTAATTAAGGAAATAAATATAAAGCATCGTTTCTAAACTTCCCTTTTTTTTCGCTCTTGAACATTATATTTCCAATTCGGCAGGGGAGGTATTCCAAGATCTTCTTAGTCTGTTAACTGTAGCAAAAAATTCAAAATCCCTCTTTGTGCTTCTTTCATTTAAAGTTCCTGGATCCCTTATATTAAAGCTCACAGACCTATGAGGGAAAAGTTCAATCATATCACGTTTGGAAATAAATTGTTTTGAATATATTTTAAAATATAATGTAAAGAACGGCAAGAAGAAAAATTGAATTTTGAAATTTCTGTGATAATTTTGACTCTATTAAGTACTCTAACTACTCATGTTTTTTTTAATATTTTTGAATTTTTTTTTAAATAAGAAAAAAGTCGTTAATTTCTGACTTCTGTGGTCTGAAATATCAGGTGCCTTTTTTTCCCTCTATGTATCAATATTTTATTTATTTATTTATTTATTTACCAGTTTTACAAGTAGTTACAGCTTTGTATTTCGATGCATACAAGCTGAACTACTGCCTATAGAGGTAATATAAGTTACCTGTACATAGGACTGGGTATAACATTTAATTAAAAGCTAAATGTAATATTCAAAACTTAAGACTAAAGAAATAGAAATATACGAGTGAACATTTTATAAAATTATTATATGCATGTAAGTAGTAACGTAAAGAAAGTCGAATGGATGAATTAAAAAAGGAGTAGACGGAAATTGATTGTTTTCGTGATGGAAGAAAACAAGGTGAAAAATTGAAGTGTCATTGTTCAACCCGCAATGCGGAAGATCAAAGAATCATAAAACTGTAAAAGATACGGTCACGTAAGAATCAGACATATTCTGGTTTTGATTTCATTGATATTTCTGTTTATCAACTTAATATCTTGGTCTCAAAATAATGAATTAAAAATTGGTCTAAATAGTACCTAGAAAAATATATAACGCTTGACTTTTAAACATAGAATTATGAAATGATAATTTAATTTTACTTTAATAAAGCTGCTATATATTGTATTCATAGGGATTATGTATAAAGTAAAACTCCCAAGTAAAACTTAAAGCACGTCACACATCAACAATCACATGTTCTAGCAATTACATCTCGGATAGGAGCAAGAAGAAAATGACATTCAAATTTAATGTTGTAAAGAGTACAAATAAACAGTGGTGTGTTTTAACAAATAAAAAAAAAGAAAAAAAAGGTCGATTTACGGTAAATGCAGCCGACGAGCAACCCACCAAAGCACCAAGGGGTCCACGGTGCAGGACCGCGACAGATTAAATTTACCGAATCATCAGCGCACCGGAACTCCCCGGGTTTTTCCCCTCATCTTTCATCTCGCTCAACTAACACTTGTTCCGTTTTCTTTAAGCTTGCGTAACTCTCTCAATTATCTTTTTCCCTGCATTCACAATAAATAATCTATTATTCGAGCGATAAAAAACATCGAGCTCGGCTGCACGTCTGTTTACTGTTAATCCAGAAGCTTCCGAATGGAAACAATCTCCCGTCACCAAAAAAGTGATTTGAAAAAAAAGGTCTTAATTCTCGTTAAAGGTCGCACCGAGCAAACATCGTGTCCAGGATTACGGCAGTCTCGGGTCGACCGCGCGCCAGTGCATTAAGTAACGCAACAACATTTCGGAGTGGGCCAACCTTACCCGTGACGAATACCCCGTATCCTTCGCTCGCGCTTTAGCTTTGGTCTTACGTTATACATTTGATTATTTTAGGTCGACCGACATGCACGCGACCCAGAATCAAAAAATTTCGCCCGTTACGCGCTATTTTTAATGATTGTTTTTTTTTATCCCCTCGAATGGTTGGGAAACATTAATCGTATCAGCATTCACTGGTGGGGTGAATACCCGAAAGTCCACTAGATATAAAAGTGACCGCTAGCCGTGTCATACTTAATTACATACTTTCAGCGAATCGCGGAGTGTCTGATTAAAATCATTTATGTTTTATTGTGTTCTTCTGATGCGGGAGTCCGCAAGAGAACTTTACAAATTTGGTTAATCATCTACTAAATCGCTATAAAATAAAAAATTCATCAAAGTTAAACTAGACTTTGAAAAAAAATGTCGTTACTTCGGTCTTTGGTGTTTGCGCTGGTGCTTCTCCTGCTGGACGAGTCGCGAAATTGCGCTTCGGCGGGGCCTTTAAACAAATACGAAGACATGCTCACGGTTGGCTCGCTGCGACGTGAGCTAAGGTTGCAACCCGCGGTGGCGGCGTCCCATCAGCACCAGGTCCACGCCACCGAAGTTGAAGATCTTCTGTCCAGTCCTACTGGTAAACATGTCAAGAACCGAAATAAGCACAAGAGCAACGCGTCTGGTGAGTTGAAGTTATTACTATTGTCGCCTAGCTCACTAAAAACACACACTTTACATGTGAATAAATAGAACGAATCATTAGTTGACGTGGAAATTATTCTCAATACTTGTCTCAAAGTTTTAAAAAACCTTATAGTCATTTTAAAAAAAGATTTTCCAAGTTGAAAAAACAATTAATGATTTAAAGCAAAAAATTTTTAAATTTGTTTTGATTGTGCAAAAAGGCAAGACGAAGGAGGGTGGCTTCTACAAGAGCTACGGCAGTGACGCGGATGGCGAGAAGGGCTACCAAAAAAAGACCTTCGCCAAGGGCGAGCACGGCTATAAGAACTACGACACCTTCCACAAGAAGCTGGGCGACAAGTACGGCTTCGAGGAGCACGAGGCTTTCGGCAAGCCCGAGGACCACCATCCTGAGTCCAGCCAAGTAAAGCAAGTTCGCAAACAGAAGGCTGCGGCTGACCACGAAGGAGCCGGTACGATATACTTTTTATTTGATTGATATTTGAATCTTCGATCGTGTTTTCGAAAAGAAATGACACTAGCGAACTTTTTTCAGGTACCGACGACGTGGAGACGTACGCCGACGAAGGCGATGGCGAGTATTACTCCGGGGGCAGCGGTGAGTACTACAGTGGAAGCGGCGAGGCCGAGGGTTACTACTCCTCGGGCGAGGCTGCCGACGGCTCGGCCGAGTCCTACTCGTCCGACGGATCTGGGGAGGATTCATCCGACTACTGATTCACCCTCATCGATAATTTACATCGCCTGTACATAGTTTTCTAATTTTATAACTTATACTACTTACAAGCTAACATGTTCTACGTCCTCTTTGTTACCTATTACAATACATATTTTTTGTAAAATAGTTGATTTATTTTTTTATACTTTTTTATATGATGGTCAGTAGTAGTGACCCTGGTGGGATAATTAATCGAAGAGTTAAAGCAACGTTAAAGTTTGACGGGTAAACATTTGTGACGCGAAATAAGTGCATTAAATGGTAATGCGAAAAGATAAATTTAACGAGAGCGTACACATTTGTACCTACCCGCGTCAAAGCTTATCGGTCAGATAATTTTGCATCTGATGTACACATAATCGCTTTGCATCGATTAATATTAAATACCGTCACATTAACCCAATGTCAACACTAATAACTATTGGGGAAGCAGAAAAAATGAAGAAATAAAAAGTTAAATTGCGAGCTTCCGAGTTTGCAAACGATCAAATATATTACATTCTTTAGCATGCACGCGCAGTTGCAATGTAATTTTTCAGAATCATCACAAAGCAGCAAATGAACTTGTACTACAAAAAAATCTTTTTCAGTCACGCGATACGAAAAAAATAACACATTGATTTTTCGATTAATCTTTAACTATTAACGTCCTTTTTTCTTATCTAATCCTGTCTGTCACGACTGATTTTTTAAGTATAGTATTTACACCGTTTGATTGACAAATCAATTTTCGTGTCCTATGTTTTATTACTTTGTTAGGGGAAGTTAAAATACTATATTTGGTTATAGTAAAAGTAATTTTTTGTTTTCATGATATTTTTTTAAGTTGTAAAATTACATGTTTGAAAAAAAAGCTTTTTTAATTCATTGTCAGCTGCAATTTATTAATGATGAGATGTTGTAGAATTTGCTCTGTTAGTATATGGAATGTATTTTGTAAACAAATAAATGAAAAATAAAAAATCAATTTTTATGTGGATGTTTGATTAAAAATTTAATGATTGTAGGCTTATAAATCGATTTTATTTTGTTTTAATATTTGGCATCACATGGAATAAACGTTGTCCTGCTAATTAATCAAAAAGAAAAATCCAAGTACATGATTAATTAATATTTGGATACCGAAATGTTGATGGCCGGTAAAAAAAAGAAAAAAAAAAAGGTCAAAATGAGACTTGTGAAATTTTCCGGTGCCATTAACGGGGGGTTAAGTTAGTCGAAAAACAGGGAAAGCGTGAGAAGTAAACAGCAAACATGTAAAATTTATTATCGCAATTTATGTAAATTAATGACGCATAATTATGAGGCTGAATGGGGCGTCGTTTTTATTGAAAATAAAAAAGAGTAGCGGAGAGTAAGTATGCAAATGAATAAAAATAATGAATGAGGCCGGTGTTAAAGCTGCTGGATGGATGAATAATTACAAGTGTGTAAAATACAGAGGGAAAGAGGACGCGGAAATTTCAATGTAGAGAGCGCGGGTTTAACGATGAAAGAGCCGCTTGAAAAATAGCTTTGCGAATAGTTCAGAGCGACACTCCGACACAACGAACGGGACGCATTTGTTGCAATCATTTGTAACGAGTTAAGTTTTCACGCAGTGGTCCAACACCCCAACCGCAGACCAATAGCCGGAAAATACCCGATCCTATTTGACACCTTAATTGTGCGTTTTTATTTTCTTACTCTTTTTGCTTTTTGACGCTTTATTAATTACAAATTATAATCGCGCACTCGTTAACCCTTCAACTTTTAATTACACCAGTCATAATAAATTCCATTTTTCGAAAAAATTTCGTTGGAAGGTTTTCAAGAATAGCATTATTTTCAGGCTGCAGCACGCTGTTACTTTTGTATAACTTTTCTATTCAATTTTCAACCATAAAATTTCTTTTATCGCGAATTTATAGTTGCCGGAACGTAACTTATAAATGTTATGAAATTTCCACCAAATTTTTTTTTTTTTTTTTACCCACCGGGTGGATCGTAGATTTCGCACGTCTCGACACCGAGTAAATATTTGGCTTTCCTATGAAAATAATCAAAAATAAAAATTGAAATGCTATAATTTACCAAGTGAGTGAGCAGAGCGGAAAGGGGAATATATGTTTGAAATAAATTTCGGGGAGTAAAATGAAAAAAAAATCTTCGCGTTCCAAAGGCAATGTTATTTGGCAGTGATTCCAACTTTAAATTGGCTGGCGTGGGCAGTATTTTCACTGCATAATCGAGGCGAAGATTGGTTATTGCCGCCATTAAAGCACTCTCATCGATTCCACAACTACTGTTATATCGGCAGCCCCTTCGAGCCCTTTGTGCCGAGCTTTTATATTCGTTCAATGCATATTAATAACGCGGTTTTAAAATTTATTAACGAATTTAGCTTAACCTCACACCTTAAATTTAAGTAATTATTCCGGAAAAACTTGCTCCTTCGGGAGTATTTTTGAAAATTAGCATCTGTCGGAGCGGGGGCTAGGACAGTCAATTCGAATTCCGTAGTCTTGCCTCGTAAACGCAGATTAAATTAGTCTCCCTCGAAACGAGGAATTCGAATTCACAAATGCGAGAGATTGCTTTGTAAGCAAATCCAAAGGCTGACGCGTAAAGTACATTTCTAGTCAACAAGACTTGCCTCGTTGGATCTGCTCCTTCATTAACTCGAGGCTTACCAAGCTTCTAAAAAATTTTAATTGTTAAAAAAAATTAAATGATTTAAAAAAAAGGGTAAGTAATCGGTATGTATATTCTCGGGGCTTTCTCGCGAATCAATGAGATTAAGCGTCCGAGGCTTGATTAGAGAAGATAAAGGAGGGCCTTCTGCTCATTCAGTTCGTTCGTCTTTTCGCAGTCCGAGCAAAATGTGTATAACGTAGTTGCGCGTAGTAGTATGGATGTATATATAGACAGACAGGCCGCGCTCAGCTCCCGTGCGCCTTCGTAACGAAGCTACGTGACTAGCTTGTCGACGCTTGAATTTCGAAATCTCATTATAAAAGTAGCTGCCGTAGGCGTGATAAAAATCTATCTTTACGACACGCTACCTTTGTAATAATTTTTTAACCAATTGATCTCAAACATAACTAACTGCATGTTGGTACAGTGGTACCACTTATTCAATGGTGGCTTTTTTCATTAAGCTTGAGTGAGACTTTAGCTGAGTAAAGTAATGATATTTTCATTGGCAATTCATGCCTGTTTGCTTAAGGTCAAATTTACACGATTTGGTCGATAATAATTTTTGAGCGCTCGTGTTTACTTACCCGTACAAACGCAAGTTTCCGATCAGCAACTCATGGATTAAGCGAATTCAACTGTCATTTCCAGGCTGCAAATATTGATTTTAATTAGCCAGAGCTGCAGCCGAAATTCGAGTTTAAGTGCAGCGCACTGGGTCTGATGTTCTGCACGAAAAGAGATGAAAGGATCACTGCGGCCGAAAGTTTGTTCGGTCAAGTACGAAATAAATTTTAAAATTTAACCCCGCACGCTCCATATAAATTCATGAATTTTCATAAGCTCCTCTTCTGTTGAGCGGCTAAAAAAAAAGTTTTAGCGGGCTGAGATATTGCTGATTATTAGCTTTGTGATAATTCATGTTGCAGTATTGTTAAGTTGGCTCACTAAGAGTCCACAAAGCTTTTTAGTTCATTTTTTTCTTTTTGTTTAAAGCGTTACGAAGCGCTTTTCATAATTGATATCAAGTAATGAGCATCTTTTTGTCTTTAATTCCGTGAAAGGTTGAAAGGTCGGAAGCATAGAAGAGAGATTTCTTTGTCGAAAGAAAATGGTTTATTACGTATGCAAATGAATGTAGCCTATTGTGCTTTTAGTTAAATCCCCAGACAATTTCTGACGTTATTTTAACTTTTTTTTTCTTCTCACTTAAAATTAATTTGATATTTTAACTAAAAAGACTGATAATGATGATGATGATGATGATGATAATTAAAAAGTCAACGAGATTAAGTCTAAAAAAAACTTTGGTAATGGTTAAACTAAATGATATAAAAATAAGGAGGCTTACGTCAATTCGAGAATCGTCGGGACACGCTTGAATCGTTTGAACTTTCTCCACGATGATGAAGAAAACGAGATTGATCAAAGGTGCTAAATTCGAATTGCTCGCACGAGTGACCAGGGCGTATAATTCCGTCCGGCATTGTTCTTCCGGTCGATTGTAAAACATCCTTAGTATATAAATAGGTGTAACGCAGCTTAATCGCGTCTAATCGCGAGTTTGGTCGACAATGGCCGAGGCCAGGAGACACTTTTGCCTGTTGGTGCTGCTGGTGTGCCTGCTCCACGTCAGTTTGGCCAGAGATTATGCTCGGGTAGCGCGCAGTCAGCCCGCCGAGGGCGACCTGGAGGCTGCCGCCTCGCACCACGGTCATCACCACGAGGAGCACGGGGGCAAAGAACACCATCACCACCACCACGAAGAGCACGGCGAAAAGGGTGACAAGGGCCACAAGAGCCATCATCACCACGACAAGGGCGAGCACGGCGAGCACGACAAGGGCCACCACGAGGGTCACCACGACGAACACGGTGGTCACCACAAGCACCACCACGACGAGCATCACAAACATGGTGAGCACCACGAGCACGAGAAGGGACACAAAGGCGGTAAATTCGGGGAGAAAAAAGGCCACAAAAAGGGACACAAGACCAGCGGTTACCATCACAAAGTTCACAAGGACGAGTACCACAAGGAACACAAATTTTACGATGACTATCACAAGGGTGGACACCACGAGAAACACGGTCACCACCATGGGCATCACGGGCACAAGGAGGGGCACCACAAAAAGGGTGGACACCATCACAAGGGCCACCACGAGGACCACCATGGCAAAAAGGGACACTCGTCCAAAGGACATCACGACGAGGATCACAAAGGCCACCATGGAAAACACGGCCACGAGGATCACCACCATCATCACGAAAAACACCACAAAAAAGGTGGACACCATCACGGAAAGAAACATCATTACAAGAAAGCCTAATTTACTGGAAGTTACGTTTAAAAATCATAACTTTGTTCGTCGATACTTTTATTTTGTGCCAGATGTTCAAAATTATGTGCAACATCCTCATATATTTTACTATACGTTTATTTTTTATTGTTTACTATATTTTTTTTAACTACAACATGTTATTTAATAAAGATGATTATTTTGTATACTAATTATTTATTTTATCTCGTTTTTTTCCCCATCCCAATTTTTTTCTCTAACTTAAATAATTAAAAATAACTATTTATAAATATATTTTTATTTGATTTTTTTTATTGTCAAATTAAATGAGTCAAGTGTTACTTAAGTATGATAATCAATAAAATTTTTAAAACAACTAGTTTAAAAAAAGTTTTTGTTGTAATACATTGAAATTGCAAAAAAATTTTATCCTGAAGCCTTTATTAGTTTTTTTTTTTTTTTTAATTTCTTTTCATTAGTTACACACTCGATTATATAGTAATGATAAATAATTTTATCTGTATAACCATTTCTCTTAAAATATCTTACCAAGACAGTATACATTTTTAAGAAATAAATTTGCATTTCTCATGTCAGAATTTTTTAATAATTTTAAGAGCTTTAAACTTTAAAAGAATAATAATTTGAAGCGGATAAAGCGTGTACCCACTGGTATCTGAACTATTAATTTGTAGTAAGGGATGTAAAGAGAATTTTTATTAAAATTTCATAAAAAAGAAAAACAAGATGCTAAGAATATACTTATTTAGAAAAAGATTTTTACCAAACGAACACAATAAAATTATACTGAGAGTTTATTGAAATACTACAAAAAATACTTTATGAAATACCGAAACGAAAAATTAATTTATCTTCATATAACTCATAATCTTTTCTGTGGTTGGATAATTTATATAATTTTTAATTTCAATAATGTAAGTTCATTTATTCTGTTTAATGCAAAACAATATCAAAAAGATATAAAAATTCTTACACAGTCTTCTTATGGAAGCCAGCCAATATAGCTCCTAACTTCAAAATTTCAAGTTCACAATTCTTTTGCTTTTTATTAGAGTGTAAGAGAATGGAACTTAAAAGCAGTTGAAAACACAATACAAAGCAGTTTCAGATAATTTTTAGGACCTTCAACGTTGATACCATCACTGAGAGAAGGATTTGGTTCAAGGAACCAAATATATTTGGTTGAAAAGAAATCGGATAATTTGGTTGTGAGAACCAAATGTTTGGTCCACACTCCACGCGTAAAAATCGAGCTCCCGCCAATTTGAAAAATTAATTAAGTTTATTTAAATATGAGTTTTCTCTTGACAACAAAATTATTTTTCTCTACGAAGTTAAATCAAATTACTAATCTTTTTCAATCTAATATAACACCGATCATTTTAATAAATTTTTCGTGAGTTCATAATTTTCTGAATTACTGAAAAAATTTTTTGAGGTTATAACAGCGAACTGTTTGACATGACTGTGATCTATACATTTGGTTCCTGTAACCAAATCATTGGTCGCATGAACGATAGCTTGGGAGAAACCAAAAATAACCAAATCTTGGTTCACACAACCAAATTTGGTTGCGTGAACCAAATCCTTCTCTCAGTGATTAAAAACTCAGCAAAATGAAATTTTCAAACTTTTATTTAGAAGTGTTCCACTTAAAAGTTCTAGTTATTTATAAAAAAGCGCAAGTAAAAATTTTTAAATTATAATCAAAATGTAGAACACAAATTTATTGAATTTGACGTCTAAAACTAGGTTTATAAATAGCTACCGTACACGATTAAATGAAAAATATTTTATATAAAATCAGTAGGATAAGGGCGTCAAGGATAGCCTAGCTGGTATTTACACAGTGCTACCGTCTAGCGGAGACAGCGCCAATTTATTTCTAATAGTGCAAACAAAAAGAAACAAAGGTAGAATGACAAGTGGTTTTTTACAGAGAAGGCGAAACCGTAAAATTAAAGTTAAATAATATTTATTGACTGAACAGCGGTTCTAAATGGCTAATTAAAGCGAGAAATGTACCGGTACCACGGAAACTATCGACGATGCAAAGAAGTTTGACTAATTATTTTCAAAATTTTGAAAATGACCTTTGTATTTGAGTGTAGGTATAAATAGATAATTTGTAAATGCAAAAAGTTTTTTTTATTAAGAGCTAACGAATAAAAATCAACCATAATTTCCCGATATCAAGACCTTGATCAATCGAGTAACCGAAATTAAAAAAAAAAAGTTGACCACCTCGTTGACGAGATCTTTCATTACTTTTCATTATTCATTACCAAATGATTATGTAAAATAATCGATTAAAGTAATTCAGGCGTCCGTAAAAAGGTGAAAACGAAAAAAAAAAGAAGTTTCGGAAAGCTAGATTTGAGCAAGATGTAAGGGATTTCAACAATGACAGCGTTTGCATAATCCAGTGGTCAGCTAAGCATGGTGGACCACTATCGCCAGTGCACGGGGTAGTGGACAGCATTTGGCATAAAGCAGGTTAAGGAGACGCCGCTTTCATAACGGGCCTCGGTAGAAAAAAAACGTCTCGGGCGGAGAGGAAGGAACGGTCAGCTGGCTTCTCTAATATCACAACGACCAAATCTAAATCTACCAGCCTTCCAAGCCGAGAGAAACATGTCACGTGATTTGTATATATAATCGCTTGGATATCGACCCGGCTCCCGCAGAAGCCCGACGTCGCTCAACCAGTCAACTGGGAGAGGTTGCATTTACAGATAGCGCACGAGTCCGCATTGTTCATAATCAAAGAGCGAGCCCGGGCTAATTTCAAAGGGCGCCCCGATAGCCACCCAGCCACGCAAAGATGATTAAGCGCCGGCGCAGCCAGCTTCCGGTTATAGCCGCGTGCATCTTCCTCGGGCTCGCGCTTACGATAAGCGTCGATTCGAGGGGACTCTCCCTCCCCGAGCAGCGGGCCGACGCTACCGAGCAGCTCCTGGACCTGGAGACCGCGGCTTCCAAGCACCACGACGAGCACCACGAGGAGGGACACGGGGGTGAGTCCCACGAGGACCACCACGCCGAGCACGGGGACAAGGGCCACAAGGGCTACAAGCACCACCACGAGCACCACAAGGGCGAGAAGGGCCACCACGACAAGGAGGGCCACCACCACCACTACGGCGAGGAGGGCGGTCACAAGAAGCACCACCACCACGACGACGGCTACCACCACGAGCACCACAAGGGCGAGAAGGGCGAGAAGGGACACAAGTTTCACGAGAAGGGCCACTTCGGCAAGGGTCACAGCACCAAGGGCAAGCACGAGATTCACAAGCTGGACGAGTTCAAGAAGGACAAGGAGTTCTACGACGAGCACCACGACCACGGGCACCACGAGCACCACGGCGGGCATCACCACGACCACGAGCACAAGAAGGGAGGGCACCACAAGAAGGGCCACCATCACAAGGGCCACCACGAGGGCCACCACGGCAAAAAGGGGCACCACGAGAAGGGCCACCACCACCACGATCACAAGGGACACAAGAAGGAGGGCGGACACCACGACCACCACCACCATCACCACAGCTACGGAAAGAAAGGTGGACACGACGACCACAAGCACTGGCATCACAAAAAGGGACACTAGTACTTTTAGTTCTTTTTTACAATTTCCTTATTTTCAAATTGATCCCACTGTGTTTTATAGCTACCTTATATTTACTTACAAACCAACTGTGTACATGTTATTTATTAACTTCCTTTTTTAATGACACTGTATTTAAGTTTAATCGTACTATTAAGTTGTTTTTATAAAGCTTTAACTTTAAGTACATCGTTGATTAAAGTTGTGATTTTTAAAAATTGACCCTTGGTTTTTTTTTCAAACCCAAATCCTTTTGAATATCCTTCAATTCAAATAAGTTAAAAAATAAATTTAATTTTTTTTATTCAAAAAGTAATGATTACGTTTAGATTGAGTAAATTTAAGCTCACGAGAGATAAATCGTGCGCAATGAGTAAATAAAAAAACGTATGGTCGAAGGTGAAAATAAGGAAAACAGAAGAAGAAAGATAGAGGGAAATGAAAAAGATAAAAGTTGGTCGGCTCGTTGAAATGTAAACCTCGAGTCCGCTTCTCCAGCAGATGTCTCGCAGGTGCAGCGGACAGTACTAACCTGTAAAAGAATTGGATTTTGTCGCCTTACGGTTCGTGCCCCGGTGCGCGCTACCGGCAGCTATCCATTTCGCTACGCTCGCTCTATCTCCCCGGCAGCCGACCTATTGCATTCTTTTACTTTTTACCCAGCCGACCTTTTTTTTTTCTTCCTCCTTTTGCTTTTCGCTTTCCTTATTTCTTTTGGCTCCTCCACTCCGGCACCGGACTTTCCCTCTTTTTACCCCGCCCCCCCCCCCTTCCTCCCGCTATTGTACACACTTCAAACTTGGGCTCCGATGCTGTACTTCCTGGCATAAACAAGACTTCATTTTTCAAACTCATCGAGATTTGACGAATTTTTTACCAAGCGAGCGGCCAGATTTCCTTACAGATTTTTTTTTGATTTTCAATTGAGTGAAAAATGTTATTTCAATATAAAAGTATTCAAAAAATTTATGTTTATTAAAATTTATAAAAACAATACAAATTGTACAGTCTGGTACTTATTAAAAATTATTGATGTTTCTTTTTTATAATTGTAAAAGTCCATACTATAAAAGTTAAAGTGAGTGCTTACAGTAAACAAAATTTAAAACAGTGCGTTAAATTTATTTATTTATTTTTATCTAAAACTTTACAATTAAAAAAAAAGACAAAAGGGTAATTTAAAAAATATTTTTACTCAATCACAATCGATGACTAGACAATTGAAGAAACTATAAAAATTTGTACGATCCAAAAACAATGATAAGGACAGTGTATAAAAAAAAAAAGCCGGAGGAGTGAAGACAGACGCGTTGCAGATAGGTTCATGAGCGAAATGAGAGTTCAAAACGAGAAAAGCCATTTAATAAGAGGCTGACCGGCCAAACGAAAGCTCGGAGTCATCTGATGGACCGAGGAGTCGGGAGAGGAGGATGAGAATCGAGGTGCAGGGAGCAAAGTTTGCAGTACGTTCCGCAAACATGCAGCTTGCAATTGCGGGAGCAGAGATTGAAGTAAACTGGCAGAGATGCTGCGAACTTTAATTACTCTGTCCTCGACGAGCTTGCAGCTTTGAGCAAATAAAAGCTCCTTCCTCCTTCTTCTTCCGTACTCGTACAAAGCCAAATCGTCAAATTCAACTCTTCTTGGTTCGCTTGGGCCTGTATCTACTGACGTCGCTCAGATTGTCGAGGTACATATCGAAGCACGTGTGGGGCTCCTTTATGTTTGTGAACACGGGCTGGCCTTCCTCGTTGCAGTAGCGCCGGTACGGGATGGACCAGAAGCAATTCCAGCCGTAACTTTTTGCTATGTACCCGGTATATCTAAAGACAAGCATTGCGTTTATTACGTTGTTTTAACTTTATAATAATAAGAAGGGCGAGACGCACATGTTGCTCGCGTCGATTCGGAAGAGCCGGTAGTCGAGGTCCCTCGCGAGGATCCAGCTGTCCTCGACCAGCCTTTGAGCTACGCCTTGGCGCGTGTGCTCCGGGCTGACGGCCACGCAGGCACACTCGAAGAGACTCTCGACGCTGCACTTGTTCCAGGGGTCGGCCTCCCTGCTGACGTAGGCGTCGAATCTCAGCAGATCCCGGGCCGTGGGATTCTGACAGCACTTTGACATCTCCATGAGCTCCTCGATCCCACTGTATCGGCTGTGCAAGTTTACGCTCACTCCCGCTATGCACTTGGTATTGAAGTCTTCGCATATTAGAGTCATTCCGGAAGATATGTGGTCCCGCATGAGTTTGAGTATCACCGGATCTGGGCAATCGGCCACACCTCCGCCTGCGTTAACTATCGACGGCTCCGATTTTATGAAGTTGTACACCATGAAGTTGAACGTTTTGTCGTAGTCGGGTGGATACGCCAATCGAATGTTGTACTTTGCAGGCTTGTGTACAGTTTTTCATTATAAAATTATTTTTTTTTTTTATGTGGGGTAGATGGGTACTAACCTTGCTTCCTTGACAAAAAATGGGCCTGGATTTGAGGTTAAATTTTGACGAGTTTTTTAACGTTCGTCCAGCTAGGGTTTGAATCATTTTTTAATTTATTATCACTACAGTGCACCATGAATTTCAATGAATAAAAATGAACAATAATTTGAAAAGTTTAACTGAAAATTTTGACAAAACGACTTGCTAAATCTTCATTGTAAATTTTATACCACCATGTTTATTGCTCTTAAAAGGTTATCTCACTGATTCACATTTAGCGCAACTTTTTAAAAAAAGTTACAAAAATTAAAACCACAATCTAAATTGATTGAGCATAGTAAAAGTACAATAAAATCATTTTCAATCTTCTATATTTTTATTAAGCTGATTTAAAAATTTTTTTCTAAAAGTTCATTACAAAAAAACTATCAAACCGGATTGATACCATTTTTTTTCTTTTTAAATGAGCAATCATTTAAAGATTTTATTTTTTTCAAAGTTTTTGAAAGAATTTTTTTTAGAATTTAGCTGTAAAATTATGAACCCTTCTTCTCAAGTTCATTAAAAAATTAATTATTATAATATTCTTTCGTTGAACAGCTAGAACAAAATTATAAATACTTTCTATCGTGTTCCTTTAATTTAATATAAATTCTGTTAAAATTTGACATCGGGAAGTATTTAGGATATTTTTGGTTAAGATAAAGTGCACGATATCAAGAATGATACCTTTGACAGTAAAGCTTAAATAATGCGTGCATTATTAATGTTCATTAATCAAGCGTATACCTAAAGTGACGCGTGAACAGCGAGAGTCGGAAGCGACATTAAAGCGCGTGTGAAACTAAATCGCCATCAAATTCCAATTTCGTCAAACTGACGTAAAATTGTAATTAAATGATTGATTTGAGTGTAATAGCTTGGAAAAATTTTGTCATTAGCAAGTCTTTTATCAATAATTTTTACGTTGGTTTATTTTTTAAGTGTATTATGTTCGTACAAATTTTCAAACAATTTTATTTTGAAAACAAATTTTTATGCACTTAACAATGATTGCTAGCAACTCTTTACGTTTTTTTGTTGGTTTTTGTTTGTTTGTTTTTTTTTTTTTAAATCATAAAACGATTTAAAAACTGAGTGTGATTTAACTCTACGAGAGCTTATTGATTTTGCCAAACAATGATAAAGTGAGTGTAGTATTTTATCCTGAGTGTTGGGTTAATGAACGCATATTGTGAGAATACGAGTTAATAATTTTTTTTTTTTTTTCATAAACATCTTTTAAAAAAAAGGCTTTACTAAAATAAATTAAAAATAAACAAAAATGATAAAACAATAGCTTTGAAATTAAATTCAAAGTTTGAGTGACAGTTTCGAAAAATTCTATTATTACTCATTAAAGTTTTTATAATAATAAAAAAATAATTAATATTTACAAAAGTTTTTATTATAAACTCGTTACAAAATTAAATACATGTGAAAAATTAACATTAATAATAACTACATATAATATGGAATTGGTAAAACTTTTTCACAGAAATAATTTTTTTTTTCTCTGGTGTACTTTAATATTAAAATATCAACACTCTAATAAAAAGTGCTACTTCATATTCAAATTTAATTTCAAAAAATAACTTTTCGTTGGTAAATACAGAAAATAACGTTGAAAAAAATTTTGAGCACCTATTTGATATGTAAAGTAAATATTCGATAAAGAGACTTCTTTTACTCTGTAACTATTTTAATGTTCTAGAAAAAAGAATGTTTTATTTTATTTTTTTCGGAGTTTAGAAGCTTTTTTTATCATGGTAGCATATTTTCTGTTAGTAAACACAAAATGTATAATTTTATAAATTTATTGGGTATCTAAAATAGAGTACTAAAATTAACAAGCTTTATTAATAACTTTTTTCACATTAAAAATAAAAAATTGTTAAAATAATAGTAAAAAAAATAAAAAAGTAACAAAAACTGAAACATGATTTTGGAAATTGAAACTCATAATCATATTTGTTTCATCAGTCTTACTTAAGAAAATTAATTGTGTAATCGAACCGCAGAACTCAGTTTAAAAACCAACCAATCCATATTTGTTGAGTCTTTGAAAGAATGACGAATCATCTTTTTTGGACTTTCTTGGACTCTTAATGGTTGCGGATTTTTTGTTTGTCGGCTCCACTTGAAGCGTATCTTCTTTGAAGCGTGTCATTTCCATGTGATCGACACCAGGTGGTTTAACTTTATCGAAATCTGCTGGTAATATTTCCGCTTCCGGCTCGATGGATCTGCTTGGTGGAGTTTTATTTCTAAGAACTACTTTTGTCTCATCTTGATCATCATCAGAACTGTAGTTATCTTCATTATCATCGAAATCATCGAAGGTAAAATCAAAACCATCCATTCTTTCAATATTAGCGTCGTCCTCATCATTATTTTGCCTCGCGGGAAAAGCTTTAGAGGAAATAATAAAATATGCCAAAAAAACAAAGTAGACTTTCGGTAAGTGGAACATCTTGACGAACACCGAGCTAAAATGATAGTTTAGGTTTATAAGTGAAATAAGATAAAGATTAAGCTGTAGTTAAGCGCACGAACCTCGGTGTAAAACAGCAATCACTGGTATTTTGATGGTGAAGTAGAGGTAGCTTGTTAAACGTATTTGGTCTAGGAGTAAAAATAAAGAAAGAAACTAGCTCCGAGCGGTCGGTGGCAGTATAAAATCGACTGAGTTTCATCGGGAGCGAAATTCCGTGCTTTTATATCGCGTAGAAGAAATAGAATCTCGGTAGTGGCAACTGCACCGGACAGCTGAGCAAGGAGCGTTACGATTTCACGTATAGCCGTGGTAACCAAATGTTGCGCACTCGAAAGTGACGCGTGCCGAGATTTTAGTCTATTTAAACCTTTTTCTTACTTGTTTTTATCGACACCTTATTATACTCCGTTCGGTTGAAAAAAAAATCTTTCTTGTGCAATTCGGTATTTTATTCAATTACAATACAGAGTAACCAAATTGACTGGAATTTTTAATTCTTTAAAAGTAATTAACAATTTTTTATTGGCACGTGCGTTTATTTATTTTTCTTAACGCTTTTTATAAACTTTCTGCATTTTCTTTCAGGAACTTTATTTTCTAGTTTTAATTAACACACAAAATTATCCCTCATTTCAAACTCTCATATTGAAGTTTTTAAAAACTTTTAGAAGCAATACTTACGTATAAATTTTATTTATTTACACTGCCCAAGTTAATCTAATCTATTGAGAAAAAACTTTTTGTTTTCAACGTAAAAAAGTTAATTTTCTTTCAAAACTTAAAAAAAAAAAATGCAAACTTTTTTCTGTACAAATGGCTAAAGTCATAAATTAAATTTAAAAGAATTTATTTTTTAAATTGTCAAAAAATATTGTGAAAGAAAAAGAACCTTTCAAACGTTACATTAACAAATGATAAGTTTTTAAAAAATTACGCAATTTACATTTTTTATAAATTCCAGCATTAACCAAAAATAATTTTCTTTTTTTTTCATTTCACATTTCAAATTGCAGGGTCTCTTTGTTACTTTTTATGATAAAAAAAGAGTGTCTATGGTTTGAATCATTCCTCTCTATGTTTATTTATTTATATTAAACACAAAGATTTGACCACAATGTGTAAAACAATAATAAAACTTTTAAGAATATTAATTTGAATACGAGTTGAAAAAATATGCTGCTTCAAAGAGTTACTGTTTGCTAGTCAAGAGTTTTTAACATTGATCGAATAAGTATTAATTTTGCATAAAGCATGTGTTATGATTTTAATTTTACATACTTTTAAGCCAAGTGCGATATTGAATCAAGCAAGATATTAAAAATTTTTTTTCTCGAATGGCAATCCCATAAGTAATGATCACTTGAAATTTTACCAATTAATTTTAATTAAAAATGAAGTTAGCAGTTTAAAAACTTTTTAATAATTTTTCAAATACTGAAATGAAATTTTAATACAGAATTTTATAAGCTTAAAAAAGTTTTCAGCTTATTTAATCAATTGCCCATAAAATAAGACACTATAACAATCGTCCAGAAAATTTTTAAAACTACTGAAAAAAATTTGAATTTCAATGTCTTATGAACTGTGATGATGACAAAACTTATTCAGACTACTAGAGAGCTGAATGGTAAAAAAACTAAAAAATAAAATTTTGGCAATTAATTATCCCATATAAGTTTGAGAACAAAGAGCTGAGTATTTAAAAAAAGTTCACCAGTGGCGTATCCACATGGAAAAATTCATTGTGCAGGTAAACAAAGTATAAGTTAATTTGATTTGTCGCAGCTCGACAAAAACAAGACTGTTGAAATATCTTAATGAAAGCGGCCAAAAAAAGTAGTTAACAGCAGCAAGCGAAGAATGTGTTATTATTCAAACTAGAGTAAGAAATTTGATGGAGCAAATAGTTTAAAGTTAAAGGATCGGCAGTGTCAATGACAGCGTGGTAGGATAGGTACGACGTACTTGAATTATCTACGCCGAGCGTGAAGTATGTTCGACATTCCCTATAACGATACACGCGCGTAGTCCTTGGAAGTTTCTTGTATAAAGCTGTCTCGATCGATCGGGTCCTGTCCAGTGTATTCCTGCAACCAACTCTTTACATACTCACATCATTATGATTACTTTGACTTGGTGATCTCCTCACTTTAAGTGTTTTCAATTTATCTTCTTATTAATCTACGGCAGGTACGACACCTTCTGCTTGTCTATTTGTTTATTTATTTTTTCAATCTCATAAGTTGGTGTGTCCTCGAATCCTCAGAAAAAGTGTCAAAAATTAGTAAAAAGAAAGAATGAGCAAAGCCGTGGTACTTTTGGTTTTGGCGATCGGCGGTGCTCTGGGAAGCCCCGCCAGGAAGGCCGAGGGCAGGATGCTGGTCTCGAAGATGCGTCTCTCGGATCTGGAGGGCTCCGCTACGGAGTACGCCTACAACCACCAGCACGGAAGTCAGCCGGTTTCGTACGTCCAGTACACGAGCCACGACTCCTACCCCGCGTACGCCAACTACGAGGACTACGCGGCCCAGCCCTACTACTACCAGGGCGAGGACTACCTGCAGCCTCCGCCGGCGCTGCCCCCGTACTACGCCGACTACTACCAACCCCAGCCCCAGCCCTACCATCATCCGCGACACCCTGTTCCTCCTCATCGGCCACACGTGGAGGTAGACGAGTCTTCCGAGGAGGCCGCGGGAGCTCAACACAAGGCCGAGGAAAATTCGGTCCACGGGGAGCACGGCAACAAGGGTTACTCGAAACACCACGCTTTCGACAACGCAGATGCCAAAAATCGAGTCGCTGATCATCATCAAGGTGAATTTTTTTACTGCGGTTTCATTATTTTTTTTTTTTTAATTTCTAACGTAGTTTTGATAATTTTATCATTGATATAACTTTATTATAAAGAGAATATTTATGTTTTATAAATTAGGGGGGAGGGGGTTAAAAAGTGACCAGCTTTTTTGATAAATTTAATAAGTTCTTTTTTAATTTCTCGGTATTGTGTTTTACTCACTCTGGTAATTAAAAAATTGATTTTATGTATAAACATGATTTAAATTAAATTAAGTTTGCGGAACAAGTGACTCGGCAATGATTTCATAATAAATCAGACGATCTTTTAGTAATTAGGTGGATTCTGGCTGTTTTTCAGCAGAAAAGAGTAAAAAGTTAATTAATTGAACAAAAATTTTTTATTTGATTTTAAATAAAATAAAACATTAATTCAAGTTTTCTTTGGACGATTATAAAATTGAACGTGGTATGATTGAGTATAATTAGGTTCCATGATAACGGTTGTTTTTTTTTGCCCCGAACTTAGGAAACTATGAGAACAAGGCTGGTCACAAGGCCGGCCACGAGGAATCGGGCTCCCACTACGACGCCCACGACCACGGAGTGTCGCAACACGAAGGCTCCAGTCACAGCGCGGGCTCGTACCACAAGAAGGGTCAGAAGACCACAGGGTTCCACAATGTCTACCACAAGGACGAGTACAAGAAGGACACCGATTTCTACGACGAGGAGCACAACGGCGGCCAGTACGAAAAGTACGGGGCCCACAAGGCCCACCACAAGGACGAGACCGCGGCCCACGAGCAGGCCGCCAAGCACGACTCGGCCTACCAGCACGGACACCAGGGGCAGAAGGGACACCACGACTCCGGGAAGCACCACAGCGCCCACAAGGGACACGAGTCCGCCCAGGGTGCCGACTCCTACAACCAGGAGCACGCCAAGTACGCCAACAGCGACGCCAGCCACCACGCCAATAACCACGGCTACAAACTCGCCCACCACCGATAATCCGCACCAGGGTCTCTTTTCTGTAAATATGTGACCGAAATCCTGTAACGAATCAAGCTTTTAAATACATGCAATTTTTTATTTAAAAACAAAATAAACAAGATCTTTTTTTTTATTTAACTCTGATCGCTAGAACAAAATTACATGTGTTTACATCGTCAACAGTTAAATTTTTAAATTTAAAAAGTGTTTGCTTTTTGAATCTTTGAACCGAAACTCGGAAATTCAAATGTTTGTGGAGTTGAGTAAACTCACTCGCAAAAAAAAATAATAATAATAATAAATAAATAAAAGCCTCTTTCGATGGGTATTATACACAGTATCGTTACTACCTGTTGCAGATTCAAAAAGGAAGCATTAAAAATTAGATCGTTAAATTGAATCCAGTGTGCGGTATTTGAGAGTTAAAAGGGAAAAATGATTTAAAATAAGTGCAAAAGAGAAAAAAAAAAAAAATAGAGGTGGGTGCACCGAATGAAAAAGTTATATATATATACATACGCATAAGTCTAACGCACCGATTGTTTGTACGTGAATGGTGGAAAAAAGCTCGTGAAAAAAGCACTCGTGCATTACGTATAGAAACTTTCATACGTTCCACGCACAAGTGGCTTCATTCATTTCTCGCTCGCACCGAGTTCCTACTTTGCACATTTGCATGAATATCGTGAAAGTATATCCTTTGTAGGCGCGTATTAAAATTTCATCATCGGATAATCGCGAATGATTTTTTTGGGTTGGTAACAGTGCGTCCTTCAAGCCTGGTTTAGCTCGGTAACCCATTTAAATGACAACAAAAAATAAACAAAGTCAATGATAGAAGAAAAAGAGTGTCGACACTTTTGAGGAAAATAAACAAAGAGGTCAGAGAGAAGGGGAAGGAGGTAAAAAAAAAAGTCGCTAATCATTTCCGACACGACACACGTTTGACAGCGTCTTGACTCTTCAGCCACTTTTGACGGATGCTGCGATTCTGCATGCTAGCTGGGAGGTAACGAGACTACTTTTTGAGGCAATTTATTTCAGCAAACTCTCCTCCCGCCGCTCCACCTTTACATGGGTATAAAAGCCAAGAGTTTTAATCCCCGGGCTCTTTGACAAAAAATTTAATGCTCTTATCACTACTTGGCTCCTGCTTTGCCACTTATTTCAAGACTTTTAAAGTATTACCTTTGAATTCATATCTTCTCGTTATTGATTAAATTTAATTATTTTTTTCTTTTAAATGGCTCTTAAATTATTAAAAACTACGGGAAAGGCAGTTTTTCTTCTTGTTTTGTTACCAAATTTTAGTTACTCAAAGATTATACCAATAAACGAAGAGCAAAAAAAGGATAATTCGACGAAGGATCTCAAAGTGGCATCGAGTTACGCTTACAGTAAGTCCGGTGGTCATGGACTCGACACATTTGATTATCTGCCAAAGTTCCGAAGCTTTCATGGTCTGCATTCGGACTCAAACTTTCCTCTGTCATCCAGGGATTTCAATTTTCCCACAAGATATAAAGTTGGCAGCTACGGTGGAGGTGCGACAGTAAATAAATCTCTTACTTTTACGTTACACTATTGATTATTGAAAATTTTCATTTCTGAGTTCGTTTGTAAAAGCAAATAATTTTCAAATTATACTCATTCGGTTACGTCTTGTTATATCGTACCTATTTAAGTACTTATTTATCATTTTTTTTTTCGGTATTAAGTTGTCTTTTCAATAAATTTGCTATTTTTAAAAATAAAGTTCTGATTAAATTTTCTTTTCGACAAATTTATTTAGTGCTTCAAATTAAATGAAAAGTGTTTTTAAAGTAAGCTGATTTTAAATTCTGAAAGGAAAGTCGTCAAACGACATAAAATTAGTTTATTCAGTCTGTAGACTTGGTAATAATGGTAATAATTTTTAGTTGGCAGCAAATTCGGGGACATTGGCAGCTCGCCACATGGTTATGAAAAGAAGGATTATAATTTAGGTGTATCTAATTTAGATGATAGTGGAATTGATATCGTTAAAAGTTCATTTGACAAAAATGATTACGGTCCGGCGGTCTTTGAAATAAGTTCACACGATGATCCGGATGACTTCAGAGAAAAGTATAAAAATCATGAACACGAGGAAGAGAATCACATAAAAGATGAGAAGGAACGAGAATCGTCAGAAAAAGCAGAAAAATCTAAGGACTACAAGGTTGGTACAAAATCTGTTCCGGATAAAAATAATAAATCATTTTAAAATCTGTCCAAGTATGATAAGAGGACTAGACTTTAGTATTGATTTTTTAAAATATAAATCGAAATTTTTTTTTAAATTCAAAATATTTGTTTTAATTAATTTTATGTTGAATTATTTATTTGAATCAACAATTGGATGTCCTTTCTTGCCGATAAAAGATTACAAACAAGTAAAATTTCAAAATTCAAAATTATTTTACTAATGTAAAAATTAATTTTTACCTCTTTAGGTTATCGAAAAGTTCGACAAAGAGGAAAAAAAGAAAAAAGAGCTGGGAGAGGAGTCAGGGGGTTTTCACGAGGACGGCGGTACGAATAAAGCTTTCGAAGACGAAGGAGAAGAGTTCAAAGGGGAAGAAGAATCGAGCGACCAGGCGAGAGGCGAGCACTTGGACCACAGCGAGGGCCACAAGAAGGGCCACAAGACCTCGGGCTTTCACAACGTCTACCACAAGGACGAGTTCAAGAAGGACACGACTTTTTACGACGACGAGCACGAGGACGGACACCAGGAGGTCTACGACCACCAGGAGGAGAAGAACTCGAAGGCGGAGGGCGAGCACAAGCAGGCCAAAAAACACGACTCGGCCTACGAACAGTCTGACAAGGCTCGCCAGGGATTCTTCACCAACGGACATCAGTACGGCCTTGCCCAAGGACACGATCGGGAGGAGCAGTCCCAGGAACACCACGAGAAGGAGCTCGAGTCGCACAAGGAGGATGACCAGAATCATAAAACCGCCCAGGAGCAAGCTCGATCCACCTCTTCCGACTCCATATTTCGATAATTTTTTTTTTTTTTTTAATAGTACCTCGGTACGATAACTATTACAATTATTTAGATTTTTATATTTTTTATACTTTTTTATATCTTAAATAGTGAAGTTGCACTTGAAAGTACTTACTTGGAGTTTTATTCTACAAAAATATACTTCACCCATTTATTTTCCTTTTAATATCTAGTTTAACATTGGTTTTTTGTCAAAAAATGGATTGAAAATTTTGTAAAAAAATTTATGTTAGGAATTTTGCGATTAAGATTCATCGATTTCCTCAAGTAGTTTTTTATTTTTAAGGGGTTGATTCTTCATATCAGCAGTCAAAAGCAGCTACCTAACCTACCCGTCAATTCTCGCACGACAATGAAATGAAGTAATGCCAGAAGTCCTATGCGAAGTCAGTGTGTTTGCCAAAACTTCAACACTCATCGACAGTGAAAACACATTATAAAATTTTCATTTTCATTTCATTTAAAATAAAAGTGTCATGTGGACATTGGTAATGGAAAGGACTTATAAACTTTTGCGATTCCTGAGATCATTAATCACTTTATATTTATTAAATTTCCAATGACCTAACAATAATTTCAAAGCCGGTTAAAAAAAAAGATTAAATAATCTCAAAACTATTTTCTAGTGAATTTTTGTCGGATTACAAATAACAAAAAAAAAAATTAACTATTAATTAAGAGTAGATAAATCAAGAATTCAATTTTTTAATAAATATGAGCAAATATTTGAACTTTTTAAAATGAAAGTATTTATTTTTATTTTTGAAGTATGAACAAATGATAGGGATGAAATTAACGTTTTTTAAAGTTAATAATATTAAAAGCTAGATAAGTTTGAGCGGTTAAATTACAGATTCAGAGTCAGGAGAATCTCAAAACACGAAGCATTCGTATGAAATTAGCGGAGACACCGCGGCTGGGTGGATGTTATGTTAAGTTGAATAGCGAAATTCCTTCGAGTATAGAGTTTGGTTGGTTTCTGACATAACTTGCTGGAGGGAAACTCCCAAGACTGAATTCAACGTGAAGTCCATGCCACGTCAGACTTAAGAGTCACTCTGTCGAAATTTCGACCCTCCCCTGCCCTCACACCCACATGCCTTAAGTATTTAACACAAATTGTATTCTTCTTTTTTTTTAATTTTTTTACAGTACTCATTTAATAGAAAGGTTTACTGATTTATTATGTTTTTTAAGTGAAAATATCGACATTCGATTACACATCTACGGAGGCGTTTGCGTGATTTTATTTCATTTTTAACAGGTAGCAAAGAATATATATATCTATGTTTTACAAGCAAGGTAACACAAGGTTGTGGGAGTCTATCTAAAGAAAAATTCTGACGTCGCTTGAATTGCACTTGAGATTCGAGATGAAACAGCAGCAAAATGGTGCGAAAAAACCCAGATGAGAGCCGAAAGGCGATGGAAAAAAAGATAAAGTAATAGAGAGACAAAGTAAAAGATGAGTAAGACAAAAGAAGAGTAAGAGAAAGATGGGAAATAAAAAGAAAACGAATGCCTGAAGTTTTCCACTCACCGGGGAATGGTGGCAGGGCAAACAAATCGATGTGCAAGTGCATTTCTTGATTTCATTCTTACGTATTCGCTCGAGATCGAGCTCAATCTTCTACTCGTAACATTGTCGATTCTTATATATACATGCACCAGACTCGACTTTCAAAACTTACCCTATCACTGTATATAAAAAACTTCTTTCTTTTTTACTTTTCTGTCATATCTTCTTTTTTCAAATTTCTACCTTTTCTTTGTTTTTAAACAATCCTCTTTTCTCTTTTCCATGTTTTTGATTTATTTTTTAAGAATGACAAACTTGATGCATATTTAAATTTATTTTGTAACGAATACTTTCAAGCCGGAGTAAATATTTTTCTAATAACTACATTAATTATTTCTGAGCAAATAATTTTTCAAAAATAATTTGTAATTATCTTTGGTTTCTCTGGAACTCATGTATAAACGTGTACGTTTTTTAAATTTTTATTCTTATTCGAAAGTTTTCATTTATCAATATTTTTCTTTGGCGATTACTGAATAAGATTAAACCTGTACAATGCATTTACAATTTGTAAGATCAAATTAAGTGAATTTTTATATTAAAGTAAAAAAAAAAAACTTCAGTGAAAAATAATAAATATTTTTTTTTTTAAGATAAAATTTTCTAAGTAAATGATTATAATAATTAAAGAGAGCATAAAAAATTAAAAAATCTGAATGATAACAATAAAAAAGGGTACTATTTACAAGAAGCTGTACAGGTGATTATAATTGTTTGGTAAAACCGCATCTGACTTCCAAAGATGAATTTCTTTGAGCGAATCGATGTGCGTGTCCACGTACGTGAAATGCTTGGTATCAGTGACTTACATACAAGCATGTGTAAAATCCTGTTTTCGTCTTGATGATGAGCCGGTCGTTTGACCCACACTGAAAGTCTCGAATGAAAGTGGAGGGGAAAACACGGAGATTGTATCCAGGTTATCGAGCCACTTCGCCAGTCGTCACTGAATCAAACATGTGAGTTCTTTTGATAATATTTTGTCATCCCAATACCATCCACCTGTTATCGGACCGTACTGATTATAACATACAAATTGTATATTATCGCTTTAATTTGTCTTGATTGGAGTATCGTTGTTTGTTAAAAAAAAAAAAAATTATAATTGTTTTCAAAAAATAAGAAAAATGTAATTTCAAATGTAAATGACAAACAATTATTGCATTTTAATTATGAATTTTGTTGAACTAAGATCATGTCAATAGTTGTGTGATTAAATATTGATTGTGAAATCTACTTCTTTACTTAAAAAAAAACATTTTGCTTTGAAAAATATAAAAAATGTATTCAGACATAGAATGTTCACAAGTGAAATTAAATGTGGATGAAGCTTGTGTATCTTTAAGAAATCAGTTGGATTTATCAAATTTATGGCTTTATACACTCTCTTCTGACTGTAATTTGGTAAGTTGTTTTTATTTTTCCAACTTAAGACCTGAAAAATTTACATTTTCTCTTCTTTTAATACTAATTTAGTGCCCTTACAAAAGGAAAGCAAGATTATACGAGTCTTTAAATTCAAGTATAAAAATAAATACAGCAAGATCTCAAATTTGGAGAGTTGTTGAGACGTCTAAGCATGAAGAATATATTTCGGCTTCGAATAAAGAGTGATTAGAACATTGTATCTAAAGAAATTTAATTACATCATTATTATTCGAAATAACTTTGATTTTTATTTCACAGTGGCGTTTACTGCCAGTTTAAACCAAACGTCGGAGAACATGGAATTTACGATTTTGAACTGATATCAAATGGAAGTTATAATTTTTATACAATTAAGGAACCACAAAATGAGTACATACGTGCGTAATAATAAAACTAATTATTTTAAACGAATATCAGAAATTTGGCAATAAGATTAATTTTTTTTCTTTGAAAAAAAAATACTTGCAATAACTAATTAAAGTAATACAATTATTAAGAATTCTTTGAATAAAATAAACATTGATACTAAGTTTTAATAAAAATGAGGCAAAAGTTAATTAGTCTATTGAATAAAAAAAAAAGTTTATACTAAACTTGATTAAATTTACAGCACTGGCAATTGCATTTGGGTTGATTTTTCTACTGCTGTCTAGTTTATCAATTTTTAAATTGATTAAAAGTTGTATAAACAAGCGGAGTGCCTCCGAAAACGAAGCGGCAGTTAAAAATGTAGAGGCCAAACGCCGAGTGCGCTCGATCGACACCGTCAGAGGGTAACGCAATTACGTTGATCAATTGAAAAGAAGAGAAGAGGAGAAAAGAAAAAAAAAAAACAAAAAAAACTAAAAAAGAAAATAAAATGTAATTTATTTTAGGATGAGCATACTGTTGATGATTTTCGTGAACAACGGAGCCGGAGGTTACCCTTACCTCGAGCACGCAACCTGGACCGGACTCCACGTAGGGGATTTAGTCTTTCCATGCTTCATGTGGATCATGGGAGTGTGCATCCCCTTATCTATCTCCTCTCAGCTGTCTCGCGGGACTCCAAGACTCGTTCTTTCCCGAGGCATCGTCAAGGTGATTTGGATTTTATTTCCCGTGTACAACTCTTATTTCATCTCATCTTCTCCGTAAATAAACTTTCAGAATTTATCCTTTTGTTGAAAGTCTTACTTTAGTCTCATACTTTTTTTACAGCGAAGCTTGTACTTATTCTTAATTGGAATTTGTCTGAATACCCTTGGAGGACGAAACCAGCTGGAAAAAATTCGTATTTTCGGAGTGTTGCAGAGATTTAGCGTTACCTATTTGGTAGCTGGTATTTCTTATGCAATGCTGATTCGATTCAATACCGAGGAAGTATGTTTTTAATTTTTATCAAGTTTTTTTTTTTATGCTGCAAAATTTTTTTAGCAATCCCGGAAGAAAAAATTATTGGATGATATAAAGACCATCTTGCCGCAGTGGATGATTGCTTTATTTATTCTGGCATGTCATTCGGCAATTACATTTTTGTGGTCAGTTCCAGGTTGTCCGAGGTGGGTATCTTAAAATTTCAAGCAAAATATAAAATAAATTTTTTTAAATCGTAAATCTCCATTGAAAACGCTTATGTTGCGCCTGCCTTCGGTGTGGGCTGTTGCAGAGGTTATCTTGGACCTGGAGGTCGCCACGCTGAGGGTAAATATTTGAACTGCACTGGTGGAGCTGCTGGTTATGTGGATAAAGTACTGCTAGGTGTAAATCACATTTATCAATTTCCTACCGCACACACTGTTTATGGATCCGGCCCATTCGATCCTGAAGGAGTTTTAGGTAATTCATTCACTCTTGTGTCTGAAAGGACACGGACAATAATGAGAAATTATTTTGAAGGTTCCTTAACGTCTATATTCCAAGTTTTTTTGGGGATACAAGTTGGACAGACTTTGCGAGAGTACAAAAAATCCAAGAGTAGACTTGCAAGGTGGCTAGTGTGGGCTGTTGTCCTGGGTCTCATAGGTTCAGCACTGCACTTTACAAACGTTGTTCCGGTCAATAAAAACTTATGGTGAAGAAAATTTTGTGGGCCTCAATATACTCTGATGAAAAATAATTTAATTTAATCTTTAATTTTACAGGTCAATATCTTTTGTAATGATTACAACGTGCATTTCTTTGACAGTTTTCATCATTTGTTATTTACTCGTTGATGTTTTTCAAATTTGGAATGGTGGACCGTTCAGAGTTCCAGGTTTGTAGTTTCAAAAAATAAAATTTTACCAAATTTTAATCTTTTAAATATATGATATATTTGAAGGTATGAACGCTTTGATAATGTACGTGGGCCACCAAATATTTAGCGCAAATCTACCATTCCGATGGAAGTACGGTAAAATGAATACTCACGGTTGGCTTTTGGCAGAATGTCTGTGGAGTGTTGGACTTTGGTGTGGAATAGCGTACATTCTGCATCATAAAAGAAAGTATTTTGCACTTTGAAAAATTATGTTAATGTACTCTTAATGTCAAATAAATCGCTCTCAATTATTAACAAACAAATGAACAGTTTTTTTACGAATTTTTTTTTACTTCATTTTGTATTGTCGTATTGACACGTTTTAGCTGAACTCAATTATTTGTATTCAATTAAAAATCTTTTATAGTACTCCTGGTCACCCTAACCACAAAATCAAATCTTTGATGCGTGTTTTCGGCGACTCGTACTATAAAATAGTATATAATACGAGTGCAGCACGTCACCAGGGCTTATTAAGGACCTCGTGCTCCGCTTCGCTACGCACTCGGGTCCTTAAAACCGCCCCGGTGACGATGCTGCACCCGTACTATAATATACTATTACTTAAACAATAATCCGTTAATCCTGAGTCAAAAGATTTTTAACATAAGATACAATAAGGGTGAGTATAATACGGGTCTACTAGGTGCAAACTATATTGAGAATTGATTCAACATTATGAATTTTGTTGAAAATCAAGTTAAAAAAATAAGAGGGAATAGATTTTATATGACAAAGGATTAACAATCAGGTCTATTGAGTATTTTTTGGTCATGGTCGAGCTTGAAATTTTATTGGAAAAATGTTAAAAATATCAATTTTTATTTGAAAAAAAAAAAAAAAAAAAAAAACAGTGGTTTTCAAAACCAATTTTGATACTGGATATTTTAAAATATCTGGAACACCTCTTAACTTTATAATTTAAAATATTTCCAAAATTTTCTAACCCAGCATGGGCAAATTAACAGAGCCATTACATTTAAATATTTCATTCTTTTATAGTTATAAAAGATGACAAAAATGTCTATTTTTTTACTCTTCAACACTTTTTTGATAAAGACAATTTTTATAATAAAAAATATTTTTCACAGATACAATTAAGGTTAACCAATGACTTAATATTGTATTTTATTTCAACATGTTTAAAAACTTTTTTTTGTAAAATAGCGGACTAAAAACTAATTTTACAATAATTCAACTTTAACGAAAAAATACTCTTTTATACTTCTTTACTCTAATGTAAACACATAAAAAACCAACAATTTATATATTTGATCCCCAGAACTTAACAGTCATTTCAAAATTTAAAACTAAAAATCAGCATAAACTTTAACGGCGCTATGCTCGTAGTAAAGCGCGAGTCGAATTTAACCTTGAGTGTGCGTCGAATAAGTGAGGTACAAAATACGCAGAAAACAACTTTGCTTGATAATCGCAAATACTCAAATTAATCAATGTTTTTTCTTTTTTATTAGATTTTTATTATTTCTTTCAACAACATTGTGATCGTACCATTCGTGAATTCATTGAAATTTCTAACAGGTTACTACTTGGTAAAGTATTGAAGAGAGATTCATGATGTCTGTAATTAAATCATAAAATCCTAATTTTGTTTAAATCACTCTAAAAAGTTTTTTAAAAAGTGGAGGGGTAAAACACAGTGCTTGTATTGAGATTATCAAGCAACTTTAAAAATCGTCAGAGTCAAATATGTGAGTTCGTGTATTAAAAATTTTTCATTTTAAATTTCTAATTGTTTACATATTTTTTATTTCTTATTTATTATATGTACAAAAAGTACTATTTTTGACAAAAGAATTTCTTTATTTTATTAAATTTATATTTTGAGGTACTAGAATCTTTTTTTTAAATAACCTTTTTTAAGCATGAGATTGATTTTTCAAATCTTTGGTTCGTATAAATGGGTAGTTGACTTAGTTTAATAATTCTTTTTATTCATCATCTTGTAGTATTAGTATTAACCATGGTCTTCTCTGGATGACCCTTGCTGAGGTTTCAAAGATTTTTTCAAATTGAAGTAGGGATTAAAGATTTACACGTGCGAAGAAAATACTAATTTTAAGCTTCCAGTAATTAAATTTTTAATTTAGAAGAATATTGAAATGGATATGAATGGAGACTGCTCACAAGTAAAATTGAATTGGGACGAAGCTTGTGTAAATTTGAAAAATGCTCTGGAGATTCCAGATTTATGGCTTTACACTTTGTCATCTATATGCGTTTTGGTAAGTTTTTACATTCTAAAACTCTCTTAGAAAAATTTATACGATTTAGCTGTGGAGTCATAGCAATTAAATTTTTCTAAAAAATCATTAAAAAATTAACGAAATCGCAAGGTACGTACTTTTATCAGTAACATTAAAACTTATACTTTTTTTCTTAATATAATGTATAAAGTTTTTGTTTAAAGGCAAGCGTATTAGTTATTTTAAAATTTATCATCAAATAATTGTGCCCGTATATCTACAATAAGCGAAATGCAATTTCAGAGTTATAAAGCGTGTACATTTACATTACTGTTTTTATGATTAATTCAGTGTCCTTATGAAAGAATTACTAGAATAAATGAGACTGAAACTGGAAGTGTAAAAATATTTACTGGAGCACCTTATACTTGGAGAATAATTCAGTCTTCTAAAAGTGAAAAATACGTTTTGGATTCACATAAAGAGTAATTCTTGCAAATAAACGATTACAACGGATGGAAGATGATTTATAATAAATAAATGCTTTTTCATTTTACAGAGGTTTATACTGCCAATTCGAACCAAATATCGGTGAACATGGAATTTACGAATTTGATCTAGGCTCAAATAGTGTATGCAGTTTTCGCACAATTAAAGAACCACAAAACGAATACATACGTTAGTAAATATAAAATTATTTTAAGCGGAAGAGAGATTTCATAAAAATAAATCTCTTTTTATGGACACCAATATTTAAGGTAGTCCTAAACCCTGTGTGATCAGTTGAGTGCTTAAATTAACCGAATAATATTTAAATAGGTACATGAATTATTTGAATGTGATAATGATTCATTTTATGCTAAAAAAGGATTTTTGAAGGACTTTTTTATGTATTTTTGTTGAAGATAAGTTAATTGAGAAAAAAAATTCACGGTTAGACTCTTGCAGTTTATGGTTACAATGGCATTTTGCCAATGGTGTTTTTTGCACCAACGCATTCAAGGAAGTCTTGTTTATTCAAAATAACTACTTAGAAGTCTCAAAGTTATAAATGAACTTTATCATTGAAGGGTTTAGGACCACCTTGAATAAAAAACTCGTTAAAAACAAGTGTATTCAACATGGACAATGGACTTCCATAGACATTAAATAATTAAATTTAAAAAATTCAAGACTTATTGTTTTGCAGCACTGGCAGTCGCATTTGGGTTGATTATTCTACTACTTTCGTGCTTATCAATTTTAAAACTAGTTATGAAGAATAGAAACTCGCAGAACATATCTGAAAATGAAGAAGGGATTAAAAATTTTGGTACCAAACGTCGGCTGCGCTCGATCGACACCGTCAGAGGGTATCAGAATATGAATTTTTTAAAACGAATACCAAAAGAATATTGAAAATCATGAATTGAAATAAAAAGTTTATTTTAGGATGAGCATAGCGTTCATGATTTTCTCGAATGTCTCAGCCGGAAAATATGAGTTGTTATTCAGGCACGCGATCTGGGATGGGATAATCATAGGAGATATTATGTTTCCGACCTTTCTGTTCATCATGGGAATGTGCATTCCCTTATCTATATCCTCTCAGTTGTCCCGTGGAACTTCAAGACTCGCTCTTTCTCGGGCTATTCTCAAGGTACCTTTTATTTATGTATCGTCTAATGACTATTAACTTATATTTTCTTCTATCACTAAAAGTCTATTTGTAAATTGAAACCATGAAAAACACATCGATAGCAAATTTTTTTTTACAATTCTTATTCATAATATCATCGAGGTCAAACGCATGAACATTTTGTAGTTGCACCAAATTTAGACTTGAAATTTTTTTATTCAAACGCTTGCTTTTTGGTTAAATTAACTCTAAATTTTTTTTCATAGCGAAGTTTGTACTTATTTGTTATTGGAATTTGTGTAAACTCGGCTGGTGGTAGAATCCAATTTGAAAAACTTCGTATCCTTGGAGTTTTACAAAGATTTAGCTTTACTTATTTGGTGGCTGCTATTTCTTACGTAATATTTAGCGAACCAAGTAGCGAAAAAGTACGTTTTTTTTAAAATCATAATCTAACTTTAATTAAGCAATTACAAGATAAATTTTTTAAGGAACCGCAAAAAAAGAACCTATTCATGGACATACAAATATTACTGCCTCAGTGGACGGTTGGATTTTTCATTCTGACCTGTCACTCTGCCATAACCTTCTTTTGGCCAGTGCCAGGTTGTCCTAGGTAAAACTCTTGATTTAAGTTTCAAAGTCTTAAACAGTTTTGAGTTTAACGTTAATATATTTTGAAACTGCTTATTTTTTTCCTAATTACATGATTGGGAACACTTCAGTGGTTATCTTGGACCTGGAGGACTCCACGCTGGTGCTAAATATTTTAACTGCAGTGGAGGAGCCGCCGGTTATCTGGATAAAGTATTAATTGGAGTAAATCATTTTTATGATGATCCAGTAACAGACAAAGTCTATAAAAATGGTCCTTTTGAACCCGAAGGAATTTTAAGTAATAAGTTACATCAATTTCATGTTTTTTTTCCGAATCAGTAGTTTATCTTTATGTTATAGGTACACTGCCAGCAATATTTCACGTTATTTTAGGAATTCAAATGGGTCAAATATTGCGCGAATATAAAGAACACAAAAGTCGAGTATTGAGATGGCTAGTTTGGGCCATTGTACTCGGTCTGGCGGGATCAGAACTGCACTTTTCAAACATCATCCCTGTAAATAAAACGTTATGGTAGAGTAAATAAAAACTATACGATAAATATGTCACTGTAAATGTAAATTAAAAAAGAAATTAAAAATTACAGGTCAATTTCTTTCGTGCTGGTTATGACGAGCATTTCTTTGATAGTTTTAATCATTTGTTATTTACTAATTGATGTATTTCTAGTTTGGGAAGGTGGACCCTTCAGGATACCAGGTTTGTTATTTAGGAAGTAAAAAATTTACTTGAAATTAAATTTTATTTTTTTACAATTAATCGCAGGTATGAATTCTTTGGTGATATTTGTGGGTCACGAAGTGTTGAACTATAGCCTACCATTCCGATGGAAGTACGGAGAGATGAATACTCATGCTTGGCACCTGGCAGAGAATCTTTGGGTCATACTTATTTGGACTGTGATAGGGTACATTCTTCATCACAAAAAGACGTACATTACAATTTGAAAAGTTATAACAACAAATATTAATAATAAACAAAGAAATAAACAAAAAACTCGTCTGGAGCTTTGAGCCTTAATGTTGAAACCTTTATAAAATTGGGGAAAAAGTAGAGGGTATAATGGAATATAAAAGAGGTAGGAGAGGGCTCAGGGATTAGCTTGTTATTGTCATTTTTATCTCGAGGTTGAAGAAGTTGCAAGGGCAGGAAGAGGTGGGTACAAAACTCTCGGACGAGCACTTTCGTTAATTAAATGCCGTTGTTCGGTTGTTCGGCCTGCAGTTGCTTTTTAATCGAGTTATCGCGCGCTTAAGCCGCGTGTGCCTCGACAAAGGAGTCGGGCCGCCGGCAGCAGGAAGCCCTAGGCAAGCTGGCAGGCGCTAGGAAAGAGAAAACTAGCTTGGCTGCTGCCGGCTACAGTGAGTAACGTCTCGGAGAGCTTAAAGACCCGTTGCGTAAACATATCAACCCCCCCCCCTCTTGCCCTCCTGAGCGCGCCTCGCTAATTAGGGCCAATTATTCGCTCTTGCCTGCTCCGAAAACTTTGCAGTAGAATTCTGGCTGTTCCGCACGAAAGTTACTTACTCCCTCTTGTTTTACTCCCACTTTGCCGGTGCTACTCAAATGCTTTTCGAATGAGAGACATTAGCCGATTTGTTTTTAACTCCCCCGCTCCTTCTTTGCTCGGCCCGCGCCACGGCTATTATTCACAGCTTGATAAACGATCTACTCTCCCCTCTCAGCTACCCCTTCACCCACCTCCAACTTTACTTGGCAAATAGTCTCGTCGTCACCACGACTTCCTCTTTTTATTACGTCACATAACCCACTCTTTTATCTTAATTGATTTATTTTTTACACCATTATTACACCTTACTGCTGTAGCCAATCCTCTTTTCTCATTTTGTTTTTCTCCTTCGTTCTTATCTTTTTCAAATTTATTTGTGTAAGCTTCGCTTTGGCTGTCTTCATTCTTCTTCTTGCTGTTTTTTCTTTCTTTCTTTATTTTCATGAGCTAGAAAGGATTTAAATAAATAGTTAAACTTTGAAACGCCTTAGGATGAGTTCACGGTGTAACCAACTATTATTCGAAAAAATGTCATAATTTTCTTTTCGGGCAGCATGTGATTTGAGTTTTATGAGAGTTGATATTATTTTATTTGAGTTTTTTCAGCTCTTTTTTAGATTTTAGATTTTGTTTTTTTGTAGAACGCTAATTAGTTTTTCAACTGGACCCGTGGTCACTTCTGCACCTTAAACCTCTAGAAAGAAAGATTATGCCTGTCTGGAATTTTGACTCTATAGAGTATAGACTTGCTATAGAGTGGTTGAGGAGTTAAATGATATCAAATGGGAAGTTTTGAAATGATTTTTTATTGCGTCAATATTCGTTAGTAACATAAAAAACTGTTTTGTAAAATTTTGTTTTTCGAGTTTTCTTAGTCAAAAGAGAGCTTGGATATTGCTCAGTAAAACCAGCAATTTTCATTTAATTAAATACTTAGGAGTGTTAATTATGTCCAGTACATAAATTTTAGAATTCAGCTAAGCATAAAGATACATAAGTGCTAAAAGTGAAAAATATGAGATTCTCATGTAAGCGAAATTTACGCATCGTTTGATCCAGAAAAACTTGAACTAAAATATTCCCTTGTACAAAAGAAGTAACGTAATTTTACTCTCTGCTTCGAGAAAAATTATAATTTGTATATATTCATTTACGAAATATTCATTTAATTTTACATTTGTGTACTTTACTCACAATCTCACCAGTATCTTTTTTGTTTTTGAAAGTGCGGTATAAAAAAATTTAAATATAATAGCTTGTACAATCGAAAGTATTCATTTTAAACAGTAACTAAAAAAAACTTAGATATTTACAAAAATAAGAATACTGAAAATTGTATTCTTAAATTTAATTTTAGATTTAGATGTTTATAATTTGAAGTCATCTCAGAAATAAGATGATGAAGAAAGTTTTAAAAGGAAAAGTATTTTTCTTAAATAAGAAAAGAAAACCGACATAAGACTTAAGTAGCTGGAAATTTCTATCATTTTTTTAAGGATTTATTTTTTGGAAATCTGGGTATCAGATTTCTGAATTTGTTCTGTTTTAATAGTAGAGTTTTGAGGTTCAAAGTGGATCCTAATAATTTTTTTTTTTTTATATTGTGTCTTTGGAAACCTTAAAATGAAAAAAAGTTTCACATGTTTTTCTCCATTGGAGCACATAAGTTTTTTATTGAAATTATTTTTATAGCACAATAAAAAAAATGTAATAAAAATTTAATTTCTGAAAAGTATCTTTATCGAACGATAAAAAGAAGGTTAAATGATTGAAAGCAGTAAATTTAAACGAGTCAGCTAAATTAAACGTCTTAAGAAAAATTGTCAAAGCGAAGACTGAGGGAAAAGTATGATTGCTGATGAAGCAAACTGGATTATTACATGCAGCCTACAGCATTTTGCTCGATAAAATCCGGATATCGTAGTTGAAACAATCGCGTGGATAGATTTTTCATTTCTTCCATCTTCTGGAAAGTTAAACTAATGAAAATTCCAAGAAAAATTACCGTTTCGAGTAACGTGATATTGGGTCTATGATTGTGAAGGGCTAATCAGCGAATCGATTCATTCAAGATCGACTTTCCACGATTTACCATTTTTCTCTTTCTTTTTAAATCACGCGTCACAGACCTTTCTTCTCGAGGTATTTCCTTGGCTTTGTCAGATAAAGCGGATGAAGAAAGTAAAAAAAAATTTTAAGTTAAGGGACTCGAGAAATCCAATCTAGTTGGTGTGACTAATGAACGGATGAAAATTCTTTGGTTTCCTTGGGTGCGTTATAATTCTATAGAATATCATCAGATCGCGATGATCCAACTATCTTTAAGACCAAGAAACGGAGTTAATTACTGTTGGTTGTTTGAACAATGATCATAGCAGATAAGATTATAGCAGAAATAATTTGATTAAAAATTTCTACACTTTTTCAGAAAAACTATTACTGAAATAAAGTGGTACACCGAATGTGGCCACTTCTAATATTTTGAATTCACAACATCTCTAGGTACAGGCAGGGGCGGATTACCAAATTTGCCGCCCCTACGCCAAGGAAATTGCCGCCCCCCCCCCACATAAATTTTCTAAAAAATAAAATAATGATAAAATGAAAAAAAAAATGAAAAAAAAAAATAAAAAATTGAATTGATAGATTTATTTTTATCTACCTATCTAATTACCCCCCAAGCCTTGAACCCCCAAAACTCTGGGCGCCCGAGGTCAACGAAAAAACTGATCAGCTATCCCCCAAGCCTTGAACCCTCAAAACCCTGGGAGCCCAGGGTCAACGAAAAAACGGATCGGCTATCCCCCAAGCTCTAAACCCCCAAAACCCTGGACGTAGAGTTCAATGAATAATCTGATCAGCTATCCCCCAAGCCTTAAACCCCCAAAACCCTGGGCGCCCGAGGTCAACGAAAAAACTGATCAGCTATCCCCCAAGCTCTAAACCCCCAAAATCCTGGACGTAGAGTTCAATGAAAAAACCCTGGACGTAGAGTTCAATGAATAATCTGATCAGCTATCCCCCAAGCCTTAAACCCCCAAAACCCTGGGCGCCCGAGGTCAACGAAAAAACTGATCAGCTATCCCCCAAGCTCTAAACCCCCAAAACCCTGGACGTAGAGTTCAATGAAAAAACCCTGGACGTAGAGTTCAATGAATAATCTGATCAGCTATCCCCCAAGCCTTGAACCCTCAAAACCCTGGGAGCCCGAGGTCAACGAAAAAACGGATCGGCTATCCCCCAAGCTCTAAACCCCCAAAACCCTGGACGTAGACTTCAATGAATAATCTGATCAGCTGTCCCCCAAGCCTTGAACCCCCAAAACCCTGGGCGCCCGAGGTCAACGAAAAAACTGATCAGCTATCCCCCAAGCTCTAAACCCCCAAAACCCTGGGCGCCCGAAGTCAACGAAAAAACTGATCGGCTCTCCCCCAAGCTCTAAACCTCCAAAACCCTGGACGTAGAGTTCAATGAATAATCTGACCAGCTATCCCCCAAGCCTTGAACCCCCAAAACCCTGGGCGCCCGAGGTCAACGAAGAAACTGATCAGTTATCCCCCAAGCTCTAAACCTCCCAAAACTCTGGTTACCGAGTGGAATAATTTTAGAAGTTAAGCGTACTTTATATTTGAATATCAAGTCTATAAAAAAGTGTTTTTTTTTGTTCCACAAAAAGGTTGTGGTGTACTTTTATTAACACACGGAAAAAATAAAATCCTTGCAGCGTAGCTGAATTCAGCGATATGACGATGCGAACAGTTAGCGACGCTCCAACGCAGACTTTTCATCGTGGCGAGGCAAAGTCTGCGTTGGAGCGACGCAAAGTTAGCTATAGCGTGCCTTCGTTACCAACAGCTGTAGCAGAGCTTGACTCACGCTTGACGTATGTTTACTTGTGTACTTACTCTCTGCTATCGCGGGATATGTATAGATCTCTTTTTACCCCTTAGTCAATAGTAAAAAATTAATTATAATCAACTAAAAAAAAAAAAAAAAAAAAAATTTTATTGAAAACGTTATTATTTCTGCCTGCAGCAAATTTATGCTAGCCATGAGAGATTTTGAGCGACCGCCACTGTCGGTAAGGAAGGCACGCTATAGCTAACTTTGCGTCGCTCCAACGCAGACTTTGCCTCGCCACGATGAAAAGTCTGCGTTGGAACGTCGCTAACTGTTCGCATCGTCATATCGCTGAATTCAGCTATGCTGCAAGGATTTTATTTTTTCCGTGCATCACTTGAAAATATTACAAAATAATAAAAAAATATATGTAAAATAAAAAAAAATAAATTACCAATAAACAAACGAAAATTTTTACACTTTTCTCGAAATGTGTCTCATTCTTAGAAGCATTTAATTTACAGTTAAAAAAAAAAAAATTTGTTGATAATGTTGCAAACAAAGAGTTAAACAATAAGTAGAAACTTATAGCGTTTTCCTAATCAAACACACTATTTTGGAGTTAAAAATTTCAGATTTACAACTTTATGATATAATTGCACCAGTGCACCGTAATTAGGTATCGTTACAAAATTATTTATTTCGTTAACTAAAATGCACTCATATTTTTGGAATAATTTAACTCAGGCTCCCAAGGTTTTTGGGGGTTTAGAGCTTGGGGGATAGCCGATAAGTTTTTTTGTTGAACTCGGGTGCCCAGGGTCTTGGGGGTTTGAAGCTTGGGGGATAGCTGATCAGTTTTTTTGTTGAACTCTACGTCCAGGGTTTTGGGGGTTTAGAGCTTGGGGGATAGCCGATCCGTTTTTTCGTTGACCCTGGGCTCCCAGGGTATCAGGGTATATTTTCCGTCTATACGCTGAAAAAAAAAAAAAAGGCATGGCGTACTTGGCGTCTAGGGTAATCCGCTCCTGGGTACAGGGTATGGGTAGAAGTTAAAAAACAGTAAATTATGAAGTTTTGAGTAGTTAGGAACATTTAAAAATGACTGTTACGTTTGCCTCATGGCTAAAAGGGGTTTTTAATAGCTCTGTTTTTATTTTTCTTTGTGAAAACCAATACATGAATTGACGTTTTAGTAAATCAACTGTCATTTCAATACTGTTTATGATGATCAAACATGTATGATTGTGTTTAAGTGCTCTTGGATCAAGCTTTAAAACGAGACCTTACTTGTTAAAAAAAATTGTTTTGGTATGCCACAGCATCCATTCGAGCTTATATTATGGGCACATTGGGTACACCAACCTTGTATGCAAAATTATATTGAAAAATGAGAAATTTTCAACAAAAAATTGGTAATGACAGTAAATCTAGCATGGATCATTGGTAAAACGCGTTAAACAGCTGTATGCAAATGAGCTTCGACGGATGGATGGTTGTGCGTCGAACTCGTATCCTGCTGGACCGGCAATAAGCGACACTCTCCCGAATTAAAAAAGTCAAGGTGGAACAACGCTTGTTTGTTGCTAACCGGAGTTTTCGCTGAGTTTGTTTTTTTCTCGCGTTGTCCACGAGCCGTGGCGCTCAAGCGAGGAATTTCATTTCGTGTGGCCCCGTCGATAAGCACGTTTTTGCTACCCTCTTTTTGTCTCACAGCTCCCTTCTACCCCCCAAACGAAAGACCATGAGAACTCACGCTTTCAAATGCCGATCTGTTTAATACTCCCAGAGGAAGCGACGAATTTTTCGAATTCCTTGAATGCTTATTCCGCGTTTGTGCTCTTTCTCGTCTGCCTTCTCTAATTGAAAAATTCATAATTTAATTTATTAAAAACTTCGAAATACTTCAATATGACATAACATTCATTGCATTTATTGCTAATAATCCAAAGCCATAAATACTTCTATTTACATAATTAATTTTTTTGATGTATGTTACATGCTAAATCAGTCGAAACACAGAAGGAACAACATTTCGTTATATTTTTTGGATACCTTTTTTTTAACACTTTTAATATTTCATAAAAAACTTTTGGCTTGTACGAATTGGGTAGAGTGTTCTTTTCACAAGTAAGCACAGCAGCTGCTTAATGTTTACGTTGTTATTTTCAAGTATCATCATGTCCCAAAGTAGTAGCAAGACTTTTGTTCTGCAGTCTATTCAAAATCTAGGGTAATAAAAATATCAACAACCCAAAAAATGAATTCATTAAAAAAAAATATAAAAAATGAGAACAGCTGAAAAAATGAGCACTTTTATCAAAAGTTTAGTTTCAATAAATGTCCGTTAAAGACTGTGCTTTGGTGAAAAAATAAAAAAAAAAGCAAGGAACAAGGCGAGCCACCGGCACGGCAGGTATTTTAAACTCTCTCCTCGGTTGTCTTGGGTTCATTGAAAGAGGAGAATCCGTCGTTCCAAAGCCCCGCGCGTCTAGTCAACTCGGAGGACTTGATGAATAATTCACTCGGGTAGCGGGGTTTCTTCGTTTTGCTACCGTACGTACACCGCAGCGTGGATTTCGTCGGCGCAGGAGCCGCGCGACAGAGCTAAATCCGGTGGTAACGATGCGCGTTGTTACCTTATACATAAACCCGCTGCGTTCGATTGCGTCTGCATGATTATTATTATTTTTTTTCTTTTGCTCTCTCCGTACTGTGATTAACGAGGGAGGAGGATTGAAATTCAAGCCTGTAACGAGGGTTTGTTTGGGTCGACACGGCACTAATTTACCAGCCGAAACTGCGGGGCCGGGTAAGTAAAGCCATTCGTTGACATCAAACCGAGTCGAAAGTAAGAGTAAGTAAGATTCGACTACGCTTTGGTGGTACTCTGTAAGTTCTAATTGGCCAACTTGGGCTCGTGCGTCGCCCGCGCTCAGCTGCTCTCTTCCACTACAATGTACGCAGGGCTACACTTGTCAAACTTTGGGAACAAGAACTGCTTTGTAATTAACTACGAGGGCTATTATTACTCCTACGCCCGCGTCGCGCTCACCTCCCGCACCCACCACCACCGCCACCATACATTCTCGACGTTCTAATCTTGATCATGACTTTCACCTCTAAAACTTGTGCTTTTCATCTTTTATCTTGAATAACTTGTTGCTGAATCGCACCTTTTTCTGCTTTTAACATTTTTTAATTAGTATTTACGGTTGTGCTACTGTACTTAATTCGGTAATTCGATTGGGTACAATACTAGAGGTTTAAACCAACCACATTAAACTTTTAATTTGCCATAGATTGCTTTTAATCCAGTTTCTGGAAAATAATCGCTAATTAAAGCATTAAAATTCATTACTCTTACAATCATCTGTTTTGTTTAAAAATTATTAACTTTATCAGTGGAGCGGTGAGCTTGCAAGGTTCAGGTCACAAATTGGAGTTCTGGTCGCTGACCGTAATTTTTTAAATGAATATTTTAAAATCAACCATGCATTAGTTTTTCAAAGAGTTTAAAGCAATCTTTATTAAAAATTTATTTTATCGAGCATGAAAAATGCATGATAAAATTTTTCCGCAAGGCGATAGGAGTTTTTCAAAAAAAAAAAAAAAAAATTCAGCGAAAAGATGTTGAAGTTTCACGAATAAAGAGGATAAAATATTTAAGATACACCCTCGGTTATAAAATTTGAGACGCTTTTAAGGCTCACTTCAAGAAAGTTGTAAAATTTTTGAATACTCTTCTTGTTGCGCGCTGATGCAAACACGAAAACGGCATTTAGAGCTTTAACTGTGCACCCTCGAGCCATTTGCCAAATACGAAAGCGGTTAGAAATTTTTTTTCGATTCAAGTCGATAAAGCTGAATCATTACTCAGTTTTAGTCAAAAAATTTAAAAAAAAATTAGAAAAAAAATTTTCATCAAGGTTTTTAATTTTGATATCATGGACGTAATTAGTCACGTCTAAAAAATTATGAAAATTTGGAATATTTCATTTAATGTCTGAGAAGTACTCCGTTGAAATTTGAAAGCGATTAGGAGACTTAAACAAAGATATTGATAATTATTATTTTGGTATTTTAACACGGTGTTTTATGGGAATCGGAACTTTTTCATGGTTCTTTTAAAAGATTTTAAACACGCTACACAGTTTTTTCAAGATATTAGATGAATGTTCGAGGATTATTTGAAGACGTAATGAAAATGATTAGGAATCATTTATGTTCGAAAAAAAAAACTTTTGAGCGTGTTTCGTGATGAGAAACCGTGACCGATTAATTTCAACCGGAGGGGTTCTACCGTTGTCATTTAATTAAAAATAACAACCAAATTTATTTTCGTTAAGTTTCATTTATTATGTGAATTATTACAAATGTGTAGTTTGCATTGCTATAACGATTTGACTCAAAGTTGAACGTCCTCAACGAAATATTTTTTAAAATAAATTTTTTTCCAATTTCTATGTAATTAATGTACATATAAATATGAATATTAGGTTTGGAGAGAAAAAAAAGTCACAAAGAATCGAGAATCAAGAGAGTTCACAAGTTGACAGTCAGCGTTGTTTATAAACGGAGGTAGAGATACAAATACGGTGGCGCAAGTCGCTTAAGCCGTGTCACTTTACGGCTCGGAGGGTGCCGTAATGATAATTTATTTGCTCCTGGGATCTCGTCTATGATCCCGCACGTTAATTATGAGGGAAGAAGCTCTCGGGTGCGCGCGCATCCTGTCGCCGCCCGCAGCCGCGCATATTTGAACGCCGCGCGAGGATTTACGAGCTTTATAGGCAGCCAGCTAGGAGAGGAGAGCGCGACATTTTCAAGCGCGCAAAGCGGTGCCGTAAATTTTTCCTCTTGTTTTGTTTTATCGCTTCGGCCGCATATATGCAGCCGCGCGCGTTTTCTCTTCACTCCGACTGCTAGCTGCACCGCTCGAATCTTTGCTTTTTACCGTTCGTTAGCTTTTTCAAATACTCCACATTTTCAATGCACGACTTTTTTCTCAAGTTATTATTTATTTTAAATTTATCTACCTTGGTTTTATTTTTTAATCTAGAATTATTTAAAAATTACCAATTTTTTTTTTTTTTTTTTTTTTTTTACTGAGAAGATTTTTAAATGTCAGGGTAAAATGATATTTTTATATAACTTGTCTTCTAATTTATTTTGAACAGATTTCTTTGAAAACTTTACTGAACGCGTAAATGAGTATGTTATTAATGTATGCTTCTGATACGTATTAATTATAATGCTGGTGTGAATGAGAGAGAAGAGCGATATTTATTGTCCAAATGGCGATAAAAATAAAAGTGTACCACGATAATTCTCTGTACTCGGAGTGGCTGTTCCAGTACTGTCGTAAAATGAAAAGCGCCTGATTCGCTCGCACTGTTTTTTTTTTGTGTTTTTTATTGCGCACGTTTGTGTGTGCGAATACGAGGATGTGTACGTGAGTATATGAGATTCTGCGGTTTTTTCATTGGACACGTTTCTTCCCCGACGTGAGTTATAATGCGTTCTGGGCTGCGAGCACAGCGTCCGACTCGGTTTGGCGCAACTGAAAGAAAAATTTTTCGTCAATGACACAAGCTACGTGCTCCAAATACCCAGCTTATAAAGAAGAGCATTAATATCTCGAGAAATATTTTTTACGAACAAAGTTTTGATTTTTATTCAAGGTGAATCCACTCATCCAGAACGAAATGACGCGATAATTTTTCATCCACCTTTAAATAATTAAAAAATCCGTGACCGCAAAGGTGCATCTTTTGTTTGTGGCTTTCTTAAGAATTTTCTCGCGAGCCAGTAAACAGTGATATTGGAAAAGCTGATGACACGAATGATGCTGCTTTGTCAGCCGGAAAATTGTATGCTTAAGACAAGCTATTGCGTGATAAATTAATAATTCTTGACAAAAAATGATTTTTTTTTTTTTTTTTTCGTCAAAGCTATGAAAGTAGAGACCTGGAGGACCAGAAGAAGTTACTTTTTTCTGGTATTGCGATGGGGGAAAGTTGTTTTTTTATAGAGCCTAGGAGGAGCCTGAGATAAGGAAGCTTTGCGATTTTTATAACCAAGAGTTAGTTCGCTGGAAATAAATTCTTCCCTACGCGGGCATAGAAGAAGAAAAAAAGAAGTAGTCGGAGGATATAAAAGGTTATCGAGCTTATCGGTACGTGAGTGCACCAGAAGAAGCAGCAGGAGCACAGGTATAGCCTCGAAAAAGTTTATGGAGCTGCAGGAGGCGCTTCCGCACGCACGCTTATACACCCAAAGTGAAATCCGCGGAAGAGCTCAGGAGGCGAAGATTGAAGAAGGAGTAAGATGATTGTCACTCGCAGACTCGATTTTTATCAAGGTGCAATCTCTCTCCTCCGCAGCTATCCGAGCCCTCGAGACGACAAGTCAATATAACTGCGCTGATGGGAGCGTGACAGCTGGTTTTTTCTTGTCTACCCTGCCGATAATAAATACTCTCTTTACGGCTCTTTAATTATCGTGCTTGGCTTTCTTTTAATACCCGTTCCTGAGCCAATGGCCATTTAATGAAAACTCGAGTTTCATTATTCAGGGAGCTTTTTTACCTTATTTTACTACATGTACGCTGGAAATTTATTTCTGTCGTCTCGCTTAAGATCAGAAAATTTAAATTTTGTTTTAAGAATATTCGAGAAAGTAGAAAACGACGAGACTGATTCGATCATCTTCCGGTTGATCCCGTGAATAAAGTTTTTCGAAGCCCGATACAGCCCTAAAATAAAGTGAGCAGCGAAGAAAATAGGGAGAAAGTAGGGAGACACATATATACTCTTCAATGAGCCTTTGATGAAGTTTTTTCTTCTTCTTCTTTTTTTTTTTCGTTGTTTCAAAGGTGCACCGTCCGCAAAGAGCCAGTTTGATTCAACAGAATCAAACTGTAAAAGTCAGTGCAGCTTGGGCTGGCAGTTGGAGAAGAAGTTCTATATCCCGGTTGCTCGCAGAAAGGGGAAACGCAGCAGCAGCACCAAACTCGATAAGCATTTCTCTTGGCCGGCCTTTTTTTTTTTTTCTTCTTTTTCCGTTATTGCGATAACAAGCTTTACTCGCTCGAGTTTTTGTGAGCCGAAGTTTGCGAAACCCTTTGCGCTGCTTCTGCTTCAGCGCGGCTAAGAAAATAATTTTTCATTTTCGCTCAAAGTTTTGAAACGAAAGAGAGAGAGAGAGAGAGAGAGAGAGAGAGAGAGAGAAAACTCTTGGCTGAAAATTTCATTATCTTTTGATCAACAGGATTATCCATCCGCCTATAGCTGAACAAAGCGAACGTCGAGTCTGATGGTGATCGAGTACCGTTCGCGTTTGAATTAAGGAGGATAGAAATATTAGTATTAACCACGTGAAAAAGTGTTTTGGGTTTTGGGACAAAAGCGCGAAATCAATTCGTCGGCGGGGTCTCAGACGCTCGGGGGAAGCGCACTCGATGATGTGGTTGAGTACCAGCTCCTCAACTGTCGTCGAGCTTTGGATCTTCACGGCTCGGCGCGGATTAAGAGCGTCCGCAGTGTTCTTCTCGAGTGCTTTGCAAATTTCTCTCGAATGCAATCGCACCTCTTATAACTCTTATAATTCTCAGTGGAGAGATCGCGATTACTCGAGTACGCCTTCCGTATAATTGTACTTGTTTATTCTACAGCTTTTTACAGTATATTTTAAAAAATTTCCATTACGAATAAGTAACAAAAAATTTCAAATTGAATATTTTTTTTTTCACGCTAGTAGCCCGAAAGTACAATTTTCGGGCTCGTACCGGAAACGAATATTGTACTTTCTGACTACTAGCGTGAAAAATAGTATACAGCCCTTGAAAGAGCAAAAATGAGCTAACAGAATCAATTTGGGTTTGCTAAAGGCTAACTCATTTTTGACTCCCTCGGGACTGTAATATACTATTTTTTATCCTTTTGATTATTTTTATCTGAAAATCGAAAATTAAACTTAATAAATTCTTTAAAAACTGTAACTATATTTAAAAAATGAAAAAAAAACTGATTCCCATATCTAAAAGAGAGTATGCGAGTTTCGTTATGTATATTAACAAGATTACCTCACTATTCTCAGTGTATACACCTATAATAATAAAATAGATTATAGATTTCTTGATTTTTTAAAATTTTATCAAAATTTTTTTTTAATGAGCTATTTTACACAAAAATATCAATAGAATTTTTTATAAGGTAAGTGTGCCTAATATGGCCCTGTGCCTAATATGGCCCCCCCTGTTATTTTGAATATGCTAGGTATGCGGCATCTCTGCAAGGTAGGAAGAAGTCAAAAACACTGAATTATGAAGTTTTCAGTTGTTTAGAACAAATTTAAAATTATTTTTGCGCACGCCTAATAGCTAAAACTCGTTTCGTATACCTCCGTTATTATTTTACGTTGTAATTAAGTGGTCTGCCAAAATATTTAGACGCACCTGATCAAAATTTGAATAAGTAGCTTCGATTCGTTATTGTTTCAGCTTTAAAACGCGACGTTAGTTTTTGTTCAACTCGTTTTCTAACGGGTTTTATTCTTAAATAATTTTTTATTATGCAGTGTACCTAATATGGCCCCCCACGAATTAGTAGAAATACCGATATTAAGAGTCCTTAGTTTCATGTTTACTTTTTAGAAAATCCTATCCTAATGTTATTTAAGAAAAATAAATTTAATTGTTTCAAAGCTTTTTTTCATTTTATAACTAAAAAAGCATTCTAGCTCAAAAAAAAACTTTGACCAAAATTTAAAGTTGAAATTTTTCTACTGGTTGCAAAGCTTTCAAAAACATTGTAGAAAAGGCTCAATTTTTAAATAAATCATTTTTAAAATAATAACAATTTTGAAGTTTTTAGAATCTTATATCCTGATTGATTTAAAAAGTAGGAACAAATTGCAATTAATTAATTACTTCAAGGGGGGCCATATTAGGGCACAAATTTTAGGTGTCTTAAAAAACCGTGTTTTGGTAAATCCTCTGGCATTTGAAGCTCATTGATCAAAATCGAACGTGTAATGTCTCATTTCAAAGCTCTTGAATTAAGCTTTAAAATGAGACCTTACCCGTCAAAAAATATTGATTTGATTGGCCACAACGTCGATTCTCGCTTAGGGGGGCCATATTAGGTACAGGTACCTTATATAGATTTATTCTTAATGCCACCATATACACAACATTTAGGGAAACGGAATAAAATTAAAAATTTAGAATAATTGTTAAAGTTGAATTTAAAAAAATTTAATAATTGATGATTTTTGTATAAATATTTTTTTTGGCACAAATCAAGAAAGCACAATTTATTATAATAGCAAAGCTTTTAATAAAAAAAAAAGATTTCCTAACCGTTATGAAAAGTCAATGAAGTAGAAGAAATTTAATGAAATGATTTTGAACTGTACGTACAAGCTCGTTCGCGAGGTGGAAAAATCGAACAGTCGTATAAAATTTATGACGAAATAAGTCGGTGGGTAAATGGAGTGAGTAAAAGGCGCGTAAAGTGGAGAAATTAATATAAATTTGAAACTAGAAATAGATGGAGGAAGCTGCGCAGAGGAGGAAGGAAGCTTGCAATGGGAAGAAAGAGGTGAAAGGCTGTAGGCGAGAAGCTGAAAAGAAAGCAAAGGCGCTGCAGCAGCGGGGGGAGGGGAGGAAAATCCTGTGGGAACTCGGGGCAAAAGTAGGTAGTCAAGATGAAAAGAAAATGAGATTGATCCAGCGGTAATGAACGCGAGCGCAATTCTCTTCGATTCCAGCAATACCGCTGGCCAGGCTTCCTTCCTCATCTTCCACCGGCAAAAGTATATTTCCCGAGAGTAATGCCTTTCGATTACTCCGCCATCACCTGCCAGGGTGCTATTTGCGCTGCCTAACCAGATCTAATACTCTGCGGCGCTGTCTGTCTGGACCCGACAAACTTACTTTTTCAATTTAATGCCTGCTGAAACTTGTTGACGCTTTATTCAAAATTATTTTGCGCCTGCAGTTTTGTAACTGCCTAACTAAGCTTATATTAGCAGCGAAGATAAACAACGACTCACGTAGGACAATCAGCCCTTGGCATCGGTCCACTTGGCTGAAATCCGATCTTGGCCCATACTTTTGTCATACTTGCGAAATCTTAAAAAGTTTATTACCTACCTCGATATCGTTCATTAGATTTTTTTTCTTTCTAAAACTGTTATCGATCAAATTTTCCGACGCTAATTAATTATTTAAAGTCGAAGGAAAAAATAAAACCACACTGCCGCTGCGAACACGTCTGCGAAGTATTTTTATATCCTGTAATAAAATCGACCCAAATCCCGGTGTTTGCTCAAAGCCAAATTACACAACATGGGTACTGCGAGCTAGGAGTTTAAAAATAATATGTTTTACGCCCAATTGTTTTTGCACGAAGTCAAATTTAAGTACCGATCAATTAGAAATAAGAGTAAGCGACTTTTCTTTTTGTATATACTTACCCGTTTTATTGATTGTGTTTGCAAAATTGATTGTTTTCTTCAACAGCTCATATCGATGGTACTTCCTGTTTTTTATTTATTTATGTCTGCCAGTGGAAGATGAATATTTCTAAACCATTGATATTGACTTTATCGTTTCTATGAAGATTTAGGGAATAATTGACAATTTAAACGACGAAACTGGGCCAATAATAGATGAATGAATCTCCTCTTAATTTATTTATTGTCGCGATTCTGTATCAAAATTCCATATGAGAAGATTAAAATCGTTCTCCTGATGAAGTATCTAGCTAAGAGAGTTCGAGATGCGTAATGAAGATGATTCCTCGAATGGTAAAGCATTGTGGTACTTGATACGGTCAAGCAACATAAACTTCTCTCGATTTCCAGCGTATATTCCTCCACTCTGCGTACTCTGCTAGTTACATGATACTATTGCTACTTGATTTAATTTAAAGAAAGCTTTGGCATCAAAGGAGAGGTTGTAAACTCGGTAAACAGGCATCCTCGTTCAATCAAGAATTCACGGTGTAAATTAAGCGTATCGCACAAAGCAGTCATTTGCAGCTCGTATAACTGTAGTGCGCCTTACGCAGCAGTTTGTACAAAGCGTTACACTCATTATCGCGAAAAGAATAATGGCGGGTGCTTAGCCACGGTGGATCGTTAAAATTTTGGTGTCGCTTAACTTAGCTGCTGCGTACGTGGATTTTAATGGGCATGCAGGAGATTTTCACAAAGTCAACACGCCCGATTAACTTCCTCGTTGTAGCGGCCAAGTCAACCGAACGCGATAAATTTCTGGCCCGCCGTTGGTATCAGCTCGGGATCAAGTGTCGTCGACCGAGACTAAAACAAAAGATCCTCACTTTTCCCACGTGCTTATTGCATACCAAACAGCTCGTATCGAGCTGTCAGTCTCAGAGTTTCACCTTTCCTCCTCTTATTCTTTTTCTCATTCCACTGCAGAGAAAACTTCTCTCGCTCAAGGCTACCCGAGAATTCCCATTCCTTCCTTATTGTATACCGTCTGTGATACATCCAATTTTTTCTTATTATTCACGCACTTTCGTGATAAAAAAAAAAATTTCAATTTTATAAAATTCCCCCCTTTTTTCTTTATCGTTATCGCGGATGCGTCTTTACGAATATTCAAATTTCATTTTCTCATCGGGTTTTTATTTTTCCCGAGTATTATGCAAATTTTAGTATGATTTTTTTCTTTATTTTGCGTTACGAGAATCAAATTATCTCCCCGAGTAAAATTGAGTTTGTCCTACACAAAAATGATAATTAATAATATTCGGTAGTTTTTACAAGCGGTACGTTAATTTTCAAATTAAAAATATCTCTCGCAAGGCAAAAAAGATCGAATAAATTGAATGCAGCTTCAAGCCAGGTAGATAAACATGATGCTTTACGGAGAGATGAAGATGACCCATTAGTAGATTAACTTTTTACTGGATCGACAAAGTTGTTCAAAACAGAAAAAAAAAAAACGAGACGGAAAAAGCAGAGAAACAAGGTACGTGAAAAAAAAAAAAAAGGTGATTGATAGAAAAACGAGAGACACGGGCCATCGGTGGACCGTAACCAGTGCATCGCGTAAGTCAGCGTTATTTCTCTGAAAAGACTGATTCTTTAGTAAGCCTGCACCACTATATCTTCGTTTTACGCGATGAAAAAAAGTTTTATACTTTTTTCTTTCTGGACAGTTTAAAAACAACAACAAGTTGCAGGCAGTAAAGTGGTTTTAATTCAGTTAATTCATGTGAAGTTTTGGGAAAAAAAGTTTTATCTAAGTTTGAAATAGGCATTGTCGCATCTGTGTTTTCTTTTTCATCGAATTAATAAAAATAAAAGAAGCTAAAATTGCCTCGGGAAATTCTTGTCGCTGAATTCCAAGCTCTCGTTCCACAAAGCTTCTGAAAGTTCTCTGCATTCTTTAGTTTGTTTTTTTTTTTTTCTTTTTTTCCTTCCTTCTTTCTATTGGATTGTTTTATTTATTTTTTTCTCTCATAGTCGCTTTCTTTTTCACTCCCGTATAATATACCAAATAAATTTTTCGCAGTCTTTTGCAAAATTTTCCATTTGGGTATTCGAGCTCTTTACTTTTCTGTAAGTTCATTTTCAATTTTTTATAATTGTTTATCTTAAATTTTTTAAAGTTTCAAATTAATTAATGGTCAATAAAAATTTAAAAAATTTTGGTTGGAAATTACTTGCATGATGGATATTTAGTTTAGTTATTATTTTAATAGAAGATGTGGCACGTTTCTAAAATTTGGGAAAATTTGAATTTCGTGTACGCAGCAAATTTGAGATTTTACCTAAAAGGATTTCTTCATTTCTATGACGGAATTCAGTTACTTACTCCTTTTTCACTCGGAGTGATGGTTTGCGTAACGTTAAACTTGCGGAGGTAGTGAATTTCAACCAGGACGGCAGATTTATTAGGTTAAACTTTCCAAAAAATTATGAATAAGTTATGCAGAGGCGAGAAGACTTTGCCGTTTAGCAAACAAGACTTCTTTTTATTTCTGCTCTTGTAAATTACTCAAAAAGTTAAAATATTTTTTAATATCCAAAAATAAGAAACCAAAGAGTAGATAAAAATGTCAAAATAGAAGAGTAAGAAAGGCGTAAAGAGTAAAAGTGATAGTTCGCGCGAGTGCAGTAGGGTGCAGAAATAAAGGGGGCTGGAGGGGGGATAAGTATCGGATGTTTCGATTTTATTGGGGGGTAATGCAGCGTGTCACCTACTTTAGTTGTCGGGGCGGTCGCAGGAGGAGGAGGCGTGAAACCAGCGGGATATCGCGCGCCTCGCCGAGGGAGGAATAGCCCCCAGTAAAGCCCCTTCCTCTTTCCCCTACTGGAAGCCTACCAAGCTGAGATTAATGTGCACCTTGCGCTTGCCACTCGGCTTGCACGCCAAACTCACATCCTCCATATGTGCTTATCAAGCATTCCAGCTAGACCTGTTTTGTTATTCACTTATTCACTAGCTCTATCTATCCATCAAGCTAATTTTTTAGATTCTTTATCCTCTCCCCCTTCCCTGCTCTGATATACACCCCTGTTTGTCTAGATTCTCGATACTGTTACACTGCAATGCTCATTTATTCATGTAACTTGATTCTTTTTTACAAAATAACAACACCCTACCGAAGCGTTGAATAATAATCTCTTTTGACCTAGATCAAAATTAATTGAATTTTTTAATAGAAGGCTGTTTATTTGACGAGTAAAAGTTGTTTGTTCAAAGCAATCTACGACGATATTGTAGAATCGTGTAAGTTTGTCTCGCGATAAGCGAAGAACAAGAAGAACTTTTGGAGGAACTCCACCTTTAGAGAATAGATGTAATCAATGTTGCGGTTATTGGGTCTCGCCGGCTTTACTCTCGCCACCTTTCCGAAATGTTACTTTAGTTGAAACCGGCTATACCTACCTACAATCTTCCGTAAGATATAAGGTTGTTTCTGAATCAATTTCACCCTCGAGTCAAAGCTAAAGTTACAAATGTAAACCAAGGCTTCTTATTAGGTTAACATTATATTGTTTTTCGTAACTTTGTAAATTCAATTCAAGTATCCAGGTGGGCTTTTAATGGCATCAATGTTGAGTTTACAGGTTAATTAAATGAAACTTGTTGGAGTTCAAGAAAATTAATAACTCGGTCGATAAAAATTTTAAATATTTGAAAAAAATGAGCTCTGTTTATTTAATTAAATTTAAAATTTTATGGACTGTTTTATCAATGACGTTACGGGCTCTCGCAGAATGCGCTTGCTCAGCGGCGTGGCTGCACTCGAGCATCCGCACGCTGCGATAATCCACATTTTCGTAACAGTTTTCGCGTAGCAGCCAGTTTAACGGGTTTTTATACTTTTATGACCGAGCGCTGCGCGAGCTAAGGGATTTACGAGGTCGCCTTTTTCACGGCGATATTCACGTTAAATCAGAACGCGAATCCGTCAGAGGTGGATGTAATAATTCTGAACCGTGGGGGGGGGGGGGCGCTTGTTATCAGGGATATTATTTATGGCCTAATGATTAATCGCACTGCAGGATGCGTAAGATCGCGGACTAAACGAATTAAATCCTATTCTCGTGGCATTTTGCCGTAAATCAAAGTTGAGTTCAACGCGAAACGTCCACTGAAAAGAGAAGAGGAGCTAAACTGGCAAAGGTCGTGCGGTTCAAACAGCTCTCGCAAGCACTTTATAAGTCGGCTCGACTCAACTAGTTTCTTGTTTTGTCAACACTTTCAAGTTCTTAAAAACAAACACTTGCCAAAAAAAGCTTTAAAATTTTGAAGAGAGAGGTAAAGTTGGTTAATCGCTTCGGCAGATTGATCGAGGCGCGCGGCTATAATCCCGGAGAAGCGAGCGATTAAGTAATTAGGCGATTAAGTGATAGCGGAGACGCGTACACGTGCGTCAGTAAGGAGGAGACGGTTGCGGTTCTGGGGTCGGGGAAGGAGGAAACGCCACCAGGGTACCGAGGCGCGTAAATCTCCATTCATCCAATATGCTCCTCGCTGTATCCGTTCCGATAATGCGCCAGATCCTCCCACGTATAATCCCTCAAATTTTCCTGAAAGCCAACGCAGCAGCGACTCCTACGTACTCAAGACGAGATTAAGCCCCCCTGGACGAGAGAACTTTCAAAATACCTCGCATCACGAGTGATCAATTTCAAAGTTTCAGCCTCCTCGCCCCCCTATTGGTTGCTGCTACAGGATTAACGCGCTGGAAAAACTTTATATTTATACACATCTACGATTCGTAAACTTTCGTATTGATATTCCAAGCGGCGATAGAAAAGGTATGATTCAAGATTCAGTAAGATTAAAACCAAAAGGATTAGCTCCTCCGGCTTGTTTAGAGCGGACGCTGTCGAGGTTGTTCGTGCGGTCGCGTAAATTGCGGGGCGATTGCATTGGCCGAGCTTGCTATTTGCTTGGCGCGTCCGTTAAATCAATAACGAGGGACGAGTTATGCCTTTGCCGTGGCGTGGACACGCAGATAGTGTTTTAGAGCCAGCGTACATCTTAGCGGTGGTTGAAAGCACTGCAATAATTAACCTTCCCTAATTACCGGCTCTTATCCGTCGTTTAATTAATCGATATATTATAAAGCTGCCATCCATTAGGCTGGTGAACCGCAAGCCCTACCGATGGATGATGTACCTACCGATCGGACGGGACTGATTTGGATACATCTCACAGCTTATATTTTATTGTTTTTCTCAATTTCTCATCGTGGGATTTAGAAGGCTGATGGGAAACGAGAAATAAAAGTCAGACGGTGGGAGGGATGCAAACGGAGGGCCCCGATAGTTTGTTACGCGCGCGGTAAACAGCCAGCCAAATGGGGATGCAGGGGGGGGGGCCGGGATTGCAGGCTACGAGCTTGGAATTCGCGCCAACACCGCAGCTACCTGCCGCTAGTTGAAAGATTAAACAGGCTTCGGCTAATACTCTGTGTATGTACATCACCAGCGAAGCTCTTTGCTGCATTATTGATTACGTAATTAATTGATTCGGGTCTGATTATCGCTCCAACAACTACCTACCTACCGTGAATTTAAAAAAAAAAGTTGAGTATTTGTCCATTTTATCTTTTGAAATTCGTGTTAAAATAAACTGATTAAGAGATGTCTCTGGTAGGTACCTTAGCTTCGAAGTTAAAAAGTTGAAAAAGCTTTACTTTGGAGGAGGAGGTGCAACCACACTTGGAAAGACGTACTTTTGAGCTGTGCGATCCATCCACAGCTGTGCTGCGGAAAAGTTCAAAGAAATTGACCGAAGAGAAGAGGAGAGGGGGCTGATAAAAGGCAACCGGCCGGTCGGCCACGCGCCAGCTGCTGCAGTACACAGCTCACGACTCCTCTTCGCTTCCGAATAAACTCCTCCTTCAGGATTTCTCAAAGCGATTTTCCGGCTTTTCTATTGGAATTACTCATGGTCCGCTTCCAGTATCGGTCAGTCCTAACTTTTTTCCTTCCCCCCGGAGATGTTATAATTTTTTCTTCCGAGCCGAGAGACTCGACTTTTCGACCAGAGAAAAGCATGCGAATCAAATACCACGGTGGAATCTGATTTATAAGAGAAAAATATTACCTCTGATTTTTCGACTACCTCCTTTTTTATAAAAATAAATGGACCTATAAATTCATATTAAATATGTTTTATAATTCACAATTCTTTTTTACCGAAAATCATACATGTTTAGGATATTTTATGTACTTTTAAAAACTTATAAATTTATATTTATTTCCCTGCTAGAAGTTTCAACAGAACGTCTGGGGTGCTCGCCAGATAGTGGGCAGAAAATTCTGTCAAGCTTATTATTTTATGTATATGTCTATATATATACATATGTGTATATGTACCTAGATGCGTTGATGAGAGGTTAGTTAGAACAAATCGGAGTAGCAGCATGCAGCTCTAGAGTAGTTAGAACAAATCGGAGCAGCAGCATGCAGCTCCGATGTTACAAAATTGATAAAAAATAATCAAATAATTTTATAGCAATATAATTTTAATTTTTAATCGATGAATTATGCTTGCTGTTTGAAAATCCTAACCTCTCCCTGCTGTATAGCCACACGTACAATGGACTTGAACAAATTTTTTTTCTTTTGCTAAATATTTTAACACCTATGGAGTCAGGGCAGTGACCTAGCGCATAGGATAGCGATTACAACCTGGAGATGATTTCCCCAGGAAGTTTTGACTCCGGAGAGGCCAGGGCGTATACCTGGTGCACCTGGTGATACTTACGCCAGGGAGATGATTTCCTCAGGAAGTTTGGACCTCGGAGGGGCCAGGGCAGATACCTGGTGCACCTGGTTATACTGAAACCTTGGAGATGATTTCCCCAGGAAGTTTGGACTCCGGAGGGGTCAGGCTGAACACCTGGTGCACCTGGTGATATTTACGCCTTGGAGATGATTTTCCCAGGAAGTTTCGACTCCGGAGGGGTCAGGGCGGACACCTGGTGCACCTGGTGATACTTACGCCTTGGAGATGATTCCCCTTAGAAGTTTTGACTCCGGAGGGGCCAGGGCGGATACCTGGTGCACCTGGTAATACTTACGCCTTGGAGATAATTTCCCCAGAAGGCCAGGGCGGATACCTGCTGCACCTGGTGATACTTACGCCTTGGAGATGATTTCCTCAGGAAGTCTGGACCCCGGAGGGGCCAAGGCGGACACCTGGTGCCCCTGGTGATACTTACGCCTTGGAGATGATTTTATCAAGAAATTTTGACCCTGGATGGGCCAGGGAAAATACTTGGTGTACCCGGTAATAACCCAACTCTGAAGATGCTATCCTAATAGTAAACTTGATGATGTGAACCCACTGGGATCAAAACTTTCTGGGAAAATCATCTCCAAGGCGTAAGTATCACCAGGTGCACCGGGTGTACGCCCTAACCCCTCCGAGGTTCCAAACTTCCTGAGGAAATCATCTCCGAGGCGTAAGTATCACCAGGTGCACCAGGTGTACAGCCTGACCTCTCCGGAGTCCAAACTTCCTGGGGAAATTATCTCCAAGGCGTAAGTATTACCAGGTGCACCAGGTATCCGCCCTGGCCCCTCCGGAGTCCAAACTTCCTGAGGAAATCATCTCCAAGGCGTAAGTATCATCAGGTGCACCAGGTGTCCGCCCTGACCCCCCCGGAGTCCTAACTTCCTGGGGAAATCATCTCTAAGGCGTAATTAATACCAGGTGCACCAGGTGTTCAGCCTGACCCCTCCGGAGTGCAAACTTCCTGGGGAAATCATCTCCAAGGCCTCAGTATAACCAGGTGCACCAGGTATTCGCCCTGGCCCCTCCGGAGTCCAAACTTCCTGAGGAAATCATCTCCAAGGCGTAAGTATCACCAGGTGCACCAGGTGTTCAGCCTGACCCCTCCGGAGTCCAAACTTCCTGGGGAAATCATCTCCAAGGCGTCAATATCACCAGGTGCACCAGGTATCCGCCCTGGCCCCTCCGGAGTCAAAACTTCCTGGGGAAATCATCTCCAAGGCGTCAGTATCACCAGCTGCACCAGGTATCTGCCCTGGCCCCTCCGAGGTCAAAACTTCCTGGGGAAATCATGTCCAGGTTGTAATCGCTATCCTATGCACTAGGTCTCCGCCCTGACTCTATAAGTGTTACAATATTTAGCAAAAGAAAAAAAATTTGTTCAAGTCCATTGTACGTGTGGCACACGTATGCCACACGTGTGTCACATAGCTCGCCAGAATCCCTATGCGTAAAGCATTGGCCTTCTGTCAAGAATCTGGCGATTAACCCTACTAAATTTCTGCCCAATTTCGCTAAATCTGCCCACTGTCTGGCAATATTCTGGCGGAAATTTCTCGCAAGGTTTTAAAATTTCATTTTGTGATTTAAAATTCTTTAACTGACCCAATAAAAAATGTTGATAAAAACTATAAAGTTTTTAAAATTCAAATTTAGTCTTTTTGCGGGTTGTGTAAACTTTACCAGATATCATTAATTTAATTTTTTTTTATGAACAGTTTTATATACATTTTATAACCTATAGTGTAAGCTGAGTTTGTAAAGTTAAATAACATGACATGTATAAATAGTTAAAATATATTTCTCTATAAAGAAGGATCAGATTAAAAATTTTTTTGTGACTTTGAAATTTACAAAAGAATTTTTCAAAAATTCTACGAATAAATGAATTTTTGGAACATTATTGTACATAAAGAAAAGTTTTATGAAAAAATGTTGGATACTTTACTCTGAACACTCCTGATTTTAATTTTTTCTTTTTTTTTTTTTTTCTTTTGAATAGCCAACTCTGAAAATGAGACTTTTAAAAATTTAATTTTTTAAAAATTAGTGGCACTCAGCTACAGTGGATCAAAATTGGATGTAATCTCCTAACTTTAAAGCTCTTGTTTCAAGCTTTAAAAAAAAAAAAAAAAAAAAAAAAAAAAAAAAAAAAAAAAATCAATTTTTTGAACACTACGTCTCTTAAATCGTAAATTCAATGAAAAATTTTAAACAGAAGATAATTAAAGTTAAAAGGTACGAAGAAAGTAAGTTGCTCACTTTGTCAGTATGGAAATAGGGGTAGACAGGAAGGAGTAAATTAAAATATAGATTTGAAGAGAGAAAGAGCGTACACGGTACAGAAACTGGTTAGAGAGTAGAATGGCCATCTCATGCATAATTCTAATATGTGATGGAAACTCAGACGGGACGAGAAGTGTGAATAAGCCATCGGTCCGCTCGTTATGATCTAGAAGAGGAGCAGCGCCGGCACTAGAGGCCCTCCGGGCGACTCCGACGACTACGACGTCAAGAGCAGTTGCCGCTTAAATTATTTATCGGCACGGCTCGCGTCGCCCGTCGTGATCCTCTCGATTATAGCTGAGATGCGCACCTTCTAACACCTAACCCTGCTGCCTGCAGGCTTACATTAAATCATCCATATAAAGCCTACCGCTACCCCCGCCTGTCTGAGCTTTTGTCTCTCGAGCTTAATTTTCATTAACCCCGCGTCCAATATAGATCGGATAATCCTCCCTGGATCCTTTGATTTTTTTCATACCTCATTCTAGAATGTCCATGAAAAAAAAAATTCAACTTTATACTTTATTTGTGAAACTCGAAAGAATACAATTACACCCCTATACTTTTCCAGCGTACGCTATAGCTATTTGTTTTTCTCACAATGTTGAGGTCGATAAAAAATTATAGTAATCGATGTCGGCATAATTAAACACCAAATAACTCTGAATAACTAGGGGGTTTTCTCGGTATTCATTGACATTAAGTTCAATATAATGTTGGAGCTCTACTTTCTGTATAAGTCAGGAGTTTATAAAAATAACAAGTAACGACGTTACGGCGCCGAATACATTAACTCGTCTATGATAAACTTGTCATTTTATGCACGTCATAATCAATGTCCTATGGTATTACGTAAATCGCTATTAAAAATCAATTCATAAAAAAAGAGGTAAATTAATTTTTTTCTTTCAGCAATAATTTAAATATGTGTGGTTCACTGAAAACCAACAATGGTTAATCTAAAACCAACAAGTTTAAGTTTCGTAAGAAAAGCGTAAAAGCTCACGTGAGCTGAAAAATAAAAAAGAAACGTTGCATTATAAATTGTTTTGATACCAAGCATCGTGCGTAAACAGTTTGCTTTATCGAAAGCATGATCGATCTTTGGTTTGCCCGAAGCTATTTTAACTTATGTTGAACTATTGTACTATTTGTTACCAGTAAGTTCAAAATGATTCTACTTTTCACCAAAAAATGAATACAGTAGTTTTATCGATTCCTCGATGGAATTAATCAAAACAATTGATCAAAGATTAAATGTTAAAAGCGCTCGGGAGCAAAACAGTTTGGTCCCATCTCGAATGGTATATGCAGCGAACGGGCTTGATTCACGAGGAAGCAAATGGGAAGGCGAGTCTACAAGAACGCAAACGTCTGCGCGACACGAAGCACTTGTCGCAGTTGTCGTTGTAAGAACCTTACCCCAGTTCTGGCTCACGATCCTGCCTACAACCCCATTCGGAGCACACCAGACTTGCTTCGAGAGTAAAACATCGGTGCGTATGATCGTTGTTGTAATTAATGACTGTCCTGGGCGATTTCTTAGAGACATTTGAAAAAAGCTCGGGTTTACAGTGTAATGTAAAGTGAAATAATATTTTTTACCTTTCATTGAAAACATTTTTCTTTTTTTTTGGTTTGAATTGATTAGTGAACTGATTTTAATTAAGTTTCATGGGATAGCTTTTAGTCAATTTCAAGTGAAAATGCACATTGGAGAGAACTGTTGGTAGATAAATAAAATTTAAACGATGTTAGTTTTAGTTAAAAGTTTAGTATTATTCGGTTCGACGAGAATCGAAAATTTACGGTAATTGGAAAGATTTTTTTTCTTTATCTTTTCATTTCCGTGAAGCCGGGGGGTGATTTAGGTTAGTTAAATAGAGCAAGTAAAATTTTCCGTGAAGCGGCAGGGGAAGATATATATGTACAGTGCGTATTACCGGAGGAAAGTGCTGAGTTTTACTGGAGCTCCGCTGGGTGAGGCGGGCGAGTGTTCGGTAAACGTGGTGACATGTTTGCTGACATCTTACAACGAAATCTGATTACTCGCAGCGCCAGCTACTTCTTCGTTTGGAGCATTCATCTACTTACCAACTACCGGCTTGATTCAATTTCGGTGCTTGCATCGATAAATTTTACGAGAATCCATTAAACTTCTTTTTCTACCACTTCAAATTAATTATTTAACCTTTTTCTCGCAAATGTTTTTCAGTCTCAGTTGGACGGGCGTTTAAACTCCGTAATAAAACTTTGCGAAAGCAGCTTTGTTCTGAATAAAAAAAAAGGGAGATAGAGCAGAAAAATTTTCGAGTATTATAACTTAGACGAGAAAATATTGAAAATTCAATGAGGTAGATGGGGCAAGTTGTAAACTAAATAAAACAGGAGTCGGGGGGGTTGCCTCGGAGAAGAAGAAGAAGAGAAGAGAATAAAAAAAATGAGAACTGCGCGTAAAACGGTGTAGAAGAAGTCGATAAATTTGTCGCTCCTGCAGCTAAAACTGCAGCTTTAGTCCCGCGCTCTTGAAGTAAAATTTAGCGCCTGGTAGGGCTTGGAGAGGAGGGGGCGGGTATAAGAAACACGCAGTTTTGTCCTGTAAATAAACGGACCTCACTCAGGCGCGTCTAATGGTACCGCTGGGAGCCGGAGGAGGGAGGGTAAGACGCGCCGCGGCCGGGGATGCACTTGGCGGTAAATATTCGGTTCATGCATTATTTAAGGGAGCGAGTGTCTTGTTTCCTGCACGCGCAGTAACCTCCGCCCAATTCTTTACGAGCACACTTTCTTTTGTTTATGGAATGCTCCCTGCTAAACCGTCCCCTAAACCGCCGTCGTCGTTCAGGGTGAAATACTACCCCAAAGCTGCACCTGTGGAGCTCTCTTGTCATCTAATTTCACCTTGCAATCCCTACCCTACACCCCCGACACCTTCTTTCTCCCTGTTTCTTCACCTTACTTTTAGCTGGCTTTTTGTACCTACTACTCCTGAAAAAAACAAAACTAGGTCAGCTGTTTTTTTTCATCGTTTAACCGGAAAATTGCATTGTTAAAATTATTTGGCGCTCTCTCGTATGATTTATTATTACCCCGACATCGGCCAGAATGTTTAATTTTAACTAGTTATCGAAATTAATTCTACCATTTGTTTGCGATATTGAAAATTTTCGACTCTCAAATTATTATGCAAACTCAAACATCCTGCTCGGTAAATTACCTATTGATCAATTAATTTTCAATAATTCATTCTTTCATTAATGCGAAACTTCAACTTCATTACATCTCGTACGTGTAACTCTGCAGGCGTTTTCGCTAAATTCAATAATTTATTATTTCATGATTACGAAACATTCTTGTTGATTTGTTAAACGTGCTTTAATTTTTTCATAAAATACATCAAATTTGATATTAGCCTTATAAAATACCGAATGGGAGAATTTTGAAATACGTTTAATACCAAAAATTACTTGGATTTTCAGTGAGGAATTCAATACAAAATATTCAGCGTTCTCTATGAGCTTTTTAAATAAAAGCTCTGGCAATCGACCTCTAATTTTGAGGATCGTTTGACCTGTCGATCACCGGAATTTCAATTAGTGTGCTATGTGTAATAACGCTAATGGCTGACGCTAAAATTAAATTATAACTGGTTTTTATTTGCTGAATATCACATTTACATAAAAGATGTTTGTACAGTGGAAAACCCAGTCAATAACTCAATGACAAGTACTTGGAGAAACTATATAACTTACACAAGATTCAATATCAAGAAAAGTGAAAATACAATCCCGAGAAAAATAATATCGATTTGCACCAGTTGAGATTTTTCAATTTTACAAGAATACTCCCTCCAATCGATGGAAATAAAGCAGGAATATAATATTGAGTCTCAGGCATTGTTAATTTGACGAATTTTGAAGTGTAAAAATGATTCACCGAATGATTTATTCGTAATGTACATGATAATAAGCGACAAAAAGAGGCCGGAGTGTTGGTTCAGAGAAAACGCCCCGCACCGAGGAGTAAAAGTTGAAAGTGGGAAGTAGTACGAAGTAGGTGGCGGGAGGGAATTTAGAATTTCGAATTTCCAAGTTCTACCTTTGAAATAGTTGTTGGAAGGCGCAAATATCAGCGAAGAGAAAGAGCGAGAGGGAGGCGCACATCGCTTCGGTTCTTTGCATAATTAGAATTTGGTTGCCCGGGACGTCGAAAGAGTCTCGTGTGTACTTCCCGGATTAACGGAATACGTAAACCTTATTAACATGTATTTTCGAATTTCGCGCTTCCGCAGCCTCGGCACTTTTATTTTTACATAAAATAAATAGTCCGTCTGCGCAAGCTCCAAGAGAGAGTTTTCGCGAGAACAACAAACGCAAGCAGCGAACAATTTTATGAAGTATCGAGGCGAACGAATATATTTCGATTGGTGTTTGCTCGCAGCGAGTTAGTGAGTGAGTGAGTGGCACACGGCCATTAATGTGACAAAGACACGCGTAGGCAAATCGCGTAAAGCCCTCACTGCTTTGCGTACACATGCAATAGCCGTTCGCGTGCTATTAGCCCACTTCAAAGCTCCAACTTCGGAAAGTCAGTTGCGTGTCGCGAGACCCGTTGTCTCCTCTTGTCAAGATAAAAAACTTTCTATTTTTACCCTCTACTGAAGCTAGAAAAAAGAAATCTTAAAATAATCTCACCAACATGCAATGGTTTTGTTCAACTACCCTACTCTTTATATTCCGAAGGATAAAACGTTTAAAGCTCGACTTTTAAAATATTATTCTACCTCACGTTTGGTAATAAAATTATCATACGGTGTTTTCAGAGATCATGAAATCATAAGTTTTTTTTAGATCGTATTTTTATATTTAAAATAGTATATAGTTTTTGGGATGATTTGTCTTGGAAGCTGCATACGCCATTGAGTAATTAAACCACAGTAAAGTCAAACAAAAGATACCAGAAACTGTAATTTCCAGTTACATCGACAAACGTCAAAAGGCAAATACGAACGAGATGTATGTATTCATTAGTGATTGAGTCTGCAGACATGTATATTTAAACAAGCTCGCGTGTGCTCTCTTTACGTCTCTACAGGCAGAGAGGGGGGGGGGGAGGGAGGGAAGCTAATTCTCCACAATATTGTCGCTTGTTAATGTGACACGCAAGCATCATCGCGGCCACGGTAACCGCAGGAGCCATCGTGCAGGTTTGAGAAATCGATTCCCGGTAGAAAGAGGAAATCGCTGGGGAAAGCGGATACGAGGCGTTAAATTTTAGTGGGATGCCGGCTGGCGGCTTTTGGCGATTCATACTCCCCCCCAAAACGTGCGGCTGAAACTTTTCAAACCCGGGCTGCAATCCATACAGAGTAACCTAATACTTTTCGTTTGATCAAACACAAGGCACTGTAGATCAGTAGTATGAGTCAACGTATAGTCAGCCAATGAGGTTTTTCTGAATTATAGGTTTCAAAATCATCAAAGTCATCCCCGGGAGAGCTGAGATTAGACCTTTAGCTACATAGTATGGACAGCGCAGCAGTCCAAGCGGAGCTGGGCCGGATAAATATAGCGGGTCGGCCAGCCGGATTTCCTGGTTCCTGGCTTCGGTCGAAAAGGCCTTTGTCGAGGCCGAGTGACACTAGCCTGCGGAGGCTCTCGGTGCAGTCGACTTCCTTTCTCCTTTCTTCTTTGTCCGTAAAGATACAAGCTAAAAGTGTGAGATTTTCTCTCTCATCCCCTATTTCTTTTTTTTTTTTTTTTTTTTTTTTCATCAAATGAGGGGGCGCTCTCAAAGGAGTTTGCTCTCAAGTGGTAGAAAAAAAAAAAAAAAAACAAGATTATCGCCGCAATCCAGTTACTCATAATTTTCGTTAATTTAAGCGGCATCTTGGGCGCCTCGGCTCCCCGGGTATTTCCATTCATCACTCGAGGGGGCGAGCTTGCGGCTTTTATCCCGAGGCGCTAGTCTTCTTCATGCTCTTCCGCGCGACCCATAAAGGACTGCAAATTAATGCTCCGCGAGACTTTATACACCGCAGTTTTCGCCTCGTCCTCATTTATCTTCTGGCTTTCTTTACTGCTTCTTCTTCTTTTTTTTAAACTCAAATTTTAATTTCCCTCCCCGGAGAGACGGTACCCGCAATTCGTCATAGCGGCTCGCGTGGGGCTCGTATATATTTAAATCCGACGCTGATCCAGCCTGTCCGAGCCCGTCGGTGAAAATGCGCGCTTGCATATTTAACATTGAAACGGGTGAGAGTTATAAACGGTTAATAAGCAATTCGAAAACAAGGTAAAATTGCAGGAGCAGCAGCAACACAGGGAGCCGGGGGTGTTGGGCTATAGTAATATAATATGGTAGTTGAAGCCCAAGCTGGCGCGCTGCTTCATTATGCGGTGTGCGACATGGCAGAGTGCCAGGGTTCCTTTGATAAAGTGCCTCCCTCCCGCCAGGAGCTCTTTTACCCTCCTCTAATATCAGCTAGCTGCTGCACCACCACATAATCGTTATAATTCAAGGTATAACCCAGGCGTCTGGAAAAAATCTCGGGATTCGTCAAATTTTAAGGTAAAAGTCCGCTGGACGCGCGGCTTAGATTGGCGCGTATCTCGTCGGTAGGGAGCGTACCAAACAACTTGACGCAGGAAAGAGTAGCCTGAATAATTGACGAGTTAGCGAGCGTCAGGCAGCCTGCGGGATTGCTCCTGTCCCTCCCTTCCGTCGAACCAAAGTTGTTCTACCAACTTTTCTCGGGAATAAAAAATTCAGATTCATTAAACCAAACTCGATTTCGTGGTTTTTCCAAACTTCTATCTTCTTCCAAGCTTCTCTTTGCGCGGAAGATCGCTACCCGAGTAAAGTGGTAATAAAATCATCGCTGATTAATCTCTGCGCACGTAAGACCGCCGAAAAGCGATATACATCCTACCTAATTACGTCCTGGGGGTGCAAGAGACTTTTTATTCTTTTTATTCTTTTATTTTTTAGCCTCTAACGGCTGTCTTACTTTCTTCTTTCTCGCTTATTCTCATGGCTAATTTTTTGTGAACCCTTCTTTCAGCGAGCTACACATCATTCATCGTTTTTTGTCTCTTTCTTCCGTTGCTCTACGTCGGAATGCTTGCCAAACATTTGTAAAAACGCTTATGAAACATTCCTCCCTTCTGGCTTCGCAATAACTTTTAATAAATGTCATTTTTCGTTTCGCAAAAACTGACTACTTCACTGCCTCATTTGGAAATAAAAATTACTCAACTTCTCTCAGTTTTAATTTATAGCTTCTTTCTGACTATTTTTTTTTTTTTTTCATTTTATAAAATTTGTAATTAATTTTTACATTTGTAAGGCTGTTTTTGTCCAAATTTGCCAACATTTTTGCAAAACAATATTATGAGAAAAAAGCTACATTTTTTCCCCAGAAGGTATTTTCATTTTCTTGGGAAGGTAAGAGTTTTGTAAATTTGTGTTTTTCTCGCAGCGAGTTTTTCATTCAACCAAATTCCGTTGTCAGATTTTTCATAAATATTACACTGTCCATGTTTCACTTTTTGTTCACAACTCTAAGCTTTAAATAAAAAAATTACTTAATTTTTTCAAATTTCAGACTCAAGTAATATTGGATGTATGAAAAATGAAAAGTGGAAAAATAATTCGACTTAATTTGACTCTTATCAAAGAAAAAATGGCATAATTTTAATTATGCATGCTTTCGAATTAAAAGGTGTGGATTTATGTCTGGAAAAACAGTACATGAATAAATTTAATTCAAGCTGCTCGGTTCAGTTATATCTTTGCTTTTTAGAGAAATAAAATTCTTTGTAAAAATAACAAAGATAGTTACATTATTCTTGTTTAAACACAATTAATAAAGTCTTTGAGAAACGAATGAATAATGAATGGCGTCTGAGGTATTTTGAAAGAGTGAAATAATATTAAAAAGATGTCTGCGGGCGTGAAAGTGCAGAGGGGTGTGAAATAATTATCGGTTAGATTTGATTCGCGCTCACCTCTCGAATATTAAAATTCGGAATAAGAAATAAGAAAGCCAGAAGACTCTCGAGACTGGACTCCTCGATGGCTTTCTCATCTGAATTGAGATTTTCGTATTCCGGCTGTCAAATCGGACTACCAGAGAGAATCAAATTTTTAGGATGAATACTTTTACAATAATGAACTGGGCTCGGGAAATTTCTTTGATTTTAAATCGAGGCTTGTGCGAGAAAATTTTTTATTACATCTTGGGGCTGGTTCGTCGTAATTCACAGATAGGTCGATTTATAATTTACAAGTTTACGGAGACTGAGTGCGGTATGTTTTTAAAAAACAGAGAAAAGCGTCTTGGGGCTTCAGCAGAGTGATGAGAGCTTTTAAATATTTACGCTTCCTTGAAAGACGATGAGGAAAAGAAGAAAAAGCTGCGATTTTATAAAAAGTAACAAAACGCCAAGTGGCGCATCCGGACGATACTTTTTAGAGTTACAGGTGAGCCCAGGTTTATTTGTGACACGAGATATATTAGCTTTACGTAAATTCGCAAAATCTCTTGGCTCCCCTGAGATTTCCTAAATTATACATTTCATCATACCATTTTTTTTTTGCTGAAATTTTTCTCTTTTATAAACGAACCAAAACCGTAACATCTCACGCTACTCGGAGCGTTCTTTTTTATTTTCACCCACCACTTTTATCTCACGTTTTATCTATTCTCCAAGAGCGATTGTAACTTCTCACGTATCACCATCATTATCATTATCTACACTCCTGCAATCCTTATTTACAACGGACTTGTGTTGGAAATTCTCATTGTTCTTTTATCGATGTATTTTATAAGTGGCGTGTAATTACGTTTTATTAGTTTCACTTTATTTCTGGGGTTTCAAATGGAGCTTCATAAAACTAATAAAGAAGACCTGGCTACCAAAGTTTTTTTTTTTTTTTATCATGCATCAGTGAAATTAATTGAATTATCAACTATTTCAGTTCGAGATTGACGCGAATCCATTTGAAAGTATAGTAAATTTTAGAATCTCCGGAAGCTTGCTTAAGGGATTATGCGGACTTATGTGACTTTATTCTTTGTACGGTGACACGTTCCATATTCACGTTACATAATCCAGCAGATGTCCATCGCTCGGAGATATTCTGTAGTTCAAATTCTCATCCCTTACCATCTCGCGTGTATTTGTCAAGGGAAATGGAAAATACGTCTCAGGTGGCAGCGGGGAACTGGGAAGCGAGCTGGAAAATGCGATGATGAATTAGTGAAAACTGTATTAACTGTGCCTCTATATATCTATCTAGGGGTGCATGCTAACTCTTCCTTCCGCCATTCAAGAAAGATAAAGGATCTTCCCGAGTTCTGATTTAGGAAGAATCATAAATTTCAAAAGGATTACCAGGGCGCGGGTATTTTGTCGTGCGATATTCCAGCCCCACGGCATGGCATGGCAGCAGAACCAAGAGCAGTACCGAAACCAAAGCAAACTTTTAAGCTTCTACAAAATGATAATTAAGTTTCGCTTTTAGCTTTACAATTTCATCATCGCTCCCGGATATTTTCAAGCTTATATATCGTAACAAAAGTAGACAACTTTTTGTCGCGTTACTTTAATTTATGTAAACGCTAGTTTTTTTTTTTACTACGTAAATTCCCATTTGACCGGCATGAATTATTTACACTTCAAAAATCACGCATTACCGCTCCCCTCAAAGAGCATTTCACGTCAAACTTCCGTGTTACGAAGTTGTAATTAGTCTCCATCAGCTCCCCGACCGATTTATCATGAATATTTATTCACTTATTAACTGACGATATACTGCACCAACCGAAGTTTTTTACTCAAGCTATCGGTGTATTTTTTGCTGCCATGACAAACTTTTAATCGGTGCTTTTTTTTTACAAACAAAAAAACCTCGAAAGTGTATTAAAAAATAGAACTTTAATCTTCAACAGTTTCCCAGTTACCATCTAGTTTATCTTAATTTTGCACAAGAAATTGATAAGTATGATTTTTCAAATCACAATTCTAGTATTGACCAAAGACCTCGCGGTATATGCAGAAATCATGCGGAAAAAAATCAACATTACGAGTGAACTCAACAGTGCCAGCGTCAAAGAGTCTTCGTCAGTAAAATCGATCGTTCGGACATTCGTACTTTATGTACACATACTATACACAGCTCGTGTGTATGCACGAATAAACTTCGCGGGAATGAATTTATATGCGCGTCTAAAACTAGCCGTCGGCTCGGCTGGCGGAGAGGGGCCTGCACTAAAGAGAAGCCCGTTCAAGAGCATGCAGCGGCTATTTTCATTATAACGGTCGAACAATGCCTCATCTGCTGCATTATTAATCGCTTAACCCACTCCCATTTATCTTTGGCCGTTTATGGTGCGATCCGTACCCTCTGTGCTCCATCAATTTTTCCATTAAACCCGAACTCTCGATCAGCGAGAAAATAAGTGCGTGAATTTTCAGTGGTACGAGTCGGTGTAGGGTCGGACGAAGCTTTTGGCGTTAATGAGCCGTTAATGGTAAATAAATGATGAAGCAGCTGCAGGACGATCGGAGACGCGGCCGCGGCTAACAAGCTTCTGGGGAGTGCAGAGCGCGCGTACGTGACGTCAAGCCCGCGCCCGTCACAGTTGATTTATGGACGAGAGTGGTGGGTGCGTGCATGCGTAAAAGCCGGCTGGTCCAACAGCAATTACACCTAAAATCGCTCCCTCATGGCCACGAGGAAGAACGCGCTCCTGGGGATTACCGCGGCCACAGAGATCTCCAGCCTCAATCATTCGACCGCGCGAACGATTTCTTTGACCTCTAATTATAGTTTCTGGTCAATTCACAATTGAATACATTGTTTTCACGATATTCCCTCCAAAAATAAGAGTTAATACGGTGATTTTTTTGAAATTTTATCATTGCAAAAGTATTAATTGTCGATGATTTAACAAGGTACACATTGAATATTTAGAAATTATGATAGGAAACTTTTTTATCTCATACCGTTTTCGTAGGTATATTTTGAGAGGTATGTTGTTCACAAAAATTTTAGAACTATTAACTTAACAAAGGATTCATTTCAAAATTTTTTCCTGCATCGAGTATTCACTTGATGTGAACCAAAAAAGATTCAATAAACTTCAAACTGAGCAATCTTTTTTTAGAATAATTTTTATTGATAGAGGCCCTATCTCCGCAGTTTCAAATAAATAAGTCACTGAGATGAATGGATTGAGGTAAGTTTGTTCAAAATACTTTTAAAGCATATAAAATTTTTTTAATTTTTGTACTAGGGGTGGCAGAAAATCGGAAGTTAAAAATGCACAAAAATAAAAAAATACATAATTACTTATTAATTTAAATACGGACTTGTTAAAAAATGGTTGTAAGAAGTTCACAGACAAGAAGCGGTTCGTCTCGTGGCAATTTAGCCGTAAATAACCGGTTCTTACAGGGTACCGTGCTTTCGTGGGTCGGGACGGTCATTTGGAAATTTATGGCGGTGCGATTTGAGTCGGTCCATGCGTCATTCCGGGCATTACCATCTATCAGATCACGGCTGCGAGCTCAGCTACTGGCGACTCAACTCTGTAAAACGCATTGTTTCATCTGGAATAACTAAATCATCTTAAATTCCATTGCTCAAAAGCCAAATTGTTCTTTCGTGAATACCATCAAAATATACCTATCGATTTCACAACTGTGAAATTACAGCTGAATCCGTGAAAATACAGCGATATCAAAGAAATGAAAAAAGAAAGATGCTTGCTTTACTTCAAAACAAAAATTAAAAGTTGTCTTATCGAATGAGCACAAAAGCAATCAAAACAATAACAGAAGTAGAAGAAGTAGAAAAAGAAGAAGAAAAAGTAAAAGAAGCCAGTTTAAAAAGAAAGTTCCGAGTAGAAAGCCTGCAGCAGGTAAACTTGGTGGTAGAAGGAGGAAATCATTTGGATCGAAGCTCGGGCTTGCCAATAAACCATAAAAAACATAAAAGCCAACATAAAATTCCTCTCCGAGAGAGAGAGAGAGGGAGAGGGAGGAAAAAAAAACAAAGAAAACCAGTGGCATCGGCGTTGATGGCTTCGGGCTTCTTTTATAGTTTTTTATTTATTTTTTTTTCCCCTCCTCCCCTCGGTTTTCTCGTATTCGCGACGTAACGTATTCAGTACGCGTCGCGCAATAAACGCGCGGTTGAAGCTCGCACTCTTCTGATCGTGGTACAAAGTCCGCCCGCGTATATACGTAGTTTAGTCCGCAGTGATTTTATTAAATCCACGCGCGAGTGGATTTGATCCCGAGGAACAAGGGACGCGACAAAGAGGAGGATTATATGACCCGAGCACCACCTGTGAAAAGACGACGCGCTAAAACAATGACGCTAAAGGCAGTCTTTTAAAAAGGAAAAACCAGACGAGCAGTATACTTTCTTAATTACCGGACCTACTGTTGTTATCGGTACTTTTTACCTTTATCAAGCGAGAGATTGATAACCGAATCAGTTGCAGCAATTATACGGACAGCCATGAGGGATCATTGAAACAGGCCATCGCTCACCTTTGTTTCAGCTGGAAGCTGGTTTATTGTTGCGTTCAATTGTTTGTGGATAAATTGAAAACTATAATTCGATTGACAATAAACAAGATAAAAAGGGAGAGAAGGAGAGCGTGAAAAGTCTCGCGTTAGCGGTGCAAATGTGAGAGATAAAAAGTTAAGCCGGCGCATGTATAAGAGAAGAGGAGTTGGGTAAGTTGTAACGGGTCTCGGCACAGCCGTATTAGGTTAAATTTGGTATTCCGAGTCTGTAGCAGCTGCCGCTGGCCGCAGATCCATGCAGATCCGTAAAGACGCTCGAGCGCCATTATCGACGGGGATATATCCCGGCTGGTGCAGCCTCCAGACCCTATTATATACAGTTATACAGCCGGTGATGTAATAGCTTCGAAGATGCCACGTAAATCAAAGTCGCTCCTGCTGGCCCGGCTAAGCCACTCTTCGCTACCGATATGCTTTCGGGGATGATGGAAGTCCCGGCTCGAGTTTCGCGTTCGTGTTTCACTTCTTCGCACCTGAACAAACTTCCCTGGACTTTTTACTCCTCCACTCCTACTTAACTTGTTTCAACTTTTTTTAGTTTTATCTAAATTAACAGTGTGTCATAAATCTAAACTTTAACTAGTTTCTAATTAAAAGCACATCAATAAATAATTATCGACTTTTCGGTGATTTATTTCTCAATTTTTGTTCAACGCTTAATTACGAAGTCAAAATTTTGTGTAACTTGCGCCTATAAGACTCGCCGGAGTTTGACACAAATTTAAAATGGTAATTTGATTACGCTATAAATATATCACTAGAGTGAGGAAAAAAAATTTATTTTGCTCTTGCGCAAGAAAGTTTACACTGAAAATGAGAAATAAATTGTGAAAAGTTAAAAAAAAAAAAAGTAGACGGTAATTTCGAAGGAAAACTTTGCGTAAATTGGGTCATTTCCCCGCGTACTCTTTGTATAAAAAGTGTCTGCGCAAAAGGAAAAAAGCAAGGTAAGAGATGCAAAAGAGTGGTTCAAAAACAGAGTTTTTTCTCTCACTTATTTTGAAAATAAGATTTTTTCGTAGTGCGCGAATATGCGTTTAAATACGCAAGTTGTAGCGGTAATACGAAGCGGGCCGCGAGGTAATTATTCTCCGTAAAAAAAGGGGTGAAGAGCAGTGGGAAAGAAGGCATTGTGCTCTTTTGAATTACCAGCTCTTACTGCTTATTTTTTCTCCCCGGATAGAGAGCTTGGTGAAGCAGAGGGGCCATTTCAATTGTCTCCGCCCAAAGCTGCACCGGAGGACAATTACACGTCCGAATTACGCAAAATACTTACCAAAATTTGCTGCGGTGACTACCATTATTTTAGTTTTACAGTCTCCAAATTCTACGCTAAATTTTACATTCCCTCCGAGAAAAAAAAAATGACAGAAAAGAAAAAAATAACTATAAATTTTTTCCAGTTTCCAGGTCTTTGAATATCTAAATAAAATAGTTTCTCAAAGCTGTTTTCACGGGAGATAAAGGAAAATTAAAAAGACTTGATCTTGTCCCTATGAGAAGAATAAAATTTTATTGTTCAAGGGTGTTTCTCATTTCTTGGTCGAATAAGTTCTGAAATTCTTTAATGCGGCTTTTTTTATTATTTTTTTGACTTCTTTAAAAAAAAAATTTTAAAGTAAAAATAAAATGAAAAATGTATACACAGATATGAAAAAAATAATAAAATAAAAGATAAATTGTAAAAAATGACAGGGGAGACGAAAAATGAATACACAGAAGGGTATTTTTTACACAATTCTCAAAATATTTATTTTATTCATTTTTTTCTTTTATATTTTTTTAAAATAAACAAGCAATGAAGTTTCACAATATTTTGGTAAGAATACAAGTGCTCCTCGTGGTTTAGTGAGTATTAAAAATTATCGTAACTTCAAATCTGTACAATAATTATGTTAAAGCTTTGCTTGACTTAATTAAATTTTTTAACACAAAAAAGAAAGAAAAAACAAAATCAAAATCAAGCACTGCACGTACTTCGATGATTTTTGTTCAACGTATGTACAAATTTTATTGGTCTTCCTAAAACTCCAACGTTTTATTTATCATATTTTACATTTTCAACTTTACCTAAGCAAAAAATTAAATTACTTTACATAGACTTACAATAATGTCTTAATAACAAGATATAAAGTACATAATACGTTTAAAAATTTTTCACAATAACATCATAAAGTATACTAAACATTAAACCCCATAAAAAGACCAATAAGACGTACCATAATGAAAATAAAAAGGACATTGGTTAAAGCTCGTTCAAAAATATTCCTACATATTGATGTATGCAAGAATTTTGACATATTATTTGTTCAAAATCCAAATATGATATCAGCACTTAATATATTACATTTAAGATTTCATCGAGCATAGTTGTGGGTATTCTCGTTTGGATATAATTTAAAAATTGGCACCGTAAATTTACATTTAAATTATATTGAAAACTTGATCACGTTAAGAGCAGTATTGTATCTAGATAAAATCCATATTTTCGAAGTGTTTTTTTGTATCTTTTGAACTCGACTTAGGGTTGTAATTTCGTTCGATCAAATGTCCGTATACTTATGATTTATTTATTGTAACGGTAGTATTATTGGAGCATCGTCTACTTTAAAATCGCGTGAAAAATAAATATCGAATACGCATCTTCTTCTTCTTCCTTCGGGTGATGATCGAAGGCTGTCGAATAAACTTCCATTCAGTTTAAAAGGTCGGGTACTTTTTTTCAGCCTCATATCCAGGCTGAGAATAAAAAAATCCATCGCGAGAAAAATATTATGTACACGTTTGCTGCTTCCTTATTGTAATGACAAAAAAGCTCCTTGCGGTACACCATATATTACAGCGTGTATTAAACGGTAACCGTGAGTACTTCGCTGAAAAATGAATACAAAATTTATGGAAAAGTTTGGATTTTTTTATTACGAAAGAGTTGCATGAATTTTTATTTAAGATATGACGTCGAGCATGCATGTATTCAGGAGTAAAAAAAATGGGTAGAAAGATTCGGGCTGTCGCGAGAGTAAAAAAGACCGCTTGTAGCCCTGCATGCACGTTAAGCTTTTTATACGCGGAAAATAAAATAAGAGAAGAAAAATTTGAAATGAAAAGAGGGATAAAGAAAAAGTGTAGTGACATATCTCGAGGGAGTGAAGTAAAAAAAAAAAAAAAAAAAAAAAACGGGGAAGTAATTTCCGTAGGTTATTAGGTAGCCCGGCAGGAAGGGAGAGAAGAGAGAAAAAAAAGGGAAGTAACTTACTAATGATATTCGGGGAGTTCACTGTTTCACCGCTGCCTAGAGGGTCTCCAGGAGGTTCTGCACGAGCAGGGTGGGCGCGGTCACCCGGGGCTTGGTCTTGCCCCCGGGTTTCCGCGGCCCTTGGGCGCTGCTGCTGGTCCCGCTGCACGTCCTCACGTTGCACCGAGATTTGTTGCCGTCCTGCTCCAGCTGGACCGACACGCTGGCCACCCGAGGTCTCGAGGCGCATCCGCTCTCCTGAAAAAAATACAAACGATTTAAATTACAGCAGCGAGCCATCAATTCAGATATTGATAAGCGTGGAATTTAATTTAATTCAAATAATGTGTTTTTTCTCGCCATTTGGTAGATTCCAGATATCGTTTTATGAATATCCTCCCAAAGGCTCGCTCGGCCGGCCGATAAGTGAAAGCAGGGCCGGGGTGATTTTGAGATCATGGCTTTAATAGCACCCAACCTTTTGAAATGGATATCAGCCGAGACGTGCCCAATCGAGTGGAACACATGATAATCGCTGCCCCGGGAATTTACTGCGGCCCCGCGTCGCCGCGACCAACTTTTCGGACGATTTTTAAGATGTCCCTTCCCCTTCCTCCGCTTATACGTATGAATGCTCGGTTATTCAATTTTTTCCTTCCTGATTTTAAATTCATTTTTACGAATTCTATCCGAACTGTGAGTCAAATTTAACCAAATTGGGATCAAACTCGCTTTTTAAATTTAACTTCCTTTTTTATTTTCAGATTTAAATACCGCCGCAGTTTTTACAGATAGAGACTCTGTTTTATTACCTTGGACATTTAGGATTGTTTTTTTATCTTTTAAATTTGAATAATGTTAAAAATTTACTCTTTATCTTTCATGTTCGATAATCAATCAAATGAAACTACACTGCACTCTTAAATAATGACAAAAATATGTTAGCATTTATAAAAAGGATTGGAATACTACCTCTTTCAATTCTGTTTGTCTGCTCTTTTACAATTTCAAGACTTTCCAATGCATCCAATTTTCGCCGACGATAGTTTGATAAATTTTTATTTAAATTTATAAAGAATCAAATAGAATTATTTTCTAATCTTTTCGACGGTTGTAAAATTAATTTGAAGCAGTAATTTTATAACAAATAATCAACATTTAAGAACTGCCAGCGGTTAAAGCGATTAATCACGTGTTGGTCAAGAACTTATCCATAAATAGCTCTGGACCGCCACAGGTGCCAGAACTTTTGGAAGGTAAGTCGGTGGTAACCAGAATCGGGTGGCAGACTTCTCTGGGGAGCAAGAAACGAGGAACGAGAAAACGGAACAGGAACAGAAGAACCGGTGGAGAAAAAAAATCTATCTATTTAAATAGAATTATGACGACCGCCTCGCCGCGAGAGCCAGAGGAATCCTCTTGAGGGACTTTGCCGCTACATAGCCGAGACGACAGCTACTATATAAATCATACCCTCTTGGCTTTCTCTCTCTTTTACCTTCGTATCTTTAAGCGTTGATGCACTCTCGCAGTAAATATTGATACAGTGAAATGCTGAATGTATAAAATAACTCACCAGCAAACACAGGTTCCTCTGGTAGGTGCTGTGCCGGGACTCGTGCTGCAGTTGCCACGCTTGAATGTACAGGTCGCCGCGGTATATGAGCCCTCCTCTTTTTGCTCTTAGCATTATGTGCCACCTGAGATCATTACAGTTTTAACATACAGTACTTTATTTAACGTTATTATATATTGAATTATGAATACACCATGGTCAGTAGTTAAACAATCGCAGCGGTAAATAAGTTGAATTGATTTTGTACCGAAATTTTAATCTCTATACCGGGCCGAGAGACCTCTGCGTGAACGTAAATGATGAATGCGTTGACTGAGTCGAAAGCCGATGTATTCAAGTTGATATTCGTTTTTCAACACAATTGTTTTATTGAGTGTCGAGCGAACAGATTACTAGCGAATCTATCACATTTTCATTGCTTTTCACTTGATTTACGACGCAAAGCATCCGTTGCTGAATTAGCTCGACTTTAATTATTTTACACCGATAATCTGTTTAAAGTTATGATTTTATTTTTATCTATTTATTTATAAATAAAAATAGATTAATTTAAAAATTTCCAGATTTTAAAAATAATTATTGTTTTTTGGTTATGAACGATTTGAATAAATTCAACAGAATAAATTCACACGAAAGGTTTTGTTTGGAAAACTCCAATACATCATCACCGCGTTTGGTTATTTTATTCCGCAGATGTGATAACTTATCATTCACGTATTTCAAACCGGGTTTTTATCATTTATCGATTGAATTAACAAACTCACTAATCTTTATTTTGCGTTTACTCCGATTTCTTTTTGCCTTTATTGTTAACGCTTGAATTTATTTTCAGTTGAAAAAGCAGAATAAACGAGAAACCGAATCATTTTTTTTTCCATTGTTTTCACATGGGATTCAAAATTTTTTTCTTTTAGAAAATGCGGCGCGAAGAATTGAAAAAAAAAACGGAATAATGAATTTAGTATTCCTCCATCAATAAAGCGGGTGACTGAAAAAAGAGTTTTAAAATAGACGATGGAATTTAGGAAATAAATGAAACAAAGCGCATTAAATTCGAGAACGATACGGGAAAAAGAGGGTCAAAGTGAATGTCGGTGAAAAAGCGAAACGAATATTTCGGGTAAAGGAAAATTTTCGGAGCAAGTGGGTCCTTCATTTATTCAGCCAGGGGCGGCTGCTTGAATCGAGGGAAATTCCGTAGCCGCGCGCGGGTGAGTGGCGCTTCACACATGACACGATCGCCTCTCTCTCGGTGGATTAATTTCTCATAAATCGTTCGCGGTTTTCGTTGATTGGTCAGCAGCGCGCTTCAATTTATTCTTCCCTCTCTTCGATCTCAGAGCTATCGGGAACACGACCAATACCGTTCCCAACTCTCTTTTTCCTAATACCATAACTCGATAGGAATTTTTTTTAAATCTTTTTATAAATAAAAGTATAAAAATTTCAAATTTCTGTGAATTTTTAAATTTTTCTCTTTTTTATGTTAGAGGGGGAAAAATTTTAGTGGACTCGGAGGGTCGGTCGTTCGATCGGAAATATTTTGCATTCAAAATCGTTGTCCAACACGTACGTCGAATATTGTACGCGAAAAAAACTTTGTCACGCCACGATACGCGCAAATTGCATTATTTTCATTTTTTTTTTCCTTCGTTACTCGTGTTTTCCCATGTAGCCCGCACTCAAAAATTTAAATAAATAAATAAAATATGACCAAATTTTTTTTTGTTTCATTAGTTAGCAACGCGATTCATCGATACTATTTTTGAAAAAAGTTTGAATTTCCAAGTCCTTTCCTTTGAATTTCATACATTTAAAATGAAAATTGAATGTTACCTCGTTATAAGCTGGTGTACTCTGGGCCACTGTCCCCGTGATCTTAAAATTTTCGCAGTGCCGAGCAGCGATGATCTATGCACCGGTGAAAGTTCCATCCCTCTGAGGTAATATTTCAACGCGGGCAGCCATTTCCCTGTAGGACAAAAAAAGTTAGTTAAAAAAAAAAAAACAGCGTTTCGATTCCCACCAAGAGTAAAAATGAAAGGCGAGAACGCAGAAAAGATAAACATCAACCAGATCTGTATGCAAGTAATTTAAGCTTACCATTCTGATGTAGCCAGGTGGCGTACTCGGCAATGTGATCCGGGCTCTTGGGCTGGAGCCGCACGACGTGCCTGAGGAGCGCCCCGGTGGTCGAGCCGCTGGCCATTCTCGCGAGCACGAGGTACGCCGGCGTGTAGGCGGGGTCCAGAGAGACGCACTTCTGCAGCATCCTTATACACTCGTCCGTCCTATTTGTTTTTCTACTTCCACAAAGCAGAGAAAAAAAAAAAATCTTTATTACTCCTCGTAGGGAAGATCATCACCTCTACTATAGGGAGGGTAGAAAAAAAAAAGGTTGATGGAGAGGGAGAAAATGAGAAAAGGGGGATCGGTGGATATTAAAAAAGTCGATACACGCGTACGCTTTGGGAGCTGCACCATAAATCCGGGGGCACATAAATTGAACGGCAATCTCGTCGCGCAGTGCAGCAGCTCTCACAAAACTGTTGTCGCGCGGTGGCTGGCCCCATACCTGAGTTATGAGCGCCCTGATGTAATCGAGTTTGACTTTAACAAAGGCCGCTGCGCGCGGTAATTAACCTGCCTCTCTTTCTCTCTCTCTTCCGCTCCCTCTTGACGTTTTATACCCCGCGATTTTACCGTACCAAGAAATTTCATATCCACCGTGGCTGATGTACGCAACCATCTTTGAGCTTTTATTGCCCTCCCTTTGGTTCGTTCTTCTTGTTATGAATTTTCATGATACATTAATCATTATTCCGCTTCAAAACTACGGTCAGTAAAATAACGGGCGTAGTTACAATTAAAAGCGGGTAAATATGATGCCATTTACCTGTACAATTGGCCGAGGTTGTAGTGGGCGTTAACGTGACCCGGCTGAGCTTGAATCGCAGCCAAGAAATGCTTCTCCGCCTGGTCGCCCGCCGTTAATGTGCCCAAATTGTTATGGGCGCTCGCGTACGTTGGCCAGAGCCTGAAACATCAAAAAATAAAATTCAATGTATATTAATCAAGATAGAGGAATAAGTAAAAGCTTCCATTTAGTTGAAGAGCTTTATTGTCTTACGGTTGTCTTGTTTCGGTTGCTCGAGAGGGGCCAGCCTAAGTGGAGCTTACGAATAAGATTTATTTTTCGCATGACTTGGCATGGAACGGACGAGAGGGAATATCTTGGGGGGATCGATTCGGTCAGTCCTCGCTGACTCGAGACTTTAGAGTTGGCATTATGCGCGAAACAAAGCGGCATACTGCATGTAAAAGCAGATAGCGCTGGACCCAGCAGATTCGTAAACCGCCTTGTCATTCTCCCAAAGCGCTAGATTACTTGGCAGTGACATTTGACGTCAGTTCCGGTTCGTAGTCGATTAGAGCAGCAGTTGCAATTCCGAGTGTCACGCTTTGCGTGTGTCGGCCCGGTGCAGCTTTTAACGCGGTCGTGTCGCGGTTTTCAGCCCCTGCACCAAACTAACGAACCCGGCCGTCATAGGCTGCGCTCTTTGTCTTTGTGTGGTGCAGCTGGCCTCAAAGTTGAAAGTTCCGTGCCGAGATGCTTTTAAAATATTGCACCCACTTTTTATCGAGTGCGGAATTGGCGGCACAAGTGGACCGAGGCTCTCCCAATTTGTAATTTGCTCTGATAAAAAAAGTCAAACGGTGTGCGTAGGGATGGAGTCAAAATAAATGTTCGATGTAGGTAAAAACGAGAAAGGCTGTTGCGGTAATGTATTCGAGGAGGATTCGTAAAGCAGCTAGGAGGGAGTAAGCACTTTGGAAGCCTAAGATACATCCATTGCTACTACCTACTTGGGCTCACGGTCGCGCACTACATCTCCTTCTTATAAATGAAACAGGTTATTTATTATCCAATAAAGAGACACTCGCTCTCCTCCCACTCCCGGCCATACAATTCTCAACGCGGTTTTTCTCGCTGCCGCCCTCCTTTCTTTTCTCCTGCCTCGTTCGACTACTACTAAAAAAAACTCGCTCATCCAACAAACATACTAACTTCCGCGCTACACCCCACTTTACACGCTATTTACCTTTATTGCTGCATACGCTTTTATTTTATACCACTGTCTCTCTCTCTTTTTTTTGTTTTTTTCTTCTGCTTTTGTCACGATGATATTACTTTCTCGTGTTGGAAAATCAAGTCTTTTCTTTGGCTCATACAATGAAGTGCAGAAGGCACTTTTTTATGGTAAAATTAATAAGCGATGAGAGTGGTTGTAAATAAGTAAGTAACTTTATTCTCCAGACTTGCGAGGCGAGTCTTTTTTTTTTCCTATTTCCTTCAGCAGACAGAGGTATAGTCATGGGCATCTTACCGACGCCAGAGGCACTTTCAAACTAAGGCGCTGTACATAGTAAGAACGCGCTCATGCTGAAGTTTAAATAAGTTTCGCGACTATGCCTGATTGATTTACTTTTAACTTGATAGGGAGTTCCCTCAACGCCAGAGCGTCGCTGTTGAGGGGCCTAACTCGGTGCCCCTCAAGCCAGGATCGAGATAAAAATAGACGCCCAAGGTATAAACTCAAAATTGAGGAAATTAAATGTCCAATATAAACTCCCGCCCGAATTCCGTCCGTCAAATCGTATAAATACCCATTTAGATTCTTGCATTTAAATTTACTTTTATTCGTTATCGAAAAATAAACTTTTTCCATTTCAAAAATAAATACATCGGGGAAAGCTTTGTTGGATCGGCGGCAACTCTTTTAGCTACGAAAATTTATGTTTAAGGGCATTAGCGTTAAGCCCCTGTGTTTTTTCGTTTAATACGAGCTTTACTTTTCTTTGGAAATTCTCATTTCGATGAGCTTTTCAAAGTTGACAACGCTTTAAAACTTTATATCGAAAGAAATACTTTTATTTTTTTAGACAAAAGCCTCTCCACCCACCAGCTGTGTATTATATTTCATTTGGGGAATACTGTACGGATTCAGTTTCTCTTTATAAAAGCCTCCACTTCAAGAATCGACAACAGGGTAGCTGTTTCCCCTGGAAGAAACCATGCATGTTTGGGTTTCAGTATTTTCTGGGATCATGACTCGGCTGCGAAGAAGAATTCGAAGAGGAAGAAGAGCCAAAAGTAGAAAAGGGCTAAAAAAGATCAAGAAATAAGTTTTAAAAAAATGCACAAAAAGTTGAAACATCTGAACTGCTGGATGCAGTTGTAACGGCGCTGGGAATGATCGAGCATTGCGAATTTCCTGAATTTTCGGAATCCTTATTTTTCCATCTCGGCTCTTGTCATATTTCCGCGAGCGATGGATTTTCAAAAATGTTCATTCCTGTTACTACCACCCGTAAGTTGAGCTTTTGTTATATAATAGCGATATCGTAGGACTTGATTTACCGTCTGATGACTGGTGGGATAAGTATAATGCGAAAATAAAAAAGGATGTTCGTTGAATATTCAAACAGTCCACAGTTTGGTTTTAATCGGTCCGTTGGAGAGTCCGCAGCCCATCGATTATTCAAAAAGGCGATAAAGACAGAGAAAGGGTAAAAAAAAGCCGGCTTTGAGATAATTCGGAAGATTAAGAGCCGCTGGGATAAGACGCGGAGGGTCAGTAAAAGCTTGCACCAGCGCCAAATCCCTGATACCGCACCCGGGAGAAGATTATAGATATATGGAAAAGAGCGGCCTGCAGTGGCGTCGCGTGCACTTCCGTTGATCATAAAGTAAGCGAGACTCGACGACTCGGGGTTCTTGCGGCATCGTAATTTTCGCTCAACCAGCTTTATGAGCGCTTAGCGCTAGCTCCAACAATGGCTGCCCCGCTACACCCGAATTCTATTCACAAATCATACGCATCATTTTAACAATCCCACCACGCCGGGCTGCCCACGAACGTTAATATTTTACTTTTCGCCTCCCGCACTTTTGAAATTTTCGCTTCCCTCGGGTCACCTAGAGTCCTTCGTAAATTCTAGTTACCCCTTGAAATTTGTTAGCTTTTGTAAAATACATATTACATCAAATTTATTACCGAGATTTGATAAATGATTCAACTGAATTCAGTCATTTTACTGCTACTATTTTCGAGGTATTAATTTCATTGCTCATCTGCAACTTCAAATGAGATAGCATTGAATCAAAGCACATTGCAATTTTGATTTACATCAGCTTCAAAATCGTCGTCTCGGATGAGGTGGTTTTTTGTGGCGTCAAGAGACTTAATTTTCCTACGCACGATCTGCGCCCAAGGGTAGGCAAGCGAAGACTGAAAAGTACGGTGGTGACAGGGAGGTCATGCATGTATGGTGTATTATGCCCGCCACGGCCAAGCCGCGAACATTTTATGTCCCTCGACTGAATAATGGTAAAAGCGAGGGATCGTAAAACACCAATCAAATAATGCATTATCGTAAATATAAGCTCGAGCTCACCCCCGAGGCTGCCTTTCTTCGCGTGTGTACCGCATAAAATTTTCATGGTTTATCTATTCTTGACACCCTGGGCCCTTTCTCGCGCGCACGCGCCCGGCTTTATTTTCAATCTCTCCCTTGCCCTATCATCTCGGCTCATCTCGTCTCTCTTGTTTGGATTTTTTTTTTTCTCCTGGCTCCATCCGTTTCTGGGTTTTATGGTCCGAGGCGTTCGCGAAAACGAGGTACCTACGAGTTTCTCACCGAAGGACAATAATGCGCGGAGGCTCTAAATAGGGGAAAGAAAAACGCAAGGAAGATTTACAGATGTGTATCAATGAAATTAAATTTTCACGAGGGCATCGCGGGGGGTGTTTTTTTTTTCTCAACCAATTTCCTCGCTGCCTCACCCCCTTTCATCTCTTATTCAGGCTATAGCTTTGCGTTCGTCGGTGCTTCGCACTTGCATAGTGCATGTCCACTTTTATCCTCTTCTCTAGCGTAGGTGTGTTTGCCAGGCTGATTGGATTTCACCCCGGACAAATATTGCGATATTATGACGACAAAGTTGATTGGCATCCGAGTGCTTCCCCGCTTTGTACGGTTCGAAAATTCAAAAACTTTAACTCCCCGCTGGTCAAGATAGTTCCGTGGTCGCGTATTTATTCGACGTTTGTAAAAGAGGTTCGAGAGGTTGATTTTCCACCATATATCTACGATGGATAATCGATGTGAGCAGTGATTAACGAGTGTTTAATCAACGTCACCGCGCCAATATTGCGGTTGGCGCCGAGTAGGAAGGTAAAAAAAAAATATTTACGTGTAAAGACCGAGCTGCGGTAAAAAGCGCGCGCGCATGCGTTGTTCTCCCGGTTTCTATTTCATTATTCCGTACTACAGAAGCGTAATAGGCACTTCATCTCGTGGCTAATTAATGCAGTTTTGTTGGTTCACCGCGTAATCCCACACGGGATTACCCTCAGCCTCCTCCTCCTCCACCCCCGGCGTCGCATCTCCGCATCGGTGGCGCGCGTGCGCGTAAAACTGGGGCTAAGAGAGATGCGTGCAGGTAAGCTCATTCCCTCCCTCTCCGTCAGATTAATATGCTGACTAGCAGTGCTCATATCTTGTGTAGAACGAGCAGCTAATTCAATTTTTAAGTTATTGCGTATCTCCGAGCACAAATGCGCTGCCCTCGATTCTATATATTTCCTTTTAGGTTTCGTTCATTTTTCGTTAAAAGAGTTGTTCGTTTATTATTTAAAACTGCAAATCATTCAATTTTTAAAGCAAGTGGAAAAACGTGTTATTTTTATCTCGGGCTTTTTATTTTTTACAATCCGTTCTCGAGTATCCGATGCAAGCCATTTTCTACTGATAAATTTTTTATCATCGATGGTTTTCTGTTTTATATTTTAATCAAAATTTTGTTTAAAACATTTCTTTCTATTAGTGAATAGGCCAGACTTTTTATGAATAAAGCTTTTTTTTTATATATATTCTCCTTACGAGGTCAACGACCGCATATCTCTTGGATACTATCCATCAATAGGTTGCATAAGAATATTTTCAAGAATCTTGAGATGCCCGTGAATCATGTTTGAGTACTTTTCCTCTAGTTCCAAAAATTCTGTTTAAAAATTTTTTTTAAACAAACATAAATTTTTCACATCTTGTATTTGTATATTTTATATATTAAGTAAATCCCAATTTACATAAAAATTATTCGAGTATTGTTTTTATGTTTGTTTTCAAAATACTTTGAGGACTTTGATAGCTTCAGAAATCAAATTAAAATTGAGCAGCCACGTGGGAGAAATAAAAAAAAGAAAGAAATAATCAATCAAATAATACAAAGCACACCGCACGTTTTGGTATTTCTCCTACCAAAACGTAATTATCATAGAGTAGAGTGATTCCGTTATTACGACCCGACGCGTGGGTAAAAGAAAAACTCCACCAATAAGAAAGAGAAGAGAAGAAAGAAGAAGAAGACTAATAAGGAGAAAAAATAGGGGGGGGTTCCAAGGAAATGATGCACGTTTCGGGTGGGCGGCCGGTGGTAGAAATACCAGATCCCGCGGGACCAACTGTGCCACGCGCAGCTGTGCAGCTAAAAGCTCCATCTCCCGCTATCTCTCTCAGTCTTCGGTCTCGTTTTCTCATTTACCGCCTCCTCTCTTTTTCCAGCTCCCTTATCGCTCGAGCCACTGTGCTTATCGCATCGGTGCTCCGCAGGCCACAAACACACTGGTCCACCTAACGACGCCCAATGAACCGGCCGACGCTCTCCTTACCTCCTTACCTACCTTCTCCTCGTATATCCACGAGATTAACGCTTAAATCCCACTGGCCGCGTGCGAAAATACTAACCGTTTTACTCAATATATCACGAGGGAAAAAACTTTACTTTTTTTTTTTTTTTTTTCTTCTCTTATTACGTTTTTTCCTCCTCTTTCCCTCATCTTAGCCTCCTTTTGAACTTGCTTTTTTCCCCCTCTTCCTCCAAGTTGCGATATTGAATTTTTTTGTTCCCTCTCTTTCTCCAAGACGTTTTTTCACTCAACCGGATGAGCATTCCGAGTTCTTTGAGGACCCATTGTCCAATTAAATTTTGTTAATAATAATGTTACTCTAACTGGAAAATTCAAATTACTTTGTTTGAATATTTCCGAGACGAAAGAATTATTGTACTCGGTTTTACAAGCCGCAGAAAAACACAAATTAAGCCGATTAGCGTGTTGTGAAAAGCTTACTCACCATAGAGCCAGTTGGTAGTGAAGAATCGCCCTGTTTGGCTGAGAAGTGTCTCTGAGGAAATTGGCAAAGTTATAATGCATTTTAGCGTTATCTGGCAGTGCTCGAAGACCAGCTCTGTAAAAGATAATAATCGTAACTTTTGAATAAAAAAAAGATCCCTTCGGTCTTCGAAAGTTTGATAAATTATTACGCGTACTTAAGCAGTGTTTCCCTCGAGGTCCAGTCGCGATTCCTTAAAATCGTGCGACAGCAGCCCATTATCAAGAGAAGCGCTATTCCAGCTGTGATAAAAGCTCTCCGACGAGGAACAGCCGACCAGCTGATCTGAGCCCCATAAGCCACCAAGAGAATCCAGCCAATACTGCAAAGTCAATGATATTTTAATATTGTTGAAATATACTGATCCGAAGCTGTTTGAAGACTCACCTAGGAATGTAGAGGACTCGCTCAGCGACCACGAAGCCCACTGTGATAAATAAATTCGAAGCAGGTAGGAACGGCAGAACTAGAAACATCCAGCCGAGGATGAGAGGTGGATGCCTTTGTTGCTGCAAGCGTAAACAAAAGTAAAGAAATCAGTTACTGTGATTTGGAACTTGTGCGTTGGGGGGATAGGACTGGCGCAAGCGAGTCGTTAAAGCTGGAGCAGGGGGCGGTTATGAAATTACGGATTGAATATAAGCTCGAGCTCAATTTCATAATCGCTCGCGTAAACCAATTGAAATAGAGAGCTTGGCAAGTCGTATCGATGCTACATCACTTATTGCTTTGCTCGTAAAATGACGTTGGAGTCTTCCCTCCCTCCCACAGCCAGACGACGCCGGCGTAATTAGAATTCCAGTGGCCCTGAATTACAGTCATTTATCATGCAGGGCCGCTCCCCCCGAATCATACGCGCGCGTGCTCGACGTATTTGCACGTTCCTCATCTGAATAAGCGCGGACCGCAAAAATTATCCGGTTTTTTAAGCCCGACCGAAAGCTCGCTGGATTTCAGTTGGGGAACAAAAAAACACCCGAGTTATTGTACGCTCGAGGCTTTGTAAGCTGCCATGATAAGAGCCTTATACAACCCCCCGGGTTTTCACCTACCTTATTTACTGATGCCTTTTTTCTATGCTTGCGAATATTAAATTATAATGTTGCTACCTTAGCCACGCGGGTTAAAAGTTTTTTCTACTAAAAGCTTTGATTCAGAAACATTGATTTATCTTACTAACTTTGAAAATTTTTTTAATTCATCATGAATGTTTTTGGAAAAACTGTTGATTATGTAGCCATTTATTTATTTACGTGATTATTAATTTTTGCAGTGATAATAGTTTAACCATTTGATCGAATTCAAAATTTATTCAAAGTGAAAAACTTTTTTCCCACTCATTGTAAAAAAAATCTTTCGTTTATTATTTTATCTCTGTTTTCTATGACTCAATCCTTATTTTTTTAAACAAATTCACGAGGAAAAAACGTTATGAAAGAATAACAAAAAAAAAGTATACAACACAAATTCATAAACATAATCGGGTTTTTCCGCAAAAATGAGGATAAATTATTAGCCAAGCTGTCATTGGTATAAAAGTGCAGTCTCTGTTAGCCAACAACTGAGTGTTCGCGAGCAACTTTAGAAACAAACAAGGAAAAATTGTTTAAAATGAAATATTTACTACTTTTTTTAATCATTGGCTTGATACTATGCAGTACTTTGGTACTATCCAATAAAACATCCGAGTTCCCGTCTGATATAACATGTGCTAATATACGCTGTATGAGTGGTTATACTTGTGTTGTCAATAAATGTTTAATCTCCACCACTACAAGTTTACCCAGTACATAAATATTTTACTTTCAAATAATCTGTAAGTATTAGTTTTTTGTTTTAGATATTTATTCGTATTTGTTTTTAATAACTCAAGAACAAGTGCATTTTTTCATGTGGTTTTCGCGATTATCTTTCAAATTACTCGAGAATAAATATATACGTTACAAGATTAGATAAAAAAAGTTTAGTGTCATTTTTATTAGCACGTAGCATTACCGAATAGGAGCAGTAATTTAAAATTAAAGTGTAAAAATTTGTAAAAAATAGACTTGATTGAGTAGATTAGACTGAGTTATTTATTAAAAAAAAAAAAAAAAAAAAAAAAATAGCTGAGTGACTGTTTTACTACGAAGGTCACAGTTTACTAGAAGTTAATTAACCTCTCACAAGATTACACATGTATAATAATTCTCAGTTGATAAAGTTAGAAATTTGTAGTATATAAAGTGAAATCGAAAACCATTTAAAAGTTTACTATTTACCGAAAATTAGCATAAACGATGTGTATGAAATTACATACAAAGTAGTTACATCTCGAGTTATATCGGGTAAATTAATACTAAACCCATACAAGATTTTAGGAGAGATCAAAAGTCTATAGAAGTAGTAAAAGAGAAAAAAAATTACACCCAAAAATTTTTTAGTTTACTGAATTACCAACATTCTTCCTGTATGAAAGAATAGCGTACTCTTTTATGCTTTTATATAGTTTTAGCAACGCATTTTCTGATTTTCAGCTAACCAAATTTCTTTCAAAACTTTTCCAAAAGTATGCTCTTGAGAAACAGATATACAATAGAAAAGTTGCAATATGAGCGTGAAAGAGTAAAAAAAAAAATTGAAGATGAACGATGAGAAAAGTGGAACTTTATAAATGCGTAAAATTCGAGAAATAGTTTGAGAATCTAGCGTGTCATTTAATTTATCCGAAAGCAGGCCAATCTCAGAGTTTAACGAGAATTGGTAATGATTTGGATTAAGACGATGTTAAACTTAACGAGGAATTTAGTTTGGAGAGGCGGGAGGGTCACTTGGATGATGAGCACTTGCGGACGGACCCAAGATTACCGAAATCCGTAAAACCGAGTTGCCAGGGCTAGAGTTGCGGGGAATAAATAGACGCGGATGATGAAGCACGATAAAATGAGATTATATGTTCAAAGCTTAAATGAAGTTTATAATGAAGGCTCTTCCTTCTCTCTGTAGAGCGCAACTCTAACTTCCTTTATGGCCTCGACTTCATCATCATCATCATCGTTTGCAAGTTTCAAAGCCACGTCTAAAGAGGCATTAGTCCACGTAACTCACTTGAATTTTATTTTAATATCCATCTTCACTCCGAGCTTTATGTTTTTTGTTTTATTCACGCTTTTAAACTTTGACTGATTTTTAAATTTTAATAACAAAGTTAATATGTAAATTTCATAAAATCATAATCTTTGTTTATCGCTCACTTATTTACATAATAATTGACGTTTTATTAATGAAGCTTTGAATTATTCAAGAAAAATGTTCATTTTAATGTACACACCAAAATTCGCAGTGACGATCGCAAGAATAAAATTGTTCTGATGCGTCCTACCGAATAGGAATATTGAACTTAAAAAAAAATATGTGAATAATCCACGTAAACCGAGAAAAAAACTTGGTATGAAGAAGCGCGTAAAATAAGAGAGGGAGCCACTGGAATTTTCAGGGAGGAAAGAGAGTAGAATATTTGGAGCGCTGCGCATCGCTGCTAGCAGGAGGGATGTAGGAGTAAGCTGGCTCGTGCAAAGCTTTTGTCGTGTTTATGAATTTGGCTTGTAACACAAGGCTCTTTTCTCATCTTGTGACCCTGCAGCATCCAGAGCGTAAGTGTGTGCGATGCTGGTTAGACCAAAAGCTCTTCGAAACTTTGAACGAAATACAAGCAGAATCATGTGTACACGCTTACCCGTCCGACTATGTTTACGATCTATAAACCCTGATACTGAATTATACATCCCGTGATTGATTACCTTCTCGCGTTTCTCTCTGATCAAAGAAATTATAATCGAAGGGCTCCGGAAACTAGCTATTGATTTTCACTTTATTTGCTTAGCGTTCCCACCACCCGAAAACCTTCACTTTCTCTGTCAAACAAGCGATGATGTAATTATTTTGTGGTCATTCAAATTCATTCTTATGTAAAAAATTATCGCTGACAAAATACTTGGTTTCAGGTCGAGGTGGTTGGAGAGAGAAGAAAAAAAATAGCTGTGCTTACCTCAAAATCGGAAAAAGCTCTGTATGTGAGCACGAGACAGCCACCGAAGAAAAGGCACGTCGCCAAATTTCTGGTGTCTGCTAAGGAGGCGACCAGCGGAACTGAACCCATCTGCCAATCGTGCGATAATGTCGCTGGACAAAGTACCAACCAACAATTCAATGCCGCAAGATAGCAGAACGTCAACAACCTGAAAATATTTTTCACACTCGATTAATTTTGTTTCTTTCATCACTACTATAATTTTTATATGGATAATTTCATATAAAAAATAAAATAAAATAACGATTGACGTTGACCTCTAGGATTGACCAGTTAAAATAACTCAGGTAAAAAAAAAGATATAGAGATGTGGTTTTCAAAAGTTGACGTTAAAACCCATCCAAAGCATTACTGACTTGTCCATTTTTTATTATTTTTACCATTCCACAGAAAAAAAAAATCATTTGTTTTATAACTTTACATTCAATAACTATTTTTCAATTTTTTTCAGAACTACCTCATAAACTTTTGTAAGTGATCCTACGGGTCAATATCAAGCGTTTTTTTTTTTTAAATGAAATTGATCTGTACATTGTTGTTCATGTTATTTTTATTTATTTATTGATAAATCATTAACGAACGCAGTTTCCTTTTCAAGTGTCACATTATTGAAAATTCTTTTAAACACATGACTGTATTTTGAAAAGCATACCAAACTCACCGACAAAATTTAATTAAAACACGGTTTTTTAATTAAAATTTTTTTAACAAAATAAATAGTAAATATACAGCTTTATTATTATAAATTTACTCTGAAATTAAAAGCTAAAAATACTAACGTGTAGCACATTTAATCATTTAGGAGTTAATAAAGCCACGGCACCTCATTTTAAATGAAAATTTATTAGTTTTATAATATAATTATACTGTTGGTGACTGTACACCCTACAGCACTGACTTTAAAAAATAATTAAAAAAAACAAAAATATGAAATTATTGATAATTCGATGGATGTTAAATGTATACCAGTGGGTGTTGAAAACAGTTTATTTGATCAAAATTAAGCAAGCAATTATCAAACATCACATCAAAATGAAGCTTTAATGAAGAAGCGTGGGGTCAAGCACTAAAGCACCGTCATAGAGCGATCCTATGAAATTAATATATGTGGAAGAGCGCGCGAACGGGACGCGGTGACAGCGTTAAAGCGGTGCTTTTATCGAGAGCTCGCCGAGTGCGTTTAAAATACTGCGCACACAAACGCATTGTTCGAAAGCGACGGTCATGCAGTCGCGGCAAAATTTCAGCGCAATCAGACTAGCTTGATTGTACACTCGAAATTCATCGAAGGAACGGGGGGGAAAAATATCGATACCGGCCTTTGTCACCGAAGTGCTGAATTTTCCTCAAACTATAACTCAGTGTGTTTGTGCAAACTTAATGAGCCGTGCTCGAACTTTGTTCCAACTGAAAGTGGGACCATTTCAAATCGAATTAAAATTCTAGTACTGAAATAATAAAGGCTCGCTCGAATGAAAAAGTTAAGTGGCCAAAACAATGAAGCCTTTATTTTTTTCGCGGCGGCAGCTTTCCGTTGCAGCCCTTTAACTTTATTTCCCCTTCTCGGCTCGCCTGACCGACCGACCGGCTGGCAGCGGCTCTTTTCACCGAGAATAATTTTTCTTGCCTCGCTTATATTCCGTCGACTCGACGTGATTAATAGCTTCAAACTCGACCGGCTTGCCCTTTTTTTTTCGAGTCTTGGAGAATAAAGGCTTTAACGAAACGTCCAAATAATAATTCCCGGCATTTATCAAAAAATCATTATCGTTTCGTGCAGGCACGTATAACCAGACGAAACAATCTTTTTATTTCTTTCTTTCTACTCCTATTTGCTTTACTCTGGTTTAACTCTACTTGCTTTTTTTGTTTGTAATAGCAGCATGATTCATCAGCGCTTTTTTAAAAATTTGATTGACTTTTATTGAAAACGCGAGAGCTATTATTTTCCACTACAAAAGTGGAAAATCTCAAGAGTTTATTTGTTACAACAAACATTAATTATCAAACCAAACAAAAGAGATGAGAATCAGCGTTAACCGATAATAAGCTTTCTAGGAGGATTAAACAAAAGCAATGAAATATCGATTACAACGAGGAACTTTGACGTAACTAAATCGAAAAAAAAAGCGTTGAATTAGCTTCTACTGATAACTCCAAGATGGATGAGGAAATGAAAAAAAAAAAATTCAAGCAAAACTTGACAGAGCAGTGGAAAAGTTTGGGTAGTTCGATGCGGTGGCAAGGGACGTATAAAACGTCTTAATACCTTAAAGACATGAGATAGCGATTAAAGCCGGGCGGGGTTAATTATATTAGGAGAAAAGGGAAATGTGGCTCCCGTCTGAGCTGAAATCCATATATTAAAAGTAGATAGGGTGTAAGGTTATTTCGCGTGTTCGGTGGAAATTCCCTGGAAGTTAGCTCTGGGGAGGATGAGAGCGAGGCGGCACTAATCTTTCAAGTGTAATTGATACGTCTTCCTCTCGGCTCCGCGAGGTTCTTCGTAACTCACCGGGTAGTTTTCGAGGGCCAGGGCTCCTCCATCAGCCGGTAAACTTCCTTATTTACAGCGGCTCCGAGAGAGAGAGAGAGTACAACTTTCCACTTTATTAAGTACAATTTGAAGAGCCGAAGACTACTTGAGATTTCTCGGTAGCTCGGCAATACCTGTTTCGTGCCAGGTGAACGGCAAATAAATCGAATCTATTAGGCTCTGATCCAGTGAACGGAATAAAAAAAAGAAAGAGAAGATTCATCCCTTTTTGATAGGAGGAGCGAGTCCTTTGGTGTGTGCGCGCTCGCTTAGCTCGTGTTCCCCTTCCTTATCGCGTTCGCTCGGCAGGCCAACTTTGATCTCTCTCGCGTACTTTGAATTCAACTGTGGAAGCAATTTCTCATGATCGGGCCGGGGCTTCTCCTTCTTCTTCTTCTTCCTCCTCTTTCGTCACCCTTTCTGGAAGCCTGCACCACCACCAGCCCCAACTTTTTACCTTCGCGACTTTAAACTCCCCTCGGCCACTGATAAAGCCCGGGAGTTTAAATAAAATGGAATAGCTGATAAATGTCCTCTCTGGAAAGTAGTTAGCGCCGATAATTATCTGTCCTCGAATCCAACCTCTCTTTTTTTTTTTTTTTTTTTTTTTTAAGCTTCAAGAGAGAGGGGCCTTTGAAAAAACACGCAATCGGATTGGCGAAGCCCGACGTTGTCTATCGATCCTGTGTACAAATAATACAAATGATCCGACGATTATGGAGCACATAATAGCCGTCGTCGTCGTCGATGTTGCCGTTCCAGAGACACGCGACCGCCGCACGAGCCGTCCGCGCCGCTTCGTGCGAGCCACCAAAGTTATGCACATACATTTTTCCGATCTGCTCCTTGAGTCAACCCTGAGCGACGTATGGGACCAATTTTTTTTTTAAATTTGAAATGAAAAAACTGTAGTCGCAAAATGTTTGGGATTAAAGTCGAGCCAGGGCGATTTCAAATCTGAGTCTTAGAGTTTGTTCTAAAGAATCAAGAGTTCAAAGTTCGAGTCCGATAAACTTGTCTCTGGTTGTGAGAGTCACAAGTCCGAAATTACCATCTTAAATTTACAGGTCAGTGTAAGAAAGTTTAATTTTTGAAAATACAATATTCTATTGGTTTTAATTTTTGTCAACCAATTTCTGATTTTTAAAATGGATTTTTTTATCTTCTAAATTTCATAAATGTTATCATGTACCAAATAATTGATTTTGATTGGTTTATTTGATTTGATTTAGACAAATAATTGCTGGGTTATCACGTCAAAATCAATGTACTTCGTGTTGACTGATTTATCAATATATTGAAGCCATATAAAAGAGTTGAGGAAAAATTATTTTTTCAATATTTTCATCTATTCAATTTTCATTTTTATTGTTTTTTGAAAAAAATATTTCTTTACGCTGTTTTAATTTCAACATATTTTTTAAATTGTTAAATTTTTGATCAGAATTTCGATTTCCCGCCAGACAGCCTTCAGTCATTTTTCGCGCATGAGGTGGTTCATTAAAAATGTATTTTCATCAAGCTTCATAATAATTGAAGTAAACATTGGCTGGGCTGTACTAGGTATCCGCAGGCACATCGGCTACTTGTTATTAGTTCCATGACCGCACAAAGCCTTTGAAAGAGCCAGTACGATTAATTTTAGCTTTTTTTTTCTCGGATCACTTTGAAACGAAAAATTTTGATCGAAAAATTTGCATTCACCACGCTTAAATTAGTACCGATCTTTGAAAAGCGGTAGATTCATGACGATAATTTGGGTACGATGAAACGAGTGCTGCAGAAGCGGGGATAATTGGGTTTTGACTCCCCCAAATAGCACGGATCAAAGAGAAGTACACTTTTCCGTCGATTAGAGAAATGTTTGACGGCTTTAAAAGTTTTTCCACTGAAGCGCTGAGTCCTCCGATTAATGTCTCACCGAAGGATCATAATTTGGAGTGATAGTGTAGGTATGAATGCTTCTGACTTTACAAAGCTTACCGACCATCCGCCACCCCTCAGATCGGCTGACGTCATTATGACGTTGCCGCCCATCGCTTGCCTTTGAGCGTAGCCAAGATTATGTAAATCGTATTGCTTTGTTACCGTAGCAGAACAACTAATGCATCGGCTACTCAACGTCTATTAAAAACTCATCGTCTGCTTGGCTTGCGGTTTAAATACAACCACCAACGATTAGATTTTCTGAAATTTGACTGGTGTTGTATGAACTTAGATCAAAAGTTTATGTATATATTAAATTTAAATATGAAATATTTTATTTCAAAAATTTTGTTTTTTACAAAAGGAAGAAGTTTGAACCACTTGTCATTTATCATATGAATAAATATCAGCACACTATCAAAGTTACGGGAATCAAAGTTTATTAGGGAATGGTATGGAGGTGTATTAAATATTCTGAAATTTCACAATTCGTAATTATTTTCCACTTGTTTACACATAATTAAAGGTAAAGCCTAATTTTGCACCACTGAACAAAAATTTCTTGTGTTGCTCTCCAAAATTGCATTTATTGTCGGATTTAATTCAAAGTTTAAGATAAAAATTGCAATATGGATTTGCCTACGTCCGATTTTTGTATACCATAGACGAATTGGAGCGTTATGACAGCGAGAAAAATGATTAAAACATTAAATATAAAAAATTTTGTTTTTTCAAAAACACCAACTAAATTTTTTAGCATCGTACTAATAGTTAGTAGTACTCCAAACGATATAATAACGCAAAATATGTCCGTTCAAAAATTTTTGTTCAAAATAAAGATCAAAGTTAATTATTCAAGAACTGTCAGAGGTTATTTGGAATTCGAAGGAAGGTAAATATAATGCAAGAAGAGTCAATGACACAGCCATGATACAGTGCAATAAAAGAAAGAAAGAAAAGAAGAGCTAGGGGGGTAATAGACAGGTAGATAGTGTCTGATGCGCGGAATAAAATGAGGAATTAGGATATAGTACGCGCAAGCTCACGACTCGGAGGAAGTCGGCGTGTAATTTGCGGCATGCAAGCTCCCGGCCGCGCGTGTCCCTCCAAGCTTCGGTTGTAGGGAAAGAAGCGAAGCCCTAATTTACTCGACTATCAGCTCGGCCGGAAGCGAATCTTGATTGATTGAAGCCGAACGTACGTCTACCGGATGCCGGCTGGCCTCCGCTACCCTGTCAGTCTCTCTCGGGGGTGAGCCGGAAATGCACGACGAATACAGCACCAGCAGCAGCAGCAGCGCCACACACGCAAGCTCCCGGCTTTTACCCTGGCGCTGCAGCTGCACCAGAAGCTTAAGGCACAAGGGTGTCCGTTACTCTAAAGAGGATTTCGCCCCGCCAGCTGTGGCACCGATCCCAGCGTCACCTGACTATTTTTTCTTTTTTTCTCCTCTCGAACGCACCTCGCGCGCAAGCTCAAATAAAATGTTTTTATGCCACCGTCGCCACCACACGAGAGCCCGAATAAAAACTATCACGGCGGGGTAAAAAAACTTTTCCCAGGCTCTTTTTACGACTTTTTCCGTAGCCAAGGGAGTGCTTTTTTTAAATTTCTCCCTCCCTCCCTCCCTCCTCTCTTTTTAAGAGCTTGAGCTAGAGGTGGGATCGAGCTTGCTTTTGAAAAAGCTACTTTACTCGTTATTCGGAAAATGTTTTCCGAGCGTTTAAAACGCAAGCTCAAGCGCGTGGTGAAAAAAGCACCAGCTATAAGAATAAATTAGCCGCAAAGAAGCCAAGGGGAAGCATTCAAGAGGCTTGCTTTTTAAATCACAGCTTTGGGGAAGCTTTTGCAAAAAAAAAAAAAAAAAACAAACAAAAAAAAACAAAAAAAAAACAAACAAACAAAGAAAGCTCGCGTGACGGAAATTATCAAACAAGTTGGAAGACAACCAAATCAAGTTTGAGAAACCGATTCGAGGATGGTGACAAGGAGGTAAGGTTGCTATCAGCGTGTCAATCGATAACCTTTATTGGCTCCGTACGCGTCGTTATGTTTACGCCTGCAGAAGACTTGTGCTTGGAGCTCGAGGGTCTGCATTTATTATCGCGCACACCCAACGCTTGTAATTCCGCGCGTTTTAAAACACCAATCACTGGTGCCCGCTTCATCGATTTTTCCTCCGGCACTGCAATTAGAGAAGGAAGGGAAAAAAAGAAATACCGAGTCGAGTATAGACGGATGCGCGCGAAGAACACACAGAGAGAAAGAAAGAAAGAGAGAAAGAAAAAAAACAACGACGGATAAGCCTCACGTGTCTACCTACGAGTATCCAATTAGCGGGCTCTCCACGGGCCTGCAGATATGACGAAGAAAACCAAGAAGAAGCAGCAGCAGCGGCTGGCAAGAAAGAGAAGTTGTTGCTGCAGCGGGAAAACTCCTCGAGAATACGTAAACCCATGGCCCGGAGCGTCTTAACCCAGTCTCAGCCCCGGGCTAATTCTTCGGTAGGCATGTACGCGAGTGCTCTCTGCTTACATCTTCTCATAATTATCTTTCCCTTTGTCACTGCGCTTTCAGCCCTTTTGGTTGACGCTGGCTAACAAGCTTAAAAACGCCGACCAATTGGCGAGACCCGGATAAGCAAAATTCCATCCCTGGCGCACAGATAAGCTTCAGCCAGATTCAAAGCTCCACCCCCGTGCTGAAATAGCTATAAAAATCCCCACGCTTGTCAATATTTGTCGTCGTCATCGTCGTCGCAATTTCAAAAGTGTAATGCCGCGTGCACGGCTCTATCTGTATCAGAATGGAGAGGGGGCGGGGGGAAATCCCTGGGTGACGCTTTTTTTCAACAAACGGACTAGTTTTTATTCTGTCAAAAACGAATACGAGAGGCCCTTTCATACGTCCCGCGCGCGCGCCCGTTAATGTCAAAAAAAGTCAAGTCAAATCAAAGATTAAAATCTGGATTCATTTGAGTTACTCGCTGCGTAAAGTTTAAAGCTTTTTCCGCTCTAAATTTGAACTCTGATTTATGATATTTTTCGTATCTCGCTTCATTTTAAATTCAACGATAATTTTACAAACTCATCACTCGACTTTTCTATTGTGATTTTTTCATGAACAGAGTAATATTTTTATGAAAAAAATTATTTATAAATTGTGAAGTTTTTAATAGCAAAAAATAAAAAAATAAACTCAAGCTTGGGATCCCAGCTCCAGACAAAAAGTAAACGCATTTAATTTAACGATTAATTACAGCTCGAAGCTCGGGAGAGATTTATTTGGGGTTAGTGTTGCGTAAAAGGGAGCGAAGGGTTCTCGAGATTTCAGACAATATAAAAAGCTCCGAGAGGGCAAAAAAGCGTAATGCATACTATACACATACAGAAAGGGGGAAACTAAGAACAAACGAGAATATTGCACGCACGAAAAGCGGTGGTTGCAACGATGATAAAAGGAGGGAAAAGTGACATATGCCGGGGACCTTTAACAATTCTCGGAGCGCTTCTCCATTACGGCCGCGTATCCTGGAGCACGTTTACCGCTAAAGTCAGCGACGTGCCTCGGCTAAGTGAAAAGATGTTGCAGTTTGAGCTCGTCACGCACAAATCTCGGCGTTGCTTGGTAATCTCGCAAGCTGCGCGAGCCACCTCATTTCCCACCAGCCGATCCGATAATCGATTGCAGCAGCTCCTTACACCGTCGCCACCGCCACCACTTATCTCCAGGCTGCAGCTCCCCCGGGGGACTTTTATTTTATAATTTATCCCCCCTCTCGTACTACTTTTAAAGCTTTTATCGGATTATAATCGATCCCTTATAGTCCGCGACCATTATTTAAAACTTTTATCCCGGAAGATGCGCGTTCCTTAATTGAAAACAGCTTCTCCGATATAGTTGTGCAACTCCAACTTTCAATAATTCGCCCGGCGCAAATATTGTCCGACCGACAACTTTTCCAAGACGTTTCACGGCTAACTTATGCAGCTCTATTTCATAAAAAAGTGTCATCGAACCATGGATCATCCAGGTCGTAATAAAAAGGTGGTTAAAAAAATATGAACCGTGCGCGGGAGAATTTGCATAGGTTACATCAACAAGAGGAGAGAGAGGGAGATTAATGCAGCCGCAAACAATTCAAATTGCGGTAAGGGAACGTTCATAAACCACGTGGTCATTTTTTCGAAGTTTTTGAAGGGCCCTCCCTCCCATGAAGATCAACGTAGTATTTGTATCAAATTTTCGACCCCCCTCCCCCTAAAGTCACGTGGTTTTTTACGATTTCAAATTGTAAATATGTATACTATTAGTTTTTTAAAAACATTATTTTTTAAGTTATAATTTAATGATTTAATACCAGGGGCGCAACAACTCCTTTCATCTAGGAGGTGTCCTGAGGTCTACCCCCCCCCGCCCCCAATAAAACTGACGTCTAAAAAAAAAACAAAAAAAACGTTGAGTTCAATAAATAGACTGGTTAATTATCCCCCAAGCTCTAAACCCCCAAAACACTGGGCGTAGAGTTCAATGAATAATCTGATCAGCTGTCCCCCAAGCCTTGAACCCCCAAAACCCTGGGCGTCGAGTTCAATAAATAAACTGATCAGCTATCCCCCAAAACCCTGAACGTAGAGTTCAATGAATTGTCTGATCAGCTATCCCCCAAGCTCTAGACCCCCAAAACCCTGGACGTAGAGTTCAATGAATTGTCTGATCAGCTATCCCCCAAGCTCTAAACACCCAAAACCCTGGGCGTCGAGTTCAATAAATAAACCGATCAGCTATCCCCCAAAACCCTGGACGTAGAGTTCAATGAATTGTCTGATCAGCTATCCCCCAAGCTCTAAACCCCCAAAACCCTGGGCGTCAAGTTCAATAAATAAACCAATTAGCTATCCCCCAAGCTCTAAACCCCCAAAACCCTGGGCGCCCGAGTTCAACAAAAAAACTGATCATATTATTTATTCCGTTAATTAAAATGCACTTATATTTTTGGAATAATTTAACTCGGGCACCCAGGGTTTTGAGGGTTTAGAGCTTGGGGGATAGCCGATATGTTTTTTTGTTGAACTCGGGCACTCAGGGTCTTAAAGGTTTAGAGCTTGGGGGATAGCCGACCAGTTTTTTTGTTGACCTCGGGCGCCCAGGGTTTTGGGGGTTTAAGGCTTGGGAAATAGCCAATCACAAAACAGCTGCAGACTGCAGAGAACCATGAACTACGGAAGCTACCTACACACGGTGATAATGAAGCATGTACGGGCCAGTCAAAACAAAACTTTGACGAGTTTTTACTTGCACACGGCCACGCAGGCGCAAATCAGATGACAGGCACGGATTCGGTTTTAACGTTCAACAGTAAAATATTATGAATCGAAACATTGATTCATGCACTTTAAAAACCACGTGCCTTTCTGAATCAACAGCTCTAGCCCCCACGTAACCTTTCGTAGCCTTTTAATCGCCCCCCCTCCCCCCCTGTTTGGGCCACGTGGTTTGTGAACGTTCCCTAATGATAAACGCCAAGTTCAGGATCGTAAAGGCGCCGAGGCGAGTGCGTTAACCCTAGGAGCTCCGAGGCTTCCTCTTTGAAAGTTCCTCTGTACGGTTTTTTTTTATCTCAATCTCTTCCCTCCCCTTTGTTCTTAAGCAGAAAACTCAAAGACGTTTTATTAAAGTACATTAAGTGCATTCGAGTGTTGCGGCTGGATGGCGCGGCGCGGCCCCTCGGGCTATATTGCTTTTACCCGTGGACCACGACGATGGAATATCATAATATCATAACGTGCGCTCATTATATCATCGCCAGTGCTTCCTTCCCTCGCTACAGAATTTTCTGATTCAATAAGCTTCATAAAATAACCCCCCCCCCCCTCGCCCCGTGCGCGTTACTCTACATTTGCTTTTACCGGGTTAACATTTTATTACCTCCGGGGAGAAAAAGGGAAGCTCTTTTTTTTAATCTCAGATTATGCTCTCTTATTGTCAATAAATAAATTAAAAAAAATTGTTTTCCAGAAAAAAAGGAAAAATAAAGGTATCAATGCACAGGGTTGGTGTTTATTTAACTTTCGAGAGGGGAGCGAGCGTAAAGTGCGCAAATATGATATTTTGATGCTTTAGAACGTAAATATGAAACTTTATTGCCCCGAGTTTTATTCAATTTTTAAGGGTTTTTTAACAATTCGTAGCATCAACTAAAATTTTAGGTGCAATATTTCAAAGTGGTCCGTTGCAACCGAAGGCTGTACAGCTGTAAAAAATGGGGGGGGGGGGGGGCGAGTGAAGGGAGAAAAAAATTTTTTTTATTGCTATAATTTTACAGGCCGTATTTAGAGTGACGTTTTATTATAACTGATATTGTATACGGATCCGCGAGTGCATTATAAAAATATGAAAAATAAAAACAGCTCGGGGAGTTGTAAAAATTGAGCAAGAAAGAGAGGGAGGGAGAGGGAAAAAAATGATACGGTAGCTTTGTGGGTGGAAAATTTGAAATGCCTCGAGAGATGTAAAGCCAGCCAATAAAACAGCGGCCGAGCCTTTTACGGTGGTGGGGGGAGGGAGTAAAAGTACGGGAGTGTGTGTATATACTCCTGCGGTTTATACGATCGGTTTGTCCTGTGCGATAAGCCACGGCAAGAATCGAAGTATCCCTCGGCCGTGGCTGTAAAAACCTATTTTTCTCTCATGCGCCGCGTTCGGAAGAGTAGTGCGAGCAGAGGCTCTTACACTCATACTCCGACACCACAGGCCATTTCTTTTTTCCATTTACCGGAGCCTCTCAAGACTCTTCATTTTATCAACCAGTATTACACTTTTACTATCTCACTTTTTATTTTACTCTTTTCGAGACTCCCCTTGGATTAAATTATCGTTTACACGATTAAAAGCTCGCTTTTTTTTTTTTTTTTTTGCCTAACTCAGTTACAGATATATGACCAATAAAATGTCAAACATATCGCCGGTGGCTTTAACCCGTCATATATAGTCATTTTTATTATCTCCTCCTTTCGATAGCTGACGTAAATAGAGATTGAATATTCCGAAAAATTCGAGCAAAGCCAGTCTGCTCTTAAAGCGTATCAATTCAATGTAGTCAATTTTTAAATATTTTCTAACAAAGAACTCCCCGCTCTCGTGAGTGGTTGCATTAAATTCATTGGGAAATAGCGAGCGCGAGCTCAAAGTGGGAATATCTTCACTCCAAGGGAACGGAAAAAAAAGAGAAGAAGTTTGATATCGAACAGTGACGAAAACGATTGCGATTCGCAAACAGCACTTTGGTGTAAAAGCGTTTCGTCGGGGAAAAAAAAAGGAAGCCCAAAAAGTCTCCGAGGGTTTTTCGCGTACGTACCTTTTCCCTCGGCTCACACTCGCGCACGCATATCAGATGTGTTTGCTTGCATTGATCGTGTACGGATGTATTATGCAGGCATTTTTACTGAAACTGCCGCGCTTTTCCAAGAAATTATACTTCTCATATCGTATTCCGGTCTGATGAGATTTTTTTTATGTCGAGCCAAGTTCCATCCCGATCCGGAATACATCTCGGTACCTAATTTCATTCTACATGTCGCTAAATAAAAGTCTGCTCTGTTAAGATCACACCGCAAATACTTGAAATTATATCATTTTTAAATTTTAAATTTTATCATATTTTATTCAAGAAGTCCCTGCTAGAAGTTTCAACAGAACGTCTGGGGTGCTCGCCAGATAGTGGGCAGAAAATTCTGTCAAGCTTATTATTTTATGTATATGTCTATATATATACATATATGTATATGTACCTAGATGCGTTGATGAGAGGTTAGTTTACAAATCGGAGCAGCAGCATGCAGCTCCGATGTTACAAAATTGATAAAAAATAATCAAATAATTTTATAGAAATATAATTTTAATTTTTAATCGATGAATTATGCTTGCTGTTTGAAAATCCTAACCTCTCCCTGCTGTATAGCCACACGTACAATGGACTTGAACAAATTTTTTTTCTTTTGCTAAATATTTTAACACCTATGGAGTCAGGGCAGTGACCTAGCGCATAGGATAGCGATTACAACCTGGAGATGATTTCCCCAGGAAGTTTTGACTCCGGAGAGGCCAGGGCGTATACCTGGTGCACCTGGTGATACTTACGCCAGGGAGATGATTTCCTCAGGAAGTTTGGACCTCGGAGGGGCCACGGCAGATACCTGGTGCACCTGGTTATACTGAAACCTTGGAGATGATTTCCCCAGGAAGTTTGGACTCCGGAGGGGTCAGGCTGAACACCTGGTGCACCTGGTGATATTTACGCCTTGGAGATGATTTTCCCAGGAAGTTTCGACTCCGGAGGGGTCAGGGCGGACACCTGGTGCACTTGGTGATACTTACGCCTTGGAGATGATTTCCCTTAGAAGTTTTGACTCCGGAGGGGCCAGGGCGGATACCTGGTGCACCTGGTAATACTTGCGCCTTGGAGATAATTTCCTCAGGAAGTCTGGACCCCGGAGGGGCCAGGGCGGACACCTGGTGCCCCTGGTGATACTTACGCCTTGGAGATGATTTTATCAAGAAATTTTGACCCTGGATGGGCCAGGGAAAATACTTGGTGTACCCGGTAATAACCCAACTCTGAAGATGCTTTCCTAATAGTAAACTTGATGATGTGAACCCACTGGGATCAAAACTTTCTGGGAAAATCATCTCCAAGGCGTAAGTATCACCAGGTGCACCGGGTGTACGCCCTAACCCCTCCGGAGTCCAAACTTCCTGAGGAAATCATCTCCGAGGCGTAAGTATCACCAGGTGCACCAGGTATCCGCCCTGGCCTCTCCGGAGTCAAAACTTCCTGGGGAAATTATCTCCAAGGCGTAAGTATTACCAGGTGCACCAGGTATCCGCCCTGGCCCCTCCGGAGTCCAAACTTCCTGAGGAAATCATCTCCAAGGCGTAAGTATCATCAGGTGCACCAGGTGTCCGCCCTGACCCCCCCGGAGTCCTAACTTCCTGGGGAAATCATCTCCAAGGCGTAATTAATACCAGGTGCACCAGGTGTTCAGCCTGACCCCTTCGGAGTGCAAACTTCCTGGGGAAATCATCTCCAAGGCCTCAGTATAACCAGGTGCACCAGGTATTCGCCCTGGCCCCTCCGGAGTCCAAACTTCCTGAGGAAATCATCTCCAAGGCGTAAGTATCACCAGGTGCACCAGGTGTTCAGCCTGACCCCTCCGGAGTCCAAACTTCCTGGGGAAATCATCTCCAAGGCGTCAATATCACCAGGTGCACCAGGTGTCCGCCCTGGCCCCTCCGGAGTCAAAACTTCTTGGGGAAATCATGTCCAGGTTGTAATCGCTATCCTATGCACTAGGTCTCCGCCCTGACTCCATAGGTGTTAAAATATTTAGAAAAAGAAAAAAAATTTGTTCAAGTCCATTGTACGTGTGGCACACGTATGCCACACGTGTGGCTATACAGCAGGGCTGGTATTGTGTGAATAATATTTTAAAATTACATCAAAATGGATGAGAAAAATGTTCAACATAAGGAAAAAAAAAAAAGAAAAATTTCAGAGTCAAGTTATGAAACTGAACATATTTTTGTTAGTAATCAATGTTACAATTTAAAATAAAAAGGTTTAGGCTATAGCTCGCCAGAATCCCTATGCGTAAAGCATTGGCCTTCTGTCAAGAATCTGGCGATTAACCCTACTAAATTTCTGCCCAATTTCGCTAAATCTGCCCACTGTCTGGCAATATTCTGGCGGAAATTTCTCGCAGGGGTACTTCGGGTGAAAAAAACTGTACAGAAAATTTTCAATTTCCGAGCAAACTGGGCGTTGGGGATCGGAAATTTAGTTTGAGAAGTTGCTAGGAAAACTGGTGTTTATTTAATGCGCGTATCAAATCAAGATAAAATTTCAGATACGTGAAGATGAACTTTAGTGAATTTTTAAAATTGATTCCGGCAGTCATTAAAATCGTTTTTTTTTTTACTAACAGTTAAAATAAAGATTATGACAATTTTGGATTTTGATGAATTAGTCACTGAAAAAATACCAAGATATTTTTGAAAGTATCATTCTCTGGAATGAGGTTCGTACAGAAAGTATTGAATACTTAAACTGGTTGATAAAACGAAGTTTCTTTCGACTGTCTATGTTTTTGGCTACTCTAGTTTGTATTAATATGTATGATACACTTACACCCGAAACGAGAGTCTAAAGCATAAATCGAAAAAGGTCGAGATCACGGTTGTGCAGGTACTTTTTTTTATTTAGTTTTGAATCTCTTGTTTAACGATTCGGAAAAATAACTTTGAAAAAACCTCCAAAAGATTTTTGAGTAAGTTGCTGAAGTTGAAAAGTGTAGCTCGACTTTAAAAAAAAAAAGTGGAACGAAGAGTAAGTTAACTAACTGAAAAACAAATTGTAACAGTCCATGTAAAAATTTATAAACTTAGTTAAAAAAAAATTTGGCAAAGATTACTGCAAGATCGTTTAAAGAAAATACAGAAATTTTTTCCCTCGAAAGTTTCTGAATTCAAAATCAAGCCAACTAGTTCTTAACTTGAATTTTTTTCAGATTTTTGAAAATTGTACCGAGCTTTCAACGGTAATACGGTTGTTGAAAAGAATTTTCATTTAATGTTCAAGAAAATTGAGAAAAAAAAAAAGCTTTGGCTTACCTCACGTGAAAGCAGGGGTGAAAGGCAGTGGGATTATCCTGCGGCGAGAATTTTGGCAACGCTCCGTGTAACAAAGCAAGTCTCACGACCAGAAGAATACCCAACTGTAACAAGAAAAAATACACGTTATTAGATTTAGCTTATCGAAATATATTTTGAAATAAAAACATTTTGTTAGCTTTATGTGAATGTACATATATATTGTTTCGAGTATCGTTGATTTTCACATATTGAATTGCATACATAATTTTACATACTATTAATATTATTGGTATAGGGTACTGTGTAAAATCCAGTGTAATTAATGGTAAATAAGTATGAGTGATGACTAGTACAATGTGAGAAAGGGTAATGAACGAAGTAGAGGAATTCATTTGTAAGACAAAGAGAAGACTTTTGAAGACTTAAACGGGAGGAAAGGTGTCGGAGATCGCGGAGCAGTAGTGGCAGAAGTTCGGTAACACTCGGTAACACGTATACAACTCGGGCCGCATTGTCGTCACGTCCTGCAAACCTAATAGACGTAGCCTCTCTCTCTTTCTCTGGGTCCCTTTCTTCCTTACTCATGCAGCTGCATTACTATCTAACGACCCTCATATCTGGCCAATTTCGCCTGGACGAGTCTCAGTACTTAGTAGACTAAGAAGGCTTTGAATGTGACTCGGTATACCATTCAATATAAAGAAAGATATCTGGACCCCCGCAAGGATTATCGATGATACCCTCTTTTTTCATAACTCGAGTACTTTCCAGTTTATAGAAAAAAATAAGCCGCATGCCTTATGTATGTCACGCCGCAAATCTATCGGAATATCATCCACTTTTAAAAGCACTCGCTCACGTCAACGAGATCAAAGTATCTAAAGAAAAGGTCAATACGAAACGATAATGCATCAATGGAATTTTCGGAGGGTCAAATAAGAGATTAAGGGAAGATTTTTTGTGCTACGATACGAAAAAAAAATGAAGAGGGGGAGAGAAGAAAAGAAAATAATAATGGAAAGAAAAAAAAAACGTAATATAAGAGTCCAACACACTCGGGTTCGAGAGGCATTGATCGAAAAAAGCTGAAAAGAAGAGTCCAGAATGATATTACGTTCGCGTGGACAGTGCGAGTGCCTGAATAATATCAGCCGCTGTGACCGAGCCAGAAATTCAATTTCGGTAAATATCCAACCAGCAGCAACAGCAGTTACGAACAATCTCTTATTCTCTCGACTGGCTTCTCTTTTGTTTACCTCTCATTTCCTCTGCTGACTTTTTTAAAATACACGGTCTTTTCTTTTTCTTTGTTTTCGCTTGCTAAATAACTAATCGATTTCTTCCTCCCCAGTTACCCGCCAGCAGTTTTTATTCATCGAAATTTAAAAATTAAATTTCAATTTTTTCCCTCCAGCCCTCTTTTTTTTTTTTCATCATTTAATTAATACAAAGTTTGAGCAAGGCGTTTTTACATTTAGCCCATTCAAGTGAATTCTAGTAGAGTTTAAAAACTTTGGTAAGCCGATTACACTCTCGGTGTTTTATACATGTATAATAAGCCGGGAAAAGAGTTAACAAAGTATTTTTTAATTAGGGTAAAGAGACTGACTAACAAAAGAAAGGAATAAATTAGCGGCACTGGTGACCAATGAAAGAGCGAGGAGCAGGACGTATGGGAAGCACGAATGACCGCAAGCTCTCTTGTCCGTTGAAATTAGTCGGGTAAACAAAAGTTTAATGCGTCTGCAGGCAGGCTAGAGGGGAGGGATTTGTTGCAGCAGGTATGAGCTCGAGTATACTGAAAGTACGAGAAGGTATGAGTTGAGAAGGAGATTAATGGGAAACATGGCCTCGGCCGGCCGCTGGTCTCGCAAAGTCTCGCCGGTGTTACAACAAGATGCAAATGGCTCGTCGCGTCGCATCAAGTATAGTGAGACCGGACGAGCTGCACGCCTGCATTCGCGTCACGTGCTCCGGGAGCGAGGCGAACACGTTTGGTAAGCAACGTAGATTACACGTGGCGCGCCTACAAACACCCCTACGCCGCCCCATTGGCCACCGTAGTCTTACCCTATAATGCTCTAATTGTGAACTAAGCTTTAAGATATGCGTGACGCGAGCTATACGTTTTCATTACATTGTTCTGTTTCGTCTTATTGCCATTGCGATTTTATGTATCGAGTGTTTTTTCGATAAAACTTTGCTGACAAGTTTCGTTCACGAAAATACTGCTTTTAACTTTTAAAATCTTGGTACTGGTTTCAGAACTTCTGATTAAATCTTTTTAATTAGACTCTGTTTTTACATAAGAATTTGAATGATTTCAAAAAAATTTATCTTTTATACTTGTAGTTTAATCATGACTAATAATTACAAGATTTCAAGCCCACGGGTTTATTATTATTATTATTATTATTATTATTATTATTATTATTATTATTTATTTATTTTCCGACTACAGGGATGTAACCCTATCATACTCGTATGAGATATACATTTTTACAATTCACTAAAATATAATACTTTGACGTAATAGGCGATAATGTAAGAAATTCAGTATAAAATATATAATACATTTTTAGAACTTTAAGAAATTAATTATATAATATATACAATACATTTTTGACAAGTAAGTTAAAAGTTAAAAGTAAGTTAACAATATTTCAATGTTGATAAATTCTTTCTCGATTTCTCTTGACGAAGTCTCTTCTTTCTGGATTATTGAGTGATTAATAATGCGGCTTTGATCTGGCAATTGGTTTGACGTTGAGTTGTTTTCAAGTCGTTTTGTGCAATGTGTACATTAGTGTTTTCAGATTTTCTAGCCTAACACGACGATATTCCTTTCTGTCAAAATATCTGGCAGAACCGAGTTTAACTGTGGGGGGATTAATTGAAGATTTTGAAAGTTCGTGTTTGAGTGCTGGCTTGAAAGAATCAAGTAGTGGATTAGAGTGAAAGATCGTTCGGAAATTATTGATAGATATGGACGACTGTGCCGTGAAAGAGAGATAATAGTGGTTTGTATGAGGTGTGGAGTAATTCAGTGGTGGACGAGGCCGACGAGCTGATCGCCAAAGGTGTCAAAGGTGGAAAATTCCAAATCGCTCCTGGATCGAGTTGAAATTTTCGTTTAATTGGTTTGTTTAATTAATCTTGCGGATCGTGTAAATTTGTAAATTTCCAATTCTATTTAAATCTTGCACAAGTTATAAGTAACAACTTTACTATTAGCAATTACTCAATTAATTAATTGGTTCTTACTCGATGACTTAGTAACACAAAGTTTGAAAATAAATTTAGTGAGTGATATAAAACTTTAAATTTATCAATAAGTGCTAAATCAATAAGCTTACAAATTTATGAGATTTTATCATTTAAATGAAAATGCGGATGAAATCTAAAAAAAGAATATAATGAGAAAATAATGAGACGACACAGTAATCCAATTTTTTCGATTTACAAATTTTTCATTATGCTCTGCAATATCAATTCAAGAGACGAAAACTACTTTAAATTTCATTCCAAAAAAAGCTTTTAAAAAGACCTGTTAGGTACGGCCAAGCCCAATTTAAAGTTACATCAAGTTTAATGGTGTTATACTCTACTCCATAGACTATAGATAAACAAAAACGACGCCTTGTCATTTATTTAATCATATTGGATCGCATATAAGCTGTGAAATATCCCAGATTTATGTCAATAATAAAAACTTTAGCCATATAACCAACCAATTTTGCCAACAAACTTCTGAAAAAAAGCTTTGTATTTATTATTGTACGGTTTTCATCTTTTTTACAATTATTTTTTATGAATTTTTTTTTATTGTGATAAGACTTAAGGGTTTAATTACTATTTAATTAAATCACGATCAAAAATTAATGCCTGGATAAAAGAGTTTTGAACATGTCATTTTATACAACTGGAAAACACAATTCTCGACAACATTTTATGAGTAGAATTTCAGTTTAAGAATGTCCCATATCCTTGTCCAAGAACAAGCTTATCGCTCATTAGTATGGAGTGACCGTTGGAGCAGCCGCAATAAAGAAAAAGTCGAGACAAGTTAGAGGTAAAAAGAGAGAAGGAGGGGAAAGGGAGCGACAAGAGAGTCCAGAGAGGTAGAGAATGAAATAGGGCGGATCGGGGTGTCCCGGTTTGAGCTCGGGGGAGTAAATTAAAGGGAAAGAGAGTCGTGTTAGGTATGGTATAAGACACGCTTTTCACCGCTGCGGGCTCGGCGCGCATAAATTAGCATAACTTGAGAGTCTTCGTGATACACTCGCACACACACACACACACACAGTCTGTCCGTCATACGAAGCTTAAACGGCAGCGAGCTTTCACGCGATGGGTCATGATCAGCCGGGCCGATATACCACTCGTGTGTTGAACACGCTTCGTTTGATCCTGCCGGCTGCGCCGCGCCTTCTTAATCGCTCGCGAAGCTCGCTGCTTTGTGCTCTCTCTCTCACGTGATTGCCGAGCGTAGTTTGAGCTATTACAAAGTCCCTCGTACCTACCTACGTTCATTCCCGGGCATATTATCATTTACATTGGCGCCCATTGTCGTCATTGAAACCTGGGGGCTTTTATTCATACTCGGCCCCAAAGCGGAAGCCGCATTGTCTCCTCTAATTGCGCGTAATCGTCAAAGCCGATCATCTCTCGACTCGTTTAATTCTCTTCCACAACAAAAAAGTCTGCATGATCGTTTAACCTACCAGCTAAGATATGACTAATAGTCCGGATTAAACAATTATGCTCGGGAAATTTAGTGTCGCATAAAAGCCAAAGACGTTACAAACGAAGCCGGAGGAATTTTGCGGCGCGCTGCATACGGAGGACGAAGCGATAAGGAAAGGAGAGAAGCCAATCACGCGTTACGACAATCCACGCGTGACCCTCGAAGGTTTTACGAGCCGCCGTTAAATCTTGCCGCGGATTTAGCGGCCCGGTCTCAGCCCGAGGCTCATCTCCTTTCGTCATTCCACTTGCCATAATATACCACCTATAGGGCGCTAACGGTACCCCATCCTCCGCTTAAGCCGACTTTTTACGAGCAAGAATTAATTTAGACGGCCCTAACCCACCCTAAGAGCCTCGTATAATTACCTTGAGTATCCGACTTTTGAGCCTGCGCGCTTTTTATTTTATCTATCTTTTTTATATTGCACAGCTACTCGAACGAAGTAAAATAAATCAAAGTCGCTATTCCCTCTTACGTAAGAGTACCAAGTGAAATGGTATAATGGAGGGTAGACAGCCGTTAATGGGATTTGTCTGGTGGGTAACAAAGGCATAAACGTAAAGTGACACGTCTTAAACGAGATTGTGAAAAAAGCTTTAGCTCTCTTTCGACCGCATTGATTTGTGGTCCCCGCGGTCAACCGACACGGTAATTCAACGAATCGTTCCTATGGCTTTTTCTGCATAAGAGCACTGCAGAGAGGATTAAAACGTTGAATTTTCGAGTTTGTTTTTAAAAATTAAATTGTAAATTCAATGAAGTACTCACCGAAACCAAGAGAGTTGCCGCTCGTCGAGCGAAAAGCCGAGATTCATCATTCCATTTGGCCTCGAATATGGATCTGTAACGAGAATTTATATGGTTTACAATTATTAAAGCGTAGTTTGCAAATATTTTAATTTTGGACACGAATTATCGCTTTAAAATTTATCGAATTAAATTTTAAATTAATGAAAATTTTTTTGAAAATTTAATAAATTTCTTTATGCCAATGTTGAAAAGCGTAAATTTAATGTAATGCACATCATATTATACAATTTATATGGGTATTCTATTATGTTACGCTCTAACGTCAGTGGAAGCTCTTCAAAGGATAAATTATAAATTATTCTATTTGATGGTCCATCATAATTTAACCAAAAGCTAGATTTTAGATCCGCTTTCATAATCTAGTTTCCGTAAAAATAAATATCTCTCTCGAGTTGCTTTCGTGCGTGGGGAAGAATAGAACGTATTAGTTTGACTAAGACTATACATTAGAGTGTAGTTTTTGTTGTAAGTAGTTTTAATCGTAATATTATTATAGAATCGAGTCAGAAGCATTATAAATAGTAAATTGACCATTAGTACACACATATATTCTGTTTATAAACTTTATCAAAAAATATTTGATAAAAATAAAACTGCACTAAGCGTTTATTGTAATTAAATTTATTTCGATAGCTTACAAAAAAACTGAACGAGACAGTTTTTAAATAGTTGAACATTTTTATAATTAATGAACTTTCTGACTAGTAAAAGAATTAATTGTATCCCAGATTCAAGAAAGTATTTTTTCAGTTTATAATCAAGTTGTATACCCAGATTAAACTTTCATAACGAAAAAAATCGAATTGAATTGAATCATCTAATTTTTCCTGAAAGTCCCAGAATTGATTTCAACTAAATATTTTTTAAGTGGAGAAGTACTTTTTGATCAATTATATATTAGAAGGACCCTAAAATATTATGATAAAAGAAGTGATATTGACGTTCATTGTTTAGTCACCCTTGTAAAAATTAAGAAAAAAGTTTTTTAATATATAAATTGTTATTAATTTTGCCCTCCACAGTTATAAATTGTTTGTTTTTGGATAAGTGTTTTGAATTAAACGACAGTTGGTACGAAAAAAAAGTATGATAATGTTTGTATGTTATAATATATAAATGAAAATACCTTTTAATTGGATGCCAGGTACGGCAAAGGTCATAAAGAAGGTTGAGTAACAAAACGGTGACTCCAGTTTCTTTGGCGAGCATCGACAGCGCCCCGAAGCATATACTGCTCCAAACGTATGCTGTTTGTTGCCTGAAATTGAAAACAACGGATTCGTATACAAAGCTTTATCAAAATTTAAAACTACGATTTATCGAAGTAGCTTTGACTTTTTATTGCCAAGTCGTTTGTCACTTTTAAGTGACCTGTTAAAGCGTTGTCGATAAACGATGATAATTATAACGATAATAAAAAAAAAAAAAAAAAATCAACTTATCGGCTCGGAGAGTTTTATGAAAAATGGTTTAATCGATACAGATTAAGGTTTAAAGAAATTTTTCACGTAATTAGGTAACGGGCACTGAATTTAATCGTTTGTAAGACACCGATATATACGTGTATATCATTCACAGCGTTGTAAATTATAGTCGTAGAGAAAAAAATATAAAATCTCTTTCCATTTGAACGATTAAGCGCTGAATCATTATTCGGAAGCAGGCCAGCCGGGCCTAGCAAGAGTCGGGCGCGGCGCGGTGCCATTTCGAAAAAGAAAAGGAGCGAATCGATTCTAGATGAATCCGCTTCTCTCTATCGTTTTAATCTCCCAAATGGAACATTCGTGTTGGCCCCTTCCTCCCACCTTCGCTGAAATTAATCGGCCAACGCGCCGCTGAATTTATATACGGACCGCGTGGCGTAAAATACTGAAATGTTGATACCCAAAGCTTGGCGCGCGCACTTTCGGAATAGATTTAATATAGCGAAGGTATACATGCATAACTATATCAGCGAACCCGTACGTGTCAGAATCGGCTACGCGGCCGGCGCACGTTCGAATAATAAATTTTCCCGCGTGGCCCGATCCCCAAATTTCGCGAGCTTCTAAATTTTCAACAACAATTTTCGTTTCATTATAACTGAAAGCTTTGATTAAAATACAATCATCGGTTATTCAATGACCGGTATAAACGTCGCGTCGCACTGGGGGGAATAAAATATATTCGACGATTGCGACGAACGAAAATTCATCCGCGTAATTGAAGCGAGAGAGAAAAATAGCACGAGCCATTCCGTCAATCGGGTTTCTTTTTTTACCCTCTCGATAAATTCTCATCAGAATTTATCTCATGAATCTCTGGGATCTAATTTTTTTTTTCTTTTTTTTTTCCCTTTAAAAGATCCGTTGTCATTCCGCGTATTCGGACATCGAATTCCATCCGATCGGTTGCGTTAAGAAAAAAGGTAAAAAAAAAAAACCCCGTCACGGGACGATTTAGGTGCCCGAGCTGGGGGATGATGGGCTTTGGTACCCCGAAAGATTAATCGAGAAGCGGCGCTTATTTCGAAATTCACCGTTCCCGCGATTTTCTTATCCGAAAAAGTTCGGGATGCGGCGACAATGGGGAGGGTGGGGTGCAGACTTCGGGAAGAGTTCGGAGCGTAAGCTGCGCACTTTGAACTTTTCACTCGGCGCTTCTGCAGCCGGTAGTACGAATCGCTGAGCTCGTTTTTTCACGCTGTTCTAGCTCGGGAAAAAAAAAAAAAAAAAAAATGAGTCTCAGACATCCCTCGGTGCCTGGCGTGACTTCATACATAATGCATTTTATGCCGCTGCCGCGGTGCAGGCAAGGCGTTAATTAAAGAGCCGTCTATAATAAAGGTCGTTAAAAACACCGAGACGCGAACTTTCGAAAAAGGGACATTCATTACGGGCGCGCTGCGACATCGAGAACGCGTATATATGTTGCATGACAAAGTGGATCCGAATGCTAAACAAAACAATGAGCTTTCGCCAAGAGGGTCAGCTAACCGCGATTCATCATTTAAAAAAGCTCCTTTGCCACCCGTGGCACTCTTAACCATTACTCAAGCCTTTTCTTAGCCACGGCAAGGAAGCGCTTGTTTTTCTCCGACTTCCTGCGGCCTGTTTCCGCCCTCGTCTGCCCTATTTTTACACTCCCCCCCCCCTTTTTTTGGATTCTCGTATACAACTCGGCCTATCCGCTTGTCCATTCGAATTTCTCTTTTGTTTCTCTTTGTTTTTTTCTTCTTTCTTTCTTTCTTATTCTCTGAGTGGTCATTTTTTTCACTTCTTCTCGGTTTTTATTCCTGTTTGAATATTCAAATTGGAAGAATTTTGCTTAGTCGCGCGCGTAGTTTAAAAATTCTTATTCTTTGTTCTGACCCAAATTGGACAACTGTTATTTGAGGCGTCGATTATGCGCCTTTTCTTACAGCCAAAACTTTGGCATTGTCTGAAATTTTTCGAATGAACATCGTTGAGTGGCCCGTACAACGGAAGCCTAACTTTTTTTCAACAACTTTTCAGGAGAATACGAAAGCTACTTTTTACTCTTCTCACCCCTTTTTTTTATATATAATAGTGCGGGACAAAACTTACCCATGATAAGCTAGAAATGACAATAGGAAGAAAATACAGGCAAGCACGTCGGCTCTCCCGACGATTCCAGTGACCTGAAACACAAAAAGTTTTTCATAAGTTAATCATATAAAAAATTCGTTTTTCAAAACTCATGTTCTATAAAAAGTAACCTTAAATTAGCATCATATATGTATCTGATAAGATTCTGGATTAATTTCTCCCGTAAAATTAGATTCATTCGAATGCAGAACATCTAGATTTTCGTTCATTTACTTAATTAACCTGTCTGAATATTTAGATTATTGAGCGTGATATCTCTTAGGTTTGGAATAAATATTCAATCAAATCTACTAATGCACAATTTCATCGGTTTTAGGAGACACTCGACAGTGGCATGAGAGTGACGATTTGGAATAATTGACATTTTCATATTTTATCGAATAATTTCATCTCAGAATAGATAACAAGAATAGAGTTTATCATAGAAAAATCAAGTATTTATAGACGATAATTTGTATGCGAATTTTCATGACCTCCAATTACTAAAATTTATCCGCGTCAAACGCGAAATAATCAACGATAATGACACCAACTGTAAACCGTGAACGATAAAAAAAAAAAATCATGAAAATGTCATTAAGTAAATCATGGATATATATCTAGGTGAATAAAATACCACATTATAAATGTATTTCTCGTTTACGGCTTGATAACTGCGTCATTTCAGAGTTAAACTTGAAGTTGACCGGGAGCAATAATACATGAAAAGTATGAAATTTCAACGCGACCAGCGAGCACGCTGAATTTTCTCGGTAATGATCAGCCTGGTTATCTATATACTTTGTAAAATTGTAAGCGTAAATTGCTGGAATTACAGAGAGCCACGACCCGCGGAAATTATAGGTAAATACTCGGTTGATTAATTAAAATCGATTTTCCACAATTTTTTCTTGGCTGATGGAATCAATTGTTCAAAGTCAGCAATCAATCTTGACTCTGGAAATTAAAAATTGATCGGCGCTGAACTTAATTAAAGCTCAAAACTTTCCCAGGGTTGGTATTAATAACCGAGCATTTATTCATCCGATTACCAAGTGTAAGTCGGAGAGTCGGAGGAAATAAAAAATGGACAGCCATATATACTTGGGCGGGTCGGTGCTTCGTCAGTGTCGGGGGCCGAAGTAGGTAGGCCGCAAGACAAAGAAGATTCCCTGGGCCTCGAGATAACGGAGATAACCGTGTAAAGTGCCCGAGATTAATCAACCCTGCCGCGCGGTTTGTGTTTCTTTATAATTTTAAAAGTACTTTTTTCCTCCCATTCTATTGGTTACATCGACGCTAGGAGTTTGCTCCAGTTTGTACTTAGTGGCCTAACTCCATTACCATCTTCTCGACTTTCAGGCTGACAGACACCGAGTGTTCTAATTGATTGCAGGGCACCAACTTCTCTTTGGATCCGGCTTGCACTTCAAGTCTACTTCGTCTCCTTGGTGCTTTGCCGTTTCAATTCAATTTTCGAAATTTATAATTTTGTTTTCGAATAAGCGCGAACTAGCAAACTGTCTTTTCCTAGAGAGAGCCGAGGCTAAATTCAATCCTCCTAATTTGGTCTTTATTCAAAGTAGTTGCTCGGTTTTGCCCCTTTGATTAATTTTTCCGAAACTTTACGCAGAACAAAAAAATCCTTACGAGAGAATAGGTATTAATGAAAACGTCCGCGTTAATGAGGAACGCGCACCCTCGTTATACTTCAAAAGTTCCGGGGACAGTCCTTTTTTATTCCGCCGTTTGTTCACGCCCTCGTTGTGTTTAGTTTTTGTTTTTTTTCCATCTTCAAGCAGAGCTCGTTGGTGATTCAATTTTTCAGCAGCCACCGCGCGTGTGCAATCAATGACGCGCGAAAATGCATAAAAAGCCGAGGCCCAGGCCTATTCACCAAGTATTCAATGCCACTCCTGCGCGCCTTCCGATTTTCATTCGAGCTTTTTTTGCGCTTGCCTTTCTTTCTCTTCCACACTTTTCTGCTGCCGGCGTCATTTCACCGCGATTCTCTGTTTTTCCACTAGTTTTTTTTTTTTTTTTTTTTTTTTTTTACGCTCACAACGAACCCAAATAAGCTTTACAATGCCCTTTATGAGACTGCGGGCTCGATGTATGTTTTCTCGAGCTTTAATTCGATTATCACACCGGAGGGATTGCAATTATTGAGCTTTTTTTTTTCGTCGCCCATATTTTAACTTTTGATTTATGAGATTTTGGTGGTTTTTCACTTGGTGGGTATGACACTTTCGATAATTTCACCGTTAATAAAGCCACGCGGATAACCACTGGATATTATGGTGGCTGGAATAAAAAAAAAAAATTAAAAAAAAAAGCTCTTATCGCGGCCGCAGTGCACCGAATAACAGCACTCCGCATTCGAGGGTGAAATTTAAGCGAGACGATTATGACTTTGGTTGCACACAGTCGATACAAATCTGACTTTTCGGGTGTGATTTATCGGCCCGCGCTGGCCGCGATGTGGGAGCAGAGGTCCGATCCCGCCGAATTGTTCGAGAAGAATAAGTACCAAGAAATATCGGCTCCCAGCGCTTTTTTTTCAGATAATACGAGCCTCCCTCGTAACAGTCTTTTTCTCTCTTTCATCCTCCCTTTTATACTTTTCTCTCTCTCTTGCAGGCCGGCTTGCAGTGAAACTCATTTTACTATTCCCTTTTATTTCGCGGCCACGAGGGAAACGCGTTAAGCGATAACGGCGTAAAATCGCTCGTTTCTTTTACTGCGCTTTGTCGCCATTATAAATTCCATCAATTTTAATATTTATTTATTATTCTTTGTCCTTGGACTGGATTCAATTTGACATTTTATTGTTTTAGTTTATAATTGCAAAAGTATTGGAAAATCAAAAATAATAGAAGCGGTGAAATGATTTGACTGGTGGTTCGCTCTTTGGGCTACGGTAAACTAGTTTACGAAATCATTCAAAAGTTATTATTAATTCACGCGGGCGTCGAGGGATTTAGCGCGATGTGAGGGAAATAGTTGGTGTAATAAATAGCATTAGAGTAGTGTGCGGCTTTCTGCAAGCAGCAACAGCAGCAGGGCGTTAAGTCATAGTTGGCGTTTATTCAGCGGCATGTAAACGCGGCCGTCCTTTATTGTTTAAGTAAACTAATGAGCATTGTAGAATAAATTGTCTTTTAGGGTTATGAGCTGAATTAACGTGTGTGACCAAGCAAGGAGTCAGACTCCACGAGAGAATTATACGTATATGTACGTACAACATACCCCACACGTCTCGCTGCCTAACTCGATTAAATCGTTCTGAATTAACTACCCCCGGTTACTTGAATGTCTAAACGTGCCTCTCTTAATTACCACGAACCACCCTGCGAAAGTAGCTTTGGCACTTTGGATCTTTTGAAGTGTTTCAGCCCGTTCGTTTGAACGCATGTACCCTACCATTGCGTGACCGATAAAACTCATTCATAACTTGACACCACAAGCTTTCTGACGTTTCAATTGCCTATATTTCCAGCGTGCAAACTATTTGTAACTTGTTCATTCAAAGCTCCTATTAATTATTAATTTTTTCTCTCTCTCTTTTTTTTTTTCATGCTTTGTGGTTTAAAAATTGAGGGCCGCGGAAGCAGGAAACCATAAATGAAATTTAACTCGAGCGTATTCGAGAGCTGTAAAAAAAGAGCAATGAAACAGTCTCATCAAAATTTAAATTTTACGCTCTTTTTTTGAGTTTAGATTTTACGTTAAAGAGAGAGGAAAAAAGGGTGTAATGCGGCTTTACTGAAGATACATTTTGAGAGGAGGGTCAGAGGAACAAAGAGGAGCAAAAGAGATAATAAAACGCAAGTGGGCTGCAAAAATAGAGGGGCGTGAAAGTTTGTCTGCCACTACGATGTAAAGTGTCCCGAAAGGGGGGGGATTATGAAGCGGTACAAAAGTTTAGTTTAGCGAATTGAGATGAGAACAATATTGCCCGTTAATAAGTTCAAACTTCTCGCTAATTCTTTTTGTTGCTTCTTTGAAAAGACGATTTTGAAAGCTTGCGGAAAGTCGACGTTTTCAAGTTTTTTCTTCTTCTTCTTTTTCAGGTGGCGGCAATATCCTTTAATGAAATGTCCTGGACGGTCATCGGAAAGACAAGGAGCGAAGCTTATTCTTTTTCTCCTTGGTTCTTCTATTTGTTGCCAATTTCTGTCCACAGTCGGACACGAAAAGCTTAAAGGTTTAGAAACTAAACGTCACGCAGTCTCAGAAAGTATTCGCTCCTCTTTCTTCAAAGTCTTTTCCTCTCTTAAATACTCAAGTACTTGAGAAACTTTGCTTTATTTCTCACCATACAATGCTCAAAACAAACGCTCGAATAACTCTGTTGTTTTAGCATTATAATTAAATTATTAGTTGGCTTTTATGGGTGTTTCTCCTAGTTTTTATGAAAATTATCTAACAAACTTGGGAGTTGGTGTTTGCACAGCCTCAAGGGCATTGTGAAAAATATACATGACTGTAAGCTACAACATTAATATTAACAATAATATAACAGCCCCAATATGAAACTGTAAAATATCAAATGTAGGGGGCGTTAATTATTCAGCTGATGTAATTTGAATAATACAAGGAACAATGATTGCCACATTGATGTTAAACGAGGAAGGACCATACGCGAGGGAGTTTAAACAAATTGGAAGCAGGTGATGGAGCACGAATAAATACAACTAAAACGTCTAAATTGAGATAACGATTTTGAAAATGAATACGGTATAATTAACAGGTGCTTCGTTATTGTAGAGGTGGAAGAAGAGAAAGAGAAAGAGAAAGAGGAAGGCCAATCAATGGGCCGTTGGTCGAAATATAATGTCTTTGTTTGAAAGTATAAAAGAGCCGGGCGGGCACAGGATTTAATGACTCGGTTGGATCATCGATAATTCAGCCGAGTTATTATTTAAGCGCGACACAATGGCCCCGGCTAATGAAGGCGTCTGATCAAAGAGAGATAATAAAAGCGCGCGACGCGCCTACCCAGGGGTGTCGAACCGTGACAGCTTCATATCGGCTTTAAGAGGGCGCCCGGTGCGCACTCGATTCAACTGCGGTTTTAGGAGTATCCTATCGGCGAGTATTGCGGACTCCGTTATAAAACGCCGGAGCAAACATTTACACACACCTGCGATGGAGTAATTTACTTAACCCCTCCGCTCTTATTAAAGGGGATAAAATATTTTCGTTACGCGGTCGATCAAAAGACTTTTAATTGAGGTTAACACTTCTACTTCACTTTTAATGAGTGTGTTTCTCACGTATGCGCACTCTCTACCTCTACCACTTATTACCTTGTCATTGCGTTGTTTTCAACACTCGAGAGATCGACTGTTTTAATTAACAGAATATTTTAACTGAAAATTCTGAGGTAAATAAAAATAAAATTCTTTTAGGGAGACGCGAGTGGGCTTTGTAAATACGAGCCGCGATAGTAAAAAAAACACGCGCGCATTATTTTCTTTAAGCCATTTGGCTCGAGGGCATAAATGGTAGATTCGTATCGGACGTTGAAAGATCTCCTTTGACGGCTAAAATAGCCCTGGGACACAGCAATCTCACCGGTGTATCGCCGCCGAGCAATCGGCAAAACAGTCAGGCGTTTTGCTCTAACCTCCTTTTTTTTTCCTGCGTAAAATTTATGATAATAAAAATGAGGGTCTCTGCCTGGTATCGAACCGAGCGAAAAAAATAGTGTGCTTTTGATAATACATTCTGCCCATTCTTTCCTTTCTCTCGGCTGAACTTTTTTGGCAGAACTTTTAAAACTTACTCATCTCCAATTTGCAAAAAAAAAAAAAAGAAAGAAAGAAAGAAGAAACGAAAAACTTGGCTGCAGACATTACTCTCAGCCCCCGTATTCCGCTGATATTTCCACTCGCCTTTGCTGCTGCTGCTGCTGCTCTTCTTCTTCTCCTCCTTTAGCGCGTATAAGCTACATAAATCAGTGATAAATCACTTTAAACTCGCACTGTTAACTCCAGCGAGTCTGGCCTGGCGAGCCTTTCCGGCTCGCGACTGCAGCCCCGCCCGGCCTAATCGATAGTCGGGCGATAATGAAGCTACGTTTTCTGGCTCGCCCCGACTCCCGATCCCCGACGACAACGACGATTCTCTATCACCGGCCTTGTTCTCGCTAACGTATATTCATGGGGAAATCAGTTTAAGAATAGGATGGAGAAAAGGGGAATTTTCCAACCCCCGCTGGATTGACTTTACCAAGGAAATCTCATTCAATTCGAGAGTCAAATAATTTACATCTTTTCAACGGGTATAAAGTGATTCACAACCGTTTCTTTCTCTTTACTTATTCCTCTTACAAATATTATTCAGCCCAAGTTTTTATTATTTTTTCATTTAATTAGCTCGACGGGTTCGATAATGATATTTGTCTTACGGACGAATAATTAAAAACTTTACTTTTCCTTCATCCCTCTTCTTCTTCTCCTCCCACATAGGTAACTTATATAATTAGAGTAAATGCGTAAACTTTGAAGCAAGTATAATCGTACATCAAAAGTTGAAAGAAATAAATATCAAACAGTGTGACGTAGACACGAGGCTCGGGGGAAATTTGAGAAATTTCAATTAAACTTTGGAGCTTTAATAGAATGTACACTGTTATCCACATGCATTATACAAGTAGTAAGGCTCGCGCTTAAGACAGACCCAGACGCCACGAAAGCAAAGCTTCTGATTCGTTCGAATCTCCTCCCGAGATTCGTAAGCCTTTGCTTTACAATATGATGAATTTTAGCAAAGCGAGTTCTTCATAAATAAATAAAGAGTAACGAAGGTATTGGAGATCTGGTAATTCAAAACACGTAACGTTTGAAAAGTCTCCGAGAGTCAGAGGTTGCCGTCGAGATTTGAAAAAGAGTGGAAAAAAAAGGGGGGTTAAGAGTAAAAGGGAATATAAAAAGAAGGTAAAGTTTGGACTGCAGAGAGACACACGTGTGTCCGGTCTCGCGTCACTCACGAACGTATAAAGATCCGGCTGGTGTTAAATCTCTCGGCTTCGGAAAGTTAAAGAGGACGTGCAAAATCGCTCTCTTTCCATCTCAAAGCTCCCTGTCTTTCACGCGAACGAGAATTTTATGAGCCTGCAGTTAAGTGAGAAGCAATCAACATTCTTGACTCTTCCTCCTTGCGCGGAGCTGACTTTTATTGGCTCTACTGATTGAAATCTTCGAGAGCTGAGTGACGTCGATTAGCAGGCTTTGATTGACGAGTGGCTAATGCGGTAAAAAAGAGAAGCGAAAGAAGAAAAAACAAACACACTGCCTGCTTGAAGCCGCCAAATGGAGAATAAGAAGAGATACAGAGGGTGAGGAGGGTTTAACGACAAGCCTACTCTGGTCGTTTGGCTTTCGGTCGAAGCTCCCAAGTGCCCTTGACAAGGCCACCCTCCTCTTTGCGCCCCGGACTCATTGTCCCAACTTTGCGCTACGACAATAGCTGTAAACGAGCCTCTTTAATCGTTCTCTCACTTTTCCATCAACCTTTTGGCACTCCCACATTTTTATGATTTTTCATAGAGCTTTGGAAGGGTTGGGGTAATATGGGTACGAGCAAAGTTTCTACAAAGCAGCTTTCGAACTAAATCGCGATGAGGTGTAACTTGATTAAGCCAGTGCAGTAGCTCCTTTCAATAGGAAAACCAACAACAGCGCCAGTGCACCTTAGTATTTGGTAACCCGATCGTTTGGGTAAACAGATGCTCGCTCTTCCCTTACTAGCCAACTTCCTTCTTGTGGTTCATTTCTCCAGGAGAACGTTTGTGCAAGCTGATCTCTCCTGCATGCAAGTAGCGCGAGCGACGATTCGGTCAGACATTCGTATTTATGCGACAACGCCCTGTTTACTCAACCGAACTTGTTCTACCAAAAGAATAAAAAGAAAATGTAAATTGATGATGGTAATTAATGAAACAACTGTAAAATTTTATCTCTGCGAGGATAAATATTCAATGAACGAACGGTGTGAGAGGAAAAAGAAAATATTCGGATGAAATGAGGGGGAACAAAGATTATGAAGAATGAGGGATAATAGCGGCTAATAAAGAGAAAATGGGTGATATAATGTCGGAGGGAAGAGTAGAAGGGAAAAAAGACAATAAGAGAAGAATGTAAGTAGTGGGATAACGAGACCTCGGGGAAAAATGAAAACGAGCTGAAGGAGGAGGAGGAGGGGGAGCTTTTAACCGCAGAAGCGAGCGGGAATAATCCCTGGGCTCTCTCTCTCTCTCTCTCTCGCAAATTCCATCTCCCAGGTTTGATCCTTTGTAATAACTCGCGCGCAAGGGTATCGCGTGTCCCGGATGGATGGTGCGATGATTCTCGGCTAACGCATCCTCTGAAATAACAGATAGCCCAGTGTAAACATCCCGGGCCGGCTATGCGACGCTTTAATTTCCACTCGAGCATTGTCTACTCTCCCGCGGTTGGTCTCATGGCCTCGTCATAATCATTGTTTTCGATTAATCGTCCAAAGTACACACGCCTTCGGATCATATTGGAAACAATGAAGGATTTATTTATTTTTTTTACTTACCGCCTCGGTGTGGATGGGATGGGTCGCGAAGAGGAGTCCGGTCAGAGCGGCGAATCCCGGACGCAGCGATGCCACTGCCAGGCTCACTTTCGTCACTAGCATGCAGGCCGCCGCGTGGAGTGCCACGTTTGTCGCGTGATACCAGCATGGCGTCAGACCAGCAGCCAAGTAATTCAACCTGTAATCAAACAAGAACATTATTTATTGCTATACTTTGTGGCCATTTACATGATTTCTTACAAAATTAAGATAAGAAAGTGATTTAGTTTACGCTACAACTTGTCAACTTGAATCAACGTTTTAATTTGAAAAAAAAAAGAGTTTTTTCTCGTTATATCAATTCGAAACGAGCGCGTTGAACAAAATCATTCATGCAAGAAACTTTGCATTGTGGAAAAGGTGGATTGTTAGCATAGCAACTCAAAGGTGTACCCTACAAACGGACTATGGTATCTGCATGCGGATAGGTCAAACACGTTTCATTGGTAGACGCCGGCAGCGGGAAGAGACTGCCAATAGCTGCTGCGTATGTAAACCGCTCCTTGGGTACGGCGAGCTCAAATGCCTTGGGGAAATGCAAAAGCTGGTAAAGCTAACCCCCCCCCCCCACTCCCCCTTCCAGTATTATATTATGTAGCGCAATTAACCGCTCATTCCAGCCAAACTAAATTAATCTTATTGAAAATCAGCCAACGGTACAAATTCAATCAACGTTTGAGTTTAATTTATTTGATTATTTGGGGGGGGGGGGGGAAGAAAGGATTACCGTACAAAGGTAAGCTCTACTTCAAAGACGTTGATGGAAAGTGACATTTAAATGTAGATCTTCTCGGAAAGAACACGCATTCTGAAATTAAGCTTTTAGCCCCCGCCAGTGTCCGTGAAGCGGTTTAATAGAATTTTGGATGAGTGACGTTAATTCGAACACGACCGCCACTGCAGCAGCGAGAAGGATCGAATAAACGGAGCCCGCAGTCAAGCCGCGATCTCCAATCCGAACTGCCAAGAACGCATTCGGCCGATCCTAATGAATAGTTGGCGTAAACGATTGATTTAAATTGTTCCTGATTGGCCGATAATTGAAAACAGACCAGCCCGAGTTTCACGGCTAATTTATTCTCTCGCCTCAACGATTTCATTCACGGCTATTCCACCTTTTTTCTTTTTTTAATATAATGACTCCTTTGCGTGTTTTTCACTCACCTCGATAATAATGAGATTATTTTGAAAAAAGTGGCTGCTGAAAGTTTTTGGAGCTTTCAGCATCTGATATTGATGAACAAAAAGACAAGTGCTTTTCATTCGCAGATTTTTGGGGAAGCATTCGGGCCCAAAAAGGAAGACAGCGGGAGCAGCAGTAGTCTTGCTTCTTCTGCCTTGCGTCTCCTCGAGTTTCTAACTTCGGCGAGCAAAGCCGCTTAAGATGAACTCTACGATAATCGGATTTAGAAACTATAGCTTTGCCGACTCTTTTCGGCGCCCTCCCCTTCCCCCTCGACTTTTAGCCGTTTATACTGATGAAGGGGGATTCTTAGGGAAATACAAATTAAAAGTGCAGCGATAACATTTGTCGAGTGGCTGTTAATCTTGGACGAAAGAAAAGGTTTTAAAAAGAGAGAAGAATAAAGTACGACGCAGTCGAGAGGAAAGGAAGAATAATAAGGACCGGGAGATAATAAAAGTTGAGCTCGGGAGTTAGAAGCCGCAAAGCGCAGCCGAGCGCGCGACCGGGACGAAAACAAACATCGCTTAATGCGCTGACGCAGCGTCGCAATAATTTTGGACGGTGTCGACGCGACCCCGAGCGCAGCCGCTGCTGCAGCAATACTCGATGCCGACGACCGGGCTTTGGCTCGGTTCCAGGTGTCAAGGATTCGAAGGTGATAGCTCCAAGTCGGAAACGCCGCCCGGCCGGAACGACCCAAAGGCAACCTCGGCTACCGAATTTTTTAACTTTCTCATTTCTCACCACCGCTCGCCCGTCATCCTGATTTTTTACTCCCTCAAATAACAAATATTTTCTTTGAATTTCTGAATCAACACTTGACCGTTTCTAAAAATCCATAGATTCACTTGTTCCCGATTCAAATGACTTCTTGGTATATCGCAAGTAGTATAGGTCGAGTTTAGTTGGCCTTCCATGACAGACTCACAGAATTTCTTCAAAAATTATAAAAATTTCAATAATTTTAAAGTTTTTTACCTTACACAGTTTGATTCAAATAAAAATTTAACGAAACCTGGTCAAAGGATCAATGTTTTGCACCTTGCATTAACTCGCTTACTCAAGGGGATAGTATGGTCAAGCCATTTTCAAAAAATCGATTTTTTTTACAATTTCTAATAGCACAACATCTCAAGAATGTTGTGTCAAAATTTTAGGTCGATCGGAGCAAAACTGCTGCGGGCCTGAGCTTTTAAACTTTAAACGTGTTTTTCTCGAAACTACATATTTGACACCGGTGGCCACGATAACTCGAAAACTATTGCACCGATCACTTCCAAATTTTGTACACGCTTTTTATCCATCAAAAACCTGGTACTGTCGAGCCACTTTTTAAAATTTTTTATTTTTTACAAAATGGCGGCCCTAAAATGGCGTCATTTTGAGGTAAAAATTTTTAAACTGCTGGTAAAAATGTAAAAATGGAAAAAAAAAACACCCCGTCAGTACCTAGAAAAACTTATCCTTTAACTAAATCTTCTTTCAAATTGTGTTTCGGATAAGCCAGTGCCAAGTACGAGTGGCCACCGCAAAAAACTTTTTTCGAAAGGTCTCGCCGAAAATTGCCTGCCAGAGACTCAAATCTTAATATTTTTACCTCAAAATTGGACAAAAGCTTCTTCAAATGTTACTTAATAAAGTACTATATTTTACAATAAACTTGGTTTGCTTGATTTCATTTTAAAAATCGTCAAAAAAAGCATTTTTTTTCGCTCGTTTGACCATACTATCCCCTTAAATAAACTAAATAGAGTTTATCATGGCTTTGTGCTCTATAAATGTGTTGTGATAATTAAATTTCAGAAATTTTAGAATAACTTTTAGTGACCTAAAAAGTGATATTAAAGCTTGACAAACATCGTTGACCCACATTTAAAAGGGAGTTTTTTAGTTGGTCCATTCAACGTTTTGTTTGAACTTCATTATACAGCTCTGGATAAGTCCTCTTTACGAGCTTATTTTAAACTCCAAAGTCAACAAAATTTTATATAATATTAAATTAACTTTTGTAAATTTATATAACTTGAGTTTTACTGATCAGATACTGCTAAACTTTCGAGTTTAAATTAATTTTTCAAAAAGATCTTTTAACTTACAGTCAACAAAATTTTTAATTTTAATGTAAATAAAGAAGGCTGTACTCAAGCGAGGAGATGGAAGTTTATATGGGTTGCAACGCTTACTTTTAATTAAGATAATTATCACTTAAACGCTTGGTGAAAAAAAAAACGGTGGAAGAAAATTTCTGTACTAAACTCGAGAGTCTGAAAAAGTTTAGAGTTATTATTCTTAATTATTAACTTTTGAAAAGCTGCACTAATAAATTTATTTCTACATCAAAGAAATTAAACATATTCTCATAAAAACACTTTTTAAAAAAGAAGTGCTTGTTTATTAAAAAAAAGGAGAGAGAAAAAAAATCTAATTTTCATGTCACTGTGAAAATGAATAACTTAAAAAAAAGCCAGACGAATGGAGGGGGAGGAAGGAAGGAAGGTAAAAAAAAACAACGAGCAATATTTTGAGGATGTCGAAACACTCGTCACGTTTCGCGAACAGCGACACGTAACATGTCGAGCCGACGCCCGCGACTCTCCGTACGCGAAAAACGAAACGAAGGTATTTCGCGCGTATACGCTGCAGCAGTGTAGTGTACATGGAAGATTACATTTTGCAGGAAGAATAAAATTACTTTTGCCCGGGCGGGCGCATCTCCCCTCTAAATCCTGGATGCCGTTTCATTGTCGCAAAGCCAGCTCGGGCCGCAAATATTGCATTTTAACGCGTGCGTCGAATGAAATGTGTATACGCTCCGTGGACGTCATCGATTTTCACTCTCTTTTTTTTTTCAAAATTAAAAAATACCCCTCTTCGTCCCGACTGAAAAAGGGGGAGCAAAAAAAAAGAATGGAGAGGACTAGAAACAAATGGAATTTTTTGACAAGCGCTATATATTACGCCGGGTGGATTTTGACCAAAAACCAGATTCAATAAGTCAAAAGGAAAAAGGGAGAAAAAAAAGGCTTTTTTTACCAGAAGCTGGAGAAATCATTAGAGTAAAGAGCCAAAAAGAGCGGATTATGGTTAAAGACCGTGGAATGACGATGGTGGTAAGTGGCTCTTGTGTAAGCAGCTGTATAGGTATATTTTTTATTCCTTCAAAGAAGGTACTTCAGCCCGGTAATTCGGGCGTCCACGTCTCGATGTAAGCAACCTGCCAGCAAAGCGCCTCTCCATTCGTCGTCGTCGACTTAACGAGGCATTAAAGTCGGACGATCTCCTCGTCGTCAAATCATAGCCAGCCAGCCGTCCGAGCTCGTTATACTCCCTCGCATAAAACTGCCCTTCATTTTTTTCTCCCCAGCTCCAATTACCAAAACGCTACCTTGGCCGGCGATAACTGAATATTTCCCACAGGTGGGATGTAAAAAAGCGTTTGGGCGTGGCGCCCCGAGCTATAAGCCATCTCGTCTCGTCTTTCCGATTCTTAACCCGGCCGCGCGCCCTCGTGCCTCCTCGTTTTTCCACACGTCGCTGCTTTTCCACCTCCTTCTTCTTCTCTTCCACTTCCCGGTGCAGGTCGATACGCTCGTAGGACATCCGTTCTGGCTTGGTTGCCGCTCGGGGAAATATTCGCCCAGGAACAACGAGAAGAAGCTAAATAAAGGAGAAGAATCCTCTCCCCCCAGTCATTCTTTTTCTTTCCCTCCTCCTCCGCAGTGATTTAAGGGCAGCGCTCCCGGAGAGGAGAAAAAGCGACGACGTGTACGCGGTTTTCATCATTGAATTATTTATTGATCAGACCCCGACTACTCTTATTGAAATTTCTTTCCGCGAGTGGGAGAAAAACCAGCGGAGATTCAACAGGCAATAGAGGGGAGAAAGTTTCTCTCGGGCGATATACCAACCGCGAAAAATGAGGCTTATTCGCTTTGTTTCGTACCGCCCGAACGGCTCGTCAATTTTCTCCGAGTGCGCGCGAATTTCTCAAGCTCTTGGGTATTCATTTCGGCGTCCATTCATCGAAAGGTGATAAATTTGATATATTTTACATTTTTGCCTACGAGAGCGTTTAATTCACCCTGGCCTCGCTTTCAGTGGAGAGTTCATTCATATTCGCGAGCTTAGCACACAGTTTAGTGGGTTTTTAACAGTGGGCCGATTTTATTCGACAACTCCTGGATAGCTTCGGACTCTTTATTGAGCAATCCGTTCGATCGACCTATAAAAGAGAGATTTTACTTTTTTTTTCAGCGTGGAGCTCTTAAGAGATTTATCAGTTATCTGCTACTGCTGCCGGTCGAGATAGCAGAGCCTGAATTATTGTCGACTATTTTTCCGCGCTCCGGGTTATTATTTAGTACCTGGTCGAGCGCACAGGTGGTGCAAGGCCACCGTACCGGGTTGATGCTTTATTTTCCGATAATGTCCGCGATGATCGGAAGGTATACATTTATTCGATAACGCTAAAGGCTGTGCGGTCACCGAAAAACACGTGATTTACAATCCCCGATAGTAAACGATAAATCTCCGGTTTCCGACTCCTTGTGCTCCACTCCCCTCTTTTCATCCAATCGATAAATAATGAGATATAAAAATCTCTTTAATCTTATGAGGATTTAAACCATGCGGTGTAATTCAATTTCAAAATACGTTCAGAGGAACTCCCTCAGTAGGTCGGAAAGTCCGTGGAGCGGGCAATATCAACTTGCCGCAAGCTCCTCCCAAAGGATATCTCAATATAAGAGGAGAGTATTTGAGGTCAGACGAGATAAGTCGGATTTTCGGTCGGCGATTCACCGCCGCCAACGCCCCGTGCGGGCTCTATACATCCGGCCAAGTCGAACAACGCTGTATTAATTGATGGAGGGCCTCCCCGAAATAATCGACTAATAACGCGTGAGAATCGATCAATCTTGACAGAGAGAGGAAAACGGCGACTCTGCGCGCCCAATTAGCACGGATTCTTCCCCGCTGCGGGACATTATTCAAAAAGAGGAACTGCTCTGCAGCCTTCGCTCGTTCCTTTTTTTTTCAAGCCATCTCTCCACTGCAGTTTCTCTCGTCCGGCGTGGCGAGGCGATTTTTTCTCGTGATTTACGGCTCGGATTTCTCCGGCTCCTCCTCTTACAAACGCGCGGAGCTTTTTCAAGAGCTTGCGGGATATACGCGGATAGCATATTTTCCAATACACTCTAAAGAATGCACATCATTTTCACCATTTTGGGTTAGGCCTCTGTGTTTGCGCTCACGGGTAATACGTAAACGCCACCCGAGGCGATGCCCGAATATACGCTCATGTAAATTACGCCCCGACCCCCCGATGTGATTTGACAGGCCCTCGGGATGGATGCCTCCCTTTACACCCTACGAATTAACAAGGCCCGGCTAAACAAAGCCTTCGACTTTTTAAAAGCTTTTTTCCCAAACCTGTTCGAAAAAGGATTTTTTTTTTTTCGAAAATCCATTTTTCACGGGCCAATGGCCTCTGACAAAGAGATAATTTTTTCTCGCGCTTTGCAACTAGAACTCAAGGGAACAAAATTAAACTGAAAAAAATGGAGCTGAGTTTGTTTAATTTATTATGAAGTAGAGAAAAAAAATTTTGTTTTGATTTACTTTTTTTTTTTTTATTCGAAAAGGGTGAGCAGTGCGCACTGTTTGCTCTCGTCAAATGACTGAATGTTGAAAAAAAAGTGCGTTTTTCCCCATGGTTAAATCCGAAAAAAACTAACCTGCAACGGATCAGCATTTCAACGTAAACAAATATTAATCAAACCTTTTTCGGCTTTACCCATGAAAACAAACCCGAAAGCATCGCGTGCTTTTTTGTAAACGAGCCAAAATCTCTAAATAACAATATTTCACGGAAAAAATATTGTTGAAAAATAAAAGCTGCACAGGTGAAGGGAAATGTTTAAATGTTCAATGAAAAATGAAAAAAAGCTTCCCAGACGTCTTTGAAAAGTGGAACATAAGTCCATTGGCCGGGCGACAGTGACAAATCAAATGAGAGTAGAAAGAAAGTAGGGCGCACAGAATTTCGAGAGCGAGAGAGAATGCATAATAATATAATATCGAGTAGGCCAGAAAAGCTTTTTGAAAGGGGAGAAGGGAAGGAAAGGAAATAAAAAGAGGTGTGGTTTTCCACGGTTGCGGGGGGGGGGGGGGGGGAGGCAGTCATGGTGCAGCCAAACGTGGACGGACCGCGTGACCGGCATACTCCGCGACTTTTTACCCCCCCCCCCCCCCAAGTTCTTTCAAATTCTCGCTCCCTCGGTCACGTTCCCCGCGGACCCCGAGAATTTCGAATATTTACGGAGTCTCTGACGCACGCTGCCACTATTATTACCATTATTATTATCATCATCATCACGATCATCATTCTTCCGTAAAGAGAAGCAGCCTGAATTTACACTTTAATTTGCCTCTTCTCCTATTCTATTCCCGGGTATTCAGGAATAAGATGAGATATTTTTCCCGCTCAAATGAGCCGGCTTTTGTTCCCCTATCGCGCTATTTCTTACCCGAGATTTCAAGAAATTCCGGGAGAGTGTCGATGGTAAAGGGAAAACGTTCCCCAGGGTCTTGAATAAAAAGCTGCTTAAGATAGTGTTATATTAGCGAAGGGTTAAAATCTTATCTTCCGGTGTTGGTAAGGGAGGGTAAAAACAATACGCGCAGGAGTGTAATTTGGCCAAGGCAAGAAGACGCACTTTCTTACTTCGAGGCTGAAAGCTTTGATACGCGTCGGAACGACGACGACACTGGTCCCTGGGCTCCAGCCGAAGAAGCCTCTTGAGATTCTTCGAGTTGAATATCCCACCAGCAGCCAAAAGATAGCCCCTTTTCTCGCGCGCAACTTCCAAAGCACGGCTCTGCTTATATTACAATGCCTGCCTGCTGCATCTCTGCAGTAATCTTTAAGTCTGCCGTAGCCAGCCCGTGAAAGCCTTTCTTTCCTTCCTTCTCGATCTGTGCGCGCGGTCTTCATTTTTTTTTTCTTCTTCCGAGTATTCTCAAAAACCTTTTGTCCGAGTAAAAAAAAACCAAGTTTTTTCTTCTATCAATCAAGCCGAGATGGGATCTTTGATTGCGAGTCGGATATTACTTTCAATTTAAACTCTACCAGCAGTTTAATCTAGTTTGGTTTTTACGTCAATTTTAAAATTAGGTTTAATCCAAATGGAGTAATTACGGTTATTGAAAGATTGAACGTGAAATATTGAATTACGTAATTTTAAGTATCAAAAGTGGGGCTCAATTTGATGAGGCAAAAATATCGGCGGAGCGCCGAACTCCTTCGAGTACATTGGTTGTAACTTTAATACACTGTTAGATACTTTGATCGATGTATAAAGAAAAGTTATTCGCGAAGGGAGCCAAAGTTGAAGCTCTTCAATTAATTACCTCGATAACTTTATAAACTTGATTCATTCTTTCGGGGGCTGAGGGATGAAAAAAAAAAGAAGAAGGTAAAGGTTTTCTCATCAATTTTAATGAACTTGATTAATGGTTTAAACGGGTGCATTTATGCAAAATCTCGTATATTTATGGGTGTAAAAGCTTAAAGAAGATTACCGACGATAGAGCGCAGGAAGGGCGCGAGAAAATTGATAAAACATCGCGGCGCCTCCGGGCAACAACCCAAGTTTGAAATTTTATAAAGGTAAAAAGAGAAAAGAGTGAATTTTTAAAGGTATAATCGCGCAAGTGCCCTAGCTCGCTTTCAAATTTCTCAGGGTACCGAGACGATTCTCTCTCGCTCCATCGGCCGATAAAGAAAGAAATACGGGATGATCTTGCGTCTTTTGAAAAAAAAAAACCGAGTTAGTTTTTGGAGCGGAAAGAAACGAGCGTACGGCACGTGATAAACCGAGCCATGCACCGGCGGAGTCATTAGGCCAGGGGAGCAGCAGCCCGCTAAAACGAATACATCGTGCCTACGTGCTCCGGAACTTTCGGTTCTCTCGGATTTTGACGTAAGCACGGCAGCTTACACGTGTAGAGGGGGAGACTCTGGACAGGTGCATCGCGTAATTAGCGATTAAAACTTTGCTTTTTTCCTCCGACACGGCGCTCACGTACCGGCTATAATCCTCCTGTAGCGTCTCGATGCACTCAATAAGGGATCCGAAATCTCATTTCGAAACGTGTTTTCGCTCGCGTGAACTCTCCTTTAATTAATTCGATCTACTTTTCTTTCTTACCCAACGAGATACTTGAAAAAATCACGGCGGGTGGCGGCTTTGATTCTCTTATTTTAGTCGAATTCGGTGATACAGCGAGAAGTAATGGGTGAAAAGAGCGAAAGTGTATGAGAGAGAGAGAGAGAGAGAGCTTTTTTGTTCGACTCCAACGATAATGAAAAAAAAAAAAAAAGAGAAAAAAGTGAAGAGAAGAGTGGTAAAGAATGAAAAGGAGGAAGCGTCGGCGACGACGACGACGACAAAGAGTAACGATAAGGCAAGGAGGGGAGGGGAGGAGGGAGCTTCTGACATGAACAAAGCTTGCAATTTCACCATTCTTACCACCCATTCTATCCGTGTTACGGAAAATACGGAAGGTTGTCTTGTCACCTTCGGAGCGGAGGCAACCACACCTTATCCCTTATTTGTCCTGTCTCGAGGTCGAAAAGCCGATCTTTATACCAACCCACTGCACGTCTCACTTCTTTACCAACGTCAACTACATCCCCGTGGCGTACACTATATACTACTATACTACTCCGCGGCTCCTTTCATTTTCTTCCTCCTCTTCTTCTTTATATACCCCTGATACCCGCACCGCTATCCGGGACAACGAAAATACCGTATCCGAGCGCTGCGCCAGTCTATCGATCTCCGGCTTTGGCTCTCCAGAATCATCCATTTTTCATCAAATCTGAATAAACACCTCTTTCGATACACTTTTCTATTCTTTTTCATCAACTCGATGAGATTCTTTTCTTTTCGCTATCGTACCAACAATTTACTCCCAGTAAAATGACAAAAGTACTATATTGTTTGATTAATTTTATATTCCATAGATGTAGGTTTTAAAAATGTCAAAAACTAATCAGCCGAAAAAGATTTTATTTTTCACCGTGGCCGTAATGCTTTGTACGCAAAATACAGTAATTTTTGTTCTCGCATCGACGCTGATCGATAATGAGCCGTCCAAGCTTTTATTAAAAATATTAAGTGCCGCTCGAAAAATAAAAACAGAGAGGAAGCAGGTATCCGGGGAGCAACTTGAATGGGGGGGGGGGGGGGGCGCTCTAAGTGAAACGGCGAGAGAATTGACTGCGAGGAATGATGGATCGTTTCTAGCCTGCAGCCGCGCTCCTTTTCTCAGGCTTGGCCTCGATATTCGCTCCACACCGGCCCGGCTGGAGGAAAATACAGTTTGACACTGCCCTCGGTGCAACAAATAAACCCGGTTCTTCGAAAACTTTATCAATCTTGCCACCTACTCCCGCTGCACCGACCTGTTTTGAGGAGATTATTAAACATGCCTTGGATTCCTGAAAAGGGTACAAAGTCGTAGCGAAGAAAAAAAAGCAACTCGAAAACTCATTTTGGAGTTAATTATTCCCCGGAGAGTAAACTTTTATTGAAAATACTTTCGTCAAGCAGAAAAACAGGCGTGGTGCCGTAATAACTACGATAATCATAGTAATCATAGTAATGAAGAGGTAGTAAACAAGAGAGAGAAAAAAAAAATTAAATTAAATGGAGTAGTAGGCGTAGAGCGATAGAAGTGGTTGGCTGAACCGATCGATCATACGATGATTGAGTGCTGTTAATGGCATAAATACGACTAGGACACCCTCCCTCCCCCACTTGGGAATCGAAAGTTGTTGTAAATGTAGCGTTTCCTTGACGTCGATGTTACACAACAAGCACATTCGTCATCTCGCTCGGACGTGCGTATCAAAACTGATTTTTCCCAAAAGGCTCCAAAGGTATAATTTTCTACTCAATCCAAGCCAAAGTAAGAAAAAAAAAGTACGACGTTCATGCGAAAGCAGCTGAGGGTGAAAAAATAAATATAAAACACCTGCAAGCTCCAAGCAGGGTTTAATCGCCCAGGGTAAGTATGCCCCCGACTAAGCTGGAAATAACAAAACAAAAAAAAAAAGAAAAATCTTGGCTGCCGGAAGGATAATGGTGGGTAAAGAGCGCGCTTCTTAAGCTCTGTGAGAGTGCGCAAATCGGGAGAAAATAGAGAAGAAGCCGCTGCCACTGCGCCAAGCAATAAATTTTGTTCACCAGTTCGCGTCTTGCGCTTGCACTCGTTGCTTAGCTACCTTATATCTCGAATTATTCTCTTTCAACTATCGCACGCATTGTTCTTTGGCCGAATAGCTGTAAATTATTATTTTTTTTCGAAGCGCGGAACGAAGAAACAGAACGAAGCGTTTAAAAACTAGGTGAGTAACGATTGTCTTGAAAAAAGAGGCTTTTTTCTTCAACGAGTATTCATACTTTCAAAAAGTGGATGAATGACGAGAAGACTATTTGTACCCTTCAAGAGATACCGAGCCTGCTGCGTGAGCATTCATCGCTATTACTCTGCAGATTTTGACGCGTCTTTAAGGAATTTCTCCGTCTCGAGCTATTCGTCATCTCGTAAAAGTGCAATCCCGCTGCTTCTTCTCGTATCTTCGCCATCTGTTATCGAGTTGTCTTACGCTCGAGGGAACAAACAAGATAAACGAAATTTTTAATTTTTGAATTGAAAACATTCCGAGGAGTACTATTTCGCATTCAATTAAGACAATCTCGTGGATGTTTAGTGCTCTCGAAATTGAAATAAACGCCCGTCAGATGGATTAATACACACAACCGAACAAACAAGACACGACGAATTCAATTCGCGAGCTTAAACGATAGCTTAAATATAATGAGCATATAATGCCACGGGAGCGAGCGCAGGCTCAATGATACAGATAAGCTTCTTATAATATAGAACTCGGCTCTCAATTTATATAAAAGTTCGCTCGCATCAAGCTGTCGGGAGATAGCGTCGGATGACAATGCAGGCTATTAGTGGGAGCCTAGAGCGCAAATACACTCCTCCCGTGATTTCATCGTGCACTGTTTTTTGCGTCGCGGCTTTGGGCTCCCTTAAATTGTCCTCCGCGAGATAGGGGGGAGGAGGAGGAGGAGGAGTTAGCCCGCTTCTAATGCATGCAAATGTCGCTCGCAGGGGAGTGGAATTCGTGCCGTATCTCGGAGTGCGAGCTCCTGCAGCTGCACGGGGGCCGCGCTTTAATTTACTGATTATCCTTAATTGAAGATCTCTACAACATCTGCGACTACTCGCGTCTTCCGTGTTTTTACAACCTCCTCCCTTCATCCAACTTATCTTTTACAATCATTTAGCCTCGGCCAACGTCCTAGTATAGCGAGGAGTATAATTCACCATTCTTCTTCTTCTTCTTCATCTTCTCTCTTTTGCTTTTGCTTAGTTTCGTATTCTAGCCGCGGTGCGGGCGCACGCGCGACCTAATTTTCCAGTGCGATCAGATAATATGAAAAAACACCGAAAAAAAGAAAAGAGTTGGGGCATCAGAGTCAGGCTGCAACTAAAAAAAAAAAAAAAAAAAGGAACCATCACAATGAGTGTTTTTGTAATGAAAGCTAGGAAGAAAGAAGCTGCATGTAAATAACTCGGCGCTATCTGGCGCTTCCCTCCCCCGGAGCGCGTCACTCAAAACCATCCGAGCAAGCAGCGCAAATTTTACCCGTTTGATATTAACCAGCGGCCCTGCTGCTGCTGGTAGGAGTGGTGGTGGTCCTTGTCACCAACCAACATTTTAATTACTCAAGCCTTTTCAGAGTTTGTCTGCTCCGAACAAAAAGATAATAAAAATACCCCAACTGCTGGTACACTACGTGGAGTAAAAGGCCGCGAGAATACACACATATGTTATCTCAAGTGTATAGAGAATGTATTTGACGATTCAACTTTTTTACCGTTGAGACTTATCAAAACTTTTCATCGCTTGGTTTTAAGAGTGACCGCGTGATTCTCTCAGTGGTGGAGAAAAGCTGAAACTGTTGTGGCAGGCCCCAGCTCCACGTTGGACATTTTTTATAAGTTTCATTCACTTGATATATTAAATGCTTTTGTTAATCCGCAAAGTCTTGCTAACCAATTTTTATATGAAAAATTAAAAAAAAAACTTCTTTTTCAATCATTTTGAATAATGGGTAAAACTACTCTTGACCCAATTTACTCTTTTCCACGCTAACCTCACGTCCAGATCAGATGCACAAATATTTGTAAAACGTGTAAATTTTTTTTTTTGTTGAAATTTTTACTTTTACGCTGTAACCGAAAGACAACAAAAAATTCACAACCAAATAAAGTTTGTTTATTGAACTTTTACAGAAAATTAAACTTTTTACTCCATTTCTAAGTATGTTAGCTTATTTTAAACTGTAAAAAAATGATTTAAGTTTTAAACCAGTAATTTCTAAAATAAAAAGAATTTTTTTAATTTAATGGATACAAGTTGATAAAAAGTAACTCAGCAGTTATTGAATAATTTGATAAAAATGCAGAAAATAATTATAAAAAAAAATAATAATGATAAACGCATAAAATCTTTTGCTCAATTAAGGGACTAAACTTTTGAAAAGCAATTTTTAGCTCTAGACGTTGAAAAAATGACAAAATAATGATTATAATATAAAAAATTAAAACCAAATAATTTCATCCACATAAATAGGGATTAAATTTCTGATTGGAGATGTTTTCCAAATGAAAAATTTTTCGATAAATTTTTATCGGAAACCCGTATACGTAAAAATGGCTCGGAAAATTCAATTACTACAAAATCAAACATAAATAAAGGAAGGTAAATTAAATCAATAATAACTAAGTGAATTGAAGGAGAAAAAAAATAAATACAGAGGTTTACAAAAACAGAGTATTTTTTTTCAAAGCTTATGTAAAGATTGAATTGCTAATGCGTTTCCGTTGATCATAATAGATGAAAAATCCACAGAGAATACCTCATAAAGAAAAGAATACGAGGTGCAGCGAGTCGGAGCTGTGGCAACGGGAAAAAAAAGTAAGTACAAAGAGAGCCGGAATGAGCCATCGAAAAACGAGGAAGAACAATTATAAATGGCGTCGGAAGCGGACAGCCGCGTGACCCCAGAGAATTATGACAGGGGAAAGAGAATAGATATATACATATACGCAGCGGTAGCAACGAGCGAAAAAACACGGAAATTGAAGAAACAAAAAGTGTGGGCAAAGCAAATAGTTTATGAGATACGCGGGGAGCTAGCTAGATTTAGAAGAGGAAAATTAAAACAAAAATACCGCGTAAGCCCCAGACGACGACAAGACAAAGTAAAAACATTGAAAAGGTAAATACGAGGAGGATTTGAGAGTGGTTTTATGCGCACTGCACCGTATTTATCAAAGGGTGACGGAGGCGGTCCGGACTCGGTTTTGCTGCTTGCAATATTGTCGCGCAAAACGGGCACGTCTGACCAAAATTGCTGTTTTCTACTTGCTCGCTGAGCTCTCGTTCGACTTTCAATTCCATGCTTCTAGGTGAAAAGTTTTTAATGAATACATACCGCGCCGAGCCATGCACGTGAATTAAGCTTCAAGCTTTTGAATTAATCGATTCTCGGAATTTTTTCCACCCGCTACCTCTTTAGCTTCAGTTGCAGACAAAAATCGAAAAAATAAATGCTAAGTGATGTAAAGTGATGCGGAAATGCTTAAATCTGATTGAAGTGGATCGAGGGGTAGCGATACTTGCCAAAATTTCGATCCGCGATACGTCAGCGATTTTCCGTGGTTCGATTTTACCCCCAACCAAAACCTTCGCGAGTCGTTTCCGTCTTTTTTTTTCATGTGAAAAATGAGTAAGAACGTTGAATTCTCCAAGCAACCAAAAAAAAGAAACACCTGACGACAATTGAAAAAAAGCTTGGCCTTTTGCAAGCTCGCAATAAAAAGCTACTTCGTAACTTTTTAATCTTCATCTGGTTTTATCTCGTGGCATAAATTTCTCCCCCAGCCGAGTTGGGTCAATAAAACCAAGTATAAGTTCATCTTGAAACCTTTACTTTGAAAATTTTTTAATTCAATCTGAAATCTGCTGAATAAACAGTCGAATAAAAAAGTTGGTTTAACGTGGAAGTTTGTTTTACAGATCTACAAAATATACAGGTTTAATCAAAGATCCAAATCTCCGGACTTTCATCGATTTTTTACGACTAATTATGAGAATATATTCACGAGTGACACGACAGTTATACGAGCCTTTATTGCGGAATAAAAATTTAATCGTTAATTTTTACGATGGCTTATGAAATACAAATGTAATCGTGTTAGGATCTCGATTCTCGGATCGGTTTTATTAGAGCGTTTTGTTACCGGTAGAGTAAAAATATAAAATTTCATTCCCCCAGACCGACTGTCAGATACATTGTGGTCGATATCGAATGTCCCAGCAGCGGTACTATAAAATCCAATAAGAGACTTATCAAATGGGAGTAAACATAGACTTCCTCATTTATTTTTTAGCCCTCCCATATTCCCCCGGTTGATTTCGACCACAGATAAAAAGTAAACTCCGAATTCCCGTACGTAGGGATGGGATGCCGGTGGTGGTTAATTCCCACGGGTATCCGATGATTATTCAGAGTAAGTAGTCGTCCCGGTTTTCCGAAGGGTCGATCTATGAGCGTTAATCTCGCTGCCTGAATTTTTAAAACATCATCAGGTGTCCACCTCGAAATTGGTGTTGGCGTTCATTCAACATTCAGAGCTTTCGGTCACGCCGAGTAACGGGGGATTTGTGGATAAATAAAGCCACCGGTGCAAAGGCTAGGAACAAAATAAAAACTTTTTTGACGAGGTACCGCGAGAAGAAAAAAAGAAAAAGGGGGAAAATTCCAGGATAAAATCAAGAGTGAAAAGAAGCGATTGAGAGAGTGTTCCGGGATAAACAAGCTACAACTTTTGGAGCCGCCCGGTCAAGCCACGGAGCGAGCCACGGAATAAAGAAATAAAAGTGAGGTAGCTCACGTAGCCAGACAAAGTTCATCCCCTCGGCTTCAAGAGATCGCCGACCGCGACGTGCGAGAGTTCAAACTAAGGCTCGCTTGTTCCGGTTTACCCGTTTTTCATCCCTTCACCTGAGCGTCTCTACACTTCAAAAGAGCCTGTCTTTTTATTTTTCTCCTCTCGAGTACCTTTTGCCGCGGCACCCGGTGCGCCATTTAAGCCCTATACACGGAAAGTTAATCTCGAAACGGGCTGCTCGAGGGTGGAAGTTGGGTGGTGACAAAGTAGGAGAGAAGGAAGAAGAAGAAGCGACGATTAATCAATGTGATTAAGCAATACGTATATGTGAGAATGAAAAGAACGAGAGAAAGGAGCGACATAGCCCTAGACTTGGGAGCAGCTCGTTAATAATCGTGCTAATTACCACCGCAGCAGCAGTGGTAGTCGGTAACTGACGCGTCTGCAGCTCGCGGCGCTACCACGGTTAATACACGCGTTTAAGTATATACCTTGCCCCCTTCCAGCCGCACTGCCTATATGTTAGCAGTTGGCCGTGCGAGGGCCGCCCGCCCGAAGGCGAGCGTGAAATGCAGCCCGGGGTATTGGCCGCAATGCAGGTAATTTTCAGTTAATTAGTAGCGGGAGTCTGGTTACCCCGAAGTACAAACTCCGTGATTCTCCGAGTGTTGTTGCGCGCTCTTGGCCAACGAGAGGAAGACAATTCGGTGCTAATGCCCCCTTTCCCCCCCCCCCCCATCCTCTCCTCTTTGTTGTTTAACTCCGATGGTTACTTCGATATAAGCTTTTGTCCGGCCCGACGCCGCAACGACAACTGCAAGAACCAATTGAAGCTAACTTTGCATTGGCCGTTTCGAAGAATCGCAGCGTTGTTTGGCCCCGGCTATATATCTTACGACGCTGGCGTGAGCACCCCGCTTTACCCCGCTTAAACCTCAAACCCCACCGCATTGTTCAATGCTCCCGCTCTGGACGGCCGGAGGGGTATTTGCGCCTGAATGACATATATATGCGCCCTGCACCGTATTTATATATCATTAACTCCGCTTCTACGGTATCTTGTGCCCTGATCGATATTCTGAGATTTTAGTAACATTGTCGTGGAAAGACAAATTACCATTCGATCCGGTCTGATGTGTAACATTATTACATTTATAATGTGAACTAAGTGTTATTGTTAATTTTTAAATGACCAAGAGCTATTTATTTTTAGGAAAAGCTTTAATTATGTTTACTTGGTATTTTCATCCAAATGTTGTTGAATGATTTCATGAGCTTTGCATTACTGCAAGGGATTCCTTCCATTAAAGATAAATTGGATATTCTCGTTTCGATTGATTTATATTTTCATACAGAGTTTTATATTTGGACTTTATTGATTTTCTCAACAGCTGGATTGAAAAAAAAAAAAAAACAATTTTGACTGAAATAAAAATAATATACTGAAATTTCCAGAACTAATTATTCAAGTAGTATTCGAGCAAAAAAACACGTCGGTGTAATGTATCTACTTCACCCAAAAATTTTACGTTTGGTTCTGACTGTTACCATCGAAATATGTCTCTTTATTACGCATAAATTATAAAACTTTAAGATATAATACAAAAAAAAAAATTTTCCTACGTTTATGTACAGTTAGTAGTTTAACACATAAAAAAAAATTCGTATTTTAAACGAAAGTTGCAAACATGAAACGAACTTGGCTCAAAGTTCGTCTGTAAAAGTAAAAACTTTTTAATGAGTATTTATAAAGCTGCCTGTTAAGAAAACATGTGAAAAAAAGGGGCTAAAGGATAATTAAACAGTTAGTAAAAAATAACGTAAAATTAAATAAGTTGCGGTAAGCAGTAGCTGGTTTATCGTTGGGTAAAAGTTGCGTCGTTCAATGTAAATAAGAGTGGAGGGAAGAAAAAATAAATAAAAAATAAAAAATAAAAAATAAATGTAGCAAAGTTGGCACCCAGCCATTTTGTACCTCAGCGTTTTGATTTCTCGTTTCTATGCGGGCAGGGAGAGAGAAATGTTTTTCGTATTATTTGTAAAGGTTGAAAACTAAAAAACTAAAAAAAAAGACTGTTTAAATCGAGCAGAGCTGCAGGAAAGAAAAATGATGAGAAGTAGGGAGCCGCAGTGGAGTAGTTTTCGCGTAAGCCGGGTAGAGAGCGTCAGCATCGAAACTCGATACACGTGCAGTTTACGAAATTGAGCTTAAATGTAGCGATGTATCGCGCGCACGCGAATCACTGTCCGATAGCCGGGTAGAAATAGAGTGTAGATCGAGCGGTACGTGTGAGCGTGCCCAACCAATTCCGGCAAATACGACATCCAATTATCGGGGATTCCCTGGCCGCGAACGACCAACCGAGCGGTCATTATTTTTCGCGTATGCGAAACACGTTTCGGATATCGGTGCTATCAACTACCACCCGCAACAACCGCTATCTCCATCCGGCCTTCTTCCTGATTCTCCTCCTCGTCTCCTTTCTGATCTTGACTCTACTACGTTACGTGGCTTTACTTCCTACATCTGTACTATTATTTACAACTGCGGCTACTATTATTTCATCTTACGATCTTTGCATGCTGTCCTAAGAGTATGATTGACTTCTAGTTGAGCAAATTTTTCGTTCAAGATTTAACTTCGACACGTTTTCAGTGTATACAAGCTTTTCAATTTTTTTTTTTTTTTTTTTTTTTTTTTTTTTATTACCAAAACTGTTGAAATGTTTCAAAAAAATGATGCTGATTAAAAAAGAAAAATTGAAAATACTGTTCTGATTCATCAACATTTTTGAGCTAGATTTTGGATTGAAAACTTTTTAATATGTATGAAGCAAAAATAATCAAACCAACAATTTTTTAAAAAGCCTTTAGCTCTGTAAAAATAATTGACATTTATCACAATATCCTTTTAACTTGAAAATTGTATATTAGCCTATAAAACTTTAACGATTTTTGAGTAACAAATAACAATTGAGAATACAAAGAAGAGATTGATAATGGCTTCATTGTTGTAAGTAAAATCGATCAAATACTTGTTGAGTTTCGAAAAAAAATTTTTAAAACATCATTTTATTTTTTATAAGATAATTAAAATGAAAGTGAAATCATGATTAAATGCAATGTAGTTGAAAGTAATATTTTTCACAACTAAACTCTATTAACAAATAAGATTCACCTAATTACTAAAAATCAGCAATATAAACAATGGTAACTGCTTTTGAGACGTTTAAAATTTTTCATGGTCATAAATTATCTCACAAATCTTAACTACATACAAAAGCTTTTTTTCGATAATATATCATTGCCATCAATCAGTCAGGTTAGCCATGACGTTATAAAAGATGACACTGTTATTAAAAAAAATTCATTTTGAAAATGTCATCCTACACTATGCAAGACGATGCGTACTGTGCGGTAGTATAATAATATTGAAAAAAAATTTCAAGCCATTTAAATTTGGAAACAAGACTCTAAATTTGATATTGGCATTATTAAATAAACCTTGTGTTTGAAGTAGACTTTATTCATTATACGTAATTCCATAAATTTCCCATTATCTCTTCGTTAGATGAGTTTGAATGGAGTATTATTCAACAAAATTAGCATATTCATTTGAATAACGCAAATCAAGGTGTTTTATTTGCACCTTTTTATAAAGCTAATTCTCATAATCACGCGTAAAAATCAGCAGCATAACAACACGATAAGAATGTATACAGCGCGTGGTAAACGATACTTATAGAACGGCCTTTTCATGAGAATGTTTATATTGTCAATTGAATGAGTAGATTCTAAAGTTGGAAAGCTTGAATAAAAACCTTTTAAAAGACTTATCGATCGAGACGGGGAGGATGTAGGGGAGCAATAAGTAGTCGAAAGAAGTGTTTGACTGGGTTTTTTCCTTGTTCGATCGTAATTTCATCAGAAAAGCCCTCGTTGTAAGGGTGAGTTATCATTTATCCCGTGATAAATCCGTCTCGCGCAAACTGAAATCCCGGTTGTCGAGACGTAACGCTTAATCAAGCGGTTCGAGGGAAAGAAGAAGAAGGCGCGCTTGCGTTCGCGAGTCACCGTAGAACAATGAAATTGTAATTGCGGGGAGAGTACAGGGATGCAACGAGTACGCATGTTTACTCTGGCCAATAGAATAATGGATTCCCGTCGTGGCTCGTACATACGTACCAAAGGGAGGAATCCCAGGGACTCCGGGCGTAAGTAAGCACTCGATGCGGGGGCTCGGAATAATGTATTGCATCTGCAGCTTTACAGCGGGGCGCGCGAGGGCACCGATAATTGGCCGACAGGGGCGCAAAAACAATTACCGGGCCTAACAGTTCTTGGGGGGGCGTCTGCTCACGCCCACCACCCGAGACGATCGCGTGCCAAGCTCTTCTATCGCTGCAACTATTCTGCCTTCCCCTCTTATTGATTTCTCCTTCTCCTCCTGCGACGATGAGGCCAATAGCTTTGGCGCAAGACGGATCGCCGTACAACCATATTTAAGCAATCGTCTCGACTGATAAATTTACGATCAATTTATTGACCTTTGCGAACATAACATCTCTCTTTTTTCTCTCTCCGATCCTGCTTTCTTTTATTACAGCTCTATCTCTTTCGATAGGCAATCGACCATCAAACGCCTCGCCCGAGGGAACATAAAAATCACATTTTCATGATAAACCTAGCTTTTTTATCCCTTTCTTCTGGATTACATCTGTACAATAAGTTTGGATCTACATAAAAAAAAGTGAGTAGGGGGGGATAAAATGAAAGCTGCTAGGGGTTATCTGTGCAGCGGGTCGCAGATCACGCGTAATAGCCTTGAGGTGTTGCCTTCATGATTTTAAAGCAAGACTCTTAATCCCTTTCTCGGTGCTGCTGGTGCTGCTGGATTTATACGAGATACGAAAGTAGGTAGAGGCAGGGTGGAGTCTTCGTATTCCTTGATAAATATCTGCTGCCGGTGCCGAGGCTGGCTGGCTGGCTGGCAATGTTTTGGAGTAAGACTAAGCCCGGCAGGGAGCTGTGATAACGTTGGCGCTCGCTCGCTTATCCCCCCTACATTGTTCCGGGAGTTTAAACAGATTACGTCGCGCCACAGTTTAAACGTAAATTGCACCCGGAACAGCAGAGTCCGCGCGTTTTTACCCAAAGTCTGCTTCCTGCGATTGTGTCTTCCCAAATTGATTTTACCATGTAACTCCACCGCTCGGCAAAAACTTTCCATCCTCAGGCTCGAGGCAGCATTATCACTTTCGATATTAACCCAGTTGCAATTTCCGGAAATTATATTGCAAGAAACGCTACTTCAAATTTACAAGATTAACGTGTAATGCGCCGCCGCGGTCCAATGTTTTGTTTTACCATCCCCTGAATTTCATCTCAAAGTTGGCCAGTTTAATTTACTTAATCGAGCAGCTGCAAATCTGACGTCGACGTGTGTGATTTACACCGTAAATAAAATTATAATCAATTTTATGATGACCACGCGAGTTATATTGTCGATGTGGCTTATCGATCAACAAGAGTTTAATCAATAACCTCGGTAACGAGGACCAGGGAAAAAAACGAAGTAATTGTGGGAGAGAGCGAAAATAAAAACGAAAAATATTCGAGGGGGAGAGATAGAAGAACGTGAGTTAATTGGAGCATCAGCTTCGTTACAGGGGGAGGGGGAGGGGAATGAAAAAAATTAATGAAACAAGCAAATTGGTACAGCAATCCCACGATCTCGTAGCGAGTGTCAATCATACGCGGGAGGCAGGCGAGCGAGGGCGCCAACTAATTACGTAATCAAGCAATTGAGTAATTAAGCAACCGGCTGCAGCAGCCGCCGCGTCAGCGCATCGCGAGATGTAAGCTCATCTTCAGCGTGCTTACCGTGCAAACACCGTGGCTGTTTTCCTTTTAAAACAAGCTTCCCGCTTGCCCACTGACCAGCGCCGACGAAAGATCTCCAATCGAGTAAAGGCGCCGTTAATTAGCCTGGTAAAATATGATCTCCCCCCTCCCCCTTTTATGCTATTCACAAGAACAATGCTCAAGCCTTTGCCAGCGTCAATTAGAGCTCCGTCGAGCTCGAGGGGTAAAAATACGCCTCAAGTTCGTTGTTTTCCGCGAGAGAGACCGCGACTGGCTTTTGCCATTAATGTGACAAAGACACGGCAGCGGTTACGCGCGCGTATAATAGTTGCGCGTGCAATTTTCCAGTTCAAGTCCACGCCTCCAAACTCACCTCTGTGTGTACGCGTGTCTTTTCAAAGGCTTAAAAAACGTCACGCCGAAAGTCAAAGGATCCTCGTCGCTCTGTTAATTTGTCTCCTCCCCCGAGAGTGGCCCGGTAATAAACATACTTTTCGTGTCTTTTGCGTTGAATCAAAACTTGACCCCTTTTTTATTCTCGCTTCAAATTAATTCGCACAATATTTTACAATCTTTCTCTCTCCGCAGCTAGTTTTTTTTTTTCTGCTTTTATTAATTACTCGATTGATTTATCAACGAAGCCCATCAATTTTCTCGTTAAAATCTACTCTGCCTGGAACCCGGTAAAAAATTAGAATCCGCGATGGAGAAAAGGTTTATCGATTTATTTGTTGTTGGTTTTCGACAGCTAAACGAACAAATATAATTGAAATTTCAAAACTACTTTTTTTTTTTTTTCATTCCCAGCTTTGTTTCGGTATGCATTGCGAAAACCTTCAAAAGAGTAATCCCGAGCATGAAAAAAATTGATTAATCGGAAAAAATTACAGTTACTTTGTCGAAAAAAAAGCTGTGATAAATACGTCAGGTGGTATAAATAATTGTTAGCCGCAACAAAAGCTCTTTGGCAGTATCGAAATTGACAGATGCGATATCAATGAAAATTCTTGGTCGAGCAAGCGATTCGAATAGATCATAATAAACGTCACGCGTCGATAAGTTGAAAAATTAAATCCCGGGGAATTAAAGCTCACCTTGGTATAACGATGAAAAATGTTTGGACGCTTTTAGACGCGTCCAAATAAAAATGCGCGATTGATCGATGAGCGCATCGAAAAAAAAGTGTATATATACAAACGGGGGTGGGGATAAATTGGCGTGATGAAAAACAGAAAAACCAGGGTGGGCAGGGATTATAATAGAGCTCGCGGGGATGTAGAGGTTAAATAGAGGTGGCACCGCACCGGGGTAGGCGTTGACGAGGCTGCTGTGAAAATAATGCGTGCTGCCCCGGAGCCCAACGCGATTACGCTCGGCGATAATAGAGAAGAAAGAGCGCGCATTATACAGCTATGCCGGAGAGTTAATAGGGGCTTGCAAAGAATTCAGCTGCAGGTGGTGCAGTCACGAAAGCCAGAGCTTGCAGTGCCGCAGTCACGAATTACACTCGAGTCGCTTGTTCGTCGCAGCACGAATTACCCCCGACGAGCCGCGACTCTCCGAGATTACGATCGATTCTCCCTGCGACTGCACCGTTTTATATTTAAACACATAGCGACAAGAGCTGCGTGCTGTATATAATTAATACCTTGCCAACTCCGCACGCAATTATACTTTAAATGCGCCCCGAGAGCTTTCGAAAGCTAATCTCACAAAGAAAGTTTGGCCGGACGAGCTTTCATAACGAGGATCGCGCGCGTTGGTGCGTTTACCCCCGTCGAGCTTAACTCGCACCGACTGCAGCCCGCGCCCAAAAATATTCTTGACGAAGCGACAGAGACGCTAGCCTGTTTCGAGTGTGTGCTAACGGTAATCTAGTTACCGCGGGGCTTTTACCCGAAAAAAAAGGGGGCGAGGGGAATAATCGATAAACTTTGCGGCTGGTGCATGCTGCAATTAGCGTGATGGTGGTTGCTCTCGTCAATTTCCTAATCATCTATCTTTGCGCACCTGCACTCCATTTGTGCCCTTTACGCCCCCCCTCTCTTCTTTTTTATCATTGTTTCATCCTTTTTCTTCTTTCAAACGGCTTTTGCAGTTTAATGAAAAGTTGGGTACTCGGGAAAAAATACTTTTCGCGAAACCTTGCACCGCCGATAGTCAAATTACAAACGGATTTTTTTCACCCGATAATTTAATTTCATCAGTTTGGCAAAGAATAAAGTGCGGAGTGAAAAAAAAAAGAAGGAAAGGAAAGGAAAAAGAGCAAAGAGGGTTAAAAATTTGTGCAAAAAAAAGGCGAGTGTATCAGGTATCAAAGAAGAGAGGCAAAAGAGGAGTTCTGATATGAGAAAGGAAGCGGAATTTTCACAGGATCAGAAGCTGCTCGAGTAGCCCGAGGGGGCAGAAGCAGCTCAGCGAATGCTTGACATACGGGTAAGGAGCCAAAGGTTGCAGGGAGAGCCTCGTTACATCTCTGTTTACCTTGGCCGCTTTGTCGATAACGAGATGAAGCCAGCCAGCCCCAACGTCTTGGAGAAACTAAGGGATCGGCCAAGATAAAAGTACAAAGGCCCGGCCGCACTGACACGCACCCAGAGGAAGGGAATAAACTTAAATGGAGAAAGAAAAACCACCGGCATCCAGTGCGAGAGCGAAAATTTAGCTGGATACTTTCAATGGATTTCTCGACCCACGCTCATCGATACTTATGTTTTATTCAAAATAAAAATTTCTACTTTTTTCGGACTTCTGAACTGTTTTTTTAAGGAGAGTTTCATTCATCCGTATCGCTTTCAAAGGCTCCTATGCTTTTTCAACTTTTTTCTTGCCGCAACTTTACTGTGATAATAAGCATATTCAAACTGCACTTATTCAACAATTTTTTACGGTATTTTCAAATTTTCTTTTGTTTGAGACTTGAGAATTTATTAAACAACAAAACCCTTGAATAAATAAATAGATATGTGTAAATAATTTTTTGTGCGTTTTGATAAGATATCATTAATTTAAAAAACTGTAAAGATTTTTTTTTTAAAGATGTAATCCATCTATAAAAAGGAGAAGGCTATTTTCGATTTTCGAGTTAGAGATCGATTGTCAAAAGTGAAATGCTATTGGCTAAAAAAGTTTCAAACTTTTATTCGTGATGTCATTGGTCGATTCCGTTTGGTTTAGAAATTCAAAACTTCGTCTGTCGAGCAGAAGGCTAACCTTTCTGCGTAAAGCCAAGAGGCTTCTTTCGTATTAAAAAAAAAAAAACTATAAACAATCTTTAAAAGAGGAAGCAGTATATAAAGTTAGTAATCCGAGTGAAGTGCAAACAAATATCGAATTAAGAAGTAACCAATCATTTAAAAATAGAGGTTATCCGAAGTGCTGTTCAATCTAACATAAGAAAGTCAATTACAAAAAAGTAGGTATTATTTTTTCTATAAGAAAGTAGGTATTATTATTTTTTCTATAAGAAAAAAAAGTTAAGTCATCAATCAAATAAGTAAACTTTAAAAAGCAGTGCAAGGAGTCTCTTAGTGTATCCAATAAGGCAGATAAAAACAATATTCTTCAAGTAGTATGCTTTGCTATTTTTTAGATATAGTTGATCAAAACATAATCAAAGTTTTTTTTTTTTTTTGTATTGAAAATAGAAACTAAGAGAGATATATCTTTGGAAGTTTCAGAAATTTTTTTCATGTATATCTTATAACATATATATATTTAAAATGTAAATTGATTGAGATGATGAGATGGCCACCACATTATTAAAACAAATTGTATTTCTGAAATTATGATCAAAAACATTTTTAAAAAAATATTTAAAGACTTGAAACTTAATCGTTAAAGTAGTTGTTGATTATATTCATATATATCTACAGATACATTAGAAATGTAAATTGGTAATGACTTAAGATTCAAGCGTTGAAAGAAAGAAAAATTTTTTTTGAACTCATCATCTTTCCTATACTTTACTCATTTATATTATTACTCTCCAATCAGTTGGTCTATTTTTATATAAAAAATACCATCTAAAGTAGATGTCAATTATATTCATGTATATCTATGCATACATTTAAAATGTAAATTGATAGTGATGATGAGATGGCCACCACATTCTTCAAACAAATTTTATTTCTGAAATATATATGTAATTAAAAACATTTTTAACAACAAAGTCTTAAGATTCAAGCGATGAAAGAAAGAAAATTTTTTTTAAAGTTATCATCTTTCCTACACTTTACTCATTTATGTTAAAACTCTCCAATTCCTTTGGTCTATTTTTATATAAAAAATACCATCTAAAGTAGTTGTTGATTATATTCATGTATATCTATAGATACATTTAAAATATAAATTGGTAGTGATGATTACATGGCCACCACATTCTTCAAACAAATTTTATTTCTGAAATATATATGTAATTAAAAACATTTTTAACTACAAAGTCTTAAGATTCAAGCGATGAAAGAAAGAAAATTTTTTTTAAAGTTATCATCTTTCCTATACTTTACTCATTTATGTTAAAACTCTCCAATTCCTTTGGTCTATTTTTATATAAAAAATACCATCCAAAGTAGTTGTTGATTATATTCATGTATATCTACAGATACATTTAGAATGTAAATGGGTAAAGTCTTAAGATTCAAGCGTTGAAAGAAAGAAAAATCTTTTTTAAAGTCCTCATCATTCCTACACTTTACTCATTTTTACTCTCCAATTTCTTTGGTCTATTTTTATATAAAAACTACTGTCTAAAGTAGCTGTTAATTATGTCCATGTATATCTATAGAGACATTTGAAATATAAATTGGTAGTGATGATGACATGGCCACCACATTATTCAAACAAATTTTATTTCTGAAATTTATAATCAAAAACTTTTTAAACAAATCTTCAAAGACTTAAAACTTAAGCGTTGAAAGAAAGAAAATCTTTTTTAAAGTCATCTTTCCTATATTTTACTCATTTCTGTTCATAATCTTCAATTTCTTTATTCTATTTCTATTTTTTATAAAAAATACCACCTAAAGTAGTTGTTAATTATATCCATGTATATCTATAGAGACATTTGAAATATAAATTGGTAGAAATGATGACATGGCCACCACATTATTCAAACAAATTTTATTTCTGAAATTTATAATCAAAAAAAATATTTAAAACAAATCTTTAAAGACTTAAAACTTAAGCGTTGAAAGAAAGAAATTTTTTTTTTAAGTCATCATCTTTCCTATATTTTACTCATTTATGTTCATAATCTTCAATTTCTTTATTCTATTTCTATTTTTTATGAAAAATACCATCTAAAGTAGTTTTTTATTATATCCATGTATATCTATAGAGACATTTAAAATGTAAATTGTTAGTGGTGATGCCATGGTCACCAGTAAACAAAAAATTATATCTCTAATATTTTGGAATGATAAATTATTTTAAAAATCTTTTAAATCTTAAAAAATTGTCAACTTTACGAGACAATATTTCTGATTATTACATAGTGAAATTGATTCAAAAATTATTTTATTTTTCAAGAAAAGTCTGAGAAATCGTCATTGGCTTATTTTGTACTGCTAACTTATTTAATTTTTTATGTTTAAAACCTCTACATACTTTTATATAAAAAAAAAAAAACTTAAGACAATTTAAATTAGTTGTAATGACGTTATGGTTACCACATATTCAAAAAATTATTTATATAATATTTAAAATCTTAGTAAATTTTTAACTTTAAACGAAAAATATTTCTGAAAAGTTATCATTGGCCCTATTTTGTATTGCTAACTAATTTAAAAATTTGATTTTCTTTTTTATAAAAAGTAAACAGAAATTAAGATGAGGTATAAATTTTTGAAGTTTCAAATTGTTACATGAATATACTAAAAGATTCACAGTAAAAATTGTTAGTGATTATGTTATGTTTACCGCATATTCTAATCTTTAGTATTTTTGATCAAAAAATTATTTTTAAAATCTTAAAATTTTTATGAAAACTATTTCTGAAAAGCCATTAACATCACTATTGTGTTTATGATTTATTTAATATTTTATGCATATAATCTCTATTATTTTGTGTCTTATTTAGTTATTAATATTTCTACCACTCTTTTTAGCGCAACGATACAAAAATTCTGTACACCACCAAAAAGACATCGAATCGTTTCTCCCTTCAAAATTAACGGATTCTCAGGATTCATTTATCTACAGAAATAAATTATAATGGTGCTATTTTAAGATTATCAACGATTAAAACAGTTTTTTTTTTTAAAGTTGATGTAAATCAGGGGCGCAACAACTCCTTCCAACTAGGGGGTGTCCTGAGGTCCAACCCCCCCCCCCCCCCACAATGAAACTGACGTCTAAAAAAAAAAAAAAAAATGTGAGTTTAATGAATAGACTGGTTAATCATCCCCTAAGCTCTAAACCCCTAAAACCCTAGGCGTAGAGTTCAATAAATAATCTGATCAGCTATCCCCCAAGCTCTAAACCCTCCAAATACCCTAGGCGCCCGAGTTCAACATAAAAACTGATCAGCTATGCTTCAAGCTCTAAACCACCAAGACCCTGGGTGCCCGAGTTCAACAAAAAAACTGGTCGGCTATCCCCCAAGCTCTAAACCCCCAAAAGCCCTGGGCCCCCGAGGTCAACGAAAAAACTGGTCGGCTATCCCCCAAGCTCTAAACCCCCAAAAGCCCTGGGCGCCCGAGGTCAACGAAAAAAGTGGTCGGCTATACCCCAAGCTTTAAACCTCGATAGCCAACCAGTTTTTTCGTTGACCTCGGGGGCCCAGGGCTTTTGGGGGTTTAGAGCTTGAAGCATAGCTGATCAGTTTTTATGTTGAACTCGGGCGCCTAGGGTATTTGGAGGGTTTAGAGCTTGGGGGATAGCTGATCAGTTTTTCCGTTGACCTCGAGCGCCCAGGGTATTTGGGAGGTTCAAAGCTTGGGGGATAGCCGACCAGTTTTTTTGTTGAACTCGGATGCCCAGAGTATTTGGGGGTTTGGAGCTTGGAGGATAGCTCACCAGTCTTTTTGTTGAACTCGGGCGCCCAGAGTATTTGGGGGTTTAAAGCTTGGGGGATAGCTGACCAGTTTTTTCGTTGACCTCGGGCGCCCAGGGTATTTGGAGGGTTTAGAGCTTGGGGGATATCTGATCAGATTATTTATTGAACTCGATGCCTAGGGTTTTAGGGGTTTAGAGCTTGGGGGACAGCTGATCAGTTTTTCCGTTGACCTCGAGCGCCCAGGGTATTTGGGAGGTTCAAAGCTTGGGGGATAGCCGACCAGTTTTTTCGTTGAACTCGGACGCTCAGAGTATTTGGGGGTTTAAAGCTTGGGGGATAGCTGACCAGTTTTTTCTTTGACCTCGGGCGCCCAGGGTAGTTGGGGGTTTAAAGCTTGGGGGATAGCCTACCAGTTTTTTCGTTGACCTCAGGCACCCAGGGTATTTGGGGGTTTAGAGCTTAGGGGATAGCCGACCAGTTTTTTTGTTGAACTTGGGCGCCCAGAGTCTTGGACACCCCTAAGTAATTGTAAAGGGTGTCCTCTACTAGCTTAGGGGGTGTCAGGACACCTCTGCCCCCCTCCCCCCGTTGTTGCGTGCCTGATGTAAATAAATAAAATTTTAATTTTATGCTAATTTAAAAAAAATAATTTTTCTATTTTTCGTCTACTTTCAAATAATCAATGCTGCTTTTTTTCAGTGTAAAGATGAAAAATGATCTTCAGCTTAATTTCGATTTTCTTGATGAAGTGTCTATTTTTTCTGATGCTCACTTTCAATTTTTGTACTTAAGGCGAAGTCATAAGGGTCATTTTAACAAAAAATTGAAGATTTAATAAAATTAAAAATGAAAATGAAAAAAGGGCTCTGTAGCGCTCAAGTTCTTCATCGATCTTTTGAGCCCAACCCCATCAAAATTGGATCAAAATTAGCGTCAGAATATGGGAAAAACTTCCTGAAGATTTAATAAATATAAATATATAGCAAATGCTATTAAGATACAAAAATTTAAAAAACTGTTTCACACATTCTGACTTTAATTTTGATCCGATTTTGATGGGATTAGGCTTAAAATATAGTTGAAGGAAGTAGCTTACGCGCTACAGAGCCCTTTTTTTTATTTTCGTTTGAGTTTAATTTTAAATGATTTTTTTCGCAAATTCTGCAACTTCCCTTATGACTTCGCCTTAAGCAAAGACGTATAACGGATTCTTGGTATTTAAAAAATTCAATTAGTGCTATATCTTCAAATTAGCAAAATCTTAATAAGTTTGAATTTGTACATACAATTTACGCTTTTTAAAAACAAAATTTTAAAGCGCAGATTGATACTTTAAAAAAAAATTTTTTAATTTCTATTGTTACAGTTTAGAAAGTAAACGTTTTACGTTTAAATGTCTATACTTTGTATTTCAGTGAATTAAAAAATTTTTTGAACTTGATTGCGACAGTTGAGATGAATATTGTATTGAAAATGATATATGAATTAAAAAATCGAATAAATATTGATTGAATTTTCAAATTTATAAAACGATTGCCATTTAAATTGCATATAAAATAAGTTACATATATTTTCGTTTAACTTAAAATAATTATACTGCAGAGCACTTTTATATAAGAAAGCTTAAAGTTGACTGAGTATGTGCAGAGTAATTTATTTAACTATGCTTTTTATGCCAACTAATACAAATAAATCTAATTTATATCAATAAATAATTTTTGTCTTATTGATTTCTCCTGAGTTTTAGAGTAACTTTTTTCATTTTTTCAACAGTTGTATTATTTTGGATATTGTTCTTTTCATCAGCTATAGTGAGTGAATTATGGCCGTGTAAACCTTAAAGATTTAGGTACGTTACTAAATAAAAATAACGAGTGACCAACTGTATCAACCAGCGAAGGCTCTTCGATGACAGGAACATTAAATTGTAAATGTCTTTGCCATTACTACCTCCTTATCCCGGTTTAAATTAATTGTAATTAGTGTAATTATAATATTAGACACGAAATATTTTTCAAAAATCGATGTTTCTGTCCAACTTCCAATTTGAGTGTATGTTTTATTTTCTTCGATCCATTTATCATTTAATCCTTCTTTTAACACGTCAACAATGTTATTTTCAAAGACTAAACACACACACACACACACGCGCGCGCGCGCATGAATGCACGCGCATGGTAGCCAATACTTACAATTAATAATCAATCAAAAAAATAAAAATTATCAATATGCTCTTAAAAGACTAATATTATATTATTTTAAACGAATGTTTATAAAACTGATTCTGTGTAAAAACAATTTATTTTTTCATGTTTAAAAAAAGATTTATTTCATTTCTATATAAAAACAGTATGAAAGTTATAAGATTCACATTATAATTTTTTTTTTTTTTTTTTTTATTATCAAATTAGTATCTCATTATTTACTTTACTTTCTTATTAACAACAAGCGCGCGTACGCGCGCAGCTCGATTTCTAGTGATTTTAAAAAATTATATCAGTATAGAATAAGCATAGTTCAATAAATTTATCAAGAGTTAACGTTATTTATTCACTCCTCTTCTTTACGTTAAAAGAAATTCTTATTGAATTGATACTGTGGTTATTCTATTTACATCAGAAAACGTATCTATTTTTAAGAGTAGCTACCTTTCAAGTATGGTAATGAACTGCAATTGAAAACGATCGTGTTGACTATTTTCGCACCTAGTGCGTTTGAATATGTATGTATTTAAATTCGAAATAGGAATTCCGTAAAAAATATATAGAATATCGAAAACGTTACTTTAACTTATTACTTGTAGACTTTGCAGGTAAAAAAAAAATATTTCTCTCAGTAAATTTTCACTGCGACTCCATTTTAGAAATAATAACGAGTGCAGAATCAATAATCAAATGAATAAAGTGGTATTTAACTAAAAATAAAATCAATTTACGAAGAGTCGGGATAGAAAAAAATATTCAAGAAACGATTACGAAGATAAAGTGCATTCGAACGAGAGGGAGGGAGAGAGAAGCTTGCTGAGTAGGTTATACGGGTTATCTAGGGTGCATCGCAAGCGAATTCAGCGGATGAGCGATACTCGCGCAAGAGAGTCTTGGCCCTGCCGATGCTGCATGATGTATCGGCCCGATGGGCCGCCAATATGCACTATCGCGCGCGAGAAATGGCAAATGCTGCCGCAGCCCGAGCGAGCTCCATGCATCAAACAGCTGCGAGCTTCCAAATTTTGGCTCCGCAAGCCATTATGCAACTGTCATCGACGATCTATTATTCCTCCGAGTACTCGCGTTTTTTCGGCTTCCGCGTCGTTATTTACCGAGGTAGAAATTTTGAGAAAACAACCCGCTGCCGGTACGTCAACCTTTATTTCATTCAGAATGCGGAGCGAGCTTTTTATTCATGCGGCCTTCGTGCTCCTACTTATGAATAATGCCGAGCATATTTTATGCAACAAAATCAACATTCGCCCCGAGCCACCAATTCGTTATTGCAACGTTTAAATTGCTGTTTTTATTTCGTAATATTCAATTTAAATCGCCCGCTCGAGATGGAAAATCGATACCGCAAAATGTTCCGTGAAAAATTTTACGAAACACGAACTTTGTAGGTTAAACTCTATTTAGAATATTGATTGATTGTAGCTCCGCATCGAGAGAGACTTCCCGGAATCTACTCATGTAAGTTTCATCGAACGGAAAAAAGTTTAAATCACAGCTGGTTATGTACGCGAAAGAACCTCGTTAAAAGACCAGTTTTAATATTCAATTTAAAAGCACGACAGAGTTTGTTCAAGCACCGACGTCTTCGGATGAGTTTTCCAGTAAATTGAGGAAAAAAAACGTACCTGAAGGAGAGAGTGGTGAGGGGCCGGTAGCTCTTGTGGCTGTTGGGGTCTTGCATGGGTACGCCCCAGAAGTCGTCCTTGAGAAGGCTCAGAACTGAGTTTTGAGCCAGCACGTCCTTGTTCCTGACGATGGCCGGTATGTCGTCGTGGACGAAGTCGCCGCCCAGGGAGTTAAGATAAGCCCCCACGGCGACCAGGGCCACGGCCAGGTAGACGCACCAGCTGGGTGGCTGCTCCGGCCCGTAACTGGCCCGGCTCGAGCAGCTGGAGCTCGAGCTCGCGCGGGAGCTGGACTTACGCTGCTGGTGACAGCAGCAGCCGCCCGGGTAGAAGTAGTTGTTGTTGCGCCGCTTCATCGCTGCCTTGGTCCAGCTATCTTGGACCCTGATGCTGTTTCTTATGGCGTGGCGACCTACTCCGCATATTACGGGACCCGAGTTGCCTCAAAACTTGATGACACTGGCACCATTGTGCTTTCGCGGTGGAAGTCGTCGGCGACAGGGCATCGGCGACGTATCTTCACGCCTCATGATCTCTCTATTCAAAGACCGGGGGAAAAGTTAAACACTACCACTCGCACGCGCCGCGGCTGGTTTAATTCACCTCCCACGGGCTGAAAGTCTGAGGCGCGAGATGCTCGACCTACATTTCTTATCGCGGCGCGGGAGCTCTTTGCTGCCGTGGTTTATCTTTATGAGCTCGTTTATCTTTAATATCTCGTTGTGCCGGAGCTGGCTCTTTTTGAGCCGAGCCTCAAATTGTACCTGCCGGATTACGGACACGTGTACGTTTGTTCAAAAGCACTCGTCACACATACGCGCACTATCACACGATCTTCCCCAAACGAGAGCCAATGAGCTTTTGGTTCGGACACGGGGTTCCTAGTTCATAGTCGGGGCGAAAAAAAACAAACCAGCGTGGAGGAGGAGAGCTCGATTCGCGGTAAATTAGAGCAGCGGCGAGCCGCACGAACGAGGCGAGACTGAAGCGCGAGAGCCACCCCCGCCCGGTTATATAGCTGGTGCCGGCTCGTCGCTGCGCCCGCGCATAAGCATCCGCGGAGCCGACACAACTCACCCGGCTGCACTTCTTTATTTAGCATTAGCTTATTTCTCTTACTGCTCCTTCTCCTCCTTCTATTCGTGTCACTCTTGCTTTGCACTTAACCATGCGATATCCCATTCCCTGTGATCGTCCCGCACGGAAATCCGCTTGCGGCTTCTGTCTCTTTTACCCCCAAAGCCGGAGCTTCGGTGTTTGTTTACCTTCGACTTCTATCCTACCCTTTTCTACCAATCCATCCGCGAATCGCTGTTTAACCATTTATGTAACCGCATCCCATTACTATTGCTTGACGGGGCGTTTACCGATATCGCCGAATCAATCTCCGAGCTGCCCCGATAACTCTTAAACTTCATTACTGCTTCGATGTCCCTCCACCTGGTAAATGATAAAAGCGCTGAAAAATAAGGTCACCTTGTTCGAATTCTTGTAATCTCGGGAATTTTTATTTCGCGTCTTTCATCTTTTGCCAGGAAGCGAGGAGGTACGGGATCAAAGTAATGACCCGACTGTAACGAGCAAGGGAATTTTTTAGAAAAATTTCATCACCAAAGTATCAAGAAAATCTCTCAAAGTTATTAAATTCACTATATATTTAGCGAGTCTCAAAAGGTTTCAAAAATATTTCTACTCTTACAACTACTTAATAATGATAAATTTCGTTATCACATCTACAGCCAAATGAGATTACAAGTTTTTCGTGAAATTTCATTCGGAGTTACACAGCGAAATTTTAAAAAATATGTACTGCTATGTTTGAATAAGATGAGAAAATTTTTCTCAATTATGCACTACTTGTACGTAACTACTTGTCACGTCTGTTTTAACGCATGAAAAAACTTCTGAAATTAAATGAATACGTAAATAAGGCTTGAAATTATCTACATTTTTTAAATAATGAAACTTCAAATTATAAAGTCTCCAGAAGTTATCACGATTGTATTTTTAACGTAAAAATAATGAGAGAAAAACCTTGTTAAAACATAAAACATAAAATTAACAGGACACTTTCAACGATAAAGTGTAAATCCAAAATAACTTCTCATCTTAACCGAGTCAATCAGTAGTAAAGCATCGCGAGTAGTCAGACAAGCTTTGAATCTAAAGATCTGGTGAAAGATAAGAAATAAAGCGGATTTCGAAACTTTTGAAAATGGAATTTTTTTCTTTCCGTTTTTTCGACTGGGATTAAATTGGATTGAAAAATGTTCAGCCGGGGAGAATCGAGAGGTAACCCGGACAATAAATAACGTGGCGCTCGCACGAGACCAAGAAAGAACAAGCACCTCGGAGGTTAATTGTGATGACAAGGAAAGCTTTGGTCCGTCCTTTTCCAAGTCGGCAAATTGTCGGCGGCAGCTTCCGCAATTATAGCTCAAACTTGCTCTATGCTCGAGGGCGTACGAACGATTGACGTCGCGTGTCCGAGTCCAGGAACGGCTTACAAGCAAAAGGCGTCAACGGGCAATATTCACGCCATCGTGAATTTTGAGCCCCGATACCCGACCCGATCTCAGAATCAATCAGTCCAAGCTACTACACCACCGCTACCGCTTCAAATTTTTTTTTCTGTTTTTTTTTTTTTTCCCATTGTGCGGTCTTTGTTATCAATATCGACTCACGGTTTCACCTATCTCGTTTACAATGTTCAATCAAATTTTTATTGGACATTTCTTTTTCATACCGGATTTACAATCTGATTTTTTCAAAATTTTACTCTAAAAAACAACTTCTTTTGGAATATAGTGTTGGCAGTTCATCAATTCGATTCGATTATAAAAGAGTTTTTTTGGAAATTGAAACTTTTTCAATAATATCTAGTAAAGAATTTTCAAATAACCATGGCCGCAGAGAGTGAGTTAAGCAATAGAAAAAATTATTCATCGAAGTTTTTGATGAAAAAAGTTAGTTTCTGTAGCAGTGCTTAGCCGAATGAAAGTTCAATCAGATTTTACGAATAAGCGCACGCATTAGCTTTGGTAGATGTGCAGCGTACCGTTCACACCGCGAACATTGATTCAGTCATTCGTAAAATCTCGAAAACACGGCAGACTCCCCTGCGCTGTGGTTCTGAACGATTGCATTTTGAATTTCGCGTAATTGCTGAATTCGCAAAATTCGTTAAAACTCTGTTTTATTTTTTCTGTCTCGAACGTACCTGCTTTTTTTTAAATATTGTCTTCTTCAAGCTCATGTACCTCAAGGATTACGAAAATATTTTAATTTACAAGAAAAAAAGTCGACGATGATCTCGAAATTTCGTGCGAATGATACCCCTCTCGGGAGATTTTTTAACCGCTGAAATATTGATTATTGAATTTCAATTATTGGCTTTTTTCTCGATGTTCATGCAACTTGATAGCTTTAATCAAATTTTACAATTGTTGAGCAAGAAAAATTTTTTCAATTATACAACCACTTCTTTCTAAGAGTATCAATTTCAAAAAAAGCACGCATTAATAGAAAAAATGTGAGCAATCTGAAAAACAAGAGAAAAAATTTTTTTTTTTTTAAATATCGTGCTTTTGAACGTTGAAAAACATTTGAAACTGGCTTTTCCAGCAGATTTAGCGAAAAAGTTTTTTCTTTTTTATAAAAGTAGAAATTCGCAACAAACATTTGTTACTGTTTTACATTTCTCCTTCGTAATATTTTTTTTCAAAATCAATACATGGCGATAGGATCAAATCAAGAGCTACAGATACATGAAAAGCGATAGATTATGAAGTGTTAACGCGGCGATGGAAAATTATCAAGTGACTTATCGGGAAAACTCATCGGCTTCTGGAAATTACAGAACTAGTCCCCGTGTCCCAAGACGTTTAGATAAGTACCGAAGGAGTTACCTCCCCCCTCCCTCGTAATTCGACAACTCTGACTGAGAGTTCCTTTAATCCGACTTTCTTGAGGCAGCTTTCTCCTACTAGCGCCACATTCTTCTTCTTTTTTCTTTAACTTTTCTCTTACCACGCATCCGAGGAGTTGTCATTTTTTTCATTCCGCTTATACCCCCGGCTGGAGCTAAAGCAAAAGCTTCATTTTTTAAAAATTGAGAAAATAATAGTAGTCATTTAAAAATCATCATTAATGGGGCTTCGAGGGCGTGAAAAATACTTGCAGTACTTTGCGCGGTAAAATAAGGGGAAAAAAGCAGTGGTAGCAGTAGCAGTGAATTTTATTAGTGGCTTCGGGCTACTAAGAAGCGAAGCCCTGCTATCGCTGTTTGTTCAGTCAGCAAGTGCCTTTTTTTTCTACTTCTCCGATCCACGGCAATCAAAGAAAACGAAAGCTTAGCGGTAGTTCAATCTCGAGGCGCGGTAAAAGAAGGGGAAGGCGTCTGATCTCGTCGTTAGTAAGCCTGGGACTTTGTTTGTAACTCTCCACTTTGGCCCAAGTAAGTTGACTTCTGGTGCAACTCAGCCACTGATCAACACCACGATCAGATCGGAAAAGAGTAAGGTGGGGGAGAGAGAGAGAGAAAGAGAAAAAAAAAAAAAAAAAAAAAAGAGGAAAGAAAAGAGAGACTCAGTTGTGGGTGGGCTACGTCGGTCGCGTCGGTCGGCTCAGTCGGAAACTTTTCCAATTTTCTCCACTTCGTATTTATAGCCGCGGCTAGGCGGACCCTGCTAGACGTACTTCCTTTTTCCTTATGTGTTTCCGCTTGCTTTTCCTTCTTATAACTCTTTTCACTTTATACTTGTTTCTCTTGTTTCTTTGGGAGCTGAGACCACAGCAGCTGGTCTCGTTTTTTTTTTTTCTTTCAATCTTTACGCTCAAGCCGCTGCGATATTAGTTATCGCTGCGACGATTTATAATCACTGTCGGATTGCCTCTGGTGAATCAGAGCCACCAAATGTTTCGGTAAATTCAACCAATTTTAATAATTAATGCACCCTCGGAAATTAGTCTGGCGAGAAGCACCGTGAAAATAACCAGGTGTATGCATGCACGAAAGTGATAAACATTAGAGGTCTCGTATTTAATTGAATTTAGGCGTGAGAAAGGAGAGAATATCTTTTAGTGGGAAGGGAAATCGAAGGAGGCTTGGGAAATCGACGACGAGGAGAGAGAGTATAAGGATGATGATCGCGGTAGAAGAGGAAGGAGGCTAAAGGCGGTGTAGTTGAAGCGTGGGTTTTCTGGGCGTAACATCTGATAAGGCGCCCGCGGTAAGTGCAGCGTTAAGGGGAAGTCAAACGAGTTTCCCACTGTTCTTAATCAAAATTGAAAAAAAAAAATTGAGGAGGTAAATTAAAAAAAGGGCTCTGTAGCACCCTAGCGACACTCGAAATGTATCTTTTAAAAAAAAAATTATCAAAATTGGTTGAGAATTGGCTGAGAAATCTGCTGAACGGTAATTATATTCCATTCTTCATAGAAATTATATTCCACACTTCATAAAAATTACCATTCGGCAGATTTCTCAGCCAATTTTCAACCGATTTTGATGGTTTTTTTTTTAAAAGATACATTTCGAGTGTCGCTAGGGTGCTACAGAGCCCTTTTTTTAATTTACCTCCTCAATTTTTTTTCTCAATTTTGAGTTTCCCACCGTACTTAATCAAAATTGAAAAAAAAAAAAAGTTCCAAACTTCATAAAAATTACCGTTCGGCAGATTTCTCAGCCAATTTTCAACCGATTTTGATGGTTTTTTTTTTAAATGATACATTTTGAGTGTCGCTAGGGTGCTACAGAGCCCTTTTTTTAATTTACCTCCTCAATTTTTTTTTTTTTTTCTTCAATTTTGATTAAGTACGGTGGGAAACTCGCCTGACTTCCCCTTAAGGAGGAATATAACAGGCCCGGCTATGAGGCTTGACAGCCGCTGCTGTGATAACATTCAACGCTCCTGGTGCTGCTGCGTTTATCGTTAAAAGCGTCGGTTGGGGAAGAATTTTGCACTTTGCATCCCCTGACACGGTCTTTCGCCTCGGTCCTCCGACGCCGTGCCCCCGAGGTGAATGAACATAAATGTTTTCGAAAAGATTTTTTATTTGCGCGCTTGCCTAAAGATGCGAGCGCGGTGATGGAGCTAAGATAAACTCTCGACGATCCGGTACCTTTTATCGACAGATCATTCTCCTCACCATTCGCTTATCTAATACTTTCTTTTTTTTTTTCTTTCGTTATTTTGACTATTCCATTTCAATTTATCGTTTTTTAATCTTGGTGTGTTGATGAACTGAATTTTTAAATCAATAGAAACTCTAGAAACTCTAATTGCGATGAAAAATGCACGCAATATCATTATTTTAAACTTTTTCTATAATAATCTGTCCATACTTTCGACAATGATAAGCAATATTAATTCCTTATGCATACGTACAGGGAAGGTAATTTTTTGATAGCGTGTGCGTAACTGTAAAAGTCATCAAAATAACGTTAATCTCTTTTTAAAAACAGCGGGTATGCCATCTACTTAAGTCTATATATATATTTTTTAATTATTATATACACAAAAAAATGTAAATTTTAAACTACTTAATTTATAAAGTAAAACTACCTTTCAAAAAAAATTGAACCACTCTTTTACAACAAAGAAATCTCCAAATTCTAATATGACTACATATAATCGGAAAAAAGTTGGTTCCTGAATGCCAAATTGTGCACTTTTTTTTCAATTAAAAATCACCACATTGCATAAGCTTAATACGATTTTAATGAGAAACGCAAGTCTCCATCTAAAAAATATTAATCTGTGGAAGTTAATGATACTCGACAGAAGAAATTTGTTACGTTACCGATTAAAAAAAGTCTCTGCAACATATGCAAAACTAAGATAAATTTCACTTTCACAATAAACTTTGAAATCACTATGGATCTTTCGACTTTAAAAGTGTATTAATGATTTTTCAACCAAAAAATTATTATTATTATTATTTTTTTTTTTCATGAAGATGTATGTCTCTACTTCTGACAAGAAGAAAACTTTAAACGATAAGAAGTTAGTCTTGAGTAGTAAATTATAATAGTGTATTACTTACCGAGGGCAAAAAATTCTAGTTCTTGTCCCATGTAGTAAGCCCAAGGCTTACTGCTGATTTATTTTATTATAAGTAATAAAGAGAAAAAACCTAAAAAAAATCATATCATTTTGACGAGTGAAGTATGAGTTGTCAGCTGATAAAGAAGCAGTGAAAAGCAACTTTTCATTGATAAGAGCCATAATGACGTCGGCTGCGTAATTAAAAAAGAAAAGGTTGAACCAGCTACAGTGGAGTGTAAAAGCAAATTTGCGGAGTGGTAACGAGCGTCGCGCGCGTCGCATCGCGAAGTATACATATAACGCCGCGGGTTGCATCACTTGCGGTTCACGGAAAAGAACGAGAGGTGTGAGAGCGCTTTTGTCGACAAAGCACCGGTTCCGCCCTCGCTAATTAGCATAAGAAGCCCGAGCTGCACTCGTTCTCTTGCGCGACTGACCACAAATAAAGTAAATTTCAAGTTCCTTTTGAAAAATCTCTTATAGTCTCGCAGTCTGGCTCGACAAGATTCAAAATTTCCTCTACTACCTTTTATGATTTTCATTATTTAAATTGAGAGGGAAAAACATGAGCGCTGTAAAGGTAACTTACGCTCGATTTGTTGAAAATTGTAATGTTAATTCAAGTGAGTCCCATGTTTGTCAGGTGAAGAATAACGCGGTGGTTGTAACCACCAGCGGAGCATGTATCGTTGACGCGCTTCGAGCCGGTAATATATATCTCGGTGCGTCACTTACAGGGCTGGTACGGCACTATATGTTATACGATTGCAGCAGCACCGCTTTTAAAGAGCCTTTTTACGAGGGTCAAAAGCAGTGCGCGCGTGCACCCAACTGCAGCCCTGCCTGTGCGTGCTCCCACTGCTGCAGCGCGTCCACTTTTTTTCTTCCTCTTCCTTCTTCTTCTTCTTTTTATCTCTTTCACTTCCGGCTCATATACCCTGGTTTGCCATTAAACGCGTTTCGCTACTCCTATAATCGCTTTACTTTTTTATTCGATTTTCTTTTTTCTCCCTTCGGCGCGCGCCGGAATGCAAAAGCAGTGAATTTGCCAAAAGGTGGATTTGAAAAATGGTCGCGCGCTGACAGCCCGAACGATATCCGGTCTAATCATCCACGAACCAAAGCTCGAGAGCAATAATTCAAGCGGTCCACTCGTCGTAACTCGTCGAGAATCCGCGATGCGTCGGCCGGAATAAACGTTACATTTAATTAAAACGCGCGTCCACCCTTCTGACCAATAACTCTGTCCCTCTTTGTGACGCACTCCCATTGCAGCGCCGGGATTAATAAATAACTGCAGTCGCAATTAATCCGTCATAACTCGACGAAACGAATTCCAAAGATCTCCGAGGGACAACAATTTTTTAATTAATTCGTTTTCACTGCAGTCTTTGTTGTATATGTACGCACTCTTTTTCAAATGCGATTGCCACCTCTCTCTCCCTACGAGCGATGTTTGACTGGACGCGTTTCTTTCGTTCATTTTTAAATTTTATCTTTTTTTTAAACCACTTTTATTTATATTTCATCATAGAGACCTTTTTTTTTGACTATTTTACGAGGTTGGTCGGATGAGTTTAAACAATGCATTTTTTCAGCATCCTCTTCCGCTGAAAAGTGCTTCAATAAAACTTGTGTTTCCAATTTATCCTCGACTCGAAAAAAAAATTGCTCGCAAATTATTTCCAATTAAAGTGACAGTGTGGAAAAATTCATTTGGTCGCCTCATATAATTGATGGTTTTTCGACCATTTCTCTTTACAGAAGAGCCGTGACGAATTCAATCGTAAACGATTGACAGAGAGACTCTTTGTAATATTGAACGTTGGTTTTTCATCCTTCAAAATTATACTCGGCCGGTTCTAAATCCAATTTCCTGTGTTTTATGGCTCCGAGCGTAGCTCATTGGTTTGATTAATCGAATTAATACCACGCATCGCGTACCACTGCTCTGCGCTGGAGCAGATCGAATAAAAACAAAAACAGAATGAAACTGCTTCGGTGTGACGCGCGCTAAAGCCCGGAGCTTTTACGCGTATCTTTTTACGAGGTGTCCAGTATATGGATTTTATGACTCGTTCGACGGCTTTCGAATCGTGAGTATATATTCTATAACTCGTGTATCACACGGCTACACGTGACTCTATACCTCAAAAAGATCAATCAAAAAAAAAAAAAAAAACGAAAAAAGAAGGAAAGAAAAGAATAATCCAAGAAAAAGCGGATACTAAAAAGGATTCACGTCATGTCGCAAGCAAATAAAAAATTTCCGCAAAAAAAGGTGCGCATAACGAATGGTGAAAATGAAAATGAATACTGCTGCAGTAGTGAGCGAACCTTTATATATATATTCGACAGACCGTTTCCCCGGAATTGTTAACTTTTTATGACTTTTGAATTTTTTAAACTTGATGGAAACAAAAAAAGGAACGTTAAATATTGTTGTCAACGTACGAATTGTGTGTGCGTTTGAAGAGCGGCATTACAAAAGAACGCTGTAAATAAAACCACCGAAAATTTATGAGCTACCGTACGAAAGGGCCAAACAAGTTTTAAATATTGAAACAAATTTTTTTTTCCTGGTAAACAGTGATGCTTTTTCAATTTTGAAGTTCGTTATTAAACATCATAAAAAAGCTCGCTTGAAATTAATTATTCATTTGAACTCAAATGAAGATTTATTTTTGACACGATGAATTTTTTTTTTTTTTTTTTTTTTTAGTAAATAAAAAGCGTCGCGGATTGGAAAAAGTAATTAAGCTAGTGGGGGAGACTCTGGTGAAAGAACAAAAATGGGCATTGTATTAATAGTTAATAAAGTTAAGATTAAAATAGATCGCGGTCATTAATAATGAAGGACGGTATGGTATGGTACGTATTGGGGAAAGCGGTGTCCGTATCGTATAATCAAACGGTAAAGTTTCGAGACGAGGAAGCTCGCAGGTGCGTTGGGTCCGTGGCGGTATATAGGGTATTAGAGTAAGTTGAAGCTCTCCTCGATATCGAGAGACCGGAAGCGGATGGAGTAGAGGAGAGACTTATTGCACACTGTGTACTATACTATATAGGCTTCATATCTGATGGCCCAGTTAAGCCTTGTCACCTGCGACTTATCTCGGTAATAGATTCCCTTTCGGAAAAGGAGGGTTAAGAGATTGCGATCGCCAAGATATGACTCTCGCGATTTCCCTGAACCTCCTCCCTTCAGATTTACCCCGAGACGTTCTTTTATCGAAGGGATCCACCCCGATAGATAAACGACTGACTGCCGGGGGATTGATGCCCCGGACTTGCGATTTCCAAGATTTTCAAATACAATTTCGCGAGCGCTTTTTTATCACTGCGATAAGAATGACTCCCTCCTCTTCCAATACACTTACGATATCTCTCTCCTTTTTTTTCAGAAAATTTTATTTTAAACAAATTGAATTCATCTTTTGATTTTAAATAATAAATAAACGATTGCTTCTCAAATCTTTTTCTCTTTTTTCCGAGTATAAAAATGAAAGAGAAGCCAGAAAAAGAAGGAGAGAGAGAGAGAGTATGTATTTAAGAAGGATTACGCTGAAATGACCGAATTATTATCAAACTCACGTAGCAGCGCAACTCCCCCTCCCCTCCATCTCATTTAAAAAAGCCGAGCAAACAGTACGAGAGGTAAAAGCAGCATAAAACGGAAAAGAGAGAGAAGAGAAGGGGGAGGAGGAAACGTGTAATATTCGACACGAGCGCTCGGGCATCAGTCTAGAGAATTATACGCGGAAGCTTCCAGTGCCTCGACTCTTCGTGAGAATCTGAGTAATTTTATGGAAAATTCGTTTCGCTACCACTAAAGAAAAATAAAAAGAGTATGATGAGGAGACAAAGAGACATTTTAATGGAGAAAAATGAGACCGAAAGATAAACGACTACGCGATGGAATTTAAGGCCGCGTTGAGCCGTAACTTTTGTAATTATCGAATGTTCCGCGCGTACCCTTGAAAAGTTGAGTGAGTAGCGGGCCTGCAGGCAGCAGCAGCCAGAGGCAAAAACGTGGTCGAAAGAGCAAGGAGATGAGCAAGTAAGCGCAGCCGAGACTATACAAGCGCCCGTGTCGGGGAATGCAATAAAGCTCCTCCGAGGTAACTTGGATCGCGGCACTAAAGTACAAAGGTTTTTACCTTTAAAGCGCTCGCCCCCGCGGTAATACGTCCTCCTAACCCCGACAATTTTACTGCGACTCTCGGCGTTGAGCAAACTACCGTGCAGGGCGGTTTACTCGATATACATATATCACCCGATACGCAACCGCTGCATTTACTTTATCTGTATGAAGTATTATTAAATATTTTCTATTTTTCTAGACAGAAATAATGTCCAGGATAATTATTGGTGGAAGCTTGATGGATTTTAATTTAGCACTCACTTTTCTTTTGTTAGCAAGAATTTATAAAATTTTACGTGATTTACTTTGTTTGATGAAAAAAAAATTACTGGCTGCAGGAAAAAAAAATAATAATAATAATAAACTCAGGTGGTTGAACCTAATTTGGCGCTGCCTGTATGTACACGCTGACCTTATGTGCGTAACTGAGGGAGGCTGCGGGTAGGCATTTTTTTAATGCATAAGCAAAAGATAATGAAATTTTTTATACCTTTGAAGCACTAAAAAATTTTTTTTTGTTTTTAAAAATTAATTAACTTTGTTTTTATGTAAGAAAAACTATAATTTCTTATTATAGTGATTATTATAGAAAATTTGATAAAACTAATTAGGCCTCAACTATAAATTCTTTGATAAAGCCATTTTAAATTGATGAAAACAATAATTTCGAAACTCGAGTTTTTAAAATTGTCATTTTTCGAGTCTAAGTTATTTTATTTTTGGAGTTATCTGTATTAAATTTAATTTTGCAAACAGTAGTGAAAAAGCAATGGTTTTTACATATTATTTTGATTAGCTACATTAACAGTTTTCTATTAAATTGAAAATTCTATAGTTAATTATTCAAAATCTGATCAAGCAGAAAGAATATCGAGCATATATCACGTTAGTTTACACAAGGTGAAAAAAAGTAGGTAAACTAGGTATCGGATATTTTTAGTTCATAAATTTGAAGCAAGCTAGGAGAAGCTATTTTTAAAACTTACGCCCTAGTAAAAATTGGTTTTACCATAACCAGCATCAAATTTATGAACTTGCTTTTTTAGTTTTTTGTTTTTTTTTTTTTTCTTTTATTAGTCAAAAATAATGTGTTTTCCAATGAAACTGTACCAGATAAAAATAAATAAAAAGATGAAAAAAATTGAGTTTGCGCATGGAATATTTATAGCAAATGTAAAAGTTGGCACAGGGTTAAAAAAATCGTAAAGCTCGCTCCAAGAGTAGGAAGTAGAAGAAGAAGGAGTAAGGAAAAAAGTGAGAAGTTTAAAAGAAGAATCACGGTTGTTTATGAGTCCTTAGGATCGAGCCTGCAAGAAAGTCGTTTACGGGAAGTGAGTTTTATTTTGCGGCGACTAGAAAGCTTTTCACTCTCCCCTGACCTTCCCTTACCCTTTATCCAGCCCCGAGACTTTAATCAAACGTGAGCCGCTTTACGACGGGGCTGGGAGGAAGCAAGGAAGAGAGAGGGAGTATCGAAGCCGGTCAACAAGGGCGTAAACCCACGTGGAATTTCAGATACGCGCCGTGGACTCTCTATCTTCGACAGAGACGAACAATAACAGCAACAAAGACTAGAACGGAGAGGAGGGATCGAGCCTCGAGCAACGGGATACTCGAGACGATTAATCCGCAACCAGATACCTGCTGCTCTCGCCAGCAGCCCGAAGGGCGGAATACATTGCCAGTATACCCACGCGTGTTACGTCCAGTCGAATGATGATGTCTGATAAAGCAAACTCGACTACCGTTCCTTTTTTTCTGCTTTTTTACATACACGTTTTTATTCTCAGCCAAAAAAAAGAGGACACGCACATCATCGGCGAGGGTCGAAATGATGGGCAGAAAAATGGAGAGGCTCTTGATGCGTACAAGTATTGCCGTTGTTAACGCCGAGCACGAGCTATAACAAAGCTGAGCACCCCTAAAACGCAAAAAATAAAAAATAAAAAGAAAAGGCAACAGCAGCAGCTGAGCCGAGGATTAAGCACCCGAGCGTAGCAGCAGGCAGGCAGGAGGAGTTGGTGAAAATGAGACGAGTACGCCCAGCGGTGGTGGGTATGGAAAGTAGAGTCGGGGGAGATAATTAATCATGGATAAAACAAGGGGGGTAGAAAAATTCATTACAGGTCAGGGAGAACGAGAATATAAAGCAGCTTTGGCCAGCGTAAAATAATCCACTGATCTTGTAAATTAGTTGAGCGGAAGTTGAGGATAAGAACGGAGCTTGCTATACTCCGGAATGGGTAATTAATCTGCACTGATCTGCCGTTTAACATAATCCTGGCTTGCTAGAATTGTCTGACAAGTTTCCACCTTCTCTTATCCACTCCACGACCGAATCCGACTGTACTTAGATTAGCCTTGGCAAAACCAACCGCCACCCTCCTCAACTTCCTCCTCAAACCTATTCTCCGGCATTGGATTTACCAGCTACCACCACTCACCTCGATTGACAACAGTTACTTGTGTCGTTGCGCAACGAACCGACTACAGCCACTTAACCAGTTTCTTCCCTCACTCTTTTTTTAATTTTTTATTTTTATGCTTCTTTGATCTATGTTTTAAAGTTGTAATTTTGACTTGCTTTGAATTTAAAGAATCGATTATCTCGAAAATAATGGTCTGACCAATCTTGTTTTCTACTACTGATAAGTTTTAAATTGGTTTTACAACTGTTGCTGTTTTGTATGAAGTGAAACCAAGATCGATATAAAAAATGTAATTAATTTAGATCTAAATTATATAATTAATGCTATGATCGTTAAGTGCATAAACATGTTATACATTAATAAAAGAAGTTTGGATTAGATATTTGGATAACGAGGTATCAGTATATAGCAAAGCATTACGTGATTTTTTCAACGGAAGCGTAATTGGTGGGAGGGGGAGGATGTTCGAGAAACATATTATATAGAGTCAAGAAAAAGTAAAAGATTGATTTTTCAAGCCTCTCGTTGAAAGTAAGGAAACGTCGACGGCTCGATCACCCACACCTAGCCGGATGGCTACAATAACCCCAGCCGAGTGAAATCAAAGCAAACCGATAAGAGTCAATATTGAGCCCGCTCTGAGACAGGGATACTCACTTCGGAGTGCTTTTATAGATAAAACATCGACGATAATTCAACCAAATGCATATTTTATTAGTGCTTCGGACACAGCTGATTAAACATTGGTTTAAACTTTTCTCTCCAGAGAGATAAGAAAAAAAAAAAAAAAAAAAAAGAAACTTTCAAAATCACGATATTTCAAGTTCCCGGCGTTAATTTTGTATTCTCGGAGCCTCGAGATTAACCGTATCTCCCCTCTGCCTCTCCTTCTTGTCTTCCTCTTTTCGTATGCGCGGCCTTCTGCTTTACACCCTGAAAGCCGGCACATTGTTTCGGCTAAGTGTTTTGCGCTCGCTCGCATCACCTAATAACCATAAATTTCCCACTGTTTAGCCTCCATTTTTTTATAGCTCGACTTGTTTTTCCCTGAAAAAAAAAGAAAAAAAAAACAACACATCGCGCTTCACTTTAACCATGCGCTTGCACCTTTATCGCAGCAATATACCGGTCTATTCAAGCTTCTCGCGCGAAGAAAAAAAGAGAAGAAAAATTTACTGCGCTCGCTAAATTGGACTATCACGATAGCACCGAGATGAATTCCGCCTATTCATCCTGTATACTCTACCTCGCCATACCTCGCCTCTTCCTCCGATTTTTAGAATAAACGCAGTGCTTAATCTCAACAAGTTTAAAACATTTCTCGCTTCCCCTGAAAACATAAAAATATTATGTTGCAGAGAGCCACGTGAATTACGCGGACTACCTCGTGCTTTATGAATACAAAACGAAAATATATTTTTCCCACGAATTCTATTCATCGGGCGCTTATACACATTACTTTTTGGAAATTATCATGTATTTGGAGCGAAAAAAAGTCAAGTCTCTTTTCAGTGCTGTATAAAATGCAGCTCCAACTCCCCGTGAAACCGTGATTTTATTCAGAATTATCAATCTCGTAAATTGTTGAACTCTTGAAAAAGTACCGACTCTTCAAAGCGTCAAATGATTTTCCATTAATAGATTATACTAAAGAAACTTGATTTGTTCAAAAGTTTATTCAAATGTAAATGGAGTTTTGTCAATGTGTAATGCCTCGTCTACACTGGCGGTTAAACCGCGTCTCAGCTTAACTTTGTTTAAAGAATTTTGCAATGTTGCTATTTTAATCGAAGTTCAAGATGTAACCATCTTAATATTATAAATTATTTCCTATTTTTAAAGTACAAATTAATCCTTTAACCATGCGAGAACATTGCAAAATTCCTTAAACAAAGTTAAGCCGAGACGCGGTTAAACCGCCGGTGTAGACGGGGCATAAACCAGGTTAGAATTAAAAACGAGTATTCTCATACGCTTTTTTGTACAAAATTCATGATCGTGCTTCAGTGGTAATGAAGAAATATTGAAATCAATTAGCGGAGCTATAAGTAAACCTCAATTTGAACTTTCGGTAATACCACTGTGGCTTTTAAAAGCTGACAAGGATGAAGAGTCAAGAATAAATACCGTAATTGATGATACGATAAGGCTCCCATGGAAGTGTTACGAAAGGCAATTTTAAAACTGGATTATGAACTTGGGTATAAATAATTAAAGCGAACCGGACGGAAAATCGATAAAATTAGCTTTTCCCTGATAACTATAATAAAAGTGGAGGACATGGATTTTTCAGACTGCTGCGCATCGTTAGCGTTTACCCTGGAAGGCGATTATAATAATACTATTGATAAGTCATTAAGATAAATGTAAAAATCGAAAATAAAGCGCATCAAGAAGCGGAGAGCGCGAGCAAAGTTTTGAGTGTCGCTGGCACAGGAAGCCGAGCCGGGCCTATTGACGAAGCGCGATATCGGCAGTCAACCGGCTCGTAATTATCGTTACGCTGAAATTGACGATAATTAAAAGCCACTAGCTCGGAAGGCTATCGTGGACGCGTACAGAAATACCCGCGAGAGAGAAACAGGGAGAATCAATATTACGCAAGCTGCAATTCGACCTTTCCATCAGAACGTATCTCAGAGTTTGGTGAATGGCTTTTATCTTCCTCCTTCTCCTCCTTGAAACGACCTTTGCCTTTTAAAATAATAAGTCTTTTAATTAAATGAGAGCTCGAGCCCCGGGATAATCTCATAAATAACAATGTGCATTGTGGACCGGGTTAAACGGGGCCAAGTAAATTAACTCGGGGGAGCTTAGCTTTGATTAGCCACTGAGTAAAAGTGGCCTCTGCACGTACGTTTAAATGCAAGACGAGAGGAGATGAAGGAGTATTTATAAACAAGCCCCGGCAGCTCGGATAAAAGGAAAAAAAAAAAAAAAATTAAAAAGAAAAGCAAACTTTTCGAGACGCATTGCAGAGAGGATAGGCTTTGTATTCAGCCAGGGCAGCTTGTTTCAGCTTCGGGCTTGATTAATTAAAGCTCGCCAAGAGCGAGGCTCGCGCGCGCGTTGTTTCGTTGCACCGGATCTTTTAAAAGACTTGAAAGGGAGAGAGGGAAAAAGTTTATGTACACCGCGGATGGTAAAGTCAATGAAAAACTTTGGCCACAATTACACGCAGCCGCGTAAACAGCGCCCCTCTGGCTATTCATATAGTAATTAAAATGCGTGGGGCTTGAGCCCAAGAGCTATAACTTTAAATCCGCGACTGCAGTGAAGATATACATTTTGGAAACTCGACTCCAAGAAGATATGGGATTACCGGGGTATCGTGGACTCGCAGTCACTTAACGTCATCTACATACGCCCGTGCATTGTGTCCCCACTGCTGGTGTTTCAGCCTGATCTTGCCAAAAGTCAACAGCCATAATCTCAATGACAAGCTCTAAGATAAACGCCAACTTATCAAACTTCCCTATGATCTTTGAGCTCATACCCGAAGCCTATATGTTGTCATTGACTCGCGTTTGTTATTAACTGGATTCCCGTATCAAGGTATCTTCCTAATTTACATTTTCTAATCTTCGGTTCTCCGATGTTTACTTATATTGAAGATTATTTTATATAGCACTGAATAATTGTATTCTCACTGGATAAATTCCACGCTGCTGAGTTCAGTTGTGGTACAGTGTAGGGCTCGAAGAATAAACTTGTATTTAATAAATAATGCAAAGCACGCAGCGCACGCGTAAACTTTTCAAATTACGACGTTACTCCTGACCGGATCGAGCAACTTAATGCGAAATTTATGAAGACGCACGCTTCGGGCAGCCGTTGCACTCGAAGAAGTAGACGAAAAAAGCTGAACAAAAAGTTTGTTCTTTTCATCTTATCCTTTTTTTTTTCCTGCTTTACTTTTCCTCAAATCGGGTAAGAAATGCGAGTATAAGTCCGTCTCTGAAAAGTGCCGAGGTTTCACGTATCTCCACGTGTATTTGTTTTATTCGTATCTCGTCTCGGTCAAAAACGGAGTACACCAGACAGATATTACAGCTCTTCTCTCTCTCAATTCTTTTAAGATTCGGCAGTTTTTCTCTCCCCGAAAAAATCCAGCCGTCTCGGCATTAACATTCATGGGCGCATTATCGTTCCAGGTGGCAAATGAAGCGAACGGGAGGGTAAAAAATAGTGGCAGGCGCCGGGAGAATTAAGATGAATAGTCTGACGGGAGGGGTTGCGTGCCTATATTAGACGCACCAAACTCAAACGTAATATCCTGAAAAGCACTCGTAACTTCATTTTGCGGATCTCGCCGCTCTTCTGGCCGAGCTGCTGGCGCTGCACTATTCGTAACCTCTTCCGGTTTGACAGATGTTTAATATCACTTCAGAGTTGAAACTTGTCTCTCTCTCTAACCCTCCTACTTTGCTTCTCGCGCCACTGCGCCGGCGATGTGTTAAAGCTCGTTAATATCAGCCTCCATTATGGCACTTGAAATGCCATTACGAACACGCTCACCTGTCTTACCGCACCGCTGTTCTCGATAATTCCCTCCTCATCTCTCCACAACCTAGTTTTCTCTTTTTACTTTGCTTTTCTTTCTTTTTTTAAAAATTATTTGCTCCTTCTTTTGTGCATTTCTTGCTCTTTGTTTCATTTATACAGATAAACCTCTAATGCAATCACAACCTTAACTGCTATGAATTTGTAGAAGCAACCTCAACAGTGTCGCTATCAAAGATAAAGTTACGAGAGTTTTATTGCAATTTGGACGATACAATGTATGTGCACATTTGAGGACTCGCGTCATCCCAGGGAGGAGTCTGCAGTACGCTCATGCTTTATTCAGAGACGAAGACTCGTTGCTACAGGTGCTGGGGGTCAGTATACCGCAGGAACTTGAGGGTTACGTTTCTACTGCCAGCCATGCTCATTCACTTGATTACAACATTTCCCGTGGCGAAGTGCGTGACCTCGTCTAATGCAATTTCAGCTAAGCTCAACTCCCATCCGTTTCATTTACTAATTCATTCGTAAAGTACAGCTGATTATTCTTTTTCTTCATAACTGCTATTTTTTCTTTTTTTCTTTTTTTTTGGTTTGAGTTGTTACCATGAGGTTTGTAGGTGAATTAGATTCGACAAAAAAAGGTCTTCTCGCGCATAACAAATTCACCTGTTTTTCAAGTTCTACTCGAGACTGCTGCTGCTGTTGGTGATGGTACTTGAGAGGCCAGCCCTTTCCCCGTTTGACATGTAAAACGTCCCCGGTAGCAGAGGCTTAAAGGCCACCGCACGAGACTTTTTCAGCTACACACGCTTTTCTCTCACACGACCTTTCTCTCAATTATTCAACTATTCCAAGCTATTCTTATGTTTTTCATTTTGCACCTCCTCGCCAACTGATTTTATGACACGCGGTGGTTGGTCTAACCTTCGTCTCCGGTACTCTAATTAAAACGCATAAAAAATAAAGAGAGAGAGAGAGAGAGCTAAATGAGCTTTGAAGAAAAAAGAAGTGACCGCATCGCTAACCACAGAGTAGTTTGTAGTTTTAGGTGCACGAACTTGGGTATTAGAAGTAGTAGCGAGTAGTGTTAGCTCCATCCCGAAAGCGAAATTTAAATTATTCAGCGGCGAGTTTCGCAGCACTAGCGCAAAACGCGCGCTTCTAATCACTCACCTCTTAAATTATGCATTTTGCTTTATGGGGCCGAAGGAGGCAGACTGTGAGGCTGGTCTTTGCCGAGAGCGTCCAGACCGGCCGAGTCAGCAAGCAAGCGCGCGCGCCGGCTCAAGTGATGACTCTATTTATCAAACTAGCCGGATCCATCCATTAAATCAGATCTACTCCTTCACTAGACTCTCTCGAGCTAGAAAGTGCTTTAATATTGACTTTAATGTTATCCTGTTACACTCTCCGCTCGGCCAATACCACTGTGGTGCAAGTAAAACATTGCTAATAAAGTTCGAATTATTCAAGCGGATACGGACCAGGGGAATCGGATGATGGAAATCGCCCGGGTACTTCGTTTAATTGTTGAATTATGAGAGATGCGCTGCTGTACCAATGTTTTGTTGCTCGAACGCGTATTCCAGTTTGCGAAAATAAAAATATTCAAAAAAGGAAAGAGGAAGCACGTATGGAGCGCCAGAGCGTAATGATGCATATTTTATTGAATCCATGCAGCGGCAAATCGGAGATAAAAGTCTGATGCCGGAGAGCTGCAGCATCGAGAAGAGCAATTTCACATTTCCCTCGAGCTCGACGAGGGTATTATACGCGCGAGCAGCCTCTGACCTGCACGTTTGTATAATGGAATCCTACCCAGGCAAGCATAAAGCGCCAAAGTTAATTAAATTTAATTACAATTAATAATATGCCTGGCATTGTTCCGTGAAGAAGCTAACGGCTCTCTTTTCAAGCTCGCTTTTACGAGGCCTAGCTCGAGCGGTTTCAGCCCCCGCCACGCGTGGGCTAATATGAGAGTTTACTAGGGGGCTTTCAGACCTCGTAAACGTTACTGTGATAATTTCTGGCTAATGATATTTTGTCAATTCGTTGCTATAAAAACTGTTTACGGGATCCTATAAAAATATGATTTTTAATCTACATAATATTAAATTTTTTAAGCGAAATTCAAAATTTAACATTCAACTTGGAAAATTTCTTTGAATATAGTTCCAAATTTAAAGCTTATTCTACAGCATGTTTAGTGCAATCATATACAAACATGATTTTACTTGACAATTTTCATAAAATGAATTTTAATTAACTTTTGAACTTTAATTTTAAATAATTGTATATATCAAACCTATGTTATTTCTTATAAGTACATAAACGTATGAGTTGCCTCAAGCCTGTGTGAACTTAATCACAAATGTAATGTTTGAATAATTTTGAAGCGTGAGTGTAATTATATTCGTTGTACGCGCCATTCTAAATTATGATTTAAAAATTATTTCAATTTGTAAAATAAAATTTTCGAGATGATTTTTCTCTTTTTTCAAAACGGTTTAATTAATTTAGTAAGACAAGAGGTTTAGGAGAAGAGCGAATTATTAAAAATAAGGAACCAAAGATGAAAGTAAAAAAGTTGTGGCGAGAAAGAGAGAGCAAATGAAATAAACGGGGTGTCGGCAAAAGGCTGGACTGAAATTATAAAGCCATTTGTGTTAAGAACATTTAAATTATGAAGGGATGGTATTGGGTATGTCGTATCTCTACGGCTGCGGTGCGCTCTGTATGCGGTTTTCGAGGACAATTTTGTTGGATGAACATCCACCACGACGCATTAAGTATGGCGTTTCTAAACCTAAAAGTACTCAATTATTTCAGCCTTCTCTATTATGTCTATTAATCCTAATGTAACTACTCGAGCTTCTAAATTTAAAAGAAGATTCTGTAAGAGGAGGAATTTTCACCTTACACTCGCATTAAAATTTATAAATTCAAATAACTTTTCAATATTGAATAAAAAATACTTTTAGCGGTTGTAATTAATTTTTTTGCTTTCTCCCTTTTCATCTCGATGGAATTTTTGATCTCCCCCCTGTTCTTTACTTTCAGGTATTAAATTTCATCCTTTTTATTTGCAGCTAAAACTCACGCTGCAATGAAAATGGTAAAAAAGAAAAAAGCTCTACGACGCTTTTTACTGTGGCTTACGTTACAGTAAAAGCTGTAAAAAAGAGATATCAACTGTATATATACAATAATTAAACTTGTGAAATTTTCACACAGAATTTTTAGTGGAAAAAATTATACTGACGTGAATTTATTAAAATTATGATGAGCCTTGATGAACTCAAAGGTGAAGAATAATTTCTGCGCATCTTTGAAAAAAGTTTCCAGTTTTCTAAATTAATTGTAGATTTACATGTGCAAATTCATCATATATTTCAAGAGTTTGTAAAGCAAAAGAAAAATTGGTAAGCACAATTTATTCAGTATAATTAAGTTGAAAAGCTTTTTATCGGCTATACTTTCTCACTTTAGTATAATTGTTGTTTTGATTAAAAAATGAAACTAAACAAGAGTTGAATTACATGTTGTAATAATATACATATATGTGTATGTACACAAGTGCGTACAGAAGAGCAGAGCAAGCATTGAATCTCGGCAGCAAGTTTCGCAAAATAAGCTCGAACATACTTTCCGCACGGATGGATTCATCCCAAGTTGGAGAGCGGGTAGTAAGTAAGCTGTATACGTACCTTCTTACCCATGCAGGGTGCACGTATACATATATATGTAAAGGTGCGCGATGACGTTGATCCTTATTATAATGTCTTGGAGGCAGTCTAGGGCGAGCCTTGACGTTTCCACATTATCGCAATGCTCGGTACGCGTGACATTTCACTTTACAACTTTGGATCCTCCAAAACTTGGTAAGGCAATTATTTCATATGGCATTATACCCTGTCACCTAATACTCCTCGAACTTCAGCGGACACGTGCCCGGAATAATATTACGCGCACTCACTTTACTCCCAAGCCCTTTGTAATACGGGATTTTTTTTTAAATCCAAGTTTACATTTTCTTATAAACTTGTGATTTTTATCACGCTTCGTAACAAGGTTTGTAATAAAACTTTTTCTCAAGGTGTAATTTGATTCTTTGAAAAAAATTTTCTCGCTAAAAAAGTAAAAATAAGTAATATTTACAAAGTATAATATTTTTCCTCAGCTTTTTTTTTCCAGTTGTTACCTACAAATTATTCTCAAAAAAAGTCAAAGGTGAACTTTTGCAATTTAAACTTTATAAAAGTTAAATTTATGAGAGCTGAATCAATTATCTATTCGTCAAAGATGATAAAGAAAAGTAGTATTTTCTTTAAAATTTATAATTGCCGTACTCGACATCAAGAATTTTATTGATGATTGTTAAAACATGTAATTTTGAGTTACTTCGTTAGTTAAATTAAATTCTCTGTCTTTTTGCAGTCCGAAAAAATTTAGGTAGTTAGGTAAAATCTCTGTTCGAAAAAAAGCTCATTTTTTTAGCTTATCTTTTAAAATACAGTGCGGTCTCGGCAATATAGGGTCATTGAGCTTATGCATTACGCATTAGTACAAGAAAATCTTTGGTGAAAGATTGTAGTCTGGGTTCTGATAATCACTACCACAAATTGTAGGCTGTAGAAGCTGTCGCTTTGAGGGTAAAAAAGAGCCTTGAGGGACCAGCCATCTCTTACATCCAGCCTCCAGAGTAAGATAGGCCCTTTAGCGAGGCAGAAAGGGTAGAAAGAGAGAGAAAAACTCGTTAAAACCTTGGTCACCTTAATCCCTGGCTCGATCGTAGATCAGCGTCGTCGGTTAAAAAGTGCGCGATGTACTTAATTAGAATTTCCCAGCGGCAGTTTGAGCGGCTGCGTTCCCAATTTTCGCACGCAGGCTCAACTCGTCGTCTTATTGGTATGCAAGACCGGCTCCCCCGCGACGAATATGAAGAAGCACGCCGAGATATAAAAGCCAGAGGAACGCAGGCTGTCTCCAGGAAGCGAGTCATCGTCGTACTCGGAGCTACTGCTCACCTTACCTGGGATATTTGATTTATATGTTAATCGCCTAGACTCGAGCGCGAAGAAGTCACCGGCTGTCGAGACACCTGCGACCGGGCGCGTGGCACTTTCATTTACACCCACTTCGAAAATTCTTCCCTGGTAATTTTTTTTATCCACGTAGTTCTTTCCGTGAGGTGCGGGAAAAGTAGAAAGAAAAAAAAAAAGATTTAAGACGCAGACGCGGAGGTATAATTTAATTGCTAATTAAGCGCGCCGCTATCGATTAAACATTCTTGAGGCTCTCTTGGCTGCTATATATCCTGCTGGCGCACAAAACTCGTTTAAGTTCCTTTGACTAGTCCCTTCTCAACCCTGCTGAGCGCGGTGCCATTACGCGATGGTGCCTCGCGAACTTTCCTTAAAATTAAGGACAACATTTTTTTTCTCTCCTTTACACTCTCCATAACTATTTTAATTAAATTATACCTGCGCACCCTGATTTTTTTTCTCACTTCCTACCGATGCACAATAAAACGGTAATTAACCGAACTTTTTTATATCTATGTTTATCTAAACTGCCAGATAAGATAATGTTTCAACGCTTAGCATTTTAAGTTCAATGCTCGCCGTGTCTGTGTATGTGTGAGTAAAGAGACGAGTTTGACTGATAACAAGCTAATCGATTCTAGAGTATACGTATACAAGGCATAAATTTCATTATCTTGTGTAAATGTATGCTTAAAATTTAGAGATAAGTTTAAATATTTCACTACCACGTATCCGTTTGAAATCAATTCAGGTAATACAGTCGCAAAGATGTAAAATTGAATCAAACTTAATTTTTATATATGAGTTATTCTTCATCAAGTCAGATAGTTCCTACCTCAAAAATTATTTCCGTCTTGAAAACCTATAGTGGAGTTCTTATAACAGAAATTAATGCAGGAAAAGAGAAAATTTTTTGTAGTGATCGGTAAGGTACAAAAAAAGTTAAAGCAGCTCAAAATCCCGTTTTTATCATTTTCACCTTTAATCTTAATTTTATACCTTATCTGAATAAATTTTGAATCAGTTCTGAAGAAATTTAAAATTAGTTGTGTATTTTTTTATCATGCTAAGTATTTATCAAGGAAATAGTAAGTTACACAGAAAATTTTATAGACTTCAATTTTATACTCGATATGATGGAAAAAGTTAGGTATTCACTCAAGCTTATAAGAGTTTTCGTGTAATATAATAATTTTGCATGTAATTTTACATTGAGTTCCGCAGCTTGTGAATGAAAAATGCAGATTTGAAAAGTGCACTCTCTCGAGACGGGTGTAAAACATTGTTTTTGAAATGCATCGGTCTTGTCGTACCTCGAGCAACCTCGACCTAGCTGTCGGAAGGAGTATGTTGGTTTAACAAGTAAAGCAATACGTGTCTCGTTCTCAATCGGATTTCGATTTTTGCGCAACGTTACTAAACTTTTATCAAAGTTCACTGCACGCGCTGAGCCCTCGGAACGAAAAATCTTTAATATTATCTTTAATATTGCGGTAAGCAAAGCCGTATACATGGGATTTGCATGGTCCATAAGTGGTTTACCTTAAAGCAAAAGTCTCAGAAGATGCAGGTAAGAAGGACCTCCATTACCTTAATTTAAAATTGCATTAATATGGTAATAATAATATTAATACATATGTCTTATTAATATGGAGCTGCATCAAGTAATAATAGAAACATTAAACATCTGTCTTACCTTGAATAGATACACCAACATTATGATACCGTCTGTAAAGCGCATTGCCTCGTTTGGGTTCAGGTAACTCGCCTTGTAGTGTACCACGTGCAACTCCATCGCTTTGCTGTTATAATTATCATTGTTATTAGGTATATATTGTGAAAAATAAAAAAGATAATCATTATAAAATTATATGAATTTTTGAATTATTTTTAAATAAATTTAACATCATTTATACTGTAGCATGATGGCTTAATTAGTCTGTTGTGTATTTAGCGAGGAAAAAGTGAATGTCTTTGAAAAGCTTCAATTAGAAGGTACGATTTGACAACTAAAGAAATATTCTAATCAAACATCAATAGTATTATATTATTTATTATGTAAAAACCGTTTTAGATAAAAAAATAATTATAACTGAGCAATTATTAATTCACGCTTTTATCTGTGTTTATTTTTGGAAACAGTTGCAGCAAAGATCCTAACTCACGACAATCTATTTTTTAAATGATTTCTTCAATTTATATTGAAATATGATTTTAAATTGAAATATTAGTCATTTTTTATTACAAATGATTGATAAAAATATTTATTTACTTGTTTTTCCACATAAAAATAAAATTGATTGACAAATTCTAGACAAGAGTGACAACCTTATTATCATGGTCCGATCACATTAAACCGTTACCAGTAAATTATTATTTGTCAAAACGTTCCAATCTAGATGTCAATACTGCTTACGTGATGTAAAAAACTTCGGCTCAAAAAATTTTCTACGAACAGTCTTTATTAGTGACATAACTGGGTGGATCAAGAAATAAATTTTTTCATCTCTTCAGAGTTTAAATAATAAAATTAATGGTTTTTGCTTATTTTTACTTGTAAAAAGTGTGATCAGTACCGTTTCTAACCAAAAATCCACAAAATTTTTCACTTTTAAATCGACAATTATTCTATATATTATATTGGTGATATTTTCTCCGAACGGCAAGGCGGTAGTACTTTATCGGAGTTGGGTTCAATGAATTTCTTCATGGAATTACCAGTGCGAGAAAATTGTTTGAAGAATAAACAACAGACATAACAATTTGATGCAGTGCAAACTGTTTGACAAAATTAGTTTTTGAAATCAAATATAATATTGGAATAGTTTGTAGATCATTTTTAATTGGTTTATCATAAGTGACCATGAACAGTTTCAATGTTTCTGTCATAATATTTTTTGAGTTATACTGTTTTGCTAACTATTTTACGGTAATTAAAGGCAGCCCACTTTTATTTGATTATAAGAAAAAAATTGAAGCTTACAATCCCTATCAAATAACTTCATTCATCACAGAAAATTATACTGGAGATCTGCAATTGTTCTCTAATTGTCCGAGCGTGACATATTCTTTTCATGAAAATCGTGAGTTTCTCAATTATTCATCAGAAAATAAAGAAAAAAGTATATTGTCCTTGCAAGAATCATTAGTCATTTTGTACGCAAGTACTCTAGATGAACTCGAACCATTTACTGATTTTATACATTCAAATTTATTCGCGAAACCAAGACCTAAATGTTTAGTAGTCTACTCATCGGATAATTTTACCGATAATGACAAAACTAATTTAATTGACGCTTTGAAGTATGCTTGGAATAATAAATATTTAGATTTTACAGTTCTAGTGAAAGCAAAAAATTCTATTCCTTTGATTTATCATTTCAACCCGTTCAATGATGTTGTTTATAAAAGTTCTTTACAAAATGAAGATGTTGATATATTTCCAAACAAACTAAAGGATACTTACGGTTATCCGTTTAGAATTTCACGCATTAAACTTTTAGCGGGTATTCCCTTAGAAATTTTAAGAAAACCTGCTAGAAGATATGCCTTTTATACTTATGACTTTTTACATTTGTCTTTTATAGCCAAAACCATGAAGTTGAGTGTCATCGGTGTTTATGTAATTCCTGATGATCCATACGATGAATCGATAGAAAAGTACAATTTGGATTTACAAGGAGCCACGTATAGCTTAGTGAATGACTATTCTCATTTTTGTGTCCTACCATCACATGAAGCAAGTTTACAGACTGTTGCATACGTTCCGATCATTCCACTTTCTCGACTTGGAATTTTTTTGAAAATGTTCTACACCTTACTAACAATGTGTGAAATTATTTTTAGTTTCTTGCTCATTTATAATTTTTTCCAAAGTAGGATCGGGCATGTCAAGGTATTTGACGTTGTACTGATTCTTTTCGGCCAATCCACAGCTCGCGAACAAAAAAAAAACAGTCCATGTTATAATCATGTTGACGGTTATAGTTACTTCCTTTATTTTGATGAATGACATACTTTCGGATGTATTATCTAATACGTTTGAAAAAAAAGAAATGGAATTTGAGAGTTACGAAGATTTGTACAACTCACACTTGCAATTCTATAAGGCTTTTTCATAGCAGACTACATCTAGCAGAACATGGAATAACCAAAACGTTATTAGCCAGTTTTATTTAATTTCATGACCTTTATAATTTTTTGTATTTGTTATTTTCCAATCTTATCATGATTTTCTATGATTTTGACAACTTCATTGAAAAAAGATCTATGCTGTTTTTACTTTTTCGTCGATTGAAAGTCTTCGCCGACCCCGAGCATTTGACCAAAAATGCTCGGGGTCGGCGAAGACTTTCAATCGACGAAAAAGTAAAAACAGCATAGATCTTTTTTCAATGAAGTTGTCAAAATCATAGAAAATCATGATAAGATTAAAAAATAACAAATACGAAAAATTAAAAAGTTCATGAAATTAAATAAAACTGACTTATATCGTTTTGGTTATTCTATGTTCTGCTAGATGTAGTCTGCTATGAAAAAGCCTTATACAACAAAAGATGAATTGAAGGAGCTAATTTTTCAAAAAGATTACATTAAAGTTCCAGAACTTTTGAGACTATTAAACAAGACCGAAATTTTGTACTGTAAACGCAATTGTCTCGATAGAGTGAGGAAGTGGAAGAACGTATCGTGCATTACAGGCGTAAAAGGTCCTGAAGATTACATTTATTGGTACCTAAATCCAGATGGATCACAGGCTCTGAAAGTGGCTCAGCCTCCTATAATTGCAGGATTACTGGTTTGCTTACAACTCACCTTACGCAATGGAATTTCGTAAAACAATACGAAGAATTAAAGAAACTGGATTGTTTCACTGGACACTTTTAACCGAAAAACATCGAGTGTACCATGACTTACAGGAACCTAAACCAAATTTTGATAAGATCAAGTCAGAGCATTTGTTAATTGTATTGAGCGTAGGCTACTTGATTTCCATCATCGTGTTTAGTATCGAATTAATTTTAAAGTTGAATTAAAAACAAAACTCAAGAAATTTCTAGTTGAGCAGGTGATGTCAGATTATCTTATATTATTAAGAGTCAATTAAAATTGAAATATAATCTATCTATAAAAGGGAGATAGCGCCATTTTGGTGAGATTTTCAATGTAAGATTTTATTCGTGAGCTGATTGGTGGAGCAATTTTTAAAATATTCGAAAAGTGCCTTTTGAGGTTACAATCATTGTTTTTTTCCTATGCGCGCTTGCAGCGCGCTGAGTGGTACTAGTGTTGTAAATACTCAGTACAGATAATTTTATGAACTGTACTTTAAGAATATCAAATAATTTATTTAAAATATTTACTACTAATTATTTAATCAATTGAAACGAGCCATCTTCTGTGGTAAATTAGAACAGTTGTATACAGTAACTAGTTTAAAAGTAGAAAAGTTGATGTTGAAATTTCACCAGAGAAAAATATTTTGTTTTCTAGTTATTGTTAATAATACATTAAAATAACTTTTTTTGATTAATGAATTTTAAGTTAGCATAAGAAATTTTAAACTATAGTTTATTTACATTGGTTTATTGGTCACCGTTTCAACAGTCTTTGAGTGTCCTCATCAGGAATTTTCAAAAACTTCCATAACTCTGGAAATTGATAATAACGGTCAGAAAAAAATTCCTGAGACACGTGTCCCCTAAAATTTTATACAGAACTTGGAAAAAAATTTTCAGGCGATTTGGAGAAAAAGTTCTGATACGAAAACTGTTAGCAAATTTATTATTCTTTTGATAATTAAATTATGATTACCTACCATTCCCCTGAATCCAATCCCCCGAATTTTCAAATACCCAAACGGGCAGTTAATGGTAAGTTCCTTTTTTATAAACATGATTTTTTTGTAATTTTTTTTTATATAGAAAAGCCGAGAATAGGAGAGCGGAAAGCGGTTCAACCCAGATACAGAGTACAATTTTGGAATCACCACAATGTTGCGCATAGTGGAGAAGCCAAGACGAACAACGTATCTGAGGGATGGCATGATCGCTTTCGTCTCCTCATGCACAAAAGCAGGTTATAATCATAATAAAAAAATTAAATAAATAAATTATTCATTTGACATACTTTTTAACTTGATACTATACTGAATCAATAAAAATATAGAGTCCAGTACAATAAAATTTACATTTAGTGAGGAAATTTCTTTATCAGCCCATCATTACTTCTTGTTTACTGTTTCAACCCTTTCAATGGACTTGTTTATCGAAAATTCTTGTGCAACAAAAATACATAAATATTTTCAGATTAATTAAATAAATCCTCAAAGCTATTCAATCAAAATATCAAGAAGCTCACACGATTCCAAAGCTGTTGAGGGTCAGTGATGTCTTCAAGCCTGTACCAATAAGAATCAAGAGAGCGGACTCAATCTGCTCATCTGCAAAATCACGCGCATGAGCAGATTGAGTCCGAAGTACAAACTTCGACTACAAATTGATAAACAAATTTGTTGAATTCAAGTTAAACACATCAAATTGATAAAACTAATGACATGTGTAATGTATGAAAGTAGAGATGTGCGATACATATTTTTCTAATATGTACATCAGTTAAATTTCCATAAATCTGATTATAAGCTTGGTTCCATTGTCTGGTTGGGCTTAAATAAGCTTGAGTGAATATCTAACTTCTTGCCAAACTTCATTCGCTATAGCATTCAAAATTAAAGATGGCGAATGTTTCTAAAATTTGCTGTACGTTACTACGATACCCACCGGATAAAATTTTGATGTTTAGGACCAAGACTTCAAAATTTTTACCACATAATTAGTCTTAAATTTTTTAAAAACGGATTCAAAATTTATTTGGATAAGGTATGAAATTGAGATTAAGATTGAAAGAGTGTTAAAAACTGAATTCTGAGCTGCTAACAACTTTTGTTGCACTACAAAAATTTATCTTTTTATTTTCTGCAAAAAACGCCATTATTTTTAAGTCAAAAATAATTTTTGAGATCAGAATCATCTGACTTGACGTGGAATCTCCAAATTTTTAAGGTTTCAGCTGTTGAATGAATCTGTTAGAAATGTTATAATATTTTATATTATATATGTATAAAAACAATGTCATGCAAATATAATTTACCTCATGTGTATTTTACTCGTAAAAATTTCATTTGAATCTTATAGCTTGTAAAAAAAAAAAAAAGGTTTGAATGAAAGGTGATTCAAGTGATCAATTAGATTTATGATAAACAGTGTGAATGACAACGAGAGAAAGTCGTCGAATGCAACTCGAAGAAATCCGATAGCACAGAAGAGTCTCAGCATTGTCGAAGGGTGAAAATGACAAGTAGCGAGCGCGGCTTGATTTGTGCGACCGAAGTGAAAAGCGAATTTCGTCAAGGCGACTCTCGAGGACCCTCAACCTTCGCTAACGATACTCTTTACGACTTCGCTCCGAGCTTTACGAGCACCTCGCGCCGCGATAATTTACAGCAATTTTTTCTTCACCCTCCACCACTTATTAATATGCAAGCTAAAGTTTAGTATTTACACTTTGTACACTTGACGCGGGGAGAAAAGAAAAACATACCAAACAACTCGACATCCAGGAGTAAAGCTCTTTACGATAGTTCCTCGAAGAGTTTAGCCCTGTCTCGCGAAAGTTTTTTACCGAACGAAAACGAGTTGCGCTCCGGCAAAAAAAGGTCGCGTCTTACCTCCTTCTCCTCCTTCTTTTACTTCTTCTTCTTCTTCTACTTTCAAACATTCATTACTGGCTCATTAAGTGTCTCTTGTGCTTTTTCAAGCACTGTTTGCAGTTTCAAAAACACTTGTTTTCTTAATTCCAACTGAAAGCGTAATCTTACATTTTTTTCACTTTAAACTGTCACGAGTGCTTTTAACGCCCAAAACTATCTTTTTTCTTTTTTTTATTTTGTTCAAAGCAACGAAGGACGATTTCGATTTCTAGGAGCTGCATCTCATTTCGTAAAAGCGAGAAAGAACAGAGGAGCCGAAAAGTTTTTCTCGCTGGATCGTCAACATGTCCAAGCTCCAGCGCCTTGTCCTTTGTATTCCTTGGCGCGGAAGTAAGTCGAAGCTTCCACGAGTGATGATCTAAAGCTGCAGCAGAGCTTTTAAAATCGCTTCTATTTCATCCTGCCATCTTTGTCTCGGTGCGTGGTCATCCGTAAAAAACTCTCTTTTCTTCTTGGTAAACAAACGTTAATATTAAAGATTTTTCGTTCCGAGGGCTCAGCGCGTGCAGTGAAGTTCGATAAAAGTTAAGTAAGGTTGGGCAAAAATCGAAATCCGATTGAGTACGAGACACGTATTGCTTTACTTGTAAAACCAACGTATTCCTTCCGACAGCTAGCTCGGGGTTGTTCGAGCTACGACAAGACCGATGCATTTCAAAAACAATGTTTTACACCCGTCTCGAGAGAGTGCACTTTTCAAATCTGCATTTTTCATACCCAAGCTGCGGAACCCAATGTATCTTCGTATCAATGCTTACATTACTATAAATAAACTCAATTTTACGTTTGAATATTTTTGAAATTCAAAAAAATAAAATAAATTTAAAAAAAGAAATAGCTTAGAACAGAATTGAAGGTCCAATTAAAGGGCAGCGGGAGACGGGATTGTCTCGTAATTCGGAGCTGGATTTAATTTGGAGGAAAATCGAATTCGCATGTTGTTGTTAATGGTTAGGTGTCAGTGGAGGATCGAGCTTGCAACACGTGTTGCCACCTGGTTTCGTGTCTGGATAATAACTGCGGGCCGGGCGCACGGTTGCTGCCTTCCGTGTTTACGAGTACGTACCTTTTTTACTTTCTGTTTGCTCGCCCGGCTTGCTTGCTTGCTTGTCGATAAGAGCCATCGATGTCCAACTTTATTGCACGCTTGGGGACTTTGCATTCTGCCGGGCTTAATTTTATAGCTGTCATGATTCAGCCAATTCCACCACTGGCCTCCTAAAAATACACTTTTTTTTTCATTTTCATGCCTCGTTTTTTAAATACTTCTGGTTCATAAGGCCGGAAAATTCATAGGCTGGAAACTCAATAGCAGTAAAGAGAATCGTAATTGTTTTTTTCCGGTGCATGCCCGACTTGTGCCCGTTATTGGGAACCTTTAATTTGCGGGGGAGTCGATGATTTGTGGGGGTATATTTTTAAAAATTTCACCCACTCGACGAGTAATATTGGCTTCATTAGAACTCGTTTTTTTCTTCCCATAAAATAATAAATTGGAAGTTTATGACGGCTCAAGCAGATTTTTAGAGAAAACGTTACTGTTTTTTTTTGGTTTTTATTGCAGCACATAGAGTTTATTGAGATTGAAAGCCACTAAAATTTATATTGAAAAAAAAACGAGATAAAGTACTTTTACTGTGTGTGTTTTTAAATACTCCGTGTGGATGCGCAAAAAAAAAAAAGGAAAAATAGAAAAAAAATGGAATGGAAGCCACTTGAAATACATATTGATATTTGCGTGGAGTAGGCAGCAGATGCCGCTGTTTTACTTTTCAAAACGCGCACAACAGCACCGTTCCTTTATCCATCAATCATTCGATTCGAGTGATTTTACATTTGCGGTTCTTCCGAGCTTGCAGTAATAAAAGAAAAATCGACTTACAGATAAGAGGATGATCGAGGCGCTTTATCGAGGCCCGTATTCATTCCGACTTCGAGAACTGTCATTTGAGGGATGTCATCGTGAAAAAAAAGAGCTAGCGCGTGTCGCCTGATAAATAAAAAAAACCCCGTAGCAAAAAAAAAAAAGGTACGATATAAATAATAGAGAAAGCACGAATACACGCGTGCAAATAAAATAAAAACGAGCGAGTAAAAAAGGCTAGGCTGCAACGCTATAACGCATCGTAGGAAACGACTCCCCGGTCATAAACAGGCATTTTGTGCTCTTTGTATAAACTATTTTTTTTTTTTTTTTTCATCGCGTAGGTATACAAAATATATATATAAACATAGTTTATTCACAGCAAGAAAGGCCAGCGGTTCGAATCACAGCTGAGCGTGACAAGAGTGCAGCTCGTAAATCAACGCACGTGCATCCGCCCGATGGCCAGCCATAAAGCATTCTCCCGCATGAAAAATTTTTATCCACCAACAACAAGCCTCCAGGCTGCTCTGATAATTCAACGTGTAATTCGCACGTTTCGATTCGGAGGGATTAAATAAACAATTTTTTTCGAAAGCCCGGTGTATACACAGTAGAAAAAAGCTCGGCCTCTTGTCTTGTGTCAGTGGCGCGCAGGATAATTTAGAGCTTCTGGCTTCCTTTCCGTTTTCCTTCCTTCCTTCCTCCCCCCCCCCCCTTCTTCTTTCGGGGGTGAGCTACTACCATGAAAATTTAAATTTCTCATGGGATTGAATGCCCCTCTTGAAAGCTTGCTGGTAGCCTCTACACCTTCCTCGACTCGAGCTAACGTTTTTTTACTCTTCTATTCCCTGAAAACGTTATAACGTACTTTTACCCATAAAACGAGCACCAAGTCTTGCGGATAATTTTTCTTCGTTAGGCTTACACCCCCTGCCCTTTTTTTTTTTTTATTCTTACCTTTAATATTTTTACTTCGTTTTCCTTTTTTTTTTGTTCCTGGGGGTTAATCACAACGTCCTTGAACGGTAGATGCAGATTTCTGAACAACCGGAGCGTACATTATGCAGCAGTTTTTCGTACCCCCCGAGGGCGAAAAAAATTACTTCTCCCGATATCTTGTAGAGAATATTGAAATTTTTTTTCAAAGCAGCCTTATCTCTGAGCCATAAAAAAAAAATTTTTTTTTCAACTTCTAAAAGTTTATTTGAGTTTTAAATTCTTGTGTTTACCGCTGAAGAATTTTTTCTCTCTCTCTTGATCTCGGTTTAGATACCAAGCTATGTATAAAAAAAATTTATTGTAATTTAAAGATTTTAATAAAATCAAAAATGATAAAAATTTTCTCAAAAAATTGTGAAAAATTGTAAAATGCCGTTTCATGTATTATTAACAAGATTTTTCGGAGTAAAAGTTGTCACATTCTTTATTGATCCAGTTTTACGTGTGCTAACGATCGTAAACTTTTCCGGTTGAAGCCAGAGCTATCCAAGAAAGTTACCATGATTGTTTTTCTCAATTAATTGAACATTCACAGTAAATTGTATGCCAATCGCAAAATATTTGCATTTCATTCGGCTTCTTCTCTTCAAAAGTATTATTTTATTTAACATTTATCCTATCTATACACATAACTTTGTAATGATATCAGTTTTCACGGAATATTAAAAATATTGTTTGATCAGATTAATTCGCACTTTCAAGTTGCTAATTGAACATTTATAAAGAACTTAAATTAACGAAAAGATTTTTAAACACTACTTTTTTTTTTCTTCAAATTACGTTCGTAACATAAAAAATAAGGTTTCAAATGTATCAAATATAACAATTATATAGATCAGTGAAAGTGATTGATGGGTTGTCTGGAAGAATATTACTTTTTCTTCGTTTGGAGTCAATCACTGATAGACGAATAAAATTAACAAACTGTTTGGTGTATAAGGTTCGTGGGAATCAGATGTATATTCATCGGCGCTGCAGAACAAGAGGAGAAATCGAAGAGACAAGCGATAAGTCATAAATACGACACCGCGTTTAATTTATCGGGCGAACATCCGATCGCGAATAATTGCGCTGCAACTCGTCACTGTCATTCAACCGCACAATACCTGAACATCCAGTCGTCCCCCGCAACTCCACTGACAAAAGAATCTCTCTGCTTTTGTTGCGTGCATGCTCTTTTTATTTTATTTTTTTTCGAGAACACGCGAAAAAAAAATAGCTCTTGCCCAAAAAAAAAAGAAAAAAAAAAGGCAGCTGCCATGGTATAAATTGAAGAAGGAAGGCGCAAGGAAACACGAACGGAGCGGGGCGGTGGTCTGTCCAATATGATATTTTTCCGTGTTCCTCAACGGTATATAAGTAAGCAATTCGTCTGTCAGTGTTGAAATTTTCCAATTTCACGGAGATTGGAGCCGAAGACCCACCCATTCGTTCGTTGTCGGAATCTTAAAGCTCGCTCCTGCTCTTGCTCCCACTGTGAATCTAGATAACGAACAAACTACTCTGTAGTCAATAAAAGATAAAATAAACGTTTTATTAATTGACGAATTAAGCCCTCCAATGTTTTTCCAATGTTATAGGTATAGGACGCAGCCTGTATAATATTCCTCCGCGAGACAAGCGGGCTAAAGCCGAGAAATTTGTTTTCCAGCTACTCGAGGGATTTTCAATTTCGTGTCTCTCTTTACGCGTGTGTGCCCCAGCTATCTCGCGAGGGCATAACCCGCCGAACGATTTTACAAGATGTTTCCTGGCCTCGGGGGAGGGGATTTAAAATAAAAAAATAAGAAAATTTAGAAAATAAAGGTTGTACACGCGTGCGTGCAAGCATACCCGAGCTTATTATTTCATGGCGAAGCGTTCGTGATCCCGAACGTAATGGTTCTTCGGCTGGATTATCAAGAGCGTTCTTTTTTTAAACCTTGGGCTAATAAATTTCTTAATTCTTTTAGTTAATTATTATTTTTTTTCTCTTTTTATTTATTTTATCGTTTGTGGAAAATACTAGTCTATACAATGTCTGATAAATTATCTTTGTTTACAGATTTAAGATATTGTAGGAAATAATATCAGATACGAGCGGTGAAACGGAAATATTTTTTTTTATTTGGCACAGCCATACATTTTCATTACTCTTTCTACGAAAATAAGTATATATTTTGATAAAAATTGGCAAAATTAAGGTTTAGTTTTTATTCAATTACAAAAAATTCTCAGTCTAGAATCAATGGCTCCAAAAATAAACGATTTTTAAAATGCAAATAAAAGAATAAGATATTGAGTTCTCAGATAATGAATTTGGCGGTACGAAGCGATGAGCCGAGAAAAGCTGCGTAAAATCGCACGAAGCAAGGGGGAAGCGAGAAAAGAGATGCTTGGACGGAGTTACGCGGTCGTCGCTCGGTCGCATAACTCAGGGCTGCACGCTTGCAGGAGAAGGCTTTGCTCCTGATGCCGAACTATTAGCCAACATTCCTGATAACTGGTGCGTCGGCTCCGAAGGTATTATCGATTATGACGGCACCCGGGCGCGCTACCATAATGCCAATTACGCGTTCTCGTGAAGAGTAACTACTACCTACACACACACAGCCGGCCCGGGGTGGCTAATACACGCCTGGCATCCGCAGCCATTCCTTCGTACAATCTGCAATATGTACACGGACACCAAGAGGACATCGCGCGCCGACCTGCATTCACGCGGCTACTTCCATTCACACGGTGCCCGGCCTTGTTTATCGTCTCTAATAACCTGCATTCCCCGACAAACCAATCCGCTACCCACCCTCCGAACTTTTTTTTAGCTTTGCGATGCACTCCTTTTACCTCCATTCTTACGTCTTCTTCGATCATGATTTTTAGAAATTTTAATTTTATTTTTTAAATTACATTATTTTTAATTAACTCTATGTCGATGGTCCCAGCGAAAAAAAAAACTTAGCCCAAAGTCTGCCACGAATAAAGTTACAATGGGAGTACTTTTGGCGAGTAAAATGTCTGTGAACCCCTTTATTTTTTATAAAAGCCAGCGAAAAAAAAAATGTTAAAATGACCTTTACTACCATATCGTTGATGTATTAAAATATAAAAAAAAATTTGCCGACACACCAGCCGTGAATAAAATGACCAAGTTTTCAACTAATAAGAATCACAAGGAGTCATTTTATTCGTAGCTGGAAAATTTTTTTTATTATATAGTATATATAAACGGTATGGTAGCAAAAGTCAATCCCTACCAATATACAAAAGTTAAAATATTAAATGAAGTCTTTTAGAGACATTTTATTGGCCAAAAGTCCATTGTAACTTTTTTCGTGGCAGATTATGGGCTAAGCTTTTTCTCCGCTGGGACCATCGATGTATTGATTTTTTAAATCATTGTTAAGTGTTCCTTAGGTAATTTTAATGCTAAAATTAATAGGGAAAAGGATATAAAAACAACACAAAGTATAAAAAATTAAATTCATTCAAAATTTGTTGACATGAAACTATGAAAATACTCAATTTATTATTTATTGTCGTTTTGAAGATACCATTTCTCTTGAAGACCTAGGCTCAAACCAAGAGTTAATTTTCAATTTGAAAATCATGTCAAAAATTTATGAAATAATATATTTTGTATACAGTACAGTTTAGCAAAATAAATTTAAAAAAATATGAATTGAAAAAGATAGAAAATAAAAGGTAATTGTTGTAAGGATCGGGTGAGTTCAGATGTCGGTATGATCGCTGATCCAGGATCGAAAAACCGTGACTCGTGTATAAACTCCCGGATATTTATCGGCGCAACCATATCCCCAAGACACGATACCGATGAGGTTATCGCCCCGAACCAGTGGTCCTCCGCTGTCACCCTGGGAAACAAAAGTGATTCTTAATCATTCAATACCCGCTTGATTTATCTGTCAAATACTGTTGAAAAAAGAAAAAGAAAACGTACCTGACAGGCGTCTTTACCCCCGGTTTGAAGGATCCCGGCGCACAGCATCCGCGAGGATATTTTTCTTCTGCCGTAAATTTTACCGCACTCCGAGTTCGTGACTATTGGTACAGTGACCTCGCGCAGCTGATTGCTTATGACACCGTCCTCGGCTATGCGTCCCCATCCCGTCACCGTCACTTTGCCTTCCTCCGGCCCGAAGTAGTTGTACTTCGCTGCTAGTTTTATCGGTTGGATTTTCACGCTGTACTCCAGAGGTTTCTTCAGCTGCAATTTTTTTTTTACTTTAACTTCTGTGCGGTAATAATTATTGTTTATTGTTATTATAAAACACCTACTTTCATCAAGGCGATGTCATAGTCCGCTTTTACGGCCGAGTATTTCTCGTGTACTATTATTTTCTCCACTTCGATTACTACTCCCTCCTCCTTCTCCTTCTCTCCCTCATCGTCTTCGTCGTCCGTCTCTACTCTCCTCAGGGTCGTTGATCCAGCTTTAATCTTGTAATATTTTTCTTCATTTCTATAAATTATTAGATATACTTTATAATGCTTATTTTTTTTTTTTTTTTTTTAATTTTCTATTATAAAATAATTATAATCACATTATAATGCTACAAATTTATTAAACATAAAACTGAAAAATACTATTATCTATGTTTATTTTATCGTTATCTGATGAACTAATATATTTTTTTTTATCAAGATAAACTATGTAATATTGAAATTAGCTAAATTATTTTTCATTTCAAGAAGTTACGTCTGATTTGACTTGCAAATTTTAAGAATAATTATTTTTACAATTTTTAATTATAAGTTAATAAATTGAAGCTTTTTACTTTTGAACGCAATGGGCTGCTGTAATTATCCAAGATTTAGAGATTATTGAACCACCGCAAGCAAAACGTCCTCTGTACCATAGAGAAACCTTACAATATGCAAAATTATTATTATTTTTTAACTGACGGAAAAAAGTTAGTTAAATTTTCTTGTATATTACCTGGTGTGGATGTTTTTCAATTGTCGTTAAAATTCCTCCTACTATTCTGCCGTCGTCGTTTTCATCATTATTGACAAATGCATTCTGCGATTCTGAATAAATTTTATCAATATTTTTATCGTGTTCTTTTTAAACATTTTGAAATTTTTATCAACACGGTTTATGAATTATAAAAGTAGTTATTGTTAAGTAAGGACTTCTTTCAAAATTTCCGAAAATCTGATCCACTAGAACTCAAAACATTCGATTTTTTTTTTTTTTTAATCTTTTTTAGGAACTTCAAGCATGATGATTCTACTCATTCTGTTGAATGAAGGTGAAAAAAGGTTTAAAAGAGGAGTTTTTTGGTCAAAGTAAATAAATGGAATCAATTCAAGTCCGTGCCACAACCCGAAAACACATCATAATTAAAAAAAAAAAATGTATTAGTTTTTAAATCTTTGAATCTTTATATATTATCTTTTAAAATTATTTTTAATTTAATACAATCCTAAAAATATTCAAAAATATAGACTTTTTAGAGAAAACATACAGCCATTATTATTTTTGTCATTTTTGAGCTTTTTAAAGATTAGATCAATCTAAGTGATATCTACGCTATTTTGTTGAGCACCGTACAAAACTTTCACATTTTTTCATAATTGGACACTCATTGAATTTTCACAATTTCAAAAATTATACACACCATCACTTGAACTGCCTAGCGCTAAAATGCCGAGAAAGAGAAAAATAGAGCAACTAACAAGAGCACTAGTACGCATGGTGACACTTTGAGACCGACTGTTTATCCTTGACGATGCTCACTTCGTTTTTATATTTAGCGGCTAATTAATATTTTACGATCATCGGTGTTTTCATATCTTCTGTGAATACGGACGACAATAGAAAAATCAAGCGTTACAAAGAAGTCGAGACGGCTAATTCGTTTGAAAAAAATAATGAAATTAAAAATTCGTGTGCTAAAAAGAACCAAAAAATGTAGGTTAAAGTTAATCTAAAGTAGTGAATAACGATCGATTAACAGTTTTAGATAGATAGAACGGAAAGAGGGAAAGAGAGATGGAAGAAGTTAATTGTAAAACAAAGTCTCGAGTTAATGGCTTTAAAAGGTGAATGGGACAGAGAAATAAAAGCGGCAGCGCCGGATAGGAATAATGCCAGAGGATAGCGATCGGAGCAATAGCAAAGGTGTGTATACGTGTAGATGCAGCCATCACAAGCACAAAGGTCTCGGGCGCCTGGGCTGGTGCACAGGGGATAATTCATCGTTATCGGAAGCAGCCGCCCGCAATGGCTCTACCCCCGGTCGCCTCCTCTTCCTCCATCTCCACCTATACAAGGCGTCGAACTATTAGCCAACATTCCTGATATAGCCCGTCACAATCGATTATCCAAGGCCGCTGCATCCTACCAATTATCCTTATTTTCACGCATACTTTTAGGGCCGATATCCCTGTCTCTGCATCCATCTTTTTTTATTTTAAATCTTTTGTGGGATAAAATCTTCGATAACCAATATGTTCAGTTTGATTACTTCAAAATCCAACTACAAAACTTTTCAAAATTTCATTAAAAAATTTCATTTAATAAACTTTATTAAACGTTGTTTAGCTTGTTTCGTAATACATTATGTACTTACGACCACATAGTTATTCAATTAATCTTGGTTAACAACTTTATTGGCTTTCCAAAGTTTTGAGCTGAGTTAAGAATATCAAAACTCGGTTCATGAATGTTTAATCAAAAATTTTGATAAATAAATCACCCCATAAAAACTCGGAAATTTTATCTAGCTTCAATCTCAATTTCCCTCGTTAATTCAAAACTTATTTTTTTAAAGTTCAAGATTAAAAAGTTAAGTCGGATAAGATTTTTCCTGAATGGATCAGAGGGGGTGGTATAACGAAGAGCAAGGGCGGTAGATATTTAGAACAGCGTGAAAAGCAGGATCGGAGGTACAGACAGAGTCAAACACGATGGGGTGGGAGTAGTCAAAAGGAATTATGCAGAAGCACCGGGGCGGCGGCATCAATCTAAAGCCTTGAACAAGTGTTTACCCGAACGATTGGCCAACAGCAGCTTGCACACAATGCGCGCCGCGCGGGGACGTCAAGTCGGCCGGGCAAATACATAGAGATGCACCGACTGCCGGCACTCGTGATGCTGCTGCAGTGTTTACCCCTCCGACCCTGCAGTCACCGCCTTCTCCCAAAATCAAGGGACAATTGTTACCCCCCCCCCAACTCCAAAATCCCCAGTTTGCCCTTTTAATTAGCCATCAAGCTACCTGCCTTCGCTGAATCTCGTTACGCGCGTTTATTGCCTCATCATCGATGCTCCCTCCCTCATGGCCTATTTCTTTTTCCTTCTGGGTTTAAAAATTTTTTAGAAGTAATACATGTGGTGTTTTTATTAATCCATAAAGTTGCAAAACTGTGACATGATAGGGGTCAGAGGTTGAAAATTTACTATACTTCAAAATTGAATATTACTATCTAATTGAAAAATTTTTTTAGTTGAAAATTATATATATAGACGGCTTTAATAGATAATCGATCATTTTATATTAGCAACTGAAGACGTTGAAGTTTAAAAAAGTTTGGAATAATTTTAATGTTACCTATAATTTTGAAAAGGTGTTTACAAAATGTCATCGATTAAGTAGTTAAATATTTACACTGATTATTCATGCATGATTTATAAGAATAAATAAAGAATCAAGCAAATACATAAATTAAAAATCAGCTTCAATCTAAGGAAGTTTGTCTTTTAAATTATTTTTCTCAAAATTTTATTAATTTTTATTTACTTAAACAATTTTATGAAGAATAAAGAAATAGTTTGAGTGACTATTGGAGTCCTAATTATACTACTGGAGTTGAGTATCAAAGTTTTTGGGCTTTTAGGTTTTCTATTAATTTTATTTTTATTCGTACGAATATTTGGAACTTCATACTTTGGGTTTTTTTTGTTGTGAGACCTTATAAACTAAACAGTTTATTATTGTTTTGGTTATATTGATTATTCAAATAAAAGAGGTCTTAGATTTTTTATAACTACGTCAAATATTTTTACAAAAATAATGTAAAGCAACTATTCTTGAAGAAAAAAAAAATAGTAATTTTTCAATTTGTACTAGACTTCACTGAAAGCTTAGATATCCCGTTACGTTGACATTTAAATATTTTCTTTAAGGACTTGATTGAACCAATTATTTGAAATTATTACTTTGGTTTTGAACAATTTTAAAATATTTTTATTATTGTTAAAAAAAGTTCTAAAAAAATTCTTTATTTTGGAATAAATAATAGTGCAGTATTAAGTTAATAAATTATATTAACTATATATTTTATGTACAATAGTATATATAGTATGTATATAATACCCGATTTTAGAGTTTTTGGAGTTTTGCGAAATCAAATAAATTTAATCACTTCACACCATTTTATTATCTCATACTTCAATTTAAAAAAAATTAAAATTAAGTACTATAAGAAGAAAAGATGTGGATTAAATTGTTAAAAAAAAAGCCTTACTAATATGAAAGAGATAAAAAATGAAAATTGGAGTAATAAAACTTTCAAGGCAGAAAGAAATTGTATGGAGAAAATAATCCTGAAAAGCAGCCACGTTTAAGATTATCCAGAAAGAGCAGCCGTCCACGTCGACGAGAGAAGTCTTAGCTTAACTCGGATGAGTGCCCTCCAAATTCGTTGTAATCTGTTTGAAATTCCAAACTCGTGACACTTACGTGTACCCCTGGCTTGCTCTGCACGCATCTGCACTCATCTTCGAACGGACGCTCGAAGCGGGCTTAACACCTTGAACCCTTTTCAAACTCTCTTGCCTCTAAATCACCTCTCTTAACCAGAAACTTCATAATTACTATCGTTTCGTACTCGAACAACACACATTAATATTCATACATTGTTATTGTTGTTTGCTCATACTCACGTGCACCAGCTATACATTTGTTTCTGAGCAATACAGGATTTTTGCAAATTTAAAGACAAAATAAATAAATAAATGAAGTAAAATTAAATGTCGCTTTATTCATACATCAATTTTGAGAATATGTAAATTCGTCATTAATGCAGAAACCATGTCACGACCCTGAATCTGTCTGATTAACTGCGGAAATTCCCAAAATGATGAAATAAGACAATAGCTTTTTGATATTTTGTATCAGCTAAGTAAATATATTATGAAACGCGAATGCATTCTTCGGTCGTGATTCATTGGCATACTCATTGAAAATTCATGTTATAAGCCTTATCGTACAAGTCTGTCAATTAGCATAATTTTCCAATTACTCCGTCCAGTTCTATGAACTTAAGCGTCGGTTTGACACGTTTGATCGATGCAAACAGCTTAAGTGAATAAAATTCAAGAAAAAGTGCAATTAAATGACATCGTTAATCACCAAACTTTTCACTTAATTTTTCACGTTTCACTCTTCTGAAAACTACGTTTTTAACCAAAAAATTTCAAATAGGACACAAAAAATGTTCTTTTAAAAAATGGCTTTTAAAGCATTGAAAAAGATTCAGCAGTGATTGTAAAAAAAATTTACAATCACGTTATCATTTTATCGTCGAGATTGAGATCGTAGAATTTTTATCAGATCTTGAGACCAGGCGGGGCAAAAGAGAGGAAATAAAAATAGATTTTCTGGATGTAAGGGGGTAGAATATCTTTTTGTTAGTTTGCGCATAATGAAATCTGAAAAATGCATAAGAGTCGATCCTATCAGTAGATACCGCCACTCTTGCACAAGTATCATCCTGATTATGTAAATGATTATTTTAGCATCGGAGCTCGTTGACCAATGGATTTATATGCTAATAGGGAGCCCACGCGGCGTTAACCCCGGTAACACGAAGGTATTTGTAAAAAGATGTCTGCGGAGGCATGAGTGAGATCTTACTCGCGAGCGAGCCAAGAGAGAAAATATTCCCACTGCCGACACCCAGTTTTCTAACCAACCCCCATTATCGATGCGTTTTATGGCGCTTCGCGTATTTCAATGCATAATTTATACCCCTCCGACGAGCCTGGACACGGCCATTTGCATATTTATAGTTGTGTTTATAAAACATTAATGCAGAACTCCGTTCTTTTTACTCCTTCTCCTCGCTCATCAAGCTACAAACTTGACTAGAGCTCCAAATTATTATAATCACTGTTTTTCATTTTTAAAATAATTTCCACTTCGATAGCTGACTATTATACCTAAATTTATACCTAAAAAAACACGTCAGTCATGAGCAATATTTTTATCTATCGTTTTGTTAATAATATCATGCGTACAAGATAAAAAATTTCAATATTCCCGTCATGAGATAATAAGAGTTTTAATTGAAAAATTTCTTCTAATTATTTATATAAATTACTTCCTGAAACGAATTTAATTAAAAATTTAGAAGCTGTTCGATAAGAAAAATTTTATTTGTCTAATGATAAGAATAATAAAATATAAGTATTAAATGCTTAAGATAGACAATGATTTTCTATAGAAGAATAAGTTAAGTATTCGTATATAAGTGAATGCCGTTGGCTTGTCACATTCAGAGCTCCTCCAACAGCATCAAACATGTCTCGGCTTTCCATATTTCTGGTGCTCTGTCTTTTTCAATTTTTCTCATTAAACTATGGTCTTATATTAAATTCAAATGATGATAAAAAAATATTATCAAAAATCGTTAATGGTGAAAAAGCAGATATAAAAGAATTTCCTTACTTGGTAAGTGTTTCAAGAGCTTTACATAATTTATTATCTGATTCATAACGTTAGTTATTGTGTAATACTTGTTTGTTACTTGTAAAAGATTTTTTTTTTTTAAGTTTTATCCATCATCAAAATGTTAAATAATCTTGAAAACATATTTTACTGATTATCATGATAAATTTTTGTAATAGCAATCAAGAAGTTTGCCCGATTTTGTTTTTAAAACTACTTATTGAATAATTTTTAGTCATTATTTTTATGAAAAGTAGTAAATTCTAAAAAAATTTTCTTTGTTTTTTAAACAATTTTTAGATGGCCTACATATGATAATGATGTTTTTCATTAAATAAATTGATATTATGTATTGATTTTTATTGAATTAAGTAATCATCTCAGATAAAAGTGACCTGTTGTTTTAATATCATTTAATCACATCACAACTCCGATTGTTCGATCAAAGTGCAAATCCCCGAAAACAATCGTTTAATTTAATGTTTTTTTCACACTTACGTATCGTTTTTGTTTAGTTTTATTTATTTTATTTTAGGTTTCAATACAGTACAACGGAACTTTTTACGGACATGATTACGATCACTTTTGTTGCGGAAGCATCATTAATGAGAGATGGATTATAACTTCTGCACAATGTGCCCAGCCGTAATTAATTTTAAATTAAAAAATAACATACTGACATATTATTATGAAAATGTTCATTAATTAACGTACTCGCATTGTTTGATGTATTTTTCAGAAACGTTGAAAATTTTCACGTGAGAGCTGGATCATCTAAATATTTTGAAAATGGTGTAGTTTACACTATCGACAAAATTGTTGTTCACCCTTATTTTAACGAAATTTCTCGTGATTTCGACGTTGGATTACTAAAGGTTTATTTTTTTATAATTGCTTTATACTAATTCTTATTCAACTTTATAGATAAAAATTAACAATAAAACATTTTCAGGTCTCTAAGAAGATCAGTTTCAGTGAAAATGTTCGGCCAATAAAATTGCCAAAAGAAAATGAAATAACTGAAGATGGTACGAGTTTTTCGATTGCTGGGTGGGGAGCTACTCAAGTAAATATGTCACATCTTTCAATTTTAATATCTGGAAGATTTAATTTATCATTATAAAAAAAAATTTCAGCTTTTAGGAAAAATTTCTGATGATCTTCTAAAAAGTCACGTGGAACAAATTAGTGGGGAAACATGTCAAGCAAGCTATGGTGATACTGTAACAGATCGAATGTTTTGCGTCTTCACCGAAGGATATGGACCATGCGTAGGAGATTCTGGATCCCCTGCAGTATACAACGACAAGATTATAGGTAAACATTTTTCGAAAAATTCTATAAATGAATCGGTAACCTTGTTCGAAGCAAAAAAAATTTTTTTTCGTTTATTAGGATTAACATCTTGGAGTTACGGTTGCGCTTATCAAAATCCAACCGTATATGCGAAAATTTCAAGCGTTCTGAGCTGGATAAAGGACACTACAAGTAACACGAATTGAAGCCGAATGAAATTTGAAAGTTATAAAGAATCTCGATGAGGAAAAATTCTTGTAAATAATAGGATAAATTTAAATAAAAACAAATGTGATTAAAATATTAAATAAATTAAATAAATAAATAAATAAAAAAGTAAAATAAAGCTTTGGTTAATTATGAAATCAAGAAAATTGCGTTGTCGATGCAAGCATAAGGCAAACATACAACCGGTTATGAAGTAAACGTCGCAGCTGATACGGTGGCACTTATATCACGTGGGAAAGACTGAAAGCACCCAAAGTTGAGTGCGTGCTTATTGCGACGATTTAGCAAGATCCCGGTGTTATTAGCGCTTTATAGAGGGGTGGGGCAATTATACCAGCTGCTACTGGCTTTTCACCTACGCGTACACTTAATAACCCGCACAGCACGTGCAGTGGCGACCGTAGCTATGGCATTTATGCCGAGCTACACTAACTTTTGTTCGAGTTGGGTCCTTTTAAGAGCTGCAAACAAAGTTTGCATTGCGGCTTTAACCCTAATCTCACGGATCACGTAGCTGCGTCATTTCATGGAAGTAGAAGTTTTTATTTTTATTTTGACGCATTCACATATTTTTACTCGTTGATACAATTGATATTCAATTTCAAATATGAATATAACTAGTCATACTAAAAAATTAATTTTATCTCTGCTTTGCATTGTTCTTAATTATATGTTTACTCATCTAGAAATTATTAATTAATGGAGTGAGGGTTAATTAACTGGAAAGTAAAAACCCATTATTCGATGATATGAAAGCAGAAATAAAGACGCTTATTTTAAAGCAAAATTTCAAATATTCATTTTAAATGTCATCATATAAAGCTCTGAGAGAAATATAATTGCAAACATCGTATTTATATTCTGGATAAAAACACTCGATATCGAGCAAAACTTTTACTGCTCATGCTTCAATCTACCAAATCAAGTTTTACTAATTCGGAGAGGTCACACCTTGCGGAATCCCAGAAGCGAAATTTACCTAATTTTCCGAAAAATCAAGGAAGGATAGAATAGCCGTTTGGAAACCTTGCCAAAATGACTTTCCTTGGACATAATCCTGCTTTAAAGATGTTTGAAACACTAGCCATAATCAATTTCCTTGGACCTCATCCTCCTTTAAAGCTGTTTGGAAACCCTAAAATTCATTTTCCTAGCTCCTCATTCTCGTTTGAAGCTAAATGGAAACGCAAAAGTCAGTTTCCTTGCTTCTCATTCCCCTATAAAGCTTTTTGAAAACCCTGCAAAAATAATTTTCCTTCCTCATTCTCCTTTAAAACTAGTAAGAATCCCTGAAAAAAGATGTTCCTTCGTCCTCAATCTCCATTGAGCTGTTTGGCAACCCAAAAAAATCATTTTCCTTGGTCCTAGTTCTCATTTAGAGCTATTTGGCAACCCTGAAAGAATCATTTTCCTTGGCCCTAAGTCTCCTTTTAGCTGTTTGGCAACCCGTTAAAATCATTTTCCTTGGCTCTCAATTTCCTTTTAACTGTTTGACAACCCAAAAAAATCATTTTCCTTGCTCCTCATTCTCCTTTAAAGCTGACAGGAAAACCTACAAAAGTCATTTCCTTGCTCCTCATCCTCCTTTATAGATGTTTGCAAGCCCCAAAAAAATCGTTTTCATACGCCCCTAATCTCCATTTAGCTGGTTTACAACCCGAAAAAATCATTTTCCTACGCCCCTAATCTCCATTTAGCTGTTTGGCAACCCGAAAAAACCGTCTTCCTACGCGCCTAATCTCCATTTAGCTGTTTGGCAAAATGTAAAAATCGTTTTCCTACGCCCCTAATCTCCAAGTAGCTGTATGGAAACCCAAAAAAATTGTATTCCTACGCCTCCAATTTCCTTTTAAATCTTTGGCAACCCGAAAAATCCTTTTCCTAACCCCTCAATCTCAATTTAGCTGTTTGGCAACCCGAAAAAAATCGTCATCCTACGCCCCTAATCTCCTTTTAGCTGTTTGGAAACCCGATAAATTCCGGAAACGATTTTTGCAGGTTGCCAAAAGCTAAATGAAGATTAGGCGCGTAGGAAGACGGTTTTTTCAGATTCCCAAACAGCTAAATGGAGATTAAGGGCGTAGGAAAACGACTTTTTCAGGTTGCAAAATAGCTAATTGGAGATAAGAAGAGTATGAAACCAATTTTTTTGGGGTTTCCCACCATGTAAGTAGAGATTGAGGGCGTAGGAAAAGGATTTTTTCGGGGTTGCCAAACAGCTAATAGGCGATCAGGGGCGTTGGAAATCGATTTTTCCGAGGGGCTATGCACTCCAGAATCACTGATGATTCTTTTGATTCTTTTTGATTCTTTTGTGATTCTTTTGGCAAATTTGAAGTGTTGAGAGTCTTTGATCCAATTTCAATTGATATATCGTTAAAAATAATATTTTTCGATGATTTTTATTTGATATGAAATTGATATTTTATTGATCATATTAATTTTTATGTGTGATTCTTTTAGTGATTCTGGAGTGCGTAGCCCCTCGGATTTTTCCAGGTTGCCAAACAGCTAAATGGAGATTAGGGGCGCGGGCGTAGGAAACCAATTTTTTTGGGTTTTCCAAACAGCTAAAAGGTGATTAGGGGCGAATGAAAACGATTTTTTCGAGTTCCCAAACAGCTAAATGGAGATTAGGAGCGTAGGAGAAGCATTTTTTTAAGGTTGCCGAGGACCTGAAATAAATTTAGGGGCGTAGAAAAACAATTTTTTTGTTTTGCCAAATAGCTAAAAAGAGATTAGGGGCGTAGGAAAAGGATTTTTTTGGGTTGCCAAACTTCTAAAAGGAAATTATAGGCGTAAAAAACGATTTTTTTGTTTTGCCAAACAGCTAACTCGAGACTAAGGGTGATGGAAAACGATTTTTTTGGGGTTTCCAAACAGCCAACTCCAGATTAAGGGAGTGGGAAAACGATTTTTCGGGGTGTCCTAACCGCTAACTCAAGATTAAGGGCGTAGGAAAACGATTTTATTTGATTTTCCAAACAGTTAAATCCAGACTAAGGACGAAGGAAAAAGATTTTTTTTTGGTTTTCCAAACAGCTAACTCGAGACTAAGGGAAAACGATTTTTCCAGGTTGCCAAACAGCTAAATGCAGATTAGGGGCGTAGATAAACAATTTTGTTCGGGTTTCCAACTGGCTTAAAGGAGATTAGGTACGTAGGAAAACGATTTTTCAACACACGGCGCAGAAAGTTCAAACTTTCTGATTTGTCCCAAACAGGGAGTTTGAACTTTCCTTGCCTCCTGTTGAAAAATATATTACACACGAGGGAGTGCAAAAATGAGCTAACCCTTAGCAAACCTTTGACATCAATTTCGGTTTGCTAAGGGCTAACTAATTTTTGACTCCCTCAGGTGTGTAAAATACTATTTTTGGGTTGCCAAACAGCAATATGGAGATAAAGGTTGTCGGAAAAGGATTTTTTCGGGTTGCCAAACAGCTAAAAGAAGATTAGGGGCGTAGGAAACCAATTTTTCAGGCGGGGTTTCGTGCGTGACGCGCACGACCCCTACGTCTCCACCTACAAACTATTATGCGGCTCGTTCGGGCAAAGTACCACAGAGCCTCCACTAGTGAAACAAAATACCGTTCCTAGCCCCTGATTCTCCCTTTAAGCTGTTTGGAAACCTCGAAAAATCATTTTCCTTGCTCCTCATACTTCTTTAAAGCTGTTTGGAAACCCAAAAAATTCATATTCTTTCACCTCAGTCTCCTTGGAAACTGTTTGGAAACCCTGAAAAATCATTTTCTCAAATCTGATCGTGTAAACAGCAAGTTTCCACGCGAGCTTACAAGCTTGGAAACGAGCCTTTTCTACCACAGTTTCGTTTTGTTTCTATGGAGAAACATCTAAACACGATTTGAAACGTGCGTTTACATGCCATAGTTTTTGTTTCCGTGGAATATATTGGTTTTTCTTGTATACAGACAAAAAAATCGAATTTATAACCAACAAAATTTATAAACAAAAAACACAGCACAATAATCGAAAATGAATATTTTTAATACGTATAATAATGATCATCCATCAAATTTGAGAAAGCACAGTCTTGTACAAGTAAGGGAAACGCGTCGTTTCCACGAGAGTTGGATGTTTCAGCACGAGACGAAGTCGAGTGCCGAAAAAATAGAACTTTTTTGGGTCTTCAAAATATTAATTGGTCATACACAAAATTGGTTATAAAAATATTAAAAAAAAAAAAACTAAAACATGCGTGGTTCCAAATTTATTCATGGACAACGGAATCGTTCACTACCTTTAGAAAATTAACTAAGAAGCCGTCTTTTTAAAAAATGATTGATAAAGTTCTCAAAATTTCGCTTCGAAAAGTTTATTTAACGGAAATATTGATGGCCAACCTCATTAGAAATTAACATAAGAAAACAACTACTAGAATTTTATTGGGATCTGCGTCTCGTACGGTGTGTCTTGTCCTTATAAGTGAACTTCAAATTTAAGAATTCGATGTATTAAGTCTTCTTTTGATGAAAGTATCAAAATGAAAATTTGAGATTCTAATTTAATAAAAAAAAAGGGCATGTAGACGGTAATTGAAACCGATTACTTAAGTTCTTAAATAAAATTAAGGATCAGGTAGAAAAGAGGGAGGTTAAAAAATGAGATTTAAAAGAAGGTTAAAGTAGAAAAGCTTTTTATTTGAGAAAAATCGAAGTGAGCTTTACCGGCAAGCGAGCAAGTCGTTTACTTTGGTGCGTCTAATGAAAATTTAAAAGGCGGTATTATTAAGGCGAACAGACGGAGAAGAGTGAGGGGGATGGTACTTCTTTAAGGAGACGCGCGAGTAACAAATTTCCAATTTGCAACTCTATTCTCGTAGACACGCGGAGACTTAGGGAAAGGGCGCATAGCATAGCAGAGAGAAGAGGTCACGGAAACTTACGCTTGTGAATGATGGGGACATTAGTTAAGATTACGAGCTCAGCCGACTCCTGAACTTTCATGAAGATTCAGCCACGGTCGCGCGCGAGCTCTATTTTTTACCCCCTCCCCTCTGTTCTTTTAAAAGAAAAGAAAAAAAAAAAAAAAAAGCAAAATACGAACGAGATGATTTTGTCTTGGTTCCGCTATTACCAGGGAATTTAAGCGTCCGACATGTACCATCCATTCCTCAAGAAGCAGCAGTGGGAGTATGGGTTAACAAATGATCGACCGACCGTCGTCGTCGTCTTTCTGTCTCTCGGCTCGGGAGAGTTATATACCCGTAGTGTGAGCCAGCCCCATCACGTAAAAGACTGATGGTTTCCATTTTCTCAGCCATGGAGCCGCGATTTTGATTTCCGCGAACCGATTCCCTTGTTCGACCGGCGCGCCGGCACTTCCCCATTTTCGAGCTGTCCCCGCAAAGATAGAAGTCTTCAATTTTATAAAACTCAACTGCAGTTTAATGGAAAACTCATCGTCAACTCGATATGCTTTTTAGCATTCGTTCTTTTATCCCGTAGCTCCTATTACAAACAAAATTTATTCCCAGCAGTGGAGCCGGCATTAATGAGGGTAACACGAGCGCGGACGTAACCCGAGTACAAAGCCGGCACGGGGCCGTGGTGCGAGAAGAAAAAATGCATGGCCCACCTTCCAAGTATTACTATATTAAGTAATACTTATTGTGTAAGGTCCTCGGCCTCAGCTGGCTGCTGCTTGGTGCACTGATTTGCACTGCTGAATTAGCTGTCGCGGGACGAACTAACGAAGAACACGCCCGCGTATAGCCTTATACCTGCTACTGCTGCCCGTGTTTGGTATGGTAATGTGCAATTAAAATGTAAATTAGCGAGGTCTAGGCAACGAGGACGAGCCTCTTAATTTATTTTTTCAATGTAGGTCTGTAAGTACATCTGTGGTTGAGCTAAAAAATTATGTGTAAGACTGCAGGTAATGAATTATGCGCCACGTCAGAAGCTTGACGATCCTTCTTGTAATAACGAGTTAAAATCTCCTTTTCTACTCCCCAGCTCTTGATCTCAATTCTCTCATTTTCATTCCTCTGATTTTTTTTTTTTTTTTTTTTTTTTTTTAGCTCTTCTTTGGGTATCAGACGTATAAATGACGTTTTAATTAACAGATAAAATGAGCAGCTGCTGATTTAATTTTACGCGGTTATAATATTATTTTCCATTCAAACTATACACAACGATTTCTCATAATTACTGCATTTAGTCGGCTTGCTTTTAAATTAATATTTAATCAGTAATTTGGTATTTGAGTGACCTCTTTCGTAAACGGAGATATTTAATTATAATTTTGTTCAATGGCAATTGAAAATTTTGAATAAGTAAAAAATTTCGCGTTAAAAACTCACAGGTGAGACGTGAATTGAATTTCAGTGGAGAGATTCATTTTAATATAATGGCGTAAAAAATTTCATATCAATTTTGAATTACCGAATAAAAATTACATTAAAAAAAAAAACTAATTTTTATTTTGAAGAGGTGTTAGAAGCTAAAACTGTTGGATGCTTATCTCGTTTGCCCTTGGGAGATACGCACGGCCCGGCAACAGTCCGGCCGGCGCGGTCGGTTCACCACCCAGGCTCTCGCCTCATCTCATATCTATACAGCCGCTTGAACATTTCATTCACTCGCTGTACCAACCCACTTGCTTCATTCATCTTCTTTTAGATGCACTCTTGCGTTTCTTACTCAGACCACTTGTTCCGACCCTTCGTTACACCCAAGTACGCTTTAATCATTCCGCTACCTCCGAGAAGATATTTTCTGGCTTTTATGACGTACACATACTTTTTTACGAATTTTTAATCTTTGAAGCATTCTTTTTTTTTAGAGCGCTAATTTTTTCTGAAATTTTTTATCAACTTTATCGTGGTGATTTAGCTTAGCTATAAAAAACAAGTGGAGGTTTAAATAATTTTTTTTTTAATTTTTTTACAGCACGTATCTTTTTTTACGCGAGAATAAATAGGTAGCTTATTTTTTTGAAAGGCTTAAAATAAGTTCTAGATAAATAGACTTTTTAAGCAATCATTCATAAATAAAGAGTTAAAATTTTTATATTATTTAGATCGAAGTTACGAAGTTGTATAATGTCACAAAAAGTAGATCCCTTGAAAATGTATTGTATAAAATAGTATTTAAGGAAGCTTGGCAGCGTAGGGGTCGTACCTAGCGGGGGCCCTTGCGGGTGCATGAAATTGAAAATAAGAAAAAAAGTATTTTTTTTATTTATTTTTATTAGTAAGTGATTATTTATCATTTTTAAACATATTAAAACAAAATTTAAGATAAAAATTTTTTAAAAACGTTGAAAAATTGCATGTTTTGAAGGTTATGTACCGCAATTTTCTATTTTTCTTGTAAATTAGTCCGATAATCTTAAATTTTTATAATTTTAAAATAATCTTCAAATTTTTATCTTTAAAATGACACCTGACTCGTAGTAAACTTGTGGATTTTGATGATTTGCCAAATTTTTAAATGTTTTTTTCCATAAGAGCCCATGTTAAAAAAAAAATTCTAAACTGATTTTTTTCTCGAAAACGAGTCCGACAACCATTGTTGTGTTAAACAGGAAAGTTGTTTGTCTTACTTCAAGGAATCTACAGGAATTTTTTGGGTTCTTACTTTTGGATTTTGAAAAACTTGCCAAGCCTCCTTAAGTACTTCTAAAATAATTTGTTTCTTGTTTTTATTTTTATTTTTTTCTAATTTGGCAAATATAATATTTATGGTTTTCTTATAAAATTTATTTTTAGAGTCATTTAATAAATAGCCATGTTTCCAGAACAATTTTGTTTATTATTCAGATCTAAAGCAATTGATAAACAACTTTTTTCATTCTAAAGATCAACCCGACCGTAAAAAGTGGAGTGAGTGATATAACGTACAAAAAAAAGAAAAACTTTGAGAGTATATTACGTATAAAAAAAAAAAAAAACGATAAAGTAAAAAAGTGTAAAAAATTTGTGCGAATTATTCAGGTACAGGGTTTAAAAATAAAGTTAGTGCGGCGCTCGTGTATCGGAAAAAATGAAGGCAGAAACAGTAGCATATGTTGTTGAAAATAGGCAATTTTGTTGGAAAAAGAGGCAAATTGACGAGGTCCGTGCAAAATCCATAATTAATCGGAGGGAGAGATGCTTGCACGGCTAAGATAAATGGCCTAATTTCGAGGGATGTGTTCCATCCACCGCGCCAGGTGAATTGGTGGCGAGTTGTTGAGTCGTTTTTTTTTTTTTTTTTTTTTTTCATTTTGCCAAAACCGTTCGTCACGCGTTAACACGCGCGCCTATATTTCCCCGGAGTGCGCTTTTTTGTAGTCACGCAATAATTGTTTATCAGCTTTTTCAGCATCCGTCTCGGCTGATTTACGCCAGCTCTTACGTTAAATGTACGGTTATTGTCGGTTAAACTTTTCAGTCTATGCGTACGAAAAATATTTATTTACGTCAAATTTTTATAAGCAATATCAACATTATAGATTTAATAAAATTTAAGATTAGTTCATTTAATACAATGTAAGATCTCTTTATTTTTAAATCGTTACTAAATTTTATGTGAGTCTAATTCTATCATTAGAATATAAATTTGCTGCATGAATAAATTTTAATTTTTGAAAATTGCAAATTGCTTTGAAAAACTTGAAAATAAAGTTTTGAAAAATTAATGAAGTTATTTACCTATATACATACACCACAACTATAAAATAAAGAATACAGTACTGATGATAATGATGATTTAAAGAAGGTAAAGGAGATGAGTAGCAAAGTCAACGATAATACGTTCGATTAGACAAAAGCAGCAAGGCTTGCGAGGAAGATCACGATAAGTCAAGGGAAGTGAAGGGAGAAAGAGAAAGGCAGAAAGTCAGTGATATATTAGAAATTGGGAATTTTTCCGATCGTCTGCGTACGTTATCTATCGTAACCGGGGGAGCTTTGGGTTTCCGGGGCTGCAGGAGAAACGGCCAAACCCATGTGATTAAGTGACTCTCAATTTAATGTTATCTTTATTCAGTTTGCAATTTCACGGAAGTCGCCGAGCCGGGAGGATAGTTAATTTTGTGTCCATTTATTCCACCAGCTGCCGGAATTCCGGTAGAGGACCGACTCCCATTGGTTACCAACATTACACAGTCGCATGCGCATTGGGCCAGCTGGAATTCGGCATTAAAAGTTTATCCCGAAAGTCACACACACGAGCGCCACTTTGGAATTCCCACATCGTGTCTAGGTAGAGAGGAATTCCGCTCAAGAGCGGAACGCTTGTATGTATCCACTTTTTTTTTCCTCCCGCCGCGCACCAACTTTTTACGCACGAATTTGCGAAAGCTGCCGTTCGAAAATGCACGGACGCCGCGAGAGAAAGAAAGGGAGAAAGACGTGCGGCTGTGCCGAGCAAAAAGTTTGCGCGTTAAAAGTTCCTTCGCGCGGAGGCAAGATAGGCTCCTTAAATCGAGAAAAAATATTCGCCCCCAAAACTCGCGATATTTCAATAAGAAAATAATCCCGTTTAATTTCTACAGTAGCTGTATAAAATATGTCGCTAAATGTTTAAAAAAAAAAGCTCGTCAAGGTTGAGCTACTCGCGCATTGTGTGCCCAAGTAAACATGGAAAAGCGCCGAGGCAGGAGATATTGCGGGCTTGTTTACCGGCGGTGGTACGAGCAGATGTTCCGTCCGAGCTGGAGGCGTTCGTCGCGCATTCCTTCTGAAAACTTCTATTTACTTGCAACTCGCAGCGAAACCAACTTTCTTTTTTCACTCCTCCCTCCCCAACTTTATATTTTCCAGCTTGGACGACGCATTCGCTCAGAAAAGAGTTCTCCTCGCATCTCAATATCACTGCGAGCTCGCTCGTCCGTTCCACCCCCACCCCCCGCAGGCAGTTTCCGCTATTTGCCTGCGCTCTTCAAACTTACATTATCACTAAAAAAACTTCTAACTGCAAGCTGCCGTGGTCCTTGTTAAACTGACACTGTATGTTACTGTATCCTTACTTTCTTATTCGTGTATTGTTTAATTGATAAAAGCACACAAGAAAAATAAAAAAACTAAAATGTAAGCGGAGATGAGGTGTTACTATTTATTCTTTGCAGTAGGGAAAACGCAACAGAAATTTTCAAGTAACTCCAATGGAATATATATTCTTTAAATTTTAATTTTATCTTATCTTTCAAAATGACTGCAAAGCCATTACACTCAAACAAAAGTGGGAATCCATATTGTACTCTTACTTCAACTGAAAACAAATAAAAAATTAAATTAAATTATTCACACTCAGTAATAAATAATGGATGAAACTTTGCGGTCCAACCGAAAATAAAGTTAATGTATTCACTGTCTCTTAACTAAAAATAAACTTAAATTAATTGATATTAGTTGTGAACGATTGGAAAACAATTTTATTTTTATTTTCATCGAATTTAACGCTTTTTTCATACGGCAAAAAATTTGGTAATTATTTGTTATCGCAATTGCTATAAGTAAATTTACACAAAGCGTGACGTAAAATAATTAAATATTAATTCCCGCGATGCATTAGTATGTTGATTCAAACTCGGATGCAACATGAAAAAAAAAAAGGCTAATGGATTTAAAATCAGAGGGAAGAATTTTAATACGAACATTGAAAGCGCGGGCGAGATCGATGGTGATCGAAGGGTAATAAAGATTCTCGAACACGCGCGAAAATTCATCCGGGTTTACGGCATTAACGTGGGATTGGAGGAAGGGTAGCAAAAAAAATCGAGGGTCGTATAATGAGCGCGAAGAGCCAGACTGAGGAGGAGGAACGGATCGCATAAATTAGGGAGTCGCGTCGACGACGGGAATCCAAAGCACTTTAGAAATTAGCCACATAATCCATCGAGTTACCGATGTCCCACAGATACGATGGTACACACACGAGCTTGCATAATGTATGCTTCGCCGCTCGGTTTCTTCCTTCCTGGCTTCCCGCTCGTTAGCGTAGCTCTTGTGCCGTATTTCCCTCACGAACGCGATAAATGTTAAAAATTTATGACTCCAGCAGTAGAACAAAGCGTAAAACTGCACTCGCTGGCTTCGATTTACCAAAACCCTTTGTGTTTATCCCCTCATCCCTGTAATTGCAGCCCGCACGTACTGCCGTCAAATTCATTCTTTTATTCTTTTCACTTGACTTTTCGCTTCATGCAGGGCCCTTTGAGCTGAGGAAGATTTAAATTCGTTATTCTTCGTTTTTCGCCTGGGTACTTCTCGGTTTAGTGCAAACTTTTGATTACCCGCATATTCCGTGGGATTCCAAGGGCGAAGACTGGAGGGAAGAGAATAAGAGGTGGGTGGGTGTATGGCTAACCAAAATCTCGGCCCGAGGCAAGGCCAGAAGACGACTCGGGGGGGGGGGGGGGCGAAGAAGCACTCGGCAAATATTTGACACTCGAAATTCGAGGGCAAACGAGCCTGCAGAGGAACAAAAGAAGAGAAGCAGGAGCCCGCTTGCGCTAAAGGTTCAACTTATTCGCAAAGCTCTCTATTGGCATTCCGGGGCAAAGAGCGTGAAAATTTTCAAAAGATACATAACGATTGAGAGAGCTTTAATGTCTTTTTAATATTAAGCACAATTTTAAAAGAAAGAAAGAGGATTTTTTTTTTAACCTTTTTCACACGTGCGATACCTTTTTGGCGCATATAAAACGACTTTTACACTATGCAGTGACTTGCAATATTCAAGTTTTATACGGCTCGGGCATGACTTTGGCGTGGGTGCAGCAGTGGCACACTGCAGCAGCAAACCCACGTCCTATACATATGTATAACAGACGAGACGAAGTAGAATAGAACGTCGGTATTCAGCTAACTTAGAAGTAGTATCACGGAGACGCAGTCCTCTTCGACGCAACTTGGGGAGCGGAACAAAGTTTTGTCCTCCCCCCCGTACCCTTTCCCTCTAACGCACGCACCACTACAAATGGCAAGTAGGTCGAGCATTGACTACAAGATAAAAAAGCTCTTTTTTTTTGTGGGCTGGGGTGGAGGAAAAAAAAAGCAAAGAAAAAAAAGCATTTCCGGAAATTCCGGCGGGGCGCACGCGCGCGCGGGAGAGTGGCTCGTTAGCCGGGCTAAAAGAGCGCAAAAGACTACAACTCCGAACGAGAATTAAGGGCTGATTTGAATGGCTGCCACGCGGTTTTATGCGAAGGAGAAGTGCCTCCTGTACGTAGTACCACGCATCAAAACAAAAGTCCGCGCTATATACACAGCCCTTTTTGCATCACCACTTGCCGTGCAGCACCTACCCCGCGCAAAAGCTCCAAAAGAACACTTTGCCTGATTAATCTTAAAGCTGAACCTCCTGAAAATACCTACTCAATTTTATTAAAAGTAAACTTATTATTGATATCTGGTGATACCACAAGGTTAACGAAAAAAATAAATTCGAGTAAACTGTCTGGAAAATAGAAGAAAAATAATATTTGAGTATAACTCGGTAGATACTCTTGAACTAAAAAGGAGAGCCTACACCCTGGGAGTCACCGATCCTAACGAAACTTTGGGGATTGTTTTGTCAAATCCAAAAATTAAGAAATCCATCAATAATTCTATCCAATGGGGCCTTCATATCGATTTGCCATATAGCTCATATGGCATTTTTAGCACTTTTTCGGTTTTTTAGCTAATTTTTCAAAAATTCCTCTTCAAAGCCTATTACACTTACAGAATTCTGCAACCTCTCATTATCCTTGTTTTTTCATTTACTTTCAAGGAAAGATATTCTTAACTTTACTTTTGATGAGTTTGACCCTGTGCTGAGAGGATTTTTAAAAGCATTTTTTAGGGTTTTTTGGTTTTTGAGGTTCAAATAAACAATTATAATCATTTTTTGTATCAGAAGAAAAGAGTCGATAAACTATACCAGCTGAGTACTGCACGACTGCTAAGCTTATCTGATTTAAGTTTTGTCTTACTTTTTTCAGTGATTATTGAAAAATCATATTATTTTCTTTTGAAATTCCGAAAGTTTCAATCTACTTATTTCTTACTTGTAAAGTAGTATTGTTTGTACAGTTTAAGCCCTTTTGCTTTGTTTCATTGAACCAACGCCATCAATCGAAACGCCAGGGTTTTATTTTTCAGCGAACCAAAAACACAATGAAACTTTTCTGGTGTAAAAATTAGCACGAAAAAAAAAAAAAAAAGAAGGAATGTGGCAAGAATGGAGAAGCAAAGAAACAAGTCTCCTACTTTGAGATTAAAATATACTTGTGGAAGGGCGAGATTGGATTTGTGAAGAAGAGCATAAAAAAGGAATTAAAAACAGGAAAAAAAAAGAAACAAGAACGATAGGAGAGAAAAGTAGAGAAACAAGCAAGGGGGGGATGTAAAAAAAGGGTAGTGGAACAAATAAATGAAACAAGAAAATTTAACGAGCCTTTGCAGCTGCAAAAGGAAGAAAAAAAAAGTAAAAAAGTAGGCAATAGAGTAACAAAACTGAAGCTAATAATTTAGTCAGACAACGCGGGGGGGGGGGGGGTTATATAGCAGCGGGATCCGAAGCTCAGGTAGGCAGACCGGGAAGAGAAGGGAAGGGGGGGGGGTGATACCAACGTGTTTTACGTACGCAGCTTGTATAACTTTACATCGTAAAGCCCGAAGTTATATATATTCCCTTCTCTCATACGGTACGTGCCGCTAGGCTCGTATTTGAACAAGCCAACTAATTTCCTCGGATCCCTCACTAAAAGCTACACACGTTATGGATACTTACTTTTTAATTTAGCCCTAGGGCAGCCGTGATGGATTTTGAATCATCGGGTTGGCTCGCCGTTCTTTGAAGCAGCTGCGAGTCCGGCGCTTCTTGCTGTAACTGCAAGCTCGGTTATTAGACGCTCAGGTTGGCCGTGTTTCATATTTCTTTCTCTGGTGTCCGACAACACACGTAGCAGCACCGGTGGTCAGCCAACGGATAGTAGCTGCTCAGTTTTCGTACGTGTTGCGGGAGGAAATTAAACCGAGCTGAAACGAGTTGTCGGCTAGCCAGCCAACTGAAATTGTGATGCTGCTCCTTCACCCCAAAAAAACGCTTGTTTGCCGATGTGGGCTTTGCACTTTATTTTTCGCTTGATTATCATCCTCCTGTTGTACTCCTGCATACTCTACTGTAATTTATATACCCTCTCGAATTAAAAGCGCTGAGCGAAGCAGATACTTACGTGACTGGAAGATCCAACAAGAGTCTGTTGAACTTAACTTGTCCTTATACCCATGAGGGATCGGTTAATCCTTTTTTAAGGCCTCGCCTCTTTTTTTTTCGTTTGCTTCAAATTTTTTAATCCTAATGTTTTTTCAATTTTTTGATCTTATAATTTTTTAATAAAATTTAAATATAGGTATTAAAATCAAACACAATAAGAGGTATTATAAACTATAATTTTTATTCTTGTCAGCTGTTTTATCTTTTAGCATAGTCAACTTGTTCTTAAAAAAATTTCGTTTACAAATTTACGTTTTTACGGTATACGTGTAAGTGTCATCACAAAGTTTTACCACAGATATTACTTCAAAATATTTTTCTTGTTTTACAATACTTTTACAATAAAGTGATAGCTATTTATAATTTATAATCGTTGTGTATATTTAAATTCAAATTTATATCAAATAATTATAAACAATTAAGAGCGAGATGATTTCCGAATCGATGAAATTTTCATTTTTATAAACCTTTTCCAGAATATTTTCAGTAACTGAGTTTAGAGGTTTTACAAAATTTATCATTATAATAACTAGAACCATTCTCTGCAATAAAACCTTGAGCCAAAAATAATTTGATGCGTATGTCACAGGACACGATCTAATTGTTTTAACGTTAATTTGCCATAATCTCTCAAAGAATATTTTAATTCCGCTAATAGCTATATTCTCTTTGCGCTCATAAGCTATCAAAAAAGAAACACTTTTAAATGGATTTAATAACTAAGACAAAATTTTTTTTAATCGGATCACTTATGGCTTTTCATATGTATATTATAGTCAGCACATCATTTTAATTCGGTTCTATAAGTAGTATTTCGTTGAATTCAAAATTTATTAGTAAATAGTAATTTAAAAAATTAACCTAACTTATTTTATTTAAATTAAGTACGTATTTTTTTGATAGTTAAAGAAAATTATTACATTGGCACAAAGAAAAGATTCAAAAAAGGCAGTATTGCCCGTTGAATTTTTCAATAAATTAAAAAAAAGGATTCCCTGCTTCAGTTAGATAATAATATTTTGACTACTGAAAAACAGTTTTAAGGTTTACTTTAGTCAAAGCATTACTACGAAGAATAATCTAATTTTTTTAAATACTCAATAAAAAATTCTTGGTTCAAATTACAAACTAAATGGAAAAAAATTCTTATCAAAACTGAATTTACAGCAAAAAATTAATTTCAGGTTGATTATTTTATACATAATTTATAAAACTAAAAATGAACAGATAAAATAACATGCTTTTTCTTTATCAGTCATGGTTTTTTTTTGTACCGATGTATTAAAAAATGTATTCAGTTATGTACAATTGTTTTTTAAACAAACTTTACATTAGTGTTTAATTAACTACACTAATACGTTTGAGTGAGTATTCGCTAAGAAGGATTTTAAAACTATAAATATAAAGGTGCAAAATAAAAAATATATTTGAAATTAAAAAGTTTAATTAATTACCTATAAAAATCAGTAACTTTTGATCGTTCAATTGTAAGTTAAATAAATTAAACATTTATCTGTCACTATAACACACTCAGTAATTATTAAATTTTTTTTCTAACAACGAAAAATTTATGCATTTACTGTATTATTAATTTGTATAAAATGAATAAAGTAATATCGATTAAAAGTTAAATAAACACTTGGCACGTTTATTTATTTTTTATTGTATTGAACTTCTGTTTAGTTTTATTGCACTTTTTAAAAATTTTGAAAATTACCAGCTTATAAACAGTGAAGTACAATATTTTAACTTACAACAAAGGTGAAAACATTTTCTTAAATCCTATTTCAAAAATTTTAAATCAACTTGTTTTTTGTTAAAACTTGAAAGATGTACCATGTCTGTACATTGACCCTTTTTTCAGCCTCACATTTAAAAAACATTGAAATATTTACAAAATACTGATACATTTAAAAAAAGTTTCATTAATAATTGTAAGTTAAAAGGGACATTTTTAGAAATGGCACAAAAAAGTCAATTCCTTAGTCGCAGCACCATTTAAATTAGTGACGATTAGAGTTTAGTTTAAAAATAATAACAACATATTATGGATTTAAAGTTACTCACGTGCAAACTTGATTGTCGAAAAAGAAGTGAGCTTTTGGCCAAAACTTTAAGGGCCTGCTGCATCACGTATACGTATCAAAATACATAAAAAAACTTAACAATCTTGTTGCATGCATAAAAAATAAATGAAAAAAAAAAAATGTTAAAAAAATTACAAGTTATTACGTAAGTCTTCGTCGTCTTTATTCAAGGCTTGAACGACTTGAGGCCTGTGTCAACGGGGATTTTGAACCATTTTTAGAGGATCTCGCATGTAGCGTGCAAAGACTTCTTTTTTGAAGGTTTCGAAGTGCTTACGGTTGACGGTGTTTTGTCGTTCGCGCCACGATGGTCGACTCTTACGTGTCTGAAGGCCCCAGTGAACCGTAAAAGTTGGCGATAGCACCTTGAACTTGTAGCCAGCAACGTACATCTCGTAAACCTGTAATTAGAAATTTACCATTTATTGAAAAACTAACATTTAAAAAAATCAAAGCTCAAGGTATCGGGCCTAAAACACGCGGAAGTGTAAAAGGGTAAAAGAGGAGTTGTAATGATGCATAAAAGCCCGTATAATCGGTAATAAGTCTCGCATCAGCAGCATCAGCAGCATCAGCAGCAGCGGGCTAGAGAAGACAAAGCTTATGTCACAGTGCGACGCGAGCTCATCACGTGCGGTGCAGCGAGATAAAGCAACGTCGTCTGCCACGTACGAGCATAATGACTCCTCCTCCTACTGGTTGCAGCTGCCAGAGGCGGCTCGATTGTTTTGCCGTGCACAGTGGGCCGCTAATTGAGATATGCTCGCGCCTGGATTAATCCGTACGTGCCAACTCTCGTCTGCCAGTGCATTGTGTGCTGTGCTACTCCTGCAAGCCAAGACGCTGCTTCGCGATTCGAATACCCGTCAGGCCTATCCTGCCCGAGCTGACGTTTAGTGCATGCGCGCCGCGTCAAGAATAACTCACCCATTTTCAACCTAATTTACTGTCTACTTATCCTTTTTTCTTTTTATTTTTATTTTATTTAAATATTTAGTTTTGTTTTGACCGTTGAATTTACGTTACCTGAGCAAATGTTTTGACCCGTTAACTTCCAAAGTAAATCTAAAGACCTATCTTAATTTGAGCTTTTATTATTATAATTCAACTACTTATACACACAGTCCACAATTTCAGTTTCCATTAAGACCTTCTGAAAAATTTAGTAGACGAGCTATCGAAAATTTAGTTTCGTATTGAACCTTAAAAGCTTCTGCCTCGACAACGACTGTCTATTAAAAAATCATCTAGCTCATAAATGGAATGGATCAAATCAAATATTATCATAACTAAATTAATTATATGATCAAACAGTTTTTAATGATTGAAATATGCAGTGGTCCCGACTCCACCTTCTATAGAGTTTTAATGTGAATTAATCCAAAAAACACAAAATAGATTTTTGATAAAAATTCACAGAATCCCTAGTTAAAAGGAGAAAAAAAGAACTCTTCTCAGTTAAAAGATTAAAAATTTTTTTAAATCTGTAAGATATACATATTTTAGTTTTTTAATAATAGGTATCTGGAAAAAAAATTTCAACTGATCACTAATCTTTCTGATTATTTTTTTTTAAGATTTACAGGAATTATTATTTTTTTTTTTAATTTACTAGATAAAACTTATTACTTTCTTCTCATTTCAAACAATCGTGAAAGCTCTTTTATAAGAGAAAGTTTTCCTTAGGCTATTATACAGGTTTTTTTTAGTTCTTAATGGCAAAAAAATTAAGCACATTCAAGTGTACCGAAACGTAAAAAAACTGTAGCGATTATCATAAGGTAGCCGACCGAGGTGCTGAAAATAAAATTCCGAGGCTCATGAACGTAGGATCGACCGTAATTTCGTAGTCGTTTAGCTGGCGCTAGTCGTTTAATGTAAATTCGCGCAATTTTCGTGAAAGAAGACGTGTGTATAGGTAATCACGAAGGGAGAGTTGACGACTAGACTGCTCCTGAGAAAAATAAATGAAAGCAAACGTCTCGGAAGGATAATGGCGCTTGTTAGCTCTTGCCGGTAATTTAGTTGATTTAAAAAAAAAAGCTCAAATAAAAGTACGTGGCCCGTCACGAAATCCGTAAAATAAAATGATACGTTAAAGTAGGGAGCTTTGGTTTACTGGTTATAGAAGACGTGACAAGCCGTGAAACTCATTTCACAGCCGCAGTTTACGCGCAGGTTTAGGAAAGACGCGAGTTACTAAAGCCAGGAGGGGAGTAGGAGGAGGAGGCCATGCCTACCTGGGTGTTTCTCGTGTAACCGTAGCCCATAAAACGCTCGTCATGCGGGGGCGCCACGTCCCTTGCCACGTAGAAGGGCTCGTACAGGAACTCAAAGTTCGTAACGTCGTGGCTCACGTACGCCTTTCCGACGCCTCCGCTGCTTCCTCCCGCAACCAGATGCTGCTGCTGGGCTTTATGGCTCCCTTTGGCCACCGGCGGCGTCGTCGGTGGTACTACGTCCAACATCCACCTGGAAACAAACAACGGGATAACTTTTACATCAGTTGTCACGCTAGATAAGAATCTCGCGGCTTTCTTTATTACCTCGTAAAGTTCGTCGCGAACTGATTGTGGATGAAGACTTTCTGATGGAAGGGCCTGGCCAGGCCCTTTTTGGCCAGCCTAATGAGCTCGCTCTTGTTTTGGGGGAAACGAACCCGACCTTCCAGCTCGTAGGTAGGTATGACGTAGGCGCACTTGTCGCACTTGTCGTTTCGCAAGAACTCCTCGAGGACAAGGCTGAGATTCGTGCTCGGGACTATGTCGACGTCGGTGAGGAAAACGTAGTCGCTGTGGCAGTTCTTGCGAGCCAAGTTTCGCATGTGGTTCTGCGGGTAGACGTTGCGGACCCTCCAGCTAGACTGGTCGGCCGACATGCCGCGCATCATCTGATTCAGAGTACCTTCGGGCTTGCGGCAGTCGAGAAAATCAGGCAGCGGGTAGTAGCGAGGCTGCTGACGGGGTGGCCGATTCCTAGGCACGGCTAACGAAAAAACAACGCGCTCCCTGATAGGTTCGTAACAGCGGCGCATGTACTCGAGGTACTTTTGAAGAACCTCGAATTCCTCGTCGCCAGCGACGAAAATACCGACGCTCAGAGGACCGGACCACTGGTGAACCACCTGAACTAGCGAGTGAAGTTTCTCCAGGGAACTTTGGGTAGCTAGACAGACTTTTGAAGTCTCCGAAAGCTCGACAAAACGCGAACCGGTCATGATGGTGTCGAAAGTGCGGTACAATCTGCGTGAGTCCCAACGTCCGAGCCTGATGTCCAGATTCAGGGAGCTCGGTTCGTCCATCATCGCGAACTCCTGGGAACCTCCCGTTGCCGATATCGACGAGGAGTAGATTCTCTGCGTCTGGCAAGGCGCGAACTTGCGAGTTGTGATCTGTGGCTCATCTTTGAGAAGCGGTACCGTCTTCAGTTTCAAAGACAAGGCCGAGGACAAAGTGCGTGGTCCACTACAGTTTTCTGGCTGGAGCAGTAGAAAAGTCAAAAAGACGTTCGACAACCCCAGAACGATAACGCATATCAAGCCAAAATTCCTTGGACGGCATCCCAACTGGAACAAAAATTTTAAAGTTGCTTTTAATATCTTCATTCAATCGCGAAGTAATAAAGTTGCCAGACAAAGGAGAGAAAAAAAAAGCATGTTTCAGCAGCTATTCGAACGCGATAAGTTTGAAGCCTGTTTGAAAAATTTTTGCGCTTACCGGCCCGCCCCCGCAGTTAAGTATAGCAAGAACCCTGGTGATTCACAAGAAACTCCCCGACAAGGTAATTAGCACGACATAAAACGTCACGGTAGCAGCGGCAGGCAGCCTGCAACTGCAATGGTTCGTTTCATTTTTTTTATTCTACCTCCTCTCGAGAAAACTTTCTTCGTCACAATAGCTGCCGCCCACACGACCTACTCGAAAACGACCGACAAATTTAACTCATGCACACACCAGCCACCATGAAAATGCCCCTTTTATTTCATTATTTCTGCTTTTTAACTTTTTCTTCCATTCCCCCTTTCCTTCGCTTTTTTTTTCCATACGTTGCCAAGCACCAGGCATTGTTACAAATCAAGACCGAGTGTTTCGGGTGCACGCGGGCAAAAAAATAGTCGGGCTCGACGAACTCTTGAGATTCATTAAAAACAAGTGGATAATCCGAGCAAAAAACATCTGATAATTACATTTTTTTTCCCTTCTAACTGGGAATTAGTATTTTTATTGCTTTTTTCTCGTTAAAAAAGTTTTGTTTGTAGGCAAAAGCGCAGTTTATTTTGATTATTAGTATGCCCTGATTCCCTCAGTTAACTTTTTATTATTTTCGTTCTGATTTAAACTATAACCCTCGAACAATGAAAAGTCATTTGAATTTTTACTTTTTTTTCACGATAGTGTTTTGGATTACGTATTAAGTCGATCGTTTATTTTGAAAACAGAGTAGTTTCCAGGTAAAAATCGATCTTTTTCTGAACTTTACTTAACAAAATGACTTGTCCAACTTATAACAATCCATCTTTTTTAAACGCAGTTTACTTGTTTTTTTTACTAAAAAATTTTGTAACTTTGGCTGCTGTGAAATTCACTAAAAAATGCATTCTCCACAAAAATTTGTCAAATTTCTGTACATAAAGATTAAAAAAATAATAAATTATGACAATCTCCAATGGAAAAGACGGAATGAATGTAATCATTACAATGGTCCGCTCATTTTACTGAAACTGTACATGCATTTTTGCAAAAATAGGTATTGTCCCGCTTCATTTCAAACGTAAAATATACCTATCAAAATTTTTGTAGTTTTTATGATGACCCTTTTTGATGGTTGGTTCTCATATCTTTGAACAAAAAAGAAAAAAACCATTCCAAAGGTGCGTTCGGAAAAAAAAAGAATAAAACATGAAAGATGGTACAAAAATATAGTGTAGGCGCTTTTAGGTGGATGCACCTCGTTTCGAGAGCCTTGACCGACTTTTATGGAAAACAGATATCAAATTTATCGTCGTGAAAAAAGAAGAAAAAATTGGAATAGGTGCACGAAGCAATAAAGAAATAACGACGCAAGATTCCATTTTAAAATCCTCCTCTAAAAAAGCAGGGGGGGGGGGGAGAAAAAAGCTACAGCTTACTCGGCAAAAAGCTGCGCATCTGAATCATTCGATCGTTTCAGGCCACTTTATTATAAATTTTTTCACAGCTCGAAGTAAACTCATAACTTAACGAAAAAAAAGAGAGAGAGAGAAACTTCAGCGACGCTTTAAATATGGCTCCACTCGGAATGTAGCCTCGGCTCGATACAGAGATGCACGTGCAGATAAGGACGGAGCGAAGCAGTGTGTAACTCATAGCGAGCGCAGGGACGACGATAACAAGCTGAGTTGGCGTGATCAATCACTCGGCGCGTCGCTTCCGAGGCAAATCGTCCCTCGAGCAACTGCGACGTTTTGGCGGTACGGTCCACTGCTTGCCCGCCCGCGCGACAGCTGGTTATGCTGCAGCAACATCCTCGGAATTGCCGCTGTGCAGGCCCAGACGAGACATCGGGCTAAGGGGATCAGCTAACTGCTATTGCAGCTTACGCAACTCATCCCCAAACTCTCCTCCCACTCCTTACCCTGCCTTCGGGATTGTACACCGGGGACCTCTTCAATGTATACAAACTGCTATTAATATTCAAGCGTTTAATTGAAACGTCACTTTTTTATATCAGCAATAATCTATCAGCCGTATGAGGAGCTTTTTTGAAGTTCTCATTTAACCCTCAGCCGATTGCGTATTTCATAAGAGCTCTAGAGGTTTTAATCACATCAGCTTGATGCAATATATTGAGTTGAAGCAATATAAAGTTTCCCTTTTAAGAGTATAAAATGATTGAATATTAAAAATTTATTCCGATTTGGTTATCGAAAAATATATGTACTTATTTTACTTTTTCACCAGCAGCAGACCGTTGGACTGATTAAAAATTTCATAAGTTCAGAGAGAGTGAGAGAGGAAAAAAAAAGTATACGAAGAGGGAGGATTTAATATTACAGATTGAAGCTTCAAGATCGGTGCAGTGGCTAAACTGCAGTAAACTGAGTGGAGAAACGCAGGATATCGGAGGATTAAATGAACAAATGAAAGTCCGAACGGAAAAAAAAAAGAAAGAGTTTAATATAAAAGTGGTTGAAAGAAGAAGAAGAAGAAGAAAAAGAAGAATCAGGTTTCTGAAAGTACCGAAAGCGAGTGCCGGCAAATTAAGCTCCAGGATGAGGAATCTCGCAGCGTCGAGGAGTCAGCAACTGGTTGCCCAGTTGCCCGCCCGCGGACCAGCCACCCGAGGAAGTATAAAACAAGGGATTGCGTTTGCGAATAAAAGAGCAGTTCGTCGCGATGCAGAACCGGACAAATGAAAAAAGTTGGCTGGCTCACGCGCCCGAGCCCGCAGACGAAGGCTAAGAGAGAGAGAGAGAGAGAGGAAAAAGCTGCCTTTTGAACGAAAGAAAATAACCAGTTGGTGTCATTTTTAATTTAGCCGGCGTCTAGGAGAGCTGCTTGTGTCATTCCCCGGCTCGGAAGTTAAAAAAGAAGGACCGGCCGCGTGCAGCTTAGAAAGAACGTCGCGTAATTAGAGTCGCGCGACCCGGATGAGCGAGCGGTAACGCCCCAGTTGTAATTGCTCGCTTCCAGTAAGCTGAGATTCGCCTGAAGCTGAAAAAAAAATAAAAATAAAAATAAGAAGAAGAAGAAGAAGAAGAAGCAATGCACGGACAAAATAAGCATTCATCGTAGTTGGAAGAGGGCGAGCTACGCAGGTTATACCTTTTTAATGAAGAACCGAGCTTTTGCTTTCGCAGCAAGCCGCGAATTCAACTTTAACCTCTTTTTCTTCTTTTCAGGAGCGATTTTCAAGAGCAGCCAAGGTGTGAATAAAAGTGTAAAGCGAACTGATAAAAACTCGTGTGGAGAGGGACGAATAATCCGCTGATTAAAATCGTGAAAATCGGCAAAGACCGATTCAAACTTTATAATGGGAGCTTTGCCGAAAGAAATAGCCCCGAGGACTTTGGATTCTCAATTCGTCTCTTACTTAGCTTCTCGTCGTGGCTCTAGAATAAACTCAATACCCATTGATTACTGGTGCAAGTAAGCAGCACTCCAAAGCTCCCTCTACGCGAATTGGAAATGCGCGCACCTTTGAGACTCTTCTTTTATCTTCGGACTATTTCTCTTTTACTATTTTTCTCCTCTGACGCCCACTGCCTCTGCTGCTGCCTCTGCTGCTGATGTCAAATGCGACTTTTCTTACACTCTTTCTCTTTCATTCTATTTACTTCCCAAAGATCCCATTTTTCTCCTCACTTTCTCGTCTTTTGATGTATTATACGAAAAATTTGAATGACTTTTTCTTGAATCTCCGAACCCTATCATTGTTGAGTTCTTTTCCTTAAATATTTTATCTATTTTATGCAGCTTGACTTTTATTTTATTTTTTTTTTTACTGTCAATTCTTACCCCGTGTTCATCCGTTAATGACTGATAACTCAGTTATTAAACTAAATAACATGCGATTTAGTATTGCTACTTTAAAAAAATTTTAGTGATTATTTCATCAGAATTAATATAAAGGTCGTAATTTCGCCAACTGAATAAAAAAGATCAATAAAAAAATAAACTTATTTTTGTGATTAAACGTAAGTAGATTTGTAATTCCATCAAAAATCGTGATTTTTGATCCGTCAATACGGTTTTTTTTATAATCTCTAAATGACCGCACAGCCTTGGGTCATAGCAAAATATACAGAAGCTCAAACCAATCTTTTGGCGACTTTTTCTCTCATTTTTTTTCAATTTTCATTGAAATTTAGTTGTCCTAATAATGTCAACTTAATATATTGGTCATTTAAAGATCGATAAAAATTTGTTAGTACGAAACGAAACTTAGATACTTACTTCAATTTAATTCTAGAATTCAAAAATGAAAAACAAATTTTTTTCTTTACGTATTAAAAGCAAATGACATCTATCCCAGGAGAATAAATATTTTTAGAACAAGGGGGTGCATTTTGATCGCGATTTTTCAAGATGTTGAAAGCTTTTCAATTGGAAGAATGTAAAATATTCCCGACAAACAAAAAAAGGCTTAAAAATTTCGTCCACAGGCAGCAGTGGAACAGCGAGAAAGTATCATTGTGAAAAAAATTCGATCGGCATTTTTGAAAAGTTTCTCATGCTTTTAAAAGCTGTGCTTTTTGAAAATTCAAAAAAACTCATTTGAAGCGAAACCTTTATTTTGGAGCGCCGTAAAATCCCAATACTGTAGAATCGAAGAGTTCGAACGGAATAAAGAGTACAAATGCAAAATAGAAAGGTAAAAAATGGAACGAACGAAAGAGGAGGAAGCGAGCTGATGAAAAAAAAAACGGGGGGGGGGGAGGAAAAAAAACAGAATCCAACACGAGGCGCTGGTAGCAGAAACTTGATTTCGCGTCGTGGCGAGAAATAGAAAAAAAGGGGGAGGGGGCGGGGGGTAAAAATACATATAGAAGAAGGCGCGGGAGCATTGCAGAGAGTTTTGCCCGCAACGTCAAAGCAATTCGTGCGGTTGCAAATGACATATACATACTTGAGCTAGCGCTGGAGTACCGAGGAATACCTAATCACGTTTACCTCTCGTTAGCGGGGTTTGCCGACTCTTTTTAGACTTTTTTCCTTCCCCGCCTTCACAACCGCACCAACCGTGAGCCTCGTCGCCCACAATCCGACCTTTACTACTTGTCCCTCTCCAGCTCGCTTAAACCGCGTTCGCGTAATTGGCGATGTTAATTTTGACTCGCGAAGCCCTCTCTTTTCTCTCGACTTACTTGATTTCTACCTTCTTTTTTCTCTACGTACACTCACAAATGAACAAGCGAACGATTTTTTACTTCTAAACTTTTGTGCCCTGACATACTTCGGAGCAAAGTAGCTTGCTTAAGCTCGCAGACTTAATTGGCTCAAGCGCATTCATACCTAATGGATAAATCGTTCGGTCTGATGGAACGAAAGGCATAGGTAAAAACGAACGGAAATAAAGCGAAATTTAAACCAAACAATTGATAAATTTTTTTCACGGTACCGAGGCAAAAAAAAAAAAAAAAGCGAGCGAGGCAAGAGGGGGCGCATTTCGATGCCGGAATTAATAACAAGCGACTGGAGGCACATTGGCTCCACCGAACCGCAGCGCACCGACCGGCTAATGAACTGGCCGATGCAGAATCCGCCGGTATATGCAGACTGCAGCCGGGTTCTTGTTATGTCGTGCATTTGGTACTTGCAAAATTCCATTGATTGCCTACACTTCGGCCTTCCCTGTGTGCTTGCGATACCAATTTTATCGGCCCTTGCTTGTTTACGAGCTGCCCTGTAGTTATCTGGCCGTAATCTAACCGAAATATCTTTTACCCATTGGCTGACTTCACGCATTATTCATTTTATGAACTGATCAAAACCAGACAATTCTTCTACTTGGAGTTCTAAAAATATTATGGTTTAGAATTAGATTAAAGCTCGTCTATTATATCAATGCTGTTGAATGAAATTGCATTCCTTAAATGTAATATATAATCAGAATGACTATAAGTAAATATTTTTAAATGAACAAAATTCAAAAACCACATTGGATTAAAATACGATCTTTGCGAGTGTTTTGGATTGATTGTAACTTTAGTCATTTTATAAATGAATAAATACGGCTATATCTCAAAACCTTGACCTCGTAAAAGTTACTTAAAAATTTAGTTACAGTCTATTCAATTCTATGAGTGATCTAAATCATAATATACTAAAACTTTTGAATTAAGCGCGTATCAGTATTTATTTAACAATAATTAAACCCACACTCTGTTGAATTTTTAATACGATTGGAAAATAGAAGGGTCGTGTTGTGTCGTAATTCGAATAGACTGTTGTGTGAAGTGAGAAAACGGAAATAAAAATAGGGAGAATCCTAAGTTGACTACTGCATCAGAAGCAAACTCAAAGCTGTAAGTATCTTAGGTGCGAACCGCAAAAAGTTTCTCGATCTCGCATCGGAACAGTCTTTTCTACTTCTCAGAGCACTTTACACAGAGCGTGTGATATAATAAGTATCTCTAGCTTTTAAAAAGTTTTACCAAATCTACTTTTCATTGACTTTACTTTCCAAGAAAGCTCTTGGAAGCTCCTCAGAGACGATATCAAAAAAAAAGCTCAAAATTTAAAAGTCGCGCGAGCCGCAAGCTCCGGGAGTTCGGCAAGGTCGGGAGTGACTTTACCGCCAGCTCGACAGCTGATTCGAGAGGAAAGAAGCTCGCGAAAGCACGGAGAGGGTATGAATTGTTCTACGTGACATTTGAAAGAGAGGAGAGTAGAATAAGAGAAAGAGCCGTCTTACCTGAAGCATTGAAGAGTGCTGACAAGCGAAACCAGAAAAGTCCGACTTGACGTGGTGGTGTTGGTGCGTGCAGCCCCGCTGACAGTAAGCACCGGCGCGCTCGCTGTACATCCAGAGCGAGCTGCGAGCCTACCCCGACTACGAGCACCACGACGATCACAACAACAAGCTTCTCTTTTGATTAAAATTTTCCGCAAAGAGGCTTTTTTATTTAGGCCGGTCGGTCAACTCGATGGAGATTGAGCCCGCGGTGGGCGCGCGCCATGTTAGCTGTACCTATGGCTTTAGGGGCGCGGAAAGTTGCGCGCGTCGTCCTACCGATCGATTTTAACACGCTGCAGTGCCAGACTGAAAGCCAGACCAGCTCCTTTAATATGCACCCGCGCAAAGTAATAGACGCGCGCACCCATCAGTGTCACTACCACTGTCAATCGTTTCCACTTACGCGTACCCGATCACGACCGCCAGTTTTTTCATTTAAAACACCTTGTCTTTTAAACTTCCCCCCTTTTTTTTCATTTTTTAAACTATTACTTTTTTTTTTACCCTTTTAATTCTTTAGTAAATAGAAAAACTTTTTTTCTTTTTTTATATCGAAATGTAAACAAAATTGTAAAATTAAAAAATAAGTAGTTTAAAAATTTTTACAGATAAGAATACTTTGATTTTATTTTCATTTTTTAAAAGATCATTGTTTATTACAGGGAAAGTTTTTTCATCATTTTATTCTTGAAAAAAAAAAATTTTTAAGCGAGTAGCCTGATCTCTAAAAGTGTAACTTAAAATTTTGTCTTTTTTCAATCAAATAAATGTAATAAAAATTATTTTATTACATTTTTTCAATCAAAAAAATGTAATAACTTTATAACATATTTTTTTCAGAGTTAACTGCAGGATAAATGCAAGAAACAACGGCTGATTTTAGACTCAATTACGTCACTATCATATTTGATATCCGATAAATGTAACTCGATGAATATGAATCCCGTCAGTTATTGGATATTGACCTTTTTTATTGACTCCATTTTTAAAAGATCGCTTTTCAATCCATCATAATTTTGGTATTATACATTTTGACATTTATTAAGTAATATACATTTCATTTTAAAATTATGATATGATCAGACGAATGCATGAGGGGTCATTAACTTGATTTTGCTAATTTCATCAAGAGCACTTTAAGGATAATACAGATATTTCAAATCACAACATAAAGATTAAATATTTTCTAAACCTTTCATATACTTCTATAATTTAACAGTTTTTACAACGGGTGAATTAGTGAAATATTATAAATTATTGATTTAAAAAACTTAATTTTTTGAGTATGAAAAGTTTTAAACAAAAATCCTAGAAAGAAAAATATAACTTTTTTTTTTAATTAAAAAAAAAATTAAGACCTTAATTGTTTATGAAAATAATTTTACGGTAATAATTCTTTACGAAATAACTTATGCTTACTACTTCAAAACTTTTCTTTCGTATACTTTTAAAACAAAATTATTACGTCTTGTTGGTTATAGCTTAATATGTTTCAAGAAAACGTTGGTTCTCGAGTAAGTAAAGTACATAATTTGACAAGTTGTAACTGCTTCTGAGTAAAAGAAGTAATTGTAAGAGTAACGTGATTAAGTCGAATTTTTGTTTTATGTAAAATTATTTGAAGTAGTAAAAAGTGAACCAACAAGTCCTCTTATTATTTTTAAGTCTGTAATAGTAGTAAATAAAGATTAAAAAAAAAATTTTTATTTATAAAAAATTTCTTTCAAATATAAATTTTTATTTTGAATCACATTTAAAAAGTTTAAACAATTAACTTTTCTTGGCTCTTACTATAATTCAAAATTTTTTCCAGACTTAATTTTTGCATGAGTAAAACGTTTTAATTACTCCAAGAGTACTTTTTAAAGGAAACGTGTAAATATTGTTCAACATTAAATATTTTTTTTAAGATTTATTTTACGTAAACAAAATTGTATAAATTGTATTTACATTTTTCTTGTGTTTAAAAAAAAAAAAAAAAAATACTTATGCTGTAAGAAACTACGAAAAATAATTTTCATAAATTTTTTTACAGCTGCAACTTTGTTATTTGCAAGAGAAATGAAAAAAAGTAAAAAAAATTATGCAATGAAAATAAAAATAAAAGTAAAGCGAATACTTTATGAAATTTGTAAAAAAGAGTGTTTATTTGTAAAGTTTATGCCAGCATAGATTGCCTAATGATTTGATCCATCATTTGTCTCTCGTTAAAGTGGCGTGCTTTCAGAGCTTGCAAGCTCAACTTGTCCACAAATACCTCTGGATTGCTGGCGGTACGGTGCTGTTTTCTAGTTACCGGTGCTGCGGCAGTAGTAATTGGCGGTGGAACGGATCTTGATTTTCCAGCAACAGGAAGTCGCGCTGTCCTCGTCTTCGCAGTCGTAGTCGTCGGTGACGTTTGCCGGTAACGTTTGTGGGTGATTGATAACGTCGTCGTAGTCTTGGGTCGCTCCCTCGGCTGGTGATTGCGGCTCGTCGTTGTTTTCTCCTCGTGCCTTTTCGCAGTCGTCGTCGACCCTTCTTCCTTCGAGACGCTCTGATCCGTAAGATAAACAAAAAAAAAAGAAAAGGATCAAACCCTCCGCGACGTGATTTTTATTCGAGCTTAGTTAAATAAAAGAGGGTGAATGAAAGCCCAAGAAAAGGCCAAGAGGGTCTTTGAATTTATCTCTTCTTGGCTCTTTACTGGTTTAAGAACGAGCTTTGAGCTGAAATCGAGCGTATCGAGCGCATGATTCCCTTGGCACGACGCGTGCGGAAACAGATGCGCATGCATCGTCAAACGTGCGAGTGCAAGGGAGCGAGCGACCGAGACGGCAAACAGAGACAGAGAAAAGAGCAGAAGCAGGAAGAGTGAATACCGAAAAATCGTCCCAAGGAAGAGGAGGAAGAAGAAGAAGAACCTTTGAGAGGAGTCGCGTCTTAGTGATTTCCGGTGGAGCTGAAGCGACGAGACGCGGTAACTTTGAGAGCTGCTGAGCTCCAGCGACAGCCAACACAAAGAAAATCAGTTTTCAACTTTTAAAATCCGAAAGTCGTGCGCGAAAAGTACCTTTCTATCTCCTTTGATTGCTCGTGCTTTTATGCATTGTGCATGAGCATTCGGGATGGTAAGAAAAAAAAAAAAAAAAACATCAAAATTTAAATGTACTTAAGTAAGAATGGCCCGTTTAATTGAGAACGGGAGAATATAACGTTACGTCGGGAGAGGAAAGAGGCGGGAGGAGGCTAGACAAAGGCTTTATAAAATCGAAATGTAATTTGTTAGCGGAGTAGTCCTGGGACTCTGGTTATCTCAGCGGCGGGCACCAGCCGACCGCGTTGCCATTTCGGTATCCTCCTTTGCGTTCTGGTGCAGCCGGCTCAGCGGCGGTGGTCTCTGTGGTCGGCCCCGCCCGCGCTTTGTGCGTATAATTGAATTTAGGTCCGGATAGTGCTACGGCCTTAGCTGCTCTGGAACAAAAGTGTTGCTGTTTTTTTTTTTCACCCCGATGCTTCTTTATTCCCCCGCGTGTTTGTTTTCGACGACGACGAGCTTTTAGCCCCTCCGCGAGCTGATTCTTTTCAATCCGGGTACGACGCGCACTTTACGGCTTCTCGAGGCCTTAACATTCGATCGTTGTTACTACTCTAAACACTTTATTTTTATTTATTTTTTTTACCGCCATCGACGCTCCCGCGATTTAACTTACCGCCCTTCTCATACATATGCGATTACGCTTGCAGTTGAGGATTTTACGGCACTACCATAAAAAAAAAGAGAGAGAGAGAGAAAAGAGATGGTATAAAACTCGGGCTGGAAAAGTAGTTATTTTTTCACATTCGCTTTGAAGAAAAAGAAGCTTTTCTGGTAAAAGCTCAGATCCCTAATTAGCACGCGCAGTCTCGGCTGGCTCGTGACTCTCGCCCTGATGAAGCTCCTCGGAAGAGGAAAACTAAGTTTACGCCTGCACCGAGCGTCGCTCTTCTTTCTATTCCCGGTCGTTTTTACCTCAGACAGCTATTTTAGTACCTTGACACGCCTTAAAGCTCTGAATAATCCTTTTTTACCCTTTCACGAAGCTCCGAGATTTCTCAACGATACACGCTGCATAAGCGTTTAATAAAAGGCTAATTTAGTTAACGAGATTACATAAGTATGCGGCCCGAGTAGTAGGATAAGGCTGAGAAAAAAAAAAGTACGCCAGCTGTAAAATTAAAGAGAGCAGAAATGAAAGACGCTTTCGGAATCGAATGTACATATAATGCCGCTACCGGTGCGCTTCCCTGGCCGCTGCAATTATCGTTAATTATGCTCGACGTCGTTGCGTCTTCGAGATCAAAGGTGACTGCTGCTGCAGCCTGTTATTCAATTACAGAAATTCCTTCCATTCTCTGCTATTGCAGCGCTCGAGGTACGGGGAGGAGCAGCCAAAGGGAGCATTCGTCGATGCGAAGGAATACGAATACGTCCATTAACTACCGTTTGAATCAGAACGTTGACGCTTTTCCGCTGTCGAGACTTAAAAAAACTTTTAATCATTTACATTATGGCTCGCTTTTTTCCATCAATATTTTATAAGTATTAAATCTTTGAAATCCTGAATTATTAGTATCGTAAAATCTCTCTGCAGGCTTTATTCTGAAAAATGTCTTCCAGATTATAATAATAAAAAAGAATATTCATAAAGCGAAACTACTTTAAAACAATAAAAAGTTGCATGGTCTTATCGTCGTGAATGAAAAAAAGGCTGTAGATTGCAGAGAATAAAGCAATGAAAGAAAGAGAAAAATAAAAATAGGCCGAGAGGATCTCTCGCTCTCTTTAACTTTTTTATTATCGCACTTAATGAATCACGAGGCATGCTTTCGTAATTGGCAATTAAATACTGATATCGTTCGGCTGGGTTTATAAGCCATCTAGAATCCATAGAGCGGGAACGATACCAATTTATGAACTGAATGTTCACTTGCAATTCCAGTGCTCACTGCTTTCCCGACCGCACTTTAACCGCATCGAGCATCATTTGTTATTAAAACTTTGTCCCAATTTATAGATCGATTTAAAAGTCCAACGATTTACTTATTATTCTCCCTGACAAATACCCAATATTATTACCTTTGATTTTTGAATGGCCGACGATATCCTCCGACGATTCAGCTCGCTCACAGCGTTACCGTACGACCTCCTTCTCATCAAGGACTCTTTCTGGAAAAATTTAATTTCCATCAAAAATAAACTTCAGCAGCAATAAAGAAAAAAAAAAAAAAAACCGTAAAACTCGCTAATTTACTGTCGATTCATGCGTGTGCTCGAGCTATATACATAAAAGCTTTCCTGTTTATGAAATTTAAAAAAGGCATCGTATTTACGTGGTGAAATTATCCGAGCGTAATGTAATTAAAAGGGCGAGCGAGATAATAATAATGATAAAAACAATAACGTCGCAATAAAAAAAAAAGCAAAGTCAATTAATCCAATTAAAAGTTAACTCGTATAATTTAACGCACTTTAGGAGGGTAGGAGTAAAATCGAAGGGATAGAACAATTAATTAATCTATTTCCATCATTAGCGCGAGCCCTCGTCCGGAAGACTGGCCCCGGACAAGTGCGGTGGTCAGGGGAGCTTAAAGTAAATTTAAGAACTCCGACTTGCCTCCCAGCTTGGAATATTAATTAAAGGACGCTCATATATCGAAGCCCCGCGTAAAAGCTCCCCCGCGCGCGCGCGTTTAATAATTAAGGGACATTAGTTCGCAGCTCAATTCTGCGGGGTCGCTTCATTAAAGCCAAGAGTCCGCAAATACAAGTGGCAAATATTCTATTTTCGTTATTACGGCTCTAGTGGGGCTATTTATCGTCGAGGGTCTTCTCTCCTTTGCGCCCGCGCGAAAAACCATTCCTCGGCTAATTAATAATTATTAAGCGCTGGCAGCCGTGGGGTAGTATAGCTTCGGCTTCCAACCCCGCGCCACGGCGTACTATTTTCAAATTTATCCTTATTGCGAGGAGTCTCTTATATTCTTCGGGGCCATAATTCGTTTTTATTTTTTATTCTTGCCAGGAAAAGTAAGTTTATGCCTGCGGAGGTAATATTATACATTTAACGTTTGGTGGTAGGGGTGCTCGTTAACGCTCAACCCAAATTTTATTGCTTTTGTCCAGGGCGAGTGCGCCAGGCTCAAAAGTATGTGCTTTAACGATCGTCATGATACTTTGGCCAAACTGGGCCGCAATTTATAACTTTTCTTACCAAAACACACTATTAATTGAAAAAAAATTGTATTAATTATAACAAAATAGTCGTACACAGTTGTACGCAAGACGCCGATGAGTGGCGCAGAGGAATTAGATTTTGGTTAGATTAAACACGCAGGAGGAGGATGGAAGAGATTAAATCTTCTCCCGAGTCGCGGTGAGAAAAGACAAGATCTGAAGCGAGCTCGGGATTGAGGCGAGGGGGTAAAAGGGCTACGGAAAGTTGTTACAGAAGTGCATCGCGCATTCTACTGTTTATTAGATTGGAGCCTGATGGGCTAAATGCTGCCGCAGTTACCTCCTTGGGTAATTAGATTTTGGTCTTGCGTGAAATTGTACCAAACTTGAAGATTTAAGTCTCCCACCCGCTTCAAAAGAACTCAATTTAATTAGCGCATTGTTTTTAGTTTAAATAAAATTAACCTTGGCGTTGACGAGTTCCATGTCGGGTCCAAGGGAGCGATCGAGGTTGAGGGAGGTAAGTTTCATATTTTGGTAATCCTGCACGGTGTAAAGCCTCAGGGTCTTGGACTGGTCGTCGAGTCTGAGCCGCTGAAAAGTCCGGCGCAGTCGATCATTGTACTCGTCGACGGTGGTGGAGTGTAGATGGTCCCCAGCGGCGGCCGAGCGTCCCGAGATCAGGAGCCGACGATAGAAGCTCAGCTCGCTTTCGTCGTCCCCGGGGGCTTGGGATCCTGGTGAGGAGCTGCCTGCCTCCTCCATGGCCTCGAGGAGCCCTTGGCGGCGTTCGTCCGAGCTGTCGCCGCAAATCGACAACCTGCTACCCTCCGGAGACTGACACATCTTCTTGCCACCTTGAAAAACCCAATCTCTCATTTGCTCACATCTCTCTCTCGCTTTATACTTTCGTTCTACCGTGCCAGCTTCATTTACCGAGTCAAACATTCAACAAAACTTTTATTATTTATGCTAAAAATTTTATAAACAGGCTCAGTGAGATTATTATACTATTGTTGTGTAAATCTTTTCCACATTTTGAAGAAAAAATTTGTGAAATTCCAGTTTTTATTTAGCGTGTAACGCCGTAAAAATCTCAACGTGTGAAAATTTCGGTACATATATTTTTTTCATTGAAGCTGCTTTACGTTTAAATAAATTTTTTACATTTTTTACTATTTCAACGAACTAGGAAGCTGATAAAAAGAATTTAGTAAGTAATTCAATAGATTATTTGAAAAGCATGATTTGACTAACAGATTTTACATTTAAAAAATATTAAAATTAAAAACGATATTATTTTTTTGGTTTTAAACAAAAGGGCGGCCCGTGGCATCATCTGACATGTGCAAAAAAAAAAAATGAGCAAATTCACTTTTTATTTTGAGCAAAGAGTAATTGTAAGAAATAAATAACCCAAAACTGCTTGTTTTAGTGCAAAAATTTTATGTGGTTTTGAATAATATAATAAACTACTAATAGAGGGAAAAAGGATTCACTGGCACGATAAAAGCAAAGCGATTTTTTCCCCCAAATTGTATTTGCTTTGTACGAAGGTGTTTCAAAAATTTTATCAAAGGAGTTTCATCAATGAAATTTTATCCTTTTATCAAAACTGCTCTAACCCGAATTAAACTTTTAAATTCGGACGAACAAATTCATTTAAACTGAAGCATTCTCTGTACACAAAAATATTGCGCATGAGTTAACAAATTATCGCTCTTGAAAATTGGAAAAAAAATAACAATAAAAACAAACGAGATCGTTAACAATAGCTGTTAAACCTCGGCGTTTTTCACTACATTTAGAAGTTGAAAAAAAAAAAAAAAAAAAAAAAAAAAATTTAGTTGAGAATATTGTAAAGTACAGTTGTAAGTTTGGAACGATATGAAAAAGTTAACATCGGCAGAAGCGAGTAAATCTTGGAGGTGAAGAGGAGGCACTTACAAACAGAGAAGATAAAGACGCGGTAAAATAGAGAGGAAACGGTGGTAGGTATAGAGTTTAAAAGGGCCGGGCAAGAGTAAGAGATGGAGAGAAGAAAGAATCTGTCTCACTGAATCTTCGACAATAGAGTTCCAAGTAAGATGCGGGCCGCTTATTCTTTCCGGGCAGTCCGAGCGGCGTCGTCGAGCTGCACGAGGTGACCGGGCGCAGGACATTGCCAAGCTTTTTGTCCCCGGACGCCGACGTGAGTCTCGCGGAAGAGCGCCGGAATGCGCGCTGCTGTGGTCCTCCTGCTCCTCCCACCGGGATTTCCTTTTTGCGTCCAATGCCGTCCGAATTTTCCATCCGGGTGGAGCTTGCGGCTGGTGCAGCCACTACCATCCCCGGGCATTGTCGGGACTCGACGTCCTCGGCTGGTGCAATTATCGCATTCTTCGCGCTCTTTAACCGTTTGTTTTTCGACTCCTGATCCTTGTCTGCGGTTTCATTTGCACTTTTCTGCTCCTCGATGCCTTTAAACCGACATTTTCAAACTTACTTTACCATGTTTTTTTATCTTTTTTATTTTCAAAACTACAGACTTTATTTTTAGGTTAAATATTTACCATCTCTTGAAGCGCCTTGAGCTTTTGGAATTCGAACAACTTCATTTTCCAAAGAATCCAGTGAATACACTGACATCCCCCGCCACTTTAAAAGCTTTTAACTAAAAAACTTTTTAGTCATTGTGTTTTACTACCCATGAACGCCTGTGGGTGGCGTGCTTAATATTCACATTGAAGTTATCGTTTAATATGCAATTCGAATTTTTATGGTTTTGAAAAGAGTAAGGTTTCAAAATAAACTTCAGTGGGTTTTTCAAAATTTTTTTCTCATTTTATATACGTTTTTTGTTACAAAAATAAGCTATTAACACTAAATCAATTATGCACTTACAACGATATTGTAGTTGCTACAGATAATGTCTCAACAAATGATATAATAAAGGTAACTTTATTATGTGAGATCATTACTTTAAAAAAAATTATATTACAAAAGTTTCAATAATATTGACAGTGTAGATTGTTTGAGCTTGTTTCACTTTGTTAGTGCTTAAATCAAAATAATACTTTAAAATAAATAAGATAAAATTTCAAGGTTCAACATACATAAATTTTTTTAAAAAGAAAAAAATTTTATTCCAGATGATTGGAGCGCATTTTTTTTTTCTTTTTTTATTAAATTAACTAGCGTTAAACTGGCAGTCATATGGAAGCCGGCAGTATAATTTACTCTAATATTTAAATAAGTAACACGTTGGTCGAAGCCTTTTTTATGATTAGATTATTTCTAAAAACAATTTATTGAGAAAAAGTTTTCAGATAAAAATATGAATTGTAGTCACTGGTTTAAAAAAAGTTTTACTAATGGTATTAAAATCTAAAGTTTATAAAAATAATAAAAATTGTAACTAGGTCTAAATTACTATTGTAAAAATATAAAAATTATTAATTCTAGTAAATGATCGGTCACTTTTGAATTATTGTCTTTTGAATAGAAAGCCGCGCAAGATGAATTACGATGAAAAAGTTAAGGTACTTGTGTTGAATATATATGGTAAGATGAGTGATTTTTCATGTCTTGTAAATTTTATAGAAAAATGCGATGATCATTAATTAATTTCATCGGGACTCTGAGAAGAAGGTGATGGTCGATCTTCTTCGTTAAGTTTTTTTATTCTTTGCATCTCAGCTTGACGGTTTCTAAAATTAAAAAAAAATTTTTTTTATTTATAAAAGTGAAAAATTAAAATTAATGAGAGTAAAATTTGCGTTCTTTTTTTTACCTGTTCATTTGTTCCTCTTGTTCTCTTTCTGCTTCATAACTTTTAAAAACTCGGAAAACGATGCAAACAACAATTATTACAATTGGAAGCAGCAAACCCAAAATTACAGCAAAGGTAATTCCAAAAGAGCGTAAACTATATTCTTGTTGATCTGTTAAATTTTATTAAAATTTTACACGATTATTTTATTATATTCGCTCAAAAGCATTTTACAGGAAAGGATATGGACAAAAGTGAGGAATGAAAATTTCACAAATTTACTCGAGCGGAAATTTCCATTCCACACATGAATGAAAAAAAAAAAAAAGCTGTATTCAAAAATTATCGCAAAGTTCAAGCTCGTGGAATAGAAATTTCCTAAGTTTTCATAAGTACATGTAATAAATCATTTATTGACGTTGTAGAAAAGAGTACATAATGTACAAAGCATAAAATCACATTAAATATATTATTTATAATGTACATACAACTAGAACGTTACGATTTGCACGTAAATGGATTATAAAAGTAACCTAAATAAAAACTAATGATACTTTGAAAATCATTTCTATTCCACGATTATTTCAAAAGATTACTCTCTAATCAGACTAAAAGAAATTTAGATCAAATAATACATATGACATTAAGGCTGAAAGTAAAATGTGTCAGCAAATGAAATGCGGTATTTCACCTGCGGCGCAGTGAATGTACGCGTTGCCTAACAATACAAAGTAGAGATAAAAAGTTTATTCTCATATTTATCGGGTCGAGCGTTGTCGTCGCGTTATCAGCGTGATATGTCCTAATGCACCAAGGCACATATCCAAAAAAATTTTTTAATGAAAAAAAAATATCACGAAACTTTATTAAAATATCTGTTATTGTAATAATCTTTAATACGTTATTTTAAAAAAATATGACTCTAATTTTTTTTTTTTTTTTTTAAATAAAATACTATTGTAATATTTTTTAATATGAAGGTTTAATGTGGTTACATAAAAAATAGATGGTGACATTCAACTTTATACTTTTATCTTTTTTTTTTTTGTTTAAAAAATCTTTTTACATTTTAAAAACGGTTAAATGTCCAGAGGTCAAAAATAGAATTAGAACACCTACAGTGTAAAATAAATAATTTCGTAAGATAAGAAAATAAAACGAGGAAAGACTTAAAAAATAACTAAATTATATTAAATACTTTTGATTTTTAAAATTTCATTAGTTGAATTTTGTGATAAGTATTAATTATCGGGCATGAAATTAAAAACTATTTTGGATCTGATAATTTAGCATTAGTAGTTTATTGAACTTTTTGGCTGCTCTGATTTTTGAAAATAAAAAGTATGGTCACGAAAGAAAATTAATTTAAAAAAAAACTTAATTAGCAATACTATTGATCAAATTAAAGTCTCGAGATTCGATTAAATTCGATTTGAAATTGTAAAAACATCAAAAACCGTAAGTAAAGTTAGACCTATTAGTAAACTATCTATAACAACGACAGCAGGGAGGGGGGGGGGGGGGGGGTTATCAAACTTCGCTGCTGTGTTTATAAATTTGCGGATCGAAAGTTTGCAAGGGCGGTGGCGTCGGTCGCTGCATCACGGTGGGCGAAGGCGATGCGGTGAGGGCGACCGCGATCGGGGTGGAGGGAGTTTTGCGGCTTGAACTGGCCGTGGATATCGCCGGACTGTTGGTTTCCTCCTCGTTCAGGGTCAGATCCCACTCCTTGTCCTCGAACTCGATGTCGGGTTTGCCGGGCAGGGGCTCGTGCGTTCGGTACACCCCGTCGTACTTGCGCTTAACGTGGACGGGGAGCTTCGAGCTCGTGCTGGAATCGCTCAGGGGCGAGGCCGCGCGCAACTTCAGGGGCGTCGTTTGCCTAGAGGAGGATGAAGGTGTGCGCTCGGAAAAGCGCCAGGACAGTTTTCCCGAATCCGTCTGGCTCTTTTCTCGCTGCTGCTCCTGTTGCTGCATCAGATTGCCCTGGATAGCTCCGAAAACGCAGCACACCAGAAGAGACGCCGGTATCAGCAGGCCGGCTATGAATATCATTGCGATTCCAAATGTCCGACGCGAGTACTCGACTTGCTCTACATTCCCGGGTTTTCAATTATTATTCATTATTTTTTAATTATTCAAACTTTTCTCTTTCAGCTTTTTTTTTTTAAATGAATTGCGATAATTGTTGAATTTTTGTTATTCACATGGCAAATAGAGATTTATTGTACTTACGAAGACACTCCGTGTAACCGTATTCAGGCAAATCCCAGCGCCCCTCGGGTAAACAAGTTCGTCGCTGATCACCGATGAGCACGAAATCTTGATTGCATTCGAAAGTCACCTTGATTCCCGGCGTGAACAGGAAGTTACTTTTCCTCCCAAATCGCGGAGTTTCCAAAACTCCACAGGATATTGCTGAAGGTTAAGCAAATAAAAATTTATTTTCCGTTTCATTAGTTTGCCTTAAACTCTCTCTAAAAACTTACTTCTTTTAGCGTTCGAGGCACGAATTTGCGTGTATGTATCATAATAATTTTTGGTAAAGTGCGCAAAATCTCGATTCAAAGTCATTGCGTAGTCGTACTGGCACTGATAACTTTCCCCGCATAGTTCATGAGCTCTTATTCGATCTTCCGTTCTAAAATTCAATGTTATTAAATTTTAATTTGAAAAAAATTTATTTGACTTTTAATTAATTTAGTTTTTACCTGTTGGCGAATGGTAATATCTCTTCGGGAGTCTTTTTAAACTCCGGTACGAAAGTTTTATTGGCATAGTAGCTGGCTCCTCTGCCGAATTCCTTAATGAATAAGGAACCGCCTTTTTTCGGATCTTCATGATCCTCTATGAGCCACGTCATACCAAAATCTCTGTGTACCGACTCAAAGTTAGTGAGATTTGCAATTACAGTCGTTTGAATACCGTCAGGGTTGACGAAATCATCGACGATATCATAACTGTAATTTCCCAGCAACCCTCTCGTTTTGTTCTAAAAAAAATTAAACGTTCAAGTCAGAATAATTACACATTTTAATTGAATCATTAAATAAATTACCATGTAGGTCCAAGGCAAGTAAACTCTGGTGGTCATGAATCCTTGATTCTCTACTATCTCGACTCCAGCACCAGTATCGAACATTATGATGACCTCGCTCTGATTAAGAATGTAAGTGGGAGTGTAAACTAAAACACCGGGGAAGTGCTGGAATTTGAGAGAATTTCTATCGAAGTAAACTCTCTTCTCGTCTGCAAATACGTCCAGTCGGTAACGCCACTGAGCGTGCTGCGGTCTCAATCTAACTTCAATTTTTGCCGTGTTGTTTCCCCTGGCTATAAATTAATAACTTACATTGTACTAAAAACTATTTTTTATGAAAAAAATCAATGATAAAAGTAGGCTATATTAACCAGCAACTGCAGTCAAGTGGGTGGCTCTGACTTCACCATAAATGTTGTCGGGGAGTTGTTCAAACCTCCCTTGAATGTCAAGTTTATCCTTGATGTCATCAACACGGACAAGAACAAATTGTCCTTTACCATTGAACGTGTACTGAAGATCGTCAAAGGTGGTAATGTGGTTGCCACCAAAAACAGAACCAAGAGTTGGCGATTGGTAGGCTATGCAGTCTTGGGTGGGTCGACGCTCGAATCTGTAAGTTTCACACCCCACGGACTGCTCTTCTTGCCACAGGCAGCACGTGTACATGGGTACCATGTCGTGGAACCAGTGCGACAATGTTGGCACCTTGTTGGCTTCTCTCCAGGGCAGGTAACCAAGATTGTGAGAGCGCCTGGGCCTTGAGCCCCATTGCTGATCGTAGGTCAACATCAACATGTTGTTCTTGTCGTAACAACACTGCTGCTCAGCTCCGTCCAAACTATAAATTATTTCATAAAATTATTGCCAACGTTTACTTATGTTTTTTTGATTTTTTAAAAAACAAAAACTTGAGCTTACTTGGGCGACCCAGTCAAGACACAGTGCACCGATCCCCGATTGTAGAAACACTCGGGGTTTGAATCTTTGTCGCAATGGAAGTCCGGCATGAAGCGGCCTTTGTCGTTGAGAGCGTGCTCCAAAGTACAAGGACACAGTGGCACTTCATGGGCAAAGTTTTTCAAGTATCTGTCACGCATTATCCATTTATCGCAGAGCTTCATTTCCCAATTATTTCCGTACAGTCTCTCCCATTGAGGGCCAAAGTACCACGCTAGCGGTATTGGCTTACTCCACATGACCCTTAAAAAACAATGATTTATTTCATCAGCAAATGAAATATTAGTTAGAATTAAAAAGATTTTTTTTTTTTAAACGGAGAGTAACTAAGCGTAATTAAGAGACGATAATAGGATTTTTATGATCATAACTTACGGATTTACTACAGAGCCATTGTAACTTATCGGGTCGGTTAAATTAATTTGCAAAAATCCAAACTCGAAATCATTTGTGAAAGGGTCATTACGACTTCTAAAGTTTGCTGGTGTGATGACATGGACACCTTTGTTAACATCTCGCTCCTAAGTAACAACGTAATTTCAATTAAATTTAATGGCTCAACTTATTGTAAAAGAATTGAAAATTTTAATTTACAAACCGCTATTAAGTTTATGTACTCAAGCTCTGGTCTGATTGTTCTTTCTCGATACCCCCATAACGATATTTGAATGCCAGCATCGAGATTACTTGTCAAATTATACGGATCCCAAGTAAATCTGATTTCACCTGGATTGCGCTGATGAACCGCATTAGTAGAAAAGAATATTTTTTCGGTGGCCGTTGCGGGTGTTTCTATTAAGTAATTTTTATCATTTCAGAAAAGTAAAAAAAAAAAAAAAATTAAATAATAAGTATATATATTTTACCAATGTAGTATTTTCCTTTGTAATCGAAATTTCCAGTGTTTACTGCAACGGAAAATCTTATGTATCCCTCTGCAAATACAAACGGTTGAATGCAAATGGCCCTATTGGTATCGATCACGGTACCGGTGACTACTTCGTCTTCGAAACGGCATCTAATTTTATCACTAGGCTGGAAACAGGGTCCCGTGATATTGACAATCGTACCTCCAAGCATATTACCGCTTTCGGGAGCGAAAACCAAGGGCAAATTAGCTCCAGCTGTAAGATTTTAAATAAATTAGTATGTTTTAAAAAAAATTTCTGTCTGGTTAGAAATATTGATAATTAAAATTACCTATATCTTTGTTGCAATTTCCTAACATTATTTTTTCGTCTATTCTAAATATGTGACGACCTGGAAAACCGTTGACCCATCCTCGACCAGGAAGATCACGAACCGTAGTAAACTGCGAGTATGGCAAGTATTCGTAACTCTGAGTACCATTTCCTCCATTAAATCCAATCTAGATAGAAGCATTTTTTATAGTATTTATTTATTTCTTCAAAGATTCTCAACAACAACAAAAAAATTAATAATCATTACGTAAGCTGGAGTTCCACGTTCTCCGTCGGTGGTATCACCGCCAGCCTCGGTATGAGTAGTCCATTGGATGTCTAGATAGTTAAAAATCGCGTAAGTGTAGACTTCATCGGTTGCAAGAACCATTTGAAAAGTGTTCGTTTTGGTAAGTGCGACATCTATGCCACCGGCAAATGATACGTTTTTCCAGGTGACGATGACCGCATGTTTAGGTTGGAAGTTGTCAGCACCGATAATTCCTTCTCGAATGTCCCAGGTCAGACGCTCGCGAACCTCTACACCAAACTGATCGGTCCGTTTCTGCAAGTCTCTTTCCAATCTGAAAAAACGGTATTTTTATATACATAGAATATTTTATTAATTATTAATTTTTTTTTTCGTGAAGATTGAACCGTAAACCAACCGGAAATAAACACCGGGTTTTCGCCTATCTACGTCAGTATTTTTCAGTAGACCGATTCGACACTTGCTGAAAAAAATTCCAATGAATGCTGGATCATTTGATTTGGGCCAGTCTTTCACTGGGAACACAAGGGGGTAAGTAAAATGTCCCGGTGGGTCACTGAACTCCAGAAAACCATTCATAGACAGCTAAAAGTTAAAAAAGAAAAAAAAATTAGTTATCAATTTAAACGTTACAATTTAATTGAATATATGAGATACGGACCCTCGTGTAATTGTATCTAAATCCATAAAACGGTAGCTGGAAGTTAAAACTTTTGTGAATTTGTGGAATGGAACTGTGAATATCCACTTGACGGTCACCATGACCGAATTCTCCACCTTTGTCAAAGTACCAGTACATGAAATTTGAACGAATGTCTCGCAATCTTTCTCTGGTCAAAGTGTAAAAGGGTGTCGACTGTTCCCCCGAAGGCGCGTAACGGTACGCATCTGGATCATTGGAGTCTAGAAGAAAAATTTTTTATTCAGAAAACTACAGGTACTTGCGAATTAATTTTTCTGCCATCGCAACAACGGTCTAAAACGTTAATGAGTTGTTTTTATAACTAATAATAATCATGTCATATCAAATAGCTACTTTGGCTAAAATATAATCCCGAAAATACTTATCTTCTAAAAGATATAGTCAGAAGTTTAGTACTTTAACTCTGTATTGTTATGTCATTTTTTGTGTTTAAGATAATAATTACTCGACTTTTCTTATCTATTTATTTGAATGAATTTCTTGAAGAATCAACCACGCTGAAGAATGTGGTTTTATATGAGATATAATAAAAGTTTCATAAAGTTCAATATAAAATTAACATGAGATTTTTTTTCAATTTTCTTTTTTAGTAATAAAAGAAATCACTTAAACAGTATTATGCAATGGAGAGTACTTGAAAAAATATTTTTAATTATCAAAGTGCAAACACGATAAATTTAGTCAATGCGTCAAGAATTTAATGAGTAATCTTTTGAAAAGGTGTGAAGAGGTCTGCTTATAGTATAGCACGCGTAGTAAAATTGGAATTACGATGATTCACGAACGATTCATACATCGAACCCGGTAACTGATAAAACCGACAGATAAATGATATATATGATAAAAAAAAAAAAAAAAAAGAAGGTATGATACGTTGAAGCTGACGCAGAACAAACACTGGACTCATGCTATGATTAAGCAGGTGCACCAAACCCAAAATTCAACGCCGTTTTGAACTGCACCGGCAATCAAATGACCGATCCGATAAAGATTTAATCTTTCACTTTAGATTTTATGATTCATTCCACATGTGCGTATCATTAACTTTAAATCGATTTAAAAAATACGAAACGAGGTGTAATAAACTTAGTCAATGAAAATGTGTAAATTTAGGGTTTTGAAGAAAAAGAGATAAGCTTTTGGATTTTCTTTTCTTTTTTTTTTCGTAATATAGGTCAACTGGTATGGAAATGAAAGGTGGCGGGTGAAGCAACGAAAAGGTGCGGCCGAAGCCAAATCCAGCGATAAGCGATAAGATTGAAACGAATCCAAGTATTACTACGATTTCTTTCTTTTCTCTCTTATTCTTTTTTTTTTTCGCTAGTGTATTAAACCGTCATTATCAAAAGTCTTCGACTTACCATATCGGACGTATCTCTCGACTGCGTCGTCCCTGACCCGGGGTGAGAAATCCAATCGCCGAGGGTGGAGGTCGATGTTGGAAGCGTCGCCCGCAAGTTCGACGTCGTTTAGCTTATTTACAGGAGCGGCGAAGGACTCGATTCCCTGCTTTTCCCCAGCCATATCGTCCGCCTCGAAAGCGGAGCCCTTTCCATCCTCGGGAGTTGACTCACTGTCTAGTCCAAAAGTCCTCTCGAAAGTTTTGCGGTCCTCGTTCTGGTGGGCTACCGCATTACAAACGAAAACACCGAACAGCGCGAGTACAACAAGGGCGCAAGTCGCCCCTCGGGGACGCATTTTACTAACTTATGGGTAACAAGTGTCCACGGTGATAAAACATCAATCACTGATTAAAAGAGTCCCATTCGGCGACGAGCGAGGTGAGAGAAGATTTACGCGAGATTACGGGACACGTAGTGTTGAGAGTACAGAGGCGAGGTGTAACTGAGCGACTAAAAACGGGAATCCGAGGAGCTAAGCGGGCCGAGGAGATAAGGCCGGTAGATAGGGAAGATAAGACTCGGCCGTATCTCTGTACATCGCAGGCGTTTGGGCGGTTGGCTGAGAGGCAGGTATGCGACCCGAGAAAAATAATACGTACGATAGCTGCTGCATACACATTGTGTAGATGACCTAATTTTTACTAAAAACCCGACTCCTCGGTAACGCCACACCATAATTTTATCAGCGCTTTTCTATGCCTCGATTATTCCTGTAAATCTTTTTTTTTTTTTTCGTAAACCCGATGGTAACTGTTCAGTATTGAGTACATTCAATGATTACTATTTTCTTAAATTTTACAGTTACAATTCTATGAGTTTTTCAAATTTATAGTTTGACATGTTTAAACGTACTTATAAGAGAAACTGCTGACCCACAGTAAAGTTTTTTTACTTGAAATTTTTTCCCCACCCTGATTTTTCAGACCATGTACTAACATCTTTATCTATGTTTTGTCTTTTTTGACTCAATTGCAATAACATGAGGTGTGTCCTCGTAAATGAGACATCATACAGGAAAGCGACTTGAGAAAGTTTTATAAATTTTGAGTTTAAACTTGTAAAAAAATTTGTAGTCAAATAAAAAAGTAGAAAAAATAGTGTAAATATAAATTTTTTGATAAAAAACTGTACATTTTTTCACGCTTACTTATTGCTTGTAAAAAAATTTTATGTAATCGAAAAGCATGATGGTATTCTTAAAAAAAAATCATATTCCTCTCTTAACGAAAAAATTTTAATAAATTAAATTGAAAACAAAGGAAAAAATATTTTTAGTCATTGTATTTTCAAATAAGTTGTCAAAAATGGATAATCTTTTAAAATATAAGCGTGTTGAAGGAATCCATCTAACATATCCAGTATGAAAATTGTAGTTCCTTTATTAGAAAAAAATTTATAAATATACATACTAATTTACATACAAAATTAGAAAAACTTTACAAATTTAATGATTAAAATTAAATGGGCAGTTAAGTAAAACAAACATTTAAAGTGAGCAATATTTAATAAAAGGTTTTACTTTTATTATTACTCTTCACTGGTAGGATGAAAAATGATCGAAGGAAAAGAAGTTTTGTTAGCCCCGAAGTAACTGCTTAAATTTAAAATGTTTTATATATATTGAATGCAAAATTTTAAATACCAATTCAGAATTGTAAAGAAATTTTTTTACAAAATACAGAATCTACGCAGATACGCTGGTTCGTTCTTTAAATTAAATTTGTAAACGAATTATTCACAGTTAATTTAAAGGCGTTATCTTAGATCGATCAAATAATTTATCGATTTACGAGTAGTGCTTCCACTATAATCGAATAAATATCGATACCATTTTGTCTTATCTTGACTAACCAAGTAGATATAAAAAAATACTAAAAATAAAATATGAAAATATTCATTTTTTTAGTATTTTTTACTCAAGAATTCGTGGAAAATATCTCAAATAGTTTTTTGATCTTATTTTCTTGGGAAAAAAGTCTTGATTTATCGGTTTGAATTATTGCGTGAAAAATAATTGATAAATGTCTTGGTTTACGCAGATTTGTTTAGATCACTAAAATCAAATCTAGAAAAATCATTTCATAAATGACGTCACGCTAAATATAGTAAAATGTATGCTTTCTAGCAACGCTTGTAAAAAGATTGTTACTGGAAAAACAAAATCATGCCTTCTTTTTTTGTGTTTTTAATTATTTCTCATTCAGTAATTTTTTTTTTTTTTGTTTTTTTTTTTATTCAAGGTTTATTTTTTAAAACTGAAAAATAGTTGAATTAAAAAGAAAAGAGAAATGACAGTGGGAATATAAGATAAGCTTAGTATCGATGGAGTAAAAGAACTAAGTATCGGCGTAAAAACATTTGAATAATTCATTTCGTTTTTTTACCTTAAAGTTAATTCATAAATAAATTAGTTTTTTTTTAATGCAATTTTCTCCGACTAGATAAAAACTTTTTTAGAACGAATAAAATTACAATTCAGAAAAATTTATCAGTGTGTATTTATTTATTTAAAACGAAAATATGAATGAAAGAATAGAACTTGAAAAATATTTGCTTAAAGTAATTCAACAGAGAACAATTGTATTGTAAACGAAAAGTAAAAAAAAGTTTTTTTAAATTAGTTTTTTTTTTATTTACAGCATGGATCAAATTTAAAAAAGCTTTTTTATAATTTTCTGGGTACACAAAATCTCTGCTAATTTTTCTTTTTTGTATAAAATGTACAACCAATTGCATGTAAAAAAATTTAGCAGATATATAATTTCAGAATTCAGATGGTATTCGGTAACCTTAATATTTTTCATTCCGTGAATAAATGTAAACAAGACTTTATTTGCACTACCTTGATTGTTTTTGTACATACCTCGGGTATTACGAGAGATCAATTAAGCAAAATTATTACCTCAAAAATGCTCGAGGTCGAGATTTCACGTGACCAACAATAACTTCATATTGTTCTTGGAACACAAAATAAACCATTTTTCTAATATTTGTATAGTATGTAAACGTAACAAAAAAAAATTAAAGTACGAAAATTACCAGAGAAAAGTTGCAGTGCTTTTTTAAGGAAAGCTATCCATCATGTTCTTCATGTTTGACACAAAATGTTTCCAAAAATGCATGTAACTACTTTTGAAGTCGGCGACCATTCAAAAAAAAGTTTTTTGAATAAAAATTACGTAAAAGATAATTTTTTTCAAATTTTTTTTGCCAATTAACATATTTCTTATCTATAAAAACATGAATTTGCAAAGAACTTGCTTATGATTAAAAATACGCTTCATTAAGTTGTATAAAAATCATAACCAATCTCTGATTAAAGATCAAAGAATATTACAGAAGAGTTCTGCAATTTTCTGTAACGGTAATCAATTTTTATTTTCTTTCTCCAAATTCAGATTTGGTTGAGGTTACCTTATTTAATTTTTTTTTTTTTTTTTTTTTTAATCTCAGTTATGTAAATTTACAGAAAAAGAAGGTTAAAGATATATTACGTTCCAAAAAAGAATTTTTTTTTTTTTTTTTTTCTGAAGTTGTAAAGAATGAATTCTTTTTTTTTACTACTTCTAATGCCTCTTATCACTTTTTTTACTCGTTTCCAAAGGAAATCCACAATTTTGTTATAAAAGAAATTAACAACATAGTTTTATTAAAAATATTATTTTGTGGTAATAATGTACAATAATTATTGTAAACTATATTTCTCATTTTTTTTAAGTATATAACTCAAAAGAATAGGGGTTTTCCAATCATTGAACACTGAAAAAAGTAAAAAAATTTAATTTAGTTGAAATTACTAAATATTTTAATTTTTTTTAAACTTTGCATATAATTAAAATAAGAACTGGTACTTTCAATTCATTAGAATTTCTGTATAAAATTTTTAAAGAACATCTCAGAACTTTTTATTCATACGACAATTTTTTTTTCAAGACTTGAGACAAGAATTAAGTTTGGACTATGACAAGACCAGACTTTTTGTAATCAAGAGTTAGTCAAGACGAGACAAGATTTTAAATCTTTATTTTTTCGAGAAAAACACGATATTAAATATCGTATCGTCTCGTCTTCTGGAAGCAGTAATTACGAGGTGTTGTCTCCATTGCTTTCTAAATATCCTCCAGAACCATTCACAACAAAAGACGTTCCCAATCCATACAAGTGTCCACAGTATTTTGCATCATCAATGTTATCTTCGAAAAACATCTGAAAAAAAAATTTATAAAATGAATAACAAAATAAAGAAAAAATTTGTTTATTAAGACAAAATTTCTGAAATTTTATAAATTATTTTAATTGATGAAGCAAGTTTACCAGATCGTTTTTAATGAAATCAAAATTTAAATAATAAATAAAGTGTTGAAAGTTTTAATTTAAAAAAATTGTTTATTTTAACTTTTCATTGTAATTCGCAAGTCTTGTAAAGGGTTTATTTATTTAAAATATTACTTTCATTTTTCATTCTTTTGGTAATAAAATAATCTAATTTTATTATTTAAAAAAGGTATAACCTTGTAATTTTAACATGAAAAAAAATTTTGAAATAAAAAAATGCATAAAACATAAGCTAAATTATGATTAAAAAAAAAATTAAGAAACATTGTTATTTTTTTCACAAACTTAATTCATAATATTATATACTCTCTCTTTGTCATAAAATAAGCTTAATAAACATGCAATCTGGGACCAAAACAGCCTTCAACATAAAGAAGCTTTAACCTCTGCAGGATACAAGATCTAACAGATATTATATTTAGGTGTTGATGAAATAATAATAATAATAATAATGATAATACCTCTCGCATTTTAAAAAAGACCATTCCTGTTAACAGTGAATCGGAACCAGCTTGATGTTGAGGTCCTACCCTTTTCAAATCAAGTTGCTCTGCTACCTCTTGTAAACCTCCTTTTAAATTTTTACAAGACTTCATAAGATACTGGAAGTATTTTAATATTGTTAATTTCAATTTGAGAATTTATTTTTTATGATTTTAAAAAAATATCTATAAATAACTACCTTGACATCGTAAATCGTTGGAAAGTATATTTTCAGAAGCTCAAAAAATTCACTTTCTTCATGTGGTAAATTTTGATCTGTTAGAAGTTTTAACAAATACCCAAAATCATACCCAGAGTGAAAAGATAACCATTTAATATCATCTACAAGAACGATTCCTGACGTCATTAACAACTCAGCAAAAAATAATGGATCTATCCCTTCATCTTCGTGTTTTTTGAATTGAATACCACTATTTTGTAACATGTCTATGCTATCTTGTGCATACATATCTTCTCTGAAAATTGCATTCAAGTTTCAGTAAAGCTTTCTTTTTTTACTAGAATAACTCTACATCTATAGATTCAGATAACTTTACTGATTACTTACTGTAAATTAAACTTAAAATTGAATTGCCATGTGGTGTAACCTGGTGGTGTGTTTCCTGACTCATCAAGAAATGTGAGACCTAGTTGTATTATTCGTAAAAGATCTACATTGCAGCGCAATAACTGATATTGATAATCTGCACTGGTTCTAAATTCACCTAAATTCAAAAAAATCATGAAGTAAAACTTAAAAAGATACAAATTAAAAAAAAGAAAAAATTTATTTTACCTATTGGTCTTGCAACGACTCCAGGGAACTCTGTGTCCATAGCAATGTATTGGTATTTTTGAACAACATTGCGAATAGTTTTGAATTCCTCTTCCAGATTGTGGTTCCATACATCTCGAATCCCACATTCTTCATTAGTGGGCATATTAGCCCCACCCTTCTGCCCCAAGGGGACGGGTCCTTTAGCAGAATGATTAATTCAAAATTTATTATCATTTGTTTTAAACAAGATCAGTGACTAATGTATTAAATTGAAGTGATGAATAATTTTAAGTGTAAACCGATATGTAGCCACATTATTTTAAAATATTGTAGTACTTTTAATTGAAAGTTTTTTCTGTGTTGTAAATTTTTATATTTGAATAAAAATGAAATATTAGAATGAAAAGAAAAGTACAATTTAAAATCTTTAAAACTTTAATAAAAAATACTTTTTAATGTAATGTAAGTGAAAGAGTAAACTTGATATATCAAAACTGTTCATAGACAAGCATCTAATAAACCTTTAATCAATTGCACAATCCTATTCAACTCGTATAATAAGCATGCCTTTTCTTCAACCGACACCGAATACACATTTTGTAGGCACATCAAAGTATGAAGTAGCATAATCTTTCTAAGAAGTTTGTTATTTACAGAACAGAAAATTGGTTCAAGTCTTTTTGATTATCTTGAAAATCCTGTAAATAATGACAACACAGCTTTTCAAAATCTTTTAATCTATACTAACTCACTTTGAACCACAATCACAAAGCTCCAGAAGAAAATGAGTAAGTTTACAGGATGAAAAAAAATCTATTTTTGACATTATTATAATAAGTAAATAATTAATACCTGTGGCAGAGGGCATAGGAGTATTGTTGTTTATAACAGTTTGACCAGAGGTTCCAATCCTATGGTTTTTTTCTTTTCTCACTGTGTTTTAATCCCTCACATATCTGAAATCAAAACAATAACTTGTTCCAAGATCAAGTAGGTATAGGTTATAGTTCTCACAAGCCAAGTTTTCAACGAGCTGCGCAGCTGAAAGCAAAGTAGAAACGTGTACTTGATTCTGATAGGCCAAAGCTATAGAGTATTTTACTGCTGTAAACGGTGTAATATACTCAGAAGATTTCAAAATTTGAACAAAATTGATAAAATGCGTGAGTAAACTGTGACATATTTATTTTATTAAGAAAATATGTGAAAAAGGTTCTAAGAAAACTAAAGAATAACAAAAACAAACAACATCAAGCAATGTTTAGCAAAAACATTAAATTTTTTTTTTTTTAATTTTTTTTTTTTTGCATCAACTGAAAAAAAATTTACACAATCTCATAACTAATTTCAGTGAATCACAATGAAAATCCCTGGACAATAAGAATATTCTCGATTTACTCTGTCTAATTTTATCAACCAAGATTAGATAAATTTTACCACTCGATTTGCAAAAAGCAATATATATTAATATTAAGTTAAATTTTTTGAATGATAATTTAAAATTAGATTAATTTCCTTTTTTACCAACTTTAGAGAAAAGTGAAATTTCTTAAGCTTACGTCAGAGGGCGTTCAAATACCCTTTTTTTAGGGGTCTTGCATAGTGGATACTAAAATTGTATTGCCATGTACATACATACATATATAAATTTCAATGTACAAAATCGCTCTAAAAATGTTTAATTGCTTAATTAAAATAAAAGTAAAATTAAAAAATTACGATTGAATGATTGATAATACAAAGAAGTCTATATTATAATCATGTAAGTTAAAAATAATTTAATAAATAGAAGAATGTATTAACAATTTCTCCTTTATGATCAACGCAGGAAGAAAAGCTTTTAAGAGACATCATTAATTTGCAAATTGACGAGTTGCATTTGTTCAATTAGAAATAAAATGATGCAACATACTCAATCTGAATTCGTATGCAGAAGCCTCGATTGTCGGATGGATTGCTCAACTCAACTGTCATTTTCAAATGATCGCGATTGTAATCAATTTGATAATTGAAGATCTAATAAAATTCAGTCACGCTTCTTCGAATGTACTATTAATTATTAATACAACATGAGTGTACAGAAGAATAATAATTAATAGTTCATTCTTTGATTACTACTTTATTTTCTGTAATAATATGTAAAACAGACCATGCTCAGTATCTACCATGCTTCTATACGCGCTAACACTTGCAAGGTTGAAAACTCTTTTAAATTTCTTTTTTTAATTTAAAATTTAGCAAAGTTACATTTTATTTTCTCGAAATGTTGAATTTAAATCATACATTGAGAAGATAAAATTTTGAAAATAAATTTAATTGATTGAATAGTTTCTTATTAGAAGTCAAACTGAAAAAGGATGTATGATTTTTTAATTTTCTCAATCAAAAAACGTTCTATAACATATTTTTAGCAAAATAATGTAATATGTATACATCCATTTTTACCTTAAACAAGTATAAAAGTCATGTAGAATTCATTTAAAGATTAATTAATTTTTTATTTAAACTTTCAAATACCCCATCATACCGATTGTACAGTGAGCAGGATATGAAAAAATTAATTTTGACCTTATCAGGAGTTTAATTTAAAAAAGGATATCTCATTCCGATTTCTGAGTCTAATTGGTGATTATTGGCATCATCGATATAGAATAATAATAATAAAAGGTTTTGTCCAGTTTTGTCTAAGTCAAATTATTAAGAAATCAATGTTTTATTCAACATAGGTATCATTAAAAACCCTGCTATCTCGTGTTTAATAAAAATGTTTTTAAAAAAATCTGAAAAAATAGACCTTACATGGGTCAAATTGAAAAACGAATGCTGGATCCGTAAACAGCAGTCCCGAAAAGGTTCGAGTACCAAATATTTAATTGATCTGAGTCGTCCAAGTCACTTTTTAAAAAGAAAGTCGACGATGAAAATAAACTTCTTAATATAATACAGGATTTTCAAAAATACTTTTTGTCACTTTATTGCATTATTCTATATTCTTATACGATGATTGTATCGAACTTGAAATAATTAATTAATACATCTTCGAATGTGCTTAAAATTTTTATCAAAGCAACTAAAAACGTAGTGTAAAAAAAAATTTAGTAACCACAAGTACGAGTTTTAATTTTTATTAAAGAAAGATCTGATTAATAAAAAATCAATACCGGAATAAATAACATCGTTTTGATTTAGACCTAAGGTTAACCCGATCGGCTTTAAAGTTTAACGAAACGATAAACCGAATGGGGTGATCGAGGAGCAACAACGGAAATTTCTGGCTACTGTATTCAAGCTAGCCACCCGAGGATACACACTTCAGCTCCGTAGTCCAAAATCATTACTCGCTTGGTTAAGCTAATTATACAGTTTGACATCGCAGTCGGTTATTAATAACGCCTCCGGTAATATTAACCCTCTGAAGTATCTTGCATATAATTGACAAATAAATTTTATATTTTACTAGGAAATATAGTTTCTTATTTTATTATCTCAGATAACTATACTTATAGATTTTTTTTTATAATATAAAGCATTTATTAACTGTATAAATTTTTTATGCTACTTATAGATTTTATGGGCAAATGTGTGATTCAGAAGAAAGCTTTTCTATTCAAATAAAACACAAACGACATTTTCATCAATCAAAAAAAGGCCATTCATAGCCAGTGAAGCTAATTAGATTTGTATAATGCGTTGATTAATCACTCTAGTTTCTCAACTGTCCATTGTTTATTAATTTAAAAAAAAAAAATATCTCTAATTTGCAAAATTTTTGTAAGCTATTATTTCACGATAATTAAATTTTAAAAGTTTTAATTAAACTGAACATAAAAATTTGAACATTACATAGAAATAAAGACTTTTTCAGTTTTTTTTTTTGCAACATTTTGTTTTTTATTATTCTCGAATTGATAATGGATTTTCACCAAGTGAATGCAATAACTCTACAAAGTTTTTTTTTGCTATGTATACTATTTTATATTAAAAATTAAATAGAATAAAACGAATTTAAAAATATTAAATTTTGGTTAAAAAAAAGTCTTAAATCACGTGGCAGTAATGAGTAGAAAAAAAAGTGTGAAATGAAATCCAAAGAGTGTAATCTGAGGGAAAAAAATGGGTGATCATCAAGGTTTTTTGGGGTGGTTTTAATAATTTCCCAACGGATTTAGTAGAAAAAAAAAAAAGAAGAAATATCCTCCCATCTCTTTCGGGTTCATTGGGAGTTGGATTAAAGTAGAGAAAATCGAAATTGGAAAGCGTAATTGCGAGCGCATCGCGAGTACGCCGATGGTGCATACACATAAGCACGCGCTCTTGTACCAACCTACCGCACCGCAGTTATGTGTGTATTGTTGCGCACCCGTACGTCTGTCCTCATAGCTCCAACGCGCTGCAAGCATAGTTAGAATTGAAGAGAGGGTGCTGTTGCAACCCGCCGCGGCGCCAAGGTAGGAGCTGCTCGGTAATTGGTAATGCTCCGAGAATTAGGCGAGCCGACCTGGGGTGCACCTGGCTTGCACTCGCGTGCACCGAGCCCCCAACTTGCAAGTTGCAACCCCAGCTGCACTCGCGTGAACTTGCTGCAGCCGGGCTGGCGGCCTAAGCAGGTCAATGTATTCCGAAGTAAGGCCAATTATTGCAGTGCACTGTCTTGCATGCAAATTCTCCCATCCTCCCCCAAACAAGAATTGATTAGCCGAGATAATCGCTATCTCCTTTGCGTTCTACACTCTCTCATGACCTTTCGGCGGTAAGCTCAACCCTAAAAATTGTTTCATGCGCTGCAGGTGTGTAGATAGGGTCAAAAAATAAATCCGAGATTAAGTTGCAGCGATTTGCACAGGCTTAATTAAGCCGGGGTTACTCTGGCCAAATATTCACCAACCGGAGCTGCCTTACAAGTACGACCAATTAGCGCAAACACGCAGTACAGCTTCGTTTAAATATATACTTATTTGGCCAAATAAGCGTCTCGCTATATTACCCGTGTAATGCTGAGTGGGCCGGCTTATTCGACTGAATAATTAATACAAATCCGTTACTACACGAGTTTAAGAAGTGTACTACTCGTCTATTTATTTCCGTTCGCTCGCTCGCTCGCTCGCTCGCCAGCTCACCGGTCGATTGGTCCCGCATAATAAGTGCTCGCATGCGCCAACGCCCGAGGTAAGTTGCACGGAAACGAACAAACACATGAGCTGTAATGCCTCTACGTGTGCATATCCCCCGCATATCAGCTTTGCTCAATCAGCTTGATGAGATTCGCATTTTTATCCTGGATTTATTTAAACTCGAAGCTAAAAGTCCCTTGTCAACTTTCTCCCCGCGGTCTCGTTATAATTTGCGCTTGTTAAGCCGATTTTCCCCGAGTATTATAAGCAAGACTTAAATTATTCCTCCACGGCGACAACATCCATATAACTGCTACCTAATTCTTCCTTTGATAATAATATCCTGTGCTCGTGTGCAGATGTTTCCAACATTTTTGAACATTCATCTTCTCCTTAAATCTTTGAAAATCCTACTGTGCAACAACTATTGAGTCTGCAACTTTTCAGTGTATTTTAGATTTCTCTAACTAGTTTATCAGATTTAACTTTATTTTCCAAAACATTGAACACGGTACGAATAACAACATCGAAAGGAAATTTTCATACTGTATATGGTCTCGTGCTAATTTAAACATCCTAATATCTAGTTTGAAATTTTATAACTGATTTCACAAATTAATTTAATTTTTTATTTTTAGCATTTCTACATGAATTTAATCATTAATTTATTGTATTTTGAAAATTTATAAATCATTGAATTTTTCAAAAAAGCATGAACTTATTGCATGTTATTGTTATGTTAACAGTTATTTTTATCAAAAATTTTTTTATATCATAAATAATAAAAATAAAAATTTTCAAAGTTTTATAAAATTTATTTCAAACTGTTATCATTTCATTTCGGTGCAAAGTAAAATAAAAACTGTTTCTATGAGAAGAACTATAAAACCTAGTACCATTAGAAATTTTAAAATGATAAAACGCAAAGCAATGTAAATCACGAATAATGATGTTTAGTTAGTGCTCGGATGAGCTAAGGGATTGTTTAATCCGCGTACAAAGGAGATCTGAAATTTTCATGGGTGAGCTGCAGTCCAGCTTTTCTCCTACCAACACTTTACATACAGACCACTGGGAGTCCACATGCGGGCTACATTACGCATATTCCGTGCACCATGTCGTACTTTAACCGTATATTACCTTCACACCGGACTTTGACTTGTTGGTTATAACTTATTTGTGGTAACGCCCGCTGTACGTATAAGTATATGAATGTCAGGGATAATGAACCTTTTTCCTCTAATATCTCCTGAAAATATTTTCAAATTTTTTTTTTTACATTTTACATTTTTTCTAACTTTTTTTATTTTTTTAGTTCTGTGAAAATTTTACTTTACCAAATTGAAAAAATTTAAATTGATTCATTCCATTCGTTTATGAATTTTTTACACCCAGCCGAACAGAATTTTTTTTTGGAGCTACAAATAATTTTAATTTACGTTAGTTTTCAGTCACGCTTTTTATAAAAATACCTTCGAAACATTTTTTCGTTCTCGAGTACTCTCGCTTTCCTGTCTAGCTTGCAGAACAAAAATTATTTTTACAAAGCTTAAAGCGAATTTTTAACTTTTTTCGAGTGTTGTTACATTCGGTTGAATGGAAAAAAATTTTTGTTACAACTAAAATATAGCAATGACAAAAATGCAGGTAAGATAAATTTATTGAGTACTTTGTACCTAAAATTTTGATTTCAAATAATAAATTTTACGACTTTCGAGTTTAAGATTACGATTCTTTATTTTATTGGTTAAGGATGTCATAATCTGTCGAATTTTTCATCATGATTCGTGCACATACTTCCAGTAGAAAAAAAAAAAAATAATAATAATAGTAAGCAGGAAATAAGTCCAGGAAGCGAAAATTTAAAAAAACTCCCGAGCGAGGTTAATTATTGGTCTGGGTATCGTCGACGCGATATTAAACGATAGCATCTGAATCTTCATTTCTCTTCGATGAAGCTAACCACGCCGGTGAAACACGTCAGATGGTTAATCGAAAAGCAGGGAGAAACGGTCGAGATGTGCTGACAATACAGTACGGAGCCGTGGGCAAAAGTTCCCGGGCCGGCTCTATTATACTATACTCGATAAGTAAGAAGATAAGTGCACCACGGTCGCTCGTCCCAATTTTAATTGTAATTGAATTAAGTATACTCGCCCGTGCGCCCCAGGAAAACAACATTTCCGGTGTACCTCGGAGAAAAAACGTAAATCAAGCGGCCCGCGATGATCCGGAAGTGTATTCCCCTCACGTACTCAATATTCAATCGCGAGGCCTTATGTCGTGTTAATAACTCATCCTCCTTTTATTGATTTTCCAATCGTGTACAACCATAAAATTTTATTGGATAATTTTATTGGTTGAGGTTTGATCGGCTTGTACCATATCTGGTAAATATTAAAATTGAAATAACACGCGTTGGAGAATTGCGGGGCCCAGGTGCAGCCGGGATCTCGTCTCTTTAGCGCTCCGCGGAAAGCTGATTTACCGCGGCGGCGTCCTTCGCTTGCTTGCTCGCTCGCTCGAAGGGCGGATTGTGCTGAGTCCAGTTGTGTGTTACGGGGTTATTTGCATCGGAAAGCCCTGAACCCGCGGGGCCGCCTGCACGCAGATTAACGGATTGACCTAACGGCTTCCTCTGTCTTTGCTCGCTCTCTAATTAACGGTCCTCCCTGTTCCACCTACTACAAACTGTCACCCTTTAAGCATCCCGTCTTTATAACTTCATTTTTAAGATCTATCTTACTTCCTTCCTTCCCCTCGAATCGTTATCATTACTTTTAATACGCTTTACTACCGATTGAAACTTTGTGACCACGGGGGTATAAATTTTTCGATTAAAGTCTTATTATGGCTGAATATTAAAAAGAGCCAGGGTACGTACTTATTTGATCGAAAGGAATAAGCACTTCGTCTAAAGTAAAGTACATAGTCTTTTTCTAATATACATGCATCAGCACTTCACGTTTGCAGCCTCGTAAAGTTACAAAGTATAGGATGCATCCGAGAGCCGCACTAACAAATTTTTTAAATAAAAAGTTACGCGTTAGTATAACGAAATTCGCGTAAACGATGAACCGGTTTACTTAATAATGCATCCTTGGCCGAGCAATAAAGCCAACATTAATTTCACGGCTTACTTAACATCATCATTTTTACGGCAAAGCCCTTTGAAACAAGTCTACGGGTAACATAGATAATTTAAAGCACTTTTTGTTGTAAAAAATAAGAAATTGCGTATGTAACGATGATGATGGTGGTGGCAAAGTAAAAATCCGCGTTTGCGGTGATGAAGCGTGCCGCTGGAGCGATAGCGTTTTCGCCTGATTGGTTCTCTGAAAACCAGATGTGGTCGCTGGAAGACGATCGTGACGGCGCGACGCTGTAGCTAAGATTATTAAGCAACGGCTTTAAATAGAATTCGGAGTGGTGGTGGGTGTCGAGTTACCTCGTACCTTGGCAAGCTTCGCATGGGCGGTCGGATCATTTTACTCGAGCGATTAGCGGAGAATTGTCGCCAAAAATTATTATCGTGCACCGCAGCATCGTACATGCGGCTCGTAAACAATCGCCTCCCGCGAATGACGCTCCCTTTAATTAAGTTCGCAGCCAGCATTGTTATAAGTCGCCGCCGTCTCGTCGTTGCAGGGCAAGATTCTTATCGGTACTCTCTCTCTCTCTTTCTCTTCATTTGCAGTCCTGGTTGCATACAACATAGGTAGTGGAAGGTGGGTGTACAAGCTTCTTGCTCTGATATGCCGAGAAAGGGGCGGCTTATCAGCGCTGGCTGCTCGGAAAACGAGCTCTCGCCGTAGACGTACCTACATTTTGCACAAAGAAAGGTGCTGCTGTGGCCCGATGATGATGCCGCCACTCAAGGATATCGACATCTGCTGCTGCTGTACACTTGTGCCTTTCTCCCTCTGTTTCTATTACCGAGTGCACCACTTTTATATTATATGTATTTTATACCTATAGACCTGTGTATTTCAACTTGATTGACTTATCGCCAACGTTTACTCTTTCCTTCTACATCGTTCTCTCGTTGTACTAGCACGAGCTTTCCCACCGACTTTCAGTTGCCGCCAACAATTTCATTTCACATTACTTTTACCTTCTAATCGGTCGTTATCATCTTGGGAGATGACCGAATTTTATAAATTTCTCTGCACTTTATATGTAGGTACAGCTACAGATAAAAGTTCTGAATTACTTGCAATAATTCGATCGCGGGTAGGTGAACTCGACGCGAAATTTAAATAAATGAGTGCAATGAGAGCGTGAAAAAGTTAAACATAAACGCGCTTTTGATTAATACAATGATTTAATCGCGAAGCGAGAGGGAAAGAGGGAGTTTTGACTCCGGCCGAAAATATTCATCGAAATCCAGCAGCGAGAGCAGCCTGCACACAAAGGGTAAAAGATTATTAATTTAACGTCTACGACGTGTGTGCAGTACGCACGCACCAGCAATAATAATATTAAACGCAGCAAGCGTTCCTTTGTTGCACGGTTGCATAAATCGAGGCGCGTAAAAAGCGCTGCACAGGGCAGAAACAGGGTTGGTTGGCAATGCGGTAGTTTCAGTCGTTAAAGTTGTCTGCACCTGCAGAAAAAAAGTATATGCTATCAAATTTTCGGTCGTAAGCGGCTGGATTTTTTAGAACAACTTGTCTTGTTAATGGATTTTCTGGTAGATTAAACTCGACGCTGTAAAACTCTTATTTTTCTCGCATGGAGCAACTTATTCGTATAACTTTGGTAACACCTTACGTCCCTAATGTCTCGTTTTACATCCACTCGGGTAGCTACTCGATTCTTTTACGAGCTTGCGGCAACTTCAATCGTATGAAAAAGCTTGGCATGGTTATGCAAACCATGTATTGTGATGAGTGTATGAGCATCGCATCCTCGAAACTCATCAGAACTCATCGCACAGTAGCTAAATGACAAGTGTGTGCTAATGACTTCCTTTAAATCCTCTGCATAATCAGTATGAATAATCCATCGATCTTTGTATAACAATTTGACACAGCTTTCGTATTGTACGTTTATGAATATTCTAATAATTCTTGACTGAAATGAAGGTACAAGCAGTTGGCATCGTTTAAATACATTTGTACTGCATTAATTTTAGCATACAACATGTACAATTATGGAAAACTTGATTTGTGATTAAAATCGATTTGAAAATTTAATTTAATCGTTGTTTTTGAAGATTAGATTTATTACATACATGATAAATCCGAAATTTTTACTTTTATAACACTCAAAATTCACAAGTAATGTCGTAATTCAAATTTAACTACAAATTAATGTTATTATTAAGTAATTACTATTTGTATTCAATTCAATAAATTAAGAAATTAAACGCTACAAATAATAGATGGATTCAAGTGCAATTGCAGATAAAATTCTGAGTAATTAAAGAGTAATTTGGTAATTGAAAAATATGAATATGATGAGCTCAAAAGTGTGAGATGATTTATTCAACTAAACGACACCGGTGTAAGAAGAAAGAGGTGAGAAAGACTAAAGAAGATATAAATCAAGCGAGTTATTCGCGTAGTTGAGAGTTTGTTCAGTTGGACAAAAAACTTGCGGGTGGTTGTACAGAAGAAAAGCGAGCCTGATAAAAGGAAGAAAGAGAGAGAGAGAGAGAGAGAGAGAAAAGGAAAAAGGTAGCGCACTCGTGACGTCTCGTGATCGGCCGATAGATCAAGTTCAACTCTTTCTCCGGAACACTGGCGCTGCAGCTCCATAAAGGAAAGTAAGTAAGAAGTAGTAGTCCGTAGTGGTGAAGGATAAGACTGTCGGTGCAGCTAAAGTAAAAGGAGCCGCCCTTACTGCAGCTTTCAACTTGTTCAGGAGTAATTTGTCCCAGCCCCTCTATCGCAATCAGCCGGGAAATTATTTTTCGAGTTTGCGCGCACGTACAACACTGCAACACTGGACTCAACAGCTAATCGATTACCTTGCTTTCGTTATTTTAACCTAGCTGATAATCGGTAATTCAAATAACTAATTTTAGTTTTATCGCGGGTTTTTAAATTTTCCTCTCGGCACTTTCAATATTTTCATCGATCAAAAACACCGGCAATTTCTCGCAGCGTTAATCACTTCCAAGATGTGCGTTTTACACGAAAAAAAAGTCCCAACAAGCGGCCATAATCGTGAAAGATCGATCGTAAAGAGGTTAATCGAAAAGGGAAAGGGGGAGGGAGTTTATCAAATAAAACTTAACAACTGTACTTCATAAATTAAAATGCATAAAATATGACAACGTTTTGAAATATAAACTTTATGGTGATTACTTATCCGTTATTAATCCTCTTTGCGTTGGATGCGCCGCCGCGCGGCACTATGTTATAGGTCCGGTATTCATTTAATATCATTGCAGCGGTCGTCGTTTGTAAAAATCAAGCGGAAAATATTAAATTCGAAAGTTATCATTCGAAACGAATTGAAGCATCGTGAGTAGGAATCAATTAGCATGTGAGATTTTGTAAAGAGGAGTTGACCGAATTTTCGGTGGAGAGCCGATTCTTAAGGGACGCCGCGGGCGCAGAGCGCCAGACGAACAGCCGCAGATCAATGCACTTGACACCGTGTAAGTACCTCTGCGACATTCTGCATGACAAAGTGGCCGGATAATGCGAATTGCAGCTTCTGCTCCGAGCCCTGCTGTGTTCCTCTCATTCGCATCGCCGAACCAGCAGAAGCAGCACTGGCGGCGTGATTGAGCGGGATTCCGTCCTGGACAAGGGCTTAAGTCATCTTGACACTATTACCTTTTCATTTTATTTTATTTTTTTTTCCATCAAAAGTGGTTGGGTAAATTTTATTGCATCCTTTTTTAATGCATGAGTATTGAAGAAGAATAAAAAGTTTTTGTTTTTCATCGCAGTGGAACCTATGTTTTAAAATCAGTCACAGGTTTCCTGGTAAGAATCTTCACTGAATATAAGCTGAGAAATAGCTAAAAATTTAAGAATTACTGAAATTTCAGTTAAGATTCAGCTAATTATGAAACGCTTTTTCTCTGAATAATTCAATGAAGAATCACCAAATATTAACTGAATATCATTTAATTTTTTAACATGAACCTCAGCTTGAATTCGGTTGAATCTAATAAAAAAAAAGTGGACTAGGTTAGGATTCTTAGAGATGATTCTCGTGACGGTATAGAAAATTAAAAACAATCTCCCACAAGTAGATCGCAGATGGTATAGGTACACCTGGAGAGCATACCCAATCACAACCAGGTCGCCAACGACTAGTAGGCTTGAAAATCATCTCCGAGAACTCGAATCAAAGTTTCTTCGAGGTGACATCGGTGATCGTTTGCAATTTCTGAGGAACGAAGCTAGACCTGGACAACTAGGTCGTCGATGACGAGTATACTCGGGATCATTTCGGGGAGTTCGGGTGCAGAACTGCATGAAAACGATCATCGGAGTCACCTCAAGGAAAATTTAATTCGAGTAATTCTCGGAGATGACCTTTAGGTATACCCGTCATCGGCGACCTGGTTGTCCAGGTCTGAATTCATACCTAAGAATTTGCAAACGAACACCAGAATTACCTCAAAGAAAATTAGAGTCGAAGTCTTGGAGATGATTCCCAGGTACATCAGTCGTCGGCGACCTGGTAGGCCTAGGCAGCTATATATACCATAAGCGATATGCTAACCCGGGTGTGGAAAGTTATTTTCAAATTTCTACATCTTTACGAGAAGCATCTTTGAAAATTCTAGCCTAGTCAGACGGGATAAATTTTAAACCGATGATTCCCAAAAAAATTAGGAGAAACTCGAGGAGAAACTTCTATTTTTGCTAGGAGATTTTCCAATCTAATGAGGTTCACAGCGCCTCCTATTTTAAATGAGACAATCTCTACTTTTCTTTTCTCTATGTAAACATATACCTACCTGTACTCTGACTCTCCGTAAATGATTTTAAGCCACGCCCCAAAAATTATTACCTGAACTAATTAGTACCTGAACCTAAGCTGAACTCATTATAGGACTTACATTGGCCTGTTCAGTGAAAATTCAGTTAAGAAATTACCTGAACGCTAATGAGCCCAGCTGAGCAATTGGCTAAGGCTCTTACCATGGTTGACAAGAGCTTAATAAATATTGCCCTTAACATATTAAGGTTTCGAAAACTTAAAATCAAGATCTACCACGCGAAACTTTTTTACTTCGTTACACTGATTCTGGATAGTCTTTCATTCAATTAATTCCATTTTTATATAAATTGATTCAAATATATTCAAGATTACAATAATTTATGACATTAAATCAATTTTCAGAGGACTAATTATTTTATCGGCATAATTTTGTTATTATGATAATATTTTTCCAATTAAAATTTTAATAAAGATCATTGTTTTACAATAATTACCAAGTCGATCTGCAATGAGATGTCTATCAATTAAAGAAGTTATATTTTTTAAAGCAAAAAACAATAAGTTAACATATTTTTAAAAGTTTAATATTATAATATTAGTGGATTCATTGAAATTTATAAAAAATCTTTTTGAAGATTAATTAGCCGTAAATAAATGAATGAATTTGAAGGATAAGAGCGCGAATGTCGGTGACAATGGTGCAGCTGAGCGAATGAATGAACGAAGCGATATAATCAGGGAGTAAAAAGATGAGCCGCTGCTGCAATGAACGACGTTATAAATTTTGAATGAAACTCGGGCCAAGTTTGAAGAGTGAATGAAGCCAGCAGCTTTGCTAAAATTTATTCGAGCTTTAACCCCGGCTGCTATAGGCTGGTTAATCGCGCCGGGAGAGGGAAGAATAAAGACGCGCTGCGCAGTGTGTGTACATACGTACACACAGAGCCGAAGCGAAGTTTGGTCCGCGTAACTTCGCGAGTCGTGTAGTTTACAAACTTTTCGCGGATTCCGTCGCGTTTAGCGCGACCCATATGTCTGCGTGTGCAGTAGCTCACTTCAGGCACCGAATCGAGCCCGAGCCCTTCGCCCCGAGGCCAAATTAAACGCGACTGTTCGCGACTTGTTTGTGGCGCGCTAAACCTTTACATTGACGAGCTCGATAATAACCATCTCAAAATCTCACCGGTATTATTATGGTGATTCCTTGATCCGTTTTAAACCAGCGCCGCGGCGTTCATAATTGTATGCGTGCACGCGAGTCTCCTTCAATTATTCAATTTTTTACCTTCACAAGCAGCCTCATTAAACTCTGCTTGATGGACTGGTTATCAAGACGCAAGGACTCAAGGCAGAGATGCGCGTTTAAATTAATTATCTAAATAAGGTTACAAATCTCGGCTGTCGTTAAACTCCTCGCAAAGCATCGCGGCGGTGTAGGCGGTCGTCTTTGCTGAACTTGGGATTTACAATAAAAACGCAAATTGCGGTTATATTACAAAGCCCATTGCGTGCGATCGGGGCTAACAAATTAAAACGTCGCGCGTAGTTTCTCAGTCCGTCTGAGTGTAATTAATAATTCGACGTAGGAGAAAATTAGTGGAAACGCGTGTCTTTCTCATCTGCGCATCCGCGTCGCGTCGTGAGCGCACGAGCGCACGATTTGACCCGTTATCGTCATTAATTGAGTAATGAAATTTAAGATTTATAACAGCCGTTAAAAACTTTGATAGATTAATTATCGGGAAAATATTCGTTAACTCGTCACCGTGGCTTATTTCATTAATAAAAACAACCGTTAATATGCCGCGATGATTACTATTTCTCTTTTGCAATATCTGCCACTACGATTCATTGATTAAGCTTTAAGTTTTAGTGCTATTTCTTATTTTAAGTGAACTTTAAAAGCTTTTTTTAATGATTAAACTTTGAATATGTAACCACTAAAAAGTCAAATTAAATGAGTTGATTTTTTAAATCAATTTAGTTTTTCATTTCCCTCGAAATTTTTTTTTTTTTTTAAGTGAAGTTTTTTAAAAACTATTTAACTTTGCATCGTCGTTTGAAAACAATTGTTTGATTTTCAAATTCTTTTTTCAGAAGTTTTCTTTTTAATTACTAACTAAACATTTTTAATAAACTACACTCTAAATATGTTTGTATGCATGCTTGTATTATGAAGAGTCATTTTTTTATCTTTTGGTTTCGGATTTACTTTACTTGGCTTCTTCGAGAAAGATAAACATTTTCTCCCAGAGGTGGGCACTATTCGGACGCTAAGAATTTCGAATAAATTTTTGAAAAAAGGAATTTTTCGACCGGATTTTCATGGATAAATCCGTTTTAGAACTTTTCTAACTCAACTGCATCAAAAACCGGAAGTATTCGAAATTTTATTCGTCGAATAAATTTTCGAATAAAATTTCGAATACTTCCGGTTTTTTATACAGTTGAGTTAGAAAAGTTCTAAAACGGATTTATCCATGAAAATCCGGTCGAAAAATTCATTTTTTTAAAAATTTATTCGAAATTCTTAGCGTCCGAATAGTGCCCACCTCTGGCATCAAGTACATTACAAAACAGAGGTGGGCACTATTCGGACGCTAAGAATTTCGAATAAATTTTTTAAAAAATGAATTTTTCGACCGGATTTTCATGGATAAATCCGTTTTAGAACTTTTCTAACTCAACTGTATAAAAAACCGGAAGTATTCGAAATTTTATTCGTCGAATAAATTTTCGAATAACGGAAGTTGTTGTTTTCTCCTTTGTGTACAAAAATTGAAGTTTTTGTATAGAAATTTTTGAATAACATTTTTGTATAGAAGTTTTTGTATAAAATGTGATTATTTCCTGTTTTTTTTTTTTTTTTTTTTTTTAATCTTACATAAAGTAGTTAGACTTTTCCACCATACGCTGCTATTTTTTAAAACTGATTGATTTTTTAACATCAAACAACAATTTCAAGTTAATTCTTGTTTCATTGAAAGCTATTTTTTTCCCACAAAATGCTTCAATGTTTCAAAAATATTACTCTGTGAAGGCAATTTAAATAATCTCTATTACATAATAGAATTTTTTAATTTAAATATTCTTTATTTTTTTCTGAAAAACAATTAAATTAAAATTCATTAAAAATTAATTTCCAAACTAAAAATTGTGAAATTTGCTCAAGCCAGTTTTTCAGATTTGAGTGGTAACTTGTAAATAATCTTGCTGTATAGACCTAAGGTCTAGGTAGGCATTAAATAAATAATTAAAAAAAAAAAAAAAAAAAAAAAAGTAAATAATTCAAAAAATTGTGTTCGTTAAGTTGGTTTCGGTGTTGTAGTTTTTCAGCAATGAAATGATTTAAAAATTTTAATTTACGCTCTATTTTGTATTATTTATGCGGTAATTAATTTATTATTATTATTTTTTTAATTAAATCTTTACGTGATTAAGATGAGTAACTGAAAATTTCTTAAATTTTATAATTTCGAGTTATCAAAAGTAATTTAAAACTTTTCTTTGCAGATCTTTGCAGATATTAAAAAAAAAACCAACTCTGTAATAAATTTTCTTGAAAATTATTCTCAACTCACTTTATCAAAAGAATGTGGCGATCGAGTGATGGAATTTTCCGTTCAGGCTCTATTTTGACGCAGGTACGATTCCTGCTGAGCCGAACGAAGGCTCCAACACCCGATGCCTTAATTATACCTGAAATACTTCAGTGTGATGATTCACTAAGTACTTCAGGGCCCTTTTGACCTGCGGTAACGAGCCGGCAGGCCGAGAACAACAGTCTAGTTTTGCTCTGCGAGCTGTTCGCATCGAGCTTGTTCAAATAAATTTTCTAGTCTAAAAATATTAAACTTCGAGTTATTATTTCACCAAAACCCGGCGCACCTAACCCCACAAATTGGTGACCCCGACGTGATTAGTGTTTTGTGTTTGTGGGCATATATTTGTGCGATTTTGTTGGTGAAAAATGGTGAACGAGGACGGAATTGTCAGCGTCAACGAATCCGGCTCTGGGACTACCCAAGTCACGGATGACGCAATCAAGGCTGCCGCAGCAGCTTTGGCTGCTGCAGCCGAAGGGAGTGTAAATGGCATCGGAATGAGCGCACCACCCTTTTGGCCTGAAAATCCGAGGGGGTGGTTCAGGAGGCTTGAAGCGAATTTCAAGTCGTCGCGTGTTACTTCGGAAGCTTCGAAGTTCACGTACCTGGTTGGCGCGCTTGACCAGAAGTACTCGAGCATGATGGACGATGTGCTCGACGACCCGGTGTATGACGGAAAATATACCGAGGTGAAGAATAAAATAATTGAGAGGACATCGGATTCGACTGAGACACGGTTAGGCAAACTGCTCGAACCCGTGCAACTGGGCGACTACACTCCTGTGCAGATGCTGCGCAAGATGAAAACGTTGGCCAAAGATTTGCCAGTAACGGACGACTTACTCCGAAATTTCTGGCTAAAACGACTGCCAGTGGACACCCAACGGATCCTGGCGACAATAAAAGAGAAGTCGCTGGAGCAGCTTGCAGAAACAGCGGACTCGATCCATGTAATCGATGCAGCCCGTGGACCGAGGATAGCAGCAGTGGCACACGAACCCGCCAAGATAGCTGCAGTAAGCAAAAGTGATGGCAGCGAGCTGCAGGCGGTATTAAAGAAGTTAGACGAGGTGACTTCGCGTCTCAGTCGTCTTGAGAAACAGCAAAAGTACCGCGGCCGTTCACAATCGCGCGGCAGTTCGCGTGGGCGAAGTCCATCAGCTCCTCGAAACCCAGATCTCTGCTGGTACCACGAAAATTATGCCGAAAAGGCTACCAAGTGTCGTGATCCGTGCAAGTTTAAAAAAAACTAGTTGGGGCGTCTTTAATTGCGGCAATTAAAAACGACCCCAGTGTTCGCCGTTTGTATGTGAAAGACAATTACTCGAAAAAGACCTTTATGGTGGACACAGGTGCCGAGTTGTGTGTTTTTCCGCGAGTGTTGTTCCGTGGCCAACGCGAAAAATCAAAGTGCACGTTATTCGCGGCGAACGGTACGCCGATAAGTACATACGGTAGTGAACTTATAATGCTCGATTTTGGCCTACGACGGCAGTTCACCTGGCGATTTATTATCGCAGACGTTGAACAACCGATTATTGGCTATGATTTTCTCGCCCACTACGGATTACTTGTTGATCCACGCAATAATCGACTGATCGACAACGCGACCGAACTATGTGCTGCAGGACATGCCGTTGGTGACGACTTCCCGACAGTACGCGCAATCCACGGCGACTCACCTTACCATCGACTGCTAGCTGAGTTCCCGGACATCGTTCGCCCTGTAGCTGAGATTGGCCACGATGTAAAACACAACGTAAGGCACTACATCGAAACTACACCCGGACCACCAGTGTTCAGCCGTCCTCGTCGCTTAACCGAAGATCGGCTGAAAATCGTAAAAGCCGAATTTGAAGAAATGGAGCGACTCGGAATAGTGCGACGCGTAAAAAACAGCCAGTGGGCCTCCCCGATACACGTTGTCTTCAAGAAAGATAACGGGATACGCCCGGTCGGAGACTACAGGCACGTTAATAAACGCACTAAACCGAACCGATATCCAATGCGTCACATCGAAGATTTCACGCATAACCTCAGCGGAAAACGTGTTTTCTCGAAGATCGATTTAGTCCGAGCTTATCATCAAATCCCCGTCGCCGAGGAGGATATTCACAAGACAACAGTGACTACGCCGTTCGGACTCTTCGAGTTTTTGCGCACTCCGTTTGGTTTACGGGGCGCGGGTCAAACCTTTCAGGCATTCAGCGATGAAATAACTGAAGGTCTTGACTTTGTATTCCCTTATACGGATGATTATCTAGTCGCGAGTGAAAACGCGGAGCAACATTTGCAACATTTAAGGCTCCTGTTCGAAAGATTGAGCAAATACGGTGTGGTGATAAATCCCGCGAAGTGTGTGTTTGGTCAACCGGAAGTGGAGTACCTTGGCTACAAGGTCAACGCCGAGGGAATACGCCCGCTCGAGGAGCGTGTAGAGGCGATCAAAAAGATCCCCCTTCCGGCGACCGCGAAAGACCTGCGCAGTTTCAACGGTGCGATAAATTTTTATCGCAGATTCATCCCTCGTGCCGCTCATCTGCAACAACCGCTCAACGATCTTTTGAAAGGTAAAAAGAAGGGCAGCACGCCTATCGAGTGGACTGACGAAGACAAAAATGCATTCGAGGAAATAAAGAACGCACTCTCGAGCGCCACGCTGCTGGTTCACCCTGTCCCGGGCGCGTTACTTTCAATCACCGTCGATGCTTCGGATTTCGCTGTTGGTGGAACGTTGCAACAGTTTGTCAACAAAATTTGGCAACCATTGGCATTCTTCAACAAGGCGCTAAATCCAGCACAGCGTAAGTACAGTGCATACGATCGCGAATTGTACGGTGCATACGCAGCAGTAAAAAAGTTCAGGTGGGCCGTCGAGGGCAGATATTTTATTATCTTCACCGATCATGCCGCTTTAACTTACGCATTCGAGCAAGGCCTGGACAAAAGCACACCACGAGCAACCCGACACCTGGATTATATCGGACAATTTACGACCGATATTAGGCACATTGCAGGCAAAGACAATGTCGTCGCCGACCTCCTGTCGAGAATCGGTGAGGTAAGTTTAGCAGTAAACACCGAAGAAATTGCAGCTGCACAGTCTAATGATGAAGAATTAGTGCAGATGCTGAATAACAACGACCACTCCCTGCAATTGAAGAAAAGTTTTAAGGAAACGTACAGACATTAAAAAATTGAAAAAAAAAAAAAAAACTAATTTCTGATAGTCTTGATAATGATTTTTTTTTAATCTAGTATATTTCTTATTTTTTAACTAAGTTTGGTAAAAGCTGAAATGCATGGGAATTGAACCCTGTATCTCTGATATATTTGATCAAGCGTTTTAGTCAACTAAGCCATTCTAGACTTGCGCTTAGAGGCTCTAAGTTAGAGCTTCTCGCACGGTTTTTTTTTTGTGAAAACAAACCATTAGTACTATAAGCTCGTATGTATTTTATCGGCCTATAATGTACTTTTATGTATACAAATAAACTTGAAACTGTAGTGTACATACAAAACGGTTTATAGAACATATCGTTTATTATCAAAAAAACAATAACCTACAGCTAAGTTTTTTTCAATTTTATTTGATAAATTTATTTATTGTACCTTATTTTGTACGAAACATAAACAGTAGCAATAAGACTTTAAAATTAAAATATTATAATAAATGTAAAATTAAAATTAAAATATCCCAGTGATTATAACAATAATGTTGTACAATGGAAATATGTGTATAATATAAAATCGAAATAAACATAAATCAGTTAAAAAATACTGGGTACATAAAGTGCTTGGTTTTCAATTTGCAGAACTTTTGCTAATGTTCTGACAAAGCCCTCAGTCCTCACTAGTAATTCAGGCTTAACAAGTGAGAATGCTCCAAAAAAAAAAATGAATAAAAAGATGATAAAAAAAAAAATAGAATAAATGAGAGTGAAAAAAGAGAGAGAGAGATTGAGGAATTTAGACGGTATTGAATGTATGACAAAGGCGTTAACTAGGCAATATGCAATGCATCATACGCGAGATTGAGTCGTTAAGAGGGTGGCGATGGTGGACGATTCATTGACGCTCGTCTATATCATTAGGATGAGCATCGCAGCGTGATCGGAACATTAGACCCCGGCGATGATGCACTCGGGTATAATAGGAACAGGGGGGAGGAGCGCACGTAGGTATGATTTTGACAGAGGACCCGGGCTCCGTGCCAAGCTTCATAAGCTTGTTAAGTCCATGGATGGGCTTTCTTATCCATTCAGCTGAGTATTATTTATTGTAAAATTTTATGAATAACTACCTGTACTCCCTATTGATATTCAAAATTATGTTTCGCCCGAGGCGTGAATAATAAAAAATGAGGGAGTAATCAATCGAGAGAGAGAGAGAGAATAAAGTAGATTACATTATTTATATTGGGGCGCAGAGGTTAACACTGAGCAATGAAATTTCCAGAAATTTACCTCCGAGAATGAATTTACCTGAAATTATAACAGGATTATTAACAAGCTGCAAACAAGCTGCGTTGGGAAATAATGAAAAGCGTGTAGCACGAAGGCGAAAAGCATGCACCGGCTGGTTCGAATTGAAATTGAAATTGAAATTATCGTCACGACCGCGCGCGAGTGAAAACAGTGCAAAGATAAGGCAAACTCAGCGTGCAAAACATCTTTCGGGATCAATTTGCGCGCTGCGCCGACCCAGATAAGAAAGTATCTTTGCCAGGGTAGCGGTGAGAAGAGAAAAGCGCCGTTTTAGAATTTACGGCCGTTTGTGCAAAGCACCCACACACATCGAATGGTTTTATCAGCCTCGGGGCAAAAAATAAAACGTCTTGAGCGCTGACCTTCTCCCGTTGGTCGGAACATAAATTTTCGGAGAAACACTCTCCTGCGGGAAAATGTAAACGCAGCATGTAATTAGAGTGGCCGGTTAGCGGCTGGCGGTGTCGCAGTATATTACGGAAGCGCTCGCGTTAAAACACCCCACCTTACAACCGCGTGATGCATTTCGGTCGGTTGATGTACAACGCTTCAAGGAATATGACGTTCAGTCGGACCGACAACCTGAACACCACCATCCCTACGCGAACCGTATTACCGAGTTTTACTAACTTTATAAACGCCGACCGTTCATCTATATTCCTCCTGGTCGTGCTTTGTTTATGAGACAAATTTTATCATCATTAACATAAAATTTGTACCCAGTTTTTTAGTTATCCATCATTTTACAGGTCTAATTTCGATAAATCAAATTTTACTACTGTCAACTAAGTTTTTGTGAATTAGTCTTGGATATAGGACTTATTGCAGCGGGACCCAAAACTTTCCTTCATTTTTATTAAAAGATTTAAAAAACTACTAGGGCTGTTCGAGACGAGATTTTTATCTGGTCTCGGTATCAATCGTGATAATTTTATTAATCTGAAAGCTAAATTAAAATTTTTTTTAAATAATTAACTGTTTTTATGAAACTAGTCTCGATCGGCGTGCAAGCGTGCTTAATTTAATAATCGCCATCAAATTTTTAAACTTGAAAGTAAATAAACGATAATTTTTATTTTTAGTTTCAAAAAAAGGAAGTTGAATGAGAAATACTCAGAAAATTTTAATAGCAATTAACCTGACAATAATAATAACACCTAATTCATCACATATCTTTTGCAACCTGCAACTAAGTTCTGTTTGATATTTTTATGTTAGAACTCTCATTTTATTTTATAGAATTCTACTATTTTTCTATTTGTTGAAACAAAGTATTCAATTATTCATAAACGATTGTAAAAAAATTTTTCATATTTCTAAGAACGAATGTTGCTGTTTTGAAAAAGGTTCTTATTAAAACCGATATTACTAACCGAGGTAAATCTCGAGTCTCGGACAGCCCTAAAAATTACATAAGTAAGCAAAACAAAAAATAAAGTTTGATGATTAAAATTTGTTGAATTAAATGAATAAATATACTCTCATTTCTCATCTAATATCAGGTATAATTTCATGTGACGTAAATTATTCTCTTTCTCAGAAAACTCTTGGATCGCACTTCCTTCTTTGGCTATTATATATTACTATTTCTCAATTCGAAGTGTATGCATTACTTCATATCTACAATTATCTATATTCCAGATGGAAGTATGTAATATGTGCAATTTCGAAAATTTATTCTGTACTTTACTCTAATTGCCGTAACCAATATCATGGAAAGTTGCAGGATTTCAGATCGAAATAAGGAGAATCGTACAAAAAAGTCTGGTAGTGGGAAAAGGCTCGATATCGTTAGACCGTTGAACTAACTCCAGTCTTATCTACTTGGATTTTGAAATATATTAACATATTGCACTGCACCAGTAAGAAAAAAAAATCCCGAAAAATTAAAGTGTTGCAATAATGAAATTTTATGCTACTAGTTACTATTGAAAATTTAATTAAAATCTCCAGCAACTTAAAATTTCAAGCTAATTACAATCCAATTGAAAATTGTGCTTTATTTCATATAAGGTACCTGTACCTAATATGGCCCCCCTAAGCGAGAATCGACGTTGTGGCGAATCAAATCACTATTTTTTGACGGGTAAGGTCTCATTTTAAAGCTTAATTCAAGAGCTTTAAAATGAGACCTTACACGTTTGGTTTTGATCAATGAGCTTCAAATGCCAGAGGATTTACCAAAAAACGGTTTTTTAAGACACATAAAATTTGTGTCCTAATATGGCCCCCCTCTCCCACCTGAAGTATTTTATTCATTGCGATTTTTTAAATCAATCAGAATATAAGATTAAAAAAAACTTCAAAATTTTTAACATTTTAAAAATAATTTATTTTAAAATTGAGCCTTTTTTACAATTTTTTCGAAAGCTTTGCAACCAGTAGAAAAATTACAACTTTAAATTTTTATCAAAGTTGGATTTTTGAGCTAGAATTATTTTTTAGTTATAAAATGAAAAAAAGCTTTGAAACAATTAAATTTATTTTTCTTAAATAATATTAGGATAGGATTTTCTAAAAAGTAAACATGAAACTAAGGACTCTTAATATCGGTATTTCTACTAATTCGCGGGGGGCCATATTAGGAACACTGGAGAATAATAAGTTATTTAAGAATAAAACCCGTTAGAAAACGAGTTGAACAAAAACTAAGGTCGCGTTTTAAAGCTGAAACAATAACGAATCGAAGCTACTTATTCAAATTTTGGTCAGATGCGTCTAAATCTTTTGGCAGACCATTTAATTACAACGTAAAATAATAACGGAGGTATACAAAACGAGTTTTAGCTATTAGGCGTGCACAAAAATAATTTTAAAATGTTCTAAACAACTGAAAACTTCATAATTCAGTGTTTTTGACTTCTTCCTACCTTGTAGAGATGCCGCATATCGAGCATATTCAAAATAACAGGGGGGGCCATATTAGGCAAGGGGCCATATTAGGCACACTTACCTTATATTTCTTTACTTAAAAATAAAAGCATCGAGTATGATTCTTTCATCAGAAAAATCTTATGAAACTAATATCTTGTAAGGTAGTAGATAAAGGTGTAAAACCAAGTTTTGCGTATTTATAACCATTGTTCAGAAAACAGTTTGGGATCTTAATAGTTATTAACAAATTACGACTTTGAGTTTACAACCATAATTTAAAAAATGTCAGATACTTTATAACAAAATTGCTGGCACTTAAGAAGTAAAACTTGAGTGACTTACCGAAGAAGATAAAGTAGAGCCAAGTAGCACAAATTTTATAGTCGAGATTTTTAAAAACTTCAAAATTGAAGGATAAAGTATGTAAAAGCATCGCTGCTATTTACGAGTTGTTGGTAAAAAAGATATTTATCATGACACTTTGTAAGTTTTGATCTAAGAGCAGCAACAAAGAGCAGAGACCGCTGGAATTTAAAAGAATCAGGTGTCTGAGCTTAGTGGAAAAAGCCGTGGGGTAGTTTGAAGCCAGCGCATTAAGGTAAGTGTCGGCAAAGCGAGAGAAACAATAACAGCTGGAGGCAGCTTATATCGACAGGACAAAAGATCCGCCGAGAAAATCCATAAAGCAGGGTAAACACTTTGCGAAATAGCTCGACGGACTTACGTAATAATAATGCATCTCTGCAGCTGCGGCGCGTTCCATTTACCTGCCCAACAGCTCTCACGCTGTCCATCGGTGATGGTTGTTTTTCAATTTCTCGCTCGGTCCGAACTCGATCATTCAAATTGGTTCTCTCGAATCGCGTGATCCGCGATTGCTACCAGGGCCACGCGTTTATTTTTATTGGGGAAAAACCGATCGATCATAACCGCCGACGCGATTTATAAAGTCAAATAAGGGGTTACCGAGAAATCGAGACTGCTTTGATGCTGTGCCAGCTGCGTGTTTGATGAATTAAAACTCCGCGGCGGCCAATCAAACTTTTCCATGTGGAAGTTGTACAAAATGAATTTTTCTCGCTACCGGTGCTAGCAAACTTATAACGCGGTACGGCGAGGCCGCTAATTAGCGGAAGGAACGGGTGATTAAAGCAGGCGCGAAAATTACAATAATAAACCGTGAATGCGCTCACTGTATACCATACCCCACCCAACGGCCAGTTTTCTGAATCATTAAATCGTAGCCGAAGGCTCCTACAAATGAGATATTCGCGCGCTGACACTTGCAATTAGAGCTCAAAAAATATTTAAATAAGTATCAATATTTATATCTATTTCAATTACCTCTGGCACTGCCTTGGTGGTTTGGCTGCGGCTAATGGTTCAAGTGCTTTTTATTATTCATCCATTGCTTCGTGAATATTCATGCACTTTTATGCGAATAAATGAAGGTAATCATTTTTTTTTCTTCCATTGATGCTATATAATTAATCAATAGGTATAGAAAAGCGTGAATAGTACTTACTAAGTCACAAAGTTTTGAAATAAAAGTAACAAGGTTTACAGTTGAAAATGTTGATTGTTTCGAGTAAACCCGCAATCGACGTAAGAAGAACGGTATTTAAGAGAGAAGCGGGTTAGAGCTCGTTCAGAGGGCTGTTACCAGCGGCTGAAATCGTTCGATCAAAATAGTAGTGGCTACAACGTCGTTAACAACAGATAAGGAAGCCGTAAAAGTTAAAGTTAGAAGATTCAATCGTAACGGCTTGTACACCAATGGCTTAAATTGACTCGAAGGGAACCAAACAAAGCCGTGCGGTGGAAATAGTTTATGTATGAAAAAAAAGGTGCGCGACGCGCTATCTCGGTGAGGGACGGGTATACAGCCAGCAGCGAACATCAGCTGATTCTCGGGTGGGTTGAACGAACGAACGAACGGTGCAGTGGATTTCTCGGAGTCGGCTGACAAACGAGCGAACCGAAATTTCGGTCCGCGAGGGCCGCGTGAGATTTAGCGCTGGGATAGCCCGAGGGGGGCCGTATCGCCCGATCAAACGTACGTGACGGCATTCCCTTCTTTCCTCTTGTACTCTTCTTCTCTTCCTCTCCGCGCCAAGGCTCAAATGAAATTATCTTCTTATCCAATTTTTCAATCTGACCTCCACCGATGCGTCCTGGGATATACCCTTTTTTGCGAAAAATATTATATATTTTTCTCTTGTGCTTCTCTTGTCGCCTCGACCGAATAGCCATACGTGCGGCTGCAGGACTGATTAAATCGGTGCTGACGTTTTTCCGCTGTAATATTTGAGGCATTAAGTTCACTTTAAGAATTAACATTTCACGTGCTTGCGTATTCCGAAGCAAAGATTTTCAATCGAGGAATTGTTGTGAAAGTCAGAACAAAGTCTTGGTTAATTTTAATTTCATTTGGAGATGGTTTAAAAACTTTCTAAGAAATTTTCAAAAATTTGGCATCAATTATGCACTGTACCAAGTTTTTGTGATTACAGGCGCTGTAAGGTAAATCTCATAAGATTTTTTAACAACGTATATTAGAAATGAGCCATGATACATAGTTTCTATATTTATCGAAAAAAATTCATCCTTTTTCAAAAATCATTTTTCATAATTCTTAGCACTCCTACGCGTCAATCAATATTTTTGTACTTTTTTAATATCATAAGGCTAAAATTAAAAGCTTTGAACTGTAACCTTGTCTGTCTAATTATTCGATTTCAGTAATCACAGTAGACTCCAAAGAATACTCATTTCAAAACTCTCGTTTCAAGCTTTAAAATTAAACTTTACTTGAAAATAATAGTTTTGGTGGCGGCAGTAACAGTGTTTACTTAACAAAATTAGGTCCATTGAACTTATTCAAAATAAAACTATAATTTTTCTTTCAAATAAAATCATTTGAAAAATTTAGAAAGTTTTAAATAATTTGAAAATAGTTGTAAGATTTTAAATAACTTTTAACTTTATTTAAAAGTAGTCACAACAATTAAGAGATAATCGAAAAAGTTTGAAATAAATTTGAATAAGTGTACAATACTTATAGCTATATTACTTGATATCTTGAAATGGTTTCAACTTGACAATTCGAAATAGTCTCTTCACTTTAATAAGGTCATTATAATTATAAGGTTCATTCAAACTATGGACACTATGCATCAATTCAATATTTCAAAGCACTATGCATTTAAACTCTGAGAATCTGTTAGTATAAAATTAAACATTCAGATGATGAAACCTGCACGCATTCAAACAATTGGTGAATTCCTAGTAGCTGGATCATAACTGATCTAAACATTATAATTACTTTTGCAGAAATTAATAATCCTGGTAAGAGCCTTAGCAAATTGCTCAGTTGGGCTTATTAGTGTTCAGATAATTGGTGGGTGGACACTTTTCCCAATCCAGTTTTTCCAAACAATTTTTTCCCAATCGAAAATATTTCCCAAAAACTTTTTTCCCAAAATTAGTTTTCCCAAAACATTTATTTCCCAAATCAATTTTGGGAAATCGATTTCCCAAATCAATTTGAAAAAATTCATTTCGAACGGTTCGATTGCATACTTCAGACGCTACACTAACTTTTTTGGTTACAAAAATTTTGAACATTCTAAATTTATTGCTGAATGGAGAGGCTCGCACGAATAACATATCTGAAGGATGGCATAACGAGTTTCAAACAGTTCTCGGGAAACACCATCCAAGCCTTTATGCATTTTTAAATGAACTTAGAAAAGAACTGGCAGATACGGAGATCATGGGATCAGGGTACAGGTAGGTATACGTTTACACAGAGAAAAGAAAAGTGGAGTTTGTCCCATTTAAAATAGGAGGTGCTGTGAACCTCATTAGATTGGAAAATCTCCTAGCAAAAATAGGAGTTTCTCCTAATTTTTTTGGGAATTATCAGTTTAAAATTCATCCCTTCTGTCTAAATTAGAATTTAATTGATTCAGGCGTTCATTTTCAAATTCTATGGTACGAATTCAGACCTGGACAACCAGGTCGCCGATGACAGGTATACCTGGGGGTCATTTCCGAGAACTCGAATTAAATTTTCTTTGAGGTGAGTCTGATGATCGTTCACTGAATCTTCACTGAAATTTCAGCTAGTTCTTAAATTTTTAGCTATTTCTCAGCTTATAATCAGAGAAGATTCTTACCAGGGAAGTGTTTGGAAAAAAATTGATAAACACTAAAATTTTGATATTTTGACAAGTTTTCAAACTAAAGAAATAAAACAAAAACTAAAATTGAAAATTTTTACGAATATCAATTTATTAATCAAATTCGTCTATTTAGGTTTATAAATGATCGATTTTTTGAACTTAGACTAACAACACATGTATGATGTTTGATCGATTACAAAAATTTTTGAAAAAAAAAGCTCAGCTTATTTTATTTTAATATTCATTTATAGACTTTTCATCTGTCTCAATAAATTCAACACGATGTGCGCTAACTTAAATTCAAGATTTCTTCTAGGCTTTTTCTTTTTAAAACGGTAAGATTTTTTATTCCTTTTAGACTTCAGCCCCACAGTAACATCGACCCCCACGATTTTTACAGCACCACGCGGTTACAACGTATTTCACTTGAAATCAAATCGTCTTACAAGTAGAGTGGCGCAGGCGTGCCGCGACTTATGGAGAAAGATAATCTCATCATTGGCTTATTTGATTCTCCTCGACTATTTTTCCGACTGTCTGCAGCGTTTGCGACTTTTTATCTGCGTCTCACGAGCCACTCTAGCGTATAAAAGAACTGATTTACAGCTTCCACGCAGGATTTCATCTTTTTCTCGAGCGTATAAATGTTACACATTCCATTTTCAAATCTTTTGAATTTTTTTTTATCCCCGTCCATCCCCCTCCTCCCTCTTTAACTGCGATTTAAGGTTTTTTCGGTGCTCAACTTTTTACAGTAAGAGTATTTTTACTTCAATTTTCACAAAATGTATCTATTAATTTTAGTCTTGGATCAAAAATATTTTTTCTTTAGTTTCCAAATGTAGACTATATAACATTTTCTTTTAAATCTTTCGTTTGTCCGTGGAAGTATGTTACTGTCCAAAGAAAGGAGTACATTTTTTCGTAAACATAAACCAAAGATGACGTTCATTCCCCTTAAAAGAGTTGGTTGCATTAATCAAAATTACAAAAGTTAAAACGTGCATTATGATAAAAAAAAAATAATAATAAAAATAAAAGAAGAAGAAGAAAAGAGTGGTTGACACGAAAATAACGCGGAAGAAACAGAACGGGAACGTGAAAATGAGTCTCAAAGAATACATAAAGAGATCATGCCAACCGCGGAATTACAGGGACAAATTGACGAGCGGCTTTTTCCACACTGCACAAAGCTCACGCAAGCCTCATTTCGCTGCGCCGACACCCTTTTATTCTTTCTGGCTCAAAATTTACGGTTCATTCACAGTTACTCGTAATGAATTTTTAATTCTTTTAAAATAAATAATAATCAAATAAACTTTATTTTCCATGTGCACGACCAAGTCGTGTCTTCATCATCTCGACACGAGTATAAGTTAATCATCACAGCTATGTATCATAATTATACTTTCTCAAATCCGCAAGTGGAAAACGTCCTTTTCCATGCGTGTGAACAACCAGGGAACCGACCCTTTTCTCCTATAGTTTAGTAGTCTTCAAAACACGCGTGGAAAAAGGCCGTTTCCACGTCTGTAGCGAAACACGCGTGGAAAAAGGCCTTTTCCACGTCTGTTGTCGTTTCTCTGAACTCTGAAGCTGTTTACGAAACAGCAGCAGAAAGAAGAACCGAAGTAATATATATAGGTATATTTTATGGGAAATGCATAGTGTATATTGTCGTAAGCAACACACTTAGGCATTTTCTTTGTTAATTTTTACGACTTTAAAACCAATGAGAGGTCAAGTGTCTAATTTCACCCTCACTATGCCCGACTTATCGCCGTCCGGCCGCCGGCGGGAGGACACATGGATACCGCTCCGCTCTGTCGCCTCTCGTCAATGAATTATAGAAAAATGCATTAAAATTCAGCGAATTTGAGAAAGCACAGTCCTGTGCATGTAAGTGAACCTTATCGGTCCCACTCGAGTAGGATGTTTCAGCACTCGACCTTCATTTTTACTGGATGGCACGCGCTACGCGCGCGCCATCCAGTAAAAATTACGGTCTCGTGTTGAAACATCCTACTCTCGTGGAACCGACGCGGTTCCCTTACTTGCACAGGAATATACTATTCTCTTTATGTCACTCCACTATTTCTTTAGAAAAACTCTGAATTTTTTAACTTTTTCAAAAACAAAATTAAAGCTTGATTTATTATCAATTTAACTGTTATTACAGAGTGATTAATATCCAAAATTATCCGAACGGTTATTACTCCTTGACGAATTCAATGATCGATGCGAATAGATGGAATGAAATTTAAGTACCTGGCAAAAAACATCATTGATGATTGATCAAAAGAAGAAAATATACCAGTAACGATCTTTTAGAGTTACGTCAGTCGATGCACCTAAGTGTTTATGAACGTAAATACGAACGTCAATTTATAAACTTATTTTGACTCTCTGGCTGAGTAAAATTATTGCTATTAGGCGCACGAATGATGGATGAAGCTTAAAAATATTCCGACGAAGGCGAAGAGGAGAGACTTAAAAAAATGATTCAGCGCATTTAAATCATGATAATTGATAGATGAGGCAGAAAAATAAAATAAGAGGTGGTGCAACACAACAAACACAGCGCGCACTTAAAATTTTCACGTCGCAAGTCTAATCTGTAAGCCGGGCATTTCACAGCACTGGATTTTAGTGCGCGGGATGGCGAACTAAATGAAATACATCATGAGGTATTACATAAAAGACGTGCATTTCGAGCAAGGCGTGAGATCTCTTCTTTGCAGCTCGCTTTTTCTTTACGAAGCTGTTTCTTCGTTTCTTCTTACAATTCGAATATATCGTTTTTAATGATAAATAACGGGTTGACTGTCCGACTCGAAGCGATTATTATGCATACACTTCGTAGACTGAATTTATGCTTTCCCTTTGCCATCAAAAATTATACATGCGAGCTCTTGCAGATCTTTAAATTATTGGCGTATATACAGAATAGTTTGGTGCGTCCCTATATTATTTTCGCAAAATTTACAGTCCTATTTCATAATTTTAATTATTTATTAATAATATGCGAGATAATATGTATTATTAGAATTTTCGAATTGATTTAAAATCAGGAGTATTTTTGAAATCCACACTGGCTGTATAAATAATTCGAGCCCGTATGAGGACGCGTTCATTGATTTCGAAAGTAGGGGAAATCGATTGAACATTCGACAATGACAATATGGCACGTGCAAGCTTAGTTATTGGCTCGGGTGTACGCGCGACCGTTCGAAAGTTTTTTTTAACGCCAGGTTAAAAGGCAATATCGAACTCGCGCCACAGTAATTAACTCGATTTTTTTTTTTTTCTCTCTCTCTGCTCTGCTACGGCAGCAAGCGTGCGACCCGAGCCGCATATAAATTTATCTCGCGCCTCTGCGACGTTGCACATATATTGGGCAGCCAAAAAATTTCAAGCCCAATATAATAGCCAGCTGGGCGGGCAGGAACATTAAGCATGTTTATTTACCGTCGGAGTTGACCAGGGTGTACAATATAATATATATAATATAATGCGGCACAAGCGAAGTGTCACGAGGGCAGAGGCTGGATAATTATTTATACGAAAGTTTATTATCGGTTCGGGGCACTTTTTTACGACGTTATTTTCGAAGGACAAAGCGCACTCCTGGTGGCACGAAGGGAAAAAGTTAAAAAGTTTAAGCGAGAGAAGAAGAAGAAGAAAAGACTTAAAGGATGAGAGAAGGAGGTCAAGAGGGACTGTTCACGGCGCGCAATTACCGGGCTATATTGCGGCGATCGGAGGATGCGGGGACGATAACGATGAAATAAGGAAGCACGACACATTAAAGTCGAATTGAGCGCGCCACAAAGAATTTAATTAAGAAAAGCTCAGTCGTGGACTCGATTGGGACCGATTTCGGGACAACACACTATGGCACTTTGTCACGAAATCCTACTCGTACTGCACGAGACCAATATTCAATTGAATCAGGCTCGAATGTCACTTATCGGATTCGGCTGGCCTGTTATATCTCGCGTGAGCACGTTTTTTCAAAGCTTTGTATAACACTATTACGAAAAAGTTGCTTAATTCTATAACTGTTTTTATCTCAACTCAACAATGCTTTTTTATTTTTTTAAATACCAAGTGATGATAGTTTTTAATTACAGGTATCTTACAATTTCAATAAAAGTATTAATTTTTGCATTAAAAATGAATTAGATGAGTATTTTTTCACACTTCTTTACCAATTTAAAAAATTAATAAATTTGTATGAATTACGTATAAATGGTCATACAGAGTCTGTGTATGGAACGATGACGATTTTACCATATTTGAGAGTTTTACACTAATAACTCCAATCAATTTTATTAATTAGTATACTATTGGATATTTCCTTTGCCAAGTGACGAAGCGACCGTCTGGCTCTAGCGTTTTTACTCACAATTTACAAAACATTGAGTTTTATATTTTTTTTTTCATCGCAAAATTTAAAAAACTAACAAAAATACCTCTTTATGTTTTATTTCTAACTTTTCATATCATATAAAGTTTCTCAAAAGAAGTTTTACTTTATACTTGCATGAAGTACAAGACCTACCAACTTACTTTCATTTTCACTCGAGCATATCCTTTTTTTTCAATATTTTTTGTTTTCTGTGAATGATGTAGCTTATACGATGTAAAAGTTTATTTTCTATGTTATTTTGAAAAACAATTGTTTTGTGCTTTTTTGACAGGATTATCTGTAAATAACGTCACGCTTTTTGGGACAGTCTTGTAGCGATACAGTGTAAGCAGAATATACCATAAAAGCGTGTCGTCATCAATGAATGGTCCCTTATTCACGTACCGTTGGGATTATGTGATTTGATTAAAAGATCATTATGAAATAGGACCACTACTCTTTTCTTCGAACATTTGGCTGTTCAGCTCATTTGAATCGGATCATTGGTGGACGAAATTTTCGTAGGATAAATTTTATTATTCATTCACATATTTATACATTTTTTGTTATTTTTGTGACCTAATTTCAAAAAGAGTTACAAATTTTTCCTCTTGTAAAAAATAAATAAATAAATAAATAAATAAATAAATTAACTGATGAATTCCCATTTGTGTATAAGTTTTACAATTAGGTAACTTTGCCTTGTTTGAAATAAAAAATTTTTATTTATTCGTTTTTTATCTTCAAAGTATAAAAAAACAAATTCATTTCAACTTTTAATGTTCCATCTTTATTGTACACACAATTTTTTTTTTATTATCTACTAAATCACTCTTCATATACCATGTTATTTTCTTGGTGAAGTAGTACGTAAAAAATTCAAATAGTTATCAACCCTAGCTGAAATAAATAGATAAATCTTGATAAGTTTTTATTCCAGGTTTGAGCATCAGTAAAAACTCGGCGCTAAAGTAAATTTCTAAAAAATAAATTTTTCATTTACAATAAAGTAAATAAAGCAAGAAAAAAAAAAAAAAAAAAAAAAACAGGTGGAACCATGATAAATTATTTAAAAAGATACCTTGAGGGTAAACGATATACTTTATTAGTTCGGCAGCACCAGCTGGCTTCATTACTCCAACATAAATAGTCGCGTCCGGCGCTGTTCCAAGCTCACCCGCACTCGACGCTGTAAGTTATAGGGTGAGTTATATCGGAAAAGTGCGGAAGAAAAATACAGCAATCAAAATGCAGCATAAAAGTCGAAAGATTGAAGAACGATCGAGTTGAGAAGCCGTGTGTAAGTTAAATTTGAGGATCCATAAAGTTTTATGAGCTTCAGACAATTTGATTCCGCAGCGTGCTCGAAGTAAAATTTATCCCGAATTCGTCAATTTATCAGGGTATTTCGACATGTCGCTGAGTATGCGGGTTAAGCCCGATAGTGGTGCAGCGGCATAGCTGATGATCTTGCGTCTTTTGAAAGTTTAAAGTCTCGTTTATATCCTTGAGAGGAGGAGGAGGAGGAGGCGAGGGAGATAAAGATACAGAACCAAAGAGTTTGCGATAAATTAATGATGCGCTATTCTCGAGAGTAATGTACAGCTTCAACAAGTATCGCTCGAGAGTCTGCACGAAGGGGAGGAAGAAGAAGAAGAAGCTTGCGCCCGCTAAACTTTCATGAGAGCGCGCGGCCTCGGGACGATAAATCGCCGATGCGAGATGGATTTTTCGACTTTAATAAGACGACGATCCTATACACCGCGCGGGAATAAAACGAGCCGAGGACTCGAAAAAATAAAAGAGCCAAGAATAAATAACGAACGATTCGACCCTACCCCCCCCCCCCGTCTGCAAACTTTTTTTTTCTCAATAAATTTGGAAGGATAAGATTTCACACTGTCGATCGTAAACAGCGAGAGAAAAAAAGGCTTTTGCATAAACTTATTAACTCTCTCTCTCCCGTGTGTGCATAATACGCATAATGGCGTTTTATGAGTAAAGTTGAATGCGCGTATAAACACAGTATTGCCGTCGCGGGCGCGTATAATGTAGCATTCGGTCAAAATGCTTTACGAGTCGGTGTAATATGCACTGGTAAAATGATACACACCGAAACAAAAACAGCCGTGTAGTAACAACGCGCATGCAAATATCAGCGTCTCGTAAATGACTATTTAAATAACCCCTCGTTTACATTTTTTTCAAGTTTTCATCTAAATTTCTGCTCGCGCTCGTTTTATTAAAATTGAGCGAAAAAGGATTGACACTTGGTGACACAAATTGGGAGCGCGATTGATAAAGCAAGTATGCAGCTTGCTTCAATATCGGGCGGGTTTCGTACCTTAAAATTCGAGTTTTGCGCGGGGGCTGCAATGACAAAATAGTTGAGCAAAGTTCATTGGGTTGTACGGGGGTTTCTCGCTCCAAAGCCTTGGCGTCACTTAGTAGTTTCAGCTGAATTGTGATTGGGTGGAGGGTTAAATCGGGGAGGCTCGAGCATCTACCTCATTTCCTCGAAACTTAAGACGCCCGCCACCTCGACCGCGATAATTTAGCGCGACTTAATTTCGTCCCGTCCCTCTATAGCTGTAGCACCTCTCTGGCTTTTACATCAGCGATAAATTAACTCCTGCTCCGACATATTTTTCGCCTCGATGAGCATCACTCCTAGCATCTATACCTTTACGCTACACCCCAATATCATCTTCGTCGTCTAACGTGCATGCTTCGATAACCACCACAATCAATATTTAAAACTCTCATCTGAATAGGACAGCTAAAGTAAAGTTATGTCAAATCAAAAAGAATGAAAAAGTTTTTACAGCTCTTGTCGAGTGTGCAACACTGCAACAAAGAAGCTGTCACAGTCGGCTGTTTCTGCTTCAGACTTGCGCTTTGTAAACTTAATCATTCTAAAAGTAGGTAAAATTATCCTCGAGTCATGCACCGAGTGTAATAAATGAAGCAGAGAAAATTACAAAATTTATAGTCTGAAAGGGCTTAAATAAATACACTCAACGGGGCTGTAGCAAGAAGTTGTTTTTAGAGCGGGGCAAAAAGGCGCAGCGATGTGTCGTAAGCTTACGGGTCTCGGAGGGAGCGACAACTTTCCGAGTCGAGAGCGGTGGCGGCGTTAAATTTAAGGGAGTAAAAAGTGTCTTTTGGCTCCCGGTACAGCGTTTAGCTTTACTGCTAGATTTATTCATAATGCAGGAGGCCTAAAGGGTAACCACTTACTTTGTAACCGGTCAAGTGATCTTAGCGCGAGTCGTTTTTACGAGCCCTTGCCCGATAAATAACGAGAAAAAGAAGTTAACTACCATCCGCGCACACACGGCTAAACTAACTCTTTCAAGTGATTACGAGACTGTATAACGTCTGACTGCGAGCTTTACGACCTTTGTGCTTCATCATGCACTCTATTCTTTGGAAAGCGATCTACTCTTTTTTTATTTTTCATTTAGGTTTTTAAGTTTACACATTTACTTGGTGTTTACCAAACATTAAGGGTTAATCGATAGACTCACGAACTACTTTTTATTCGTCAACTAAAAACCAACAAAATGAGGATGCTATTGCAGAGTTTAATGGTATATAATGTTCTTTAAGAAAAGTATAATAAATGATTCTTCTTTCCGTAAATCTATCAATATCTCAAATTTGATATTAAAATACCCCAGAAGCCCCACAGATTAAAATTATATGTATTAATATTCAAGACTTGTGAAAAAGGAGGTATTCAATAAAAGAGAAGGGAAGAGAGGGGAAAAACATATGTATGTATTGATCACTTAGAGGTAAGAAAAAAATGGATCGATTGAGTCAGTGGCATTAAAGCAGCCAGACGTTATTACCCTCCGGTACGACGACACTGAATTACGGCTTCTCCAATCTGCTATCTTTCCTCCGTCTGTCTTTTAGGTGTAAGGTTTACTTTATATATACACGCGGGAAGATGCGCGCCGCATGCGAGCGTACAAACACGCACGCTCCGAGGAAGAAAGACAGATCAGCTCTCGAGATTTATCTCCCCGGAATGCCGAAAAACTACGACGCACCGAGGCTATTCTCTCACCTGGTACCGAGCTCACTTGCTCCAGCTTCTTTTCTTCTTTACTACCGATTCCTTATCTTTTTTCTCTCGCTCGCTTGATCTACCTCCTCTTTGCGGACTGAAGGTAATTTTCTCGAGGCTTCGTGGAATGATCATAAATTTTGGAAAACTTAATCAAGCCTATGGTTTTTATTCTTTCTGTAAGTACCATTATTTATGGATGAATTTGCTTTGATCTTGGTCAAATTTATTAGCAACGATATTTTTGACAAACATTTTTTGTAACAGAAAAAAAACTATTTTTAAACGTTAGAATAAGAAAATTTTTCCTTTAAATCACTCAAAAGTAAATCCCCGGTGAATTTATTGGCTAAGAACGTGATGAAAAGTGAAACAAGTTGAATAGTCGCTAATAGTTTAGTTTCGAAAGATCATATAAATACTCGTAGTGTGTCAGCAAATTAAAAAAAGTTTAAAAATAGTTTAACTAAAACAATTTTGCGCAAGCTTAAATATATTTTTGAGATTGCTTCACCGACATTGAAGTTCGATCAAAGATATTAAAAGCTGCAGCGTACAGCAGTCTAAATAATTATACGAGTTTGCTGGAAATAATGATTAAAAGTTTAAATATAATCAACAAACTCCTGTAATACCGAAGCTGCAAAGTCTACGCCACATGCGACACACTTGAGCTGTGAGTGTTTTTTTTCTTTTTACCACTCCTGAAGCAGGGTGACTAATTAAGCCGCAAACTTCTGAAAAACGCAAATTAAAGCTTGAAGTATGCAAGTTTGAAAAATGTTTTTTTTTTTTTTTTTTTTTACAACAAATTGATTTATGTAGCCAGTGAGAAAATATTGCTTTACATAACGAATTCAACGTCAAGCTCTACGCTGCGAACAATAGGTAAAAAAGTAGTGCGCAGTTTAATAATTTGAGTGGAATAATGAAAAAAAAAAGCTTTGTCGATGAAACTGTTGAGGAGGAGCGTGACTAAATGCATAAATGTAGAAGTAGATAAATGCCGGCGGGCAAAGATTATTATTTATTAGGCGGTGTCGCGTGCGACGCGTCGTTACAACAAAGCGCGCCTGGGCGTATAGACGCGATGCTAAACAGCTCATTACCGGATCATTATGAGCTACGTGGCAGTAACTACGACCAGGTGAATAGTTCACTGCCTGACCCCAGCTTTGACTCGGGTGGCTTTATTATGCAAATATTTTATTATTAACCACATTAGACTCTCCCGAAATCGAAAAAAATTGGTCGGAGCTTTTGTGCTTGCAAGTTTCACGGTAAAAAAGAGAGAGACTTTTTAGGTAAAATTTACGATCCCTGGCCCCTGCGGGCTAACGGCGTCGTGAGTTGTGGTATGCAGCGGTGTGATCCGACGCATGACGCGCGTCTTGAATAACCCAAGCCCTCGCATCAGGGAAATGAGTTCCAGGAAACTTTACCCACATACATACACACACATACGAGGACTCTCGTGGCAGCCAACCTGGACGAAGATTGATTAATAGTAGCTGCCAGATAACTCGGCCTCTTTTCCTTCGCCCCGACCTACAACTCACCTCAAACTTCTTCTCCCTCCTCCCTCCTCCCATCATGTCATCCCTGCTCATCTCCTTCTAATACCACCTATCTGTTTATACTCCCCAAACAGAGGCAGCTTAGCCGCCACGCTAGCCACGCTAGAGCGTGGAGCGGCAGCTTCGAAAGAGAGCGGCAAAACCCGAAAAAAAAAAAAAAAATTTAACAATTTATTATTATTTTTTTTTATAAAGGGGCACACTCAACATAGTGCCTGAGATACTAATATCCCTCAAGTCTTAAACCCCCAAAACCCTGGGCGCCTGGTTTAATAAATAAAAGATGTATTATCCCTTAAGCCTTAAACCCCCAAAACCCTGGGCACCTGGTTAATAAACAATGATCAGCTATCCCCCAAGCCTTGAACCTCAAAAACCCTGGGCGCCCGAGTTCAACAAAAAAAACTGATCAGCTATCGCCCAAGCTCTAAACCCCCAATACCCTGGGCGTCAAAATAACTGATTAGTTTCTTTGTTGAACTCGGGCGCCCAGCGTTTTGGGGGCTTAGAGCTTGGGGGGTAGCCTATCAGCTTCTTTGTTAAACTCGGGCGCCCAGGGTCTTGGGGGTTTAGAGCTTGGGGGATAGCTGATCAATTTTTTCATTGAACTCGGACGCCCAGGGTTTTGGGGGTTTGGAGCTTGGGGGATAGCTGATCAATTTTTTTGTTAAGCTCGGGCTCACAGGGTTTCGAGGGCTTAGAGCTTCGGGGGTAGCTGATCAATTTTTTTGTTGAACTCAGGCGCCCAGGGTTTTGGGGGCTTAGAGCTTGGAGGATAGCTGATCAGTTTATTCACTGAACTCCACGCCCAGGGTTTTGGGGGTTTAGAGCTTAAGGGATAGCCGATAAGTTTTTTTGTTGAACTCGGGTGCCCAAGGTTTTGGGGGTTTAGAGCTTAGGGGATACTTGATCAGTTTATTCATTAAACTCCACGCCCAGGGTTTTGGGGGTTTAGAGCTTGAAGGATAGCCGATAAGTTTTTTTGTTGAACTTGGGCGTTCACGGTTTTGGGGGCTTAGAGTTCGAGGGAGAAGCCAATCATTTTTTTTGTTGAACTCGGACGCCCAGGGTTTTGGGGGCTTCGAGCTTGGGGGATAGCCTATCAGCTTCTTTGTTGAACTCGGGCGCCTAGGGTTTTCGGGTTCAAAGCTTGGGGCATAGCCGATTAGTTTTTTTGTTGTACTCAGCCGCCCAGGGTTTTGGGGGCTTAAAGTTTGAGGAAGAAGCCAATCATTTTTTTTTGTTGAACTCGGGGGCCCAGGGTTTTGGGGGCTTAGAGCTTGGGGGGTAGCCTATCAGCTTCTTTGTTGAACTCGGGCGCCCAGGGTTTTGGGTTTAAGGCTTGGGGGATAATAGATCTCTTGTTTATTAAACCAGGCGCCCAGGGTTTTGGGGGTTTAAGGCTTGGAGGGTAATAAATCTCTTGTTTACCAAACCAGGCGCCCAGGATTTTGTGGGTTTTAGATTTGGAGGATAAATGATAATAGATTTCTTGTTTATAAATTTTTTTTTTTTTTTTTTTGGAAATTTATTTAGGGTTTTTTTAGAAAAGTTTATTTTTGGTGGGAGGGGGGGGGGGCAATTTTCTTAGCGTACGGGCGGCAAATTTGTTAATCCGCCTCTGTCCCCAAAGCATGTTGCTTTAATTTTTGCCTTGCTTGTTTTCATCGTCACCTCTCATTAATTTGATTGTCCGCTCTCTTATGTCATAAAGCTCCAATACCAATCTCCCTAACTTATCCCAACTTCCTGATCAAAGTCAGCTGTTTTCGAATTCATTTATCAAAGCTTTTGAATTCCCATTGAAAATTCGATTGAAACAACTGATTGAAGTACTATTTCAACTTTCATGCAAGTTTTATATCTTATGTTTCCAATATTTTTTTAATAACGGCAAAGATTTCTGTTAATGCTGCAGCTACGCATCTCATAAATCAATAATAATAATGATAATAACATGTAACTTGAAGTCTAATGAAAAAAATCAATGTCTGATCAGTTACGGATTAACTACTTACTCACATATTCTGGCTTCGTATTATATAAAGTTAAAGATTTATTTTCTTATCTCAAATACTGTACAAAAAAAACTTCCGTAGAAAACCCTTGGGCAAAGACAAACATAAACGAGCAATAATTTAGCGCACAGCATTACGAGGATAAAACGATGATGTTTTTCCGGCTTTGAATTGTTGAAAAGCGAATTGTAAAGTTAATTGGATATGGGTACAGGTGGTTAAAAGAGCGTGCATGAAAGTTTCTCTCGGCCAGGTAGGTAGGAGTGGATAATAATTTAGCCCAAATTAATTACACAACAGCGCTGGGCAAGAGAAAGAGGATAAAAATGAGGAGTAAAACAAATTTAACAAATTAACATATGCTCGCTTTGGATAAAACTATGCGCAGTAGTTTGAGAGCCCGTTGAACACTGGCGCGCGCGCGAGTAGAAAACTCGATTTTATTAAATAAAGACTGCAGCGCCGTAAAATTGCGCGGAAAAGGTTTCCCCACGCGTCCACCGGCGCTGCCCCGTTGAATATGTAATAGCCTCAAAGTAGAGAGCGAAGTAGACGGCATCAATGGCTCAGGAACGAACTGTGGTTTCTTGCCCCGAGAGTTCTCCCCCACTTTGATCTGTGCCACTGTCACCAGCTGACTCGACCACCACCTACGTAGCTCCCTTAAATTTTCTCGATCTGCTGCTCAAAGCGTAAATTACCTAATTTATGGTGGACTTGTCTTTTTTTTTAGCGAGCTAAAAAAATTATAATACACGCCCCCTTTACATCATCATCGCTGGAGCTCCCTTTTTAATTTTCCATGGCGTGGTAACAAAATACGTTACGCCACCGTTGTAAATCGTTCTTTTTTTCTTTATTATTTTTTTCATTTACGAGATTAACGAAAAAAACTGGTTTATTAGTTTTTGTAAAATTGGCATCGTTCCCCGGCGGTTAACATCGAAATAAGCTGCTCTCTAATTAAAAATGAAGTTCTGAAAAACGTTTTATGATTTTGAAAAAAAGATTAATTATATTAGTAAAAACACAAGCTCTAGGGTGTTGGTTGGTTGCAGGATCTGAAAAGACCAAGTGTTGTAGAGTGGTCAGAACAACATTGGATCCTCAAGGGTTACCGCTTCCTCAGGCTCTTCTCGAATTTCAAACGAATCTCATTGCCGAGACCAAGACTCCCTCGAGAATTAACAAGCTGCTAAAAATATTAAACAATCTTTTAAAGGGCGAGAGAAATGAGTAGGGTAAAAATTAAAAATTTAATATTGTTTAGGTGGGAGGTTGCGTGTATTTCCTGGTGGTTAATAAGTTCGGCTGCTCGATATACGGTTTCACAAAGTGTGTTCGGCTCGCTTTCGCTCTCTGTTGATACGACGACGTCTAATATCCTGGACTTTGTTGTGCCAGGCAGCGGTGCCGGAGCTCCAGGGCGTTTTGCATATCAATTGCATCGAAGCTCGGCAGCCGTGGCATGCCGCGTGCGAGCTTCAATATAGACGCGCACCTGCGCTGCGCTGCTTCAAACATCGTACCACCACCTCAACCTCCAACCCCAGCGTCGAGACTTTTTCAGTCTCGTTTATAGAAAGACGAGAGCGCTCGGTTAATGAGAATGGAAGGAGATATACTCACCCTGCAGCTGGTAATTCTATTTATTTTACCTTTTTTATTCGTCTCTTATTTGCACGTTCTCTGGGCCGCGCTTCATAAGTCTTTGACCGAGATTAAAACGCCGACGGATAATGAGAACTGTACTTTCTTTTTTTCTGTACGTTCCTTGTTTAACCCGCAGCAACGACTTAGGGGTCAGGCATGTCTTTGGCTTTAATTTCTGAAGTCATTGTTTACATTCATCTGATTATTTACCGTAATCTCAATGCAAGCGGGGACTTTGACTGTGGTGAATAACACGACTGCTTTTAATTACGCCACGCGAAACCGCGGCTCTCGAGGTCACAAGGTAAGGAGAGAAAAAAAAAAAGCGAAGAAAAAAAGAAGAGTATAAAAGGGATGAGAAAGATTAATGTTAAAGATAGGGTGCTTGTGGATAGGGTGTCAGTTGCATAAAGAAATGCTCGGTCCTTTGACTTGTCGAAAACTACGACTACTTTTGCCTCAGCAACCTCGTAAAAACTTATGAATAATAAAGTGAAAAGCGTTTGCAAAGCCCGAGCGTAACAGTCGACCTAAGTGCGGACTTTGTCGCCGAGATAACTTTCATACACTTTATACCTGCGGCGAGAAACCCTCTGATAAACAGACTGCATGGCCGTGCCGAGAAATAAAGACTCTGTCGACTATTCAAAAGTTCGAAAATCAAATCAAAAGATATCAATAACCGGTGAAGTTTGAAAGTAGATTTCCCAGAGAGAGGGGGAAAGAGGTAAGTTTTATCAATCCCGAACGCACCGTTAAATTCATAATATAGCTGGGGAGTGTAATGTAGAAACAAGTTTCTGCGGGTGGCCTTTGGGGGAATCCATTACATAGCCACGCCTGTCAAACTCGGTAAGGTAAAAGGGCGCGAGCGTTCGGAGGAAGTAGAAAGTACGAGATGGGGGATCGCGCTCGTAAAAGGATATGAACCGGCCCGAGCGGAATGCCAAGTGCCCCCCTTTCCTCATATCACTAGCCTGGAACCTCCAAACTTACGTCCAGGGAACAATGTTACGAATTACCTTATCACCGCGCGGGAACAGTCTTAAACGTCTCGCTGTAATAAACTGCCCTGGACCATCTTGAGCCCATTATAATACCGCACGTGGTGGCTTCAATTTTTATTTTAAAAAAACTATATCTATGCAAATTGGATGAAAATCTCACTCAAAAGAAGCCTTCATACAATTTTTTTTTTCAACTTAACGTGATTGTAGATTTTTGAAAATTATAAATTACTAATCTAAGTTTGAATTTAAGCAGATCGAAAGAAATTAAAAATAGTTACTCTTCCGACATTTAAATAGCTCCATCGTTTTCAATAATTTTACAAAATAATTTCACACATAGATTATAGTAACCATCACAATTATAGATCACCCAAAGTCATTAGAGAATAAAAATTGAGAAATTTATTTGAGCGCTTGATAAAAGGAAGCTTTGACCTTTCATCAGAGTGCAGTTTCGAATAAAAAAAAAAAAAAAATTCTTTGTTGGTGTCAAATTTGTCAAAAGAAAATTTGTTTAGGAAAAAAGGTAAAATAAAATAGTAGTAAGTAAATTTAGTTGACGTTTCGCATTCGGCACAAGTGATTTTTCTTTGGGAACGATTTCTTGAAAGGGTGCTGCTGGAGCAAAAAACTCAAACGACCCGCGCGACGCCTCGGGTGACAGAAAAGCAAGTCTGTTTGATATAAAGAACCTCTGTTCTCCTTAAAGAGCAAAGTAAACTCGAAACTTTCTCTGCCAAGCTGTTGCTTTGCAATGCACTCTATCGATATTTATAATGATGATAATAACAACATCATCTGCATTGTGAGCGCTCGCAGGAATTCACGCCGCGCGAGATATAGAATAAAATGACGATATAATCATATTTACGATTACGATCGTTCGCGGATAATTTTTAAATGAAAATCAAAACTCTCACAAGAGAGATATAGAGAAAGTAATTACCCCGCTAATGCAGTTGTTTTTTGATAAGATCGGGCTAGCGGGCCCCCCGACGAATCTGGGAGAGTGAAACGCATTCGTGTTTTATAATTGTCCATTACGGGCTCGCCCCCCACGATTTATAACTCCCAGGCTAATGCGAGAGAAGTTTCGGTAAATGCTTGGCACATCATGACTTTTCATGGCTTGTGCACGGGCGTTATCGACACAGCGCAACGCGTAACTCCATCAGCGACGTTATCATCATTGGCGCTATTGTTTTATCTGTGGGAGCTGTGACCAATAAATTAAAACTAAATTTAATAATCTTTTGTGAATTGTACCCCCGGGAGCGATCAAATAAATTCATCACCGTTAATTTATAACCGTGATTAATTATCGAGTAATTATGAAAAGTCTGTTTAGTGTTTTAAAAAAATAATAATAAAAAAATAAAACAAAGATGAAGAGACGGATAAAAGCCAAACAACAGTGCTCTCATAGCACAAAGGAATCGTCACGTCTATGCGCGAAATAGATATTGTTATCCGACTGAATCAAAGAGGAGGGAAAAAAAAACCGAACTATCGAAAGATTTATCGGAGTGAAGGAAGGAAGGAGGGGAACGTAAACGCGCATATCTCGGGTAACGACTTTGTTTTGTTCGGTACAGCTATAGCTGGAGAAGAAGAAGAAGAAGGGAAGCCGTTATCTCAGCCAGGAGAAGAGAGGAGCCGATCACCACCGGAAGCTTGTTGTTCGCGCCCCGCAACTCGGCACAAAGACGGAAAAGCCAGCGTCTTGAGAGTCAAAGACAAACCTCTCCCAAAGCATCATCTTGATTATGACGAGCGAGCTGCGTGCACTTGCCGCGAATAACTTTTTCGCCCGCGCACCCAAGTCCTAACAACAGCGATTCCAGCCGCAACAAACAACAACACGCATCACTCAGCTATGGACAAGTCTGACTCTAGCCCTTCTGTTACTACTGCGCGCTCGCTTCGATAGCCAGCTGCCACAAATTCAACTTTGCAACTTTGTAACTGCGATTATGCAACCTCCTGGCGCGTCCATTTATCAGCATTTTTTTTTTAATACTTATTTATAGTCGCGACTTTTTATGCTACGTATGGGCTTATTGACGACTTTGTCCCTACACTGCTTCGCATTAGCCCATGGCCCGTATGGACCATGTGGAGTACGGGAGGCCAGGGTATGTGCCTCATTCGAGTTAATCGTAAGACCAGCGCTGAACCGGCAGGCTCATTGGGACTTTTGATCCCACATATCGCCCACAATCAGATAGTCTTGGATAGACCAGTGCCGAAGCGAGTTTAGCTCATTGGGAAATTATGCCCCAAATATTGCCCCCAGTCGAGATAAACTTACGACCAGCTCTGAAATGATGGCCCCCCGGTAAAACCGACTCCAAAGCAGTCGGGGTGAACGTAGGGATCGACATAACCGACGCAACGAACGAAGAAAATAATTCCAAGTATTTGCGCGGAGAATCGAACCCAAGACCCCTCGAACGACGTTGTTTCAGAAGCGAGCACGCTAACCACTGACCCAACGACCGCCCTTATTTATCAACTTATTCTTTCTTCAAGAGTATTCAAAATAATCGTTTTTTAAATCAATAATTATGTTGCATGTAAGCAAATTGACAAACTGTATGAAAAAGTAGACAGAGACGCGAGACATGTGGATATAAGAAAAAAAGAATGATCGCAGCGATACTGAGTTGATAGCAAGCCACGCGAAGCTGTGAAAATTGAAAAGATGTGATGAAAAGAGATTTGAGAATGAAGAATGAGTAAAAGAATAATAAGTTCAATCATTGATCAGATATTTTCCTTGGCGTGCCTCCTCCGAGATGTTTCTAATTTTGAAAAGCGTTGTTTGAAAATAATAGTGATTGTTGTAGGTGGGTTAATATTAAAAAATATTAAATTTTATATTCTTATGAATCCACCAGTAATTATTTATTTAGATTTCCTCAATGTACCTGTAACTCTTGAAACAATATTTATGACTTTTGTAGACCACTGAAAAGATTAAGTACTCTTTGAACTTTGCGAATTTTCACTGAAAAAAAAATTAATTTCTCACAAGCAATGAAAAACTTATGCGATAGTGAATAATCAAGAAGAAACTGATCCCCAACACTGTCTAATTTGAAGAAGAAAAAAAAAGGGGGGGGAAAAAATGAATCAAGCGACATAATGAAAGAGTTGCTGTTAAAAGTCATATTTACAAGTGGAGGTGAAAAAGAGCATGAAAAGGGTTGGTTCGTTAGATGGAATTCAAAAAGCGTGAAATGATTAAGCGTACCGGCAGCAGCGGAGACTGTGCAATGAAGAGAAGAAAGAAGAAGGGGGAGGGGGAGGGAGGAGAAAGTTAATTAGCATGAAAATTAGTCGTAGCAGTGGTGCACGAGCGGGCGGGCGGCTTCTTCTCGGCGCAATTATCGCCATTAATGGAAATCCATGAGCGCGCTTCACATACTTTCCTACCTCCCGCGCGCCCCGAAGAAAAGCACCGGACCGCCCGGAAAACTTATAATAGTCGGCCCGCTCCTCCGAAATTCAGCTCACGGGTTGCTCTCCAATCTGCGACCGTCCTGGCAATCTGCCGAAGAAAAGCTCTCGTTTTTACCCTGACCGATACAACTCTGCGCTCGAGTGTGAAATTTTTGATACTTGTATCCGGGCTCTTTCCGTTCAAAATTGAGAGACCACAGTGGTAACATTACTTGTTTTGACCAAGCCGATAGTTTAGCTTGGCTTTAATTTTTCACTCAACTTTTCATAGCCGTATCTGCGTGCGGCTGCAAGCTTGCCGCTTTTTACAACGACGAGAGCTTTTCGATACAACAAAAAGAAAAATCTCCAACAATGAAACTTTGGCATCGTAAAAAATGATGAGTAACGTGCCTCGCTTTCCAGGCTCGGGCCACATTCTTTCATCATTTTTTTTTTTCCTCCGACCCCATCTGCCACCGACGCGGAATTCATTTCATGTACCCGCGCGCCCGGGAATATGGATCATGATATGCAAACTGTGGAATTTGGAATTTGAATTACGAACTAGAGAGACGAACGTGGCCAGCCTTATCAAGAGCAGCATCATCAATGTAGCTACGCGTACATCAACTTTAATCGCGGAGGAGCGATCTTTTTTTTTCGCGAAAATCTATCGAGTATCTATCGGACCGCTGCCGTAAGTTACGATCTTGGAAGTTATGAGGGAATGGCCTGCGGGGGCCGTTCGATAAAGAAAGATGGTTTTAATATTAACGATAAAAGTTTCGTAGGTGGCGCTCCTCGTTTACTTCTTAACATTGAATGACCCTTGCGTAAAGCCAACTCTCAACTATTAGCCGAGCATCTTCATTACATGATGCACGCTGCTGCTGCTGATGGGATTATACGCTGAGCCGTAAAATCTAACTGCGTGCTTCCCGACGTTTATCGCTTTACTCACTTTTCTTTTCGTGTACTATAAAAACCAACCATAAAAATGCTTTTACATTTTTACACACTCACCTCTTTCTCTCTCATACTTATTTTATTGCATCACCTCTTTGTTAATTTAACATTAATGTCAAAATTCATAAAAAAAAATTTCTTCGTCATACCTTTTTTTCCCAACATCTTCATTTTAATGGCGACTAAAATCAGGAAACACAAAAGTCGCATAAACCTCCTGAGTTTTATAGCTTTCATCAAGTAAACAAGTGCTAATGGATAGTCGTGAAAAAATTAAAAGTTTTGTAATTTCAATGTAGCTCTATAGTAACTTTGTAATCCCAAGTACAAACTGAAGTGGAGTGGAGTATTCTGTTTTATACAGCATTACTCACTCTTTTGAAATTTCAGGTTTATTCATAGTTTGTGAATACTAATACAGTTTGTAACAGCTTTCATCAGTTCTTTTAAATGAATAAATTAAAAAAAAATTTAATACTTTTAAACCTACTGCATGGCAACTAGTAAAACATACAGCAACGACGAAAACTAGAAACTTCATTTTAAATAGATAAAAAACTTTTAAGAAAACTCAAGTCATGTATCAAGTGATTTCTGCAAATATTGTGGCAGCTCATGCTGATAGCAGGTTATATTTATACCAGATCATCACGCTATAAGAGAAACATCTATATCCGTTAGTGCATACTTCATTATCACGAATTTGATATGCAAATCTAAAACTTTGATCACTTTTTTTTCTTTGATTCAGAGCATTGCATTTATCTTTTTCCAAGAAGTTCATTTCATTTGACGATTACATATAGGCAATAAAAGATGTAATTATTAGTTCATTCTCGTTACAATTTTCTGGTTATTATTCGTTTTTTCCGAATTAAAAAAAAAAACTGCAATCATCATTTTTTGATTGATTTAATGAATAAGTAGTTCAATAGAATCTTATTGCTAGTAAGTGTTAGGAAGAGTGAACGAGGATAAAACTTTTTTCATACCGACGTCACGCAATACATAATACGGGTTGGTAACAAGTTACTGACTGTAGATATAATTTTTTGGTAAAAATAAAGTTTTTATAGATATAAAATTGGTAAGACAACAATATATAGACAAAACAAAGAGATTATTAGCACAGTAATTCCGCAATTAGAAGATTCTAAGAAACGTCGTGTTAGAAAATGTATGTACAAATTTTAAAGCTACTGAAATTTAACTTAGAAAAGCATTTTTAATATCCTGCATCCCGGTCTCACCTTGCACCATTAGACCTCATTGTCATAAAAGCCGGAGACAAAGAACTATGTCTTTTGAAAATAAAGTAATTACATAATACCGCTCTTGGCATTTTTATTTTAATTAAAAATTTTTGTTGATAAATAGATAATAAGAATGTAGTATTCATTTACAGTCTTCAATTAAAACCCTAAAATTACTTTTTGATATGAAAATATTGAAAAATTTTATTGAATTTTTTATGTAAAATCACAAAAAGTTACAGTAATGAACAGGTTTTTCAGCTGCGTTCACAATGGTTAAAAGATTTTGAAAAGTTTCTTTTATAAAAAGTCATTTCTTTGGTGTGCGTAACTTTTTATAAGGGCGGAATTTCAAATTGCATGAATAAAACAATCAGGTAGACAAAAATTTGTTTTCATCGCAGTACTAGCTGCCATTTGCAAAAAAAAAAAAAAAAAATTATTTTAAATCTCTGGAATCTTTTATTCAGCGAGCCAGCGGTACTCGCTACTTACATTTAGTGAAATCTTTCATTTGATCCTGCAAAGAGAAGAAAAGAGAAATAAAGGAGAAAGAAAATGGAAATAGTAAGGAAAAAAGGGGTTGGTTGGAAAAGTAGATAGAAGTCGGAGGCTTGAGGGGTGCGGCTTTCCATTAGCGACACTTGTTACTTCCTGTTTCCTGTTTCCGCTGTGTGCTTTTGCCCAGCCTGAGTAGTCTTTGCTGTCATCGTCTATATACCGGCCACCTCGGCAGATCCGACTTTGGCCGAGTGTTATATATACGTATAACACGAACGATGCTTGAACAAAGCCCGCGGGAGTCTCTGGTCAAGCTTTCAAGCTTGCGCTTTCTCTCTCACTTGGTCCTTCTTCTCCTATGATCTGACTTAACTTGGCGCAATAATCGAGTGCCACTAGGATCTTACACCTGCGGGGCAATCAGCGACCAAGGTAGATTCCCCCAAAATTCCGTTCCGCTTCCCTGACCAACACTAAATTTTACTTAAGACTACCTAACCTCCTTACCAACTTTGGACAGCCAGAAGTTATAGTTACTCGCTTAAGTTATTTATGGAACAACAATTCCTCCTTTTCTTTGATTCCCTCATGATATCAAAACGTTTAAGATTTATCGGTTTATCAATTTGTCTCGAGACCTTTTTAAACTTTAATTAGCTTTGAAAGTTAATCGTTCCTTTAAAATTATTTGCTTAATCCAAAATGAGGACCGAGAGAAAACTTATTATTTACAAGACATTGTTGTGATATAATAAATACATAAATGTCCCCAAAAAACTTTCTCACGGTTTATGAAGAAATTATACGGAATAATTTAAAAATAATGTTGAGTTGTTTCAAGGGGTACCTTTACTCAATATCAGAATTCAATATCCGACGTAATTAACTTTTATCTTTATTTACTTGGCCTTACTTAATTAAAGTAAAATTTTAATTTAGTTTCGCTAACTAAGTAAAACGGAAATCTCACGCCTCTCATCGAGTTGAAATATCTCATCCTACACTGATGAATGTTACAGAAATTTTTCGATAAAAAAAACATATATTTTTGGACCGGTTCTTTATTCTTCAAAGCATAATAAATTATATTAAATTTATTAAGAGGATAGAAGACGGTAGATATTTCAAAGGAGAAAGTAATGATAATTATTGAATTTTATCATAACGCTTACATAATCTTGGAAAGATGTGAAGGTGGAAGAAAAAAGTTTGACATTGCTCTTCCTCAAAGTGAGCGGTGTTACGTGAATTATTTATAAATCGCCATTTGATTTACAAATTATCTTTATTGAAAATTTATATTGCCCGCACGAACCTTTGCATAACCATAGCGAAACATTGGGGAAACGAGCGCGGACTGTTATTCAAGCCTGCATAAATCAATAGAGGATAGACAAGAAATATCGAAACGATTCCGAGTGAAATTTGAAGATGTTTTTCTTAGATCTTCCGCTAACTCCAGGGTAAATGTGCATTTCAAATGAGCAGCGCATCCAACCAAAAGTTTATTCTCATCCGCAGCGGAGTCGCTCAAAAACCAGCTTTGCGTTTTTACTTTTTATCATTTATATCTCGACTCTTAGCTGCAACAAGTAACTCTCGAAGCACAGCGGACTGGATAATTAATGATTGACCATGCGCGTGTTACGTGAATTCGCGCGGCCTCCGGGCTCATTTTCATGAATACATCACACACTCTTGGTCCATTTATAAAAACAATATCTCGACGGAGAATCGTACGTAATTCATCATCCGGCGGTAGCGGTAGCAGGCGTAGTCCCGACTCGGGGCCACCGCGAGAAAGGACGAAATGGAAAGCGCAGGATGCGTCACGGTCAATTGCAGCCGCGACACAAATCTGCCACGAGGAGAAAAAATTATTTCGCTGCGGGCTTTATTAATTACAACTCGGGAGGGGATTAAAAAGGTTGAGGCACAGGTAATTAGCTTAACGAGCCCAGAGGGGGGCAAGAAGGTGGGGATGTAAAGCTCGACGCAATTTCCGGAGCGAGCATTCCGAGCCCGGTGACCGACGTCAAGCGGCAACAATGCGCTCGATGCTGGCCCCGTTTACATGCACATTTCAGTGTACATATTATACATTATACAGAACCAGCAGGAGTAAGACGTTACGCTCGCAGAAGCGTGATCCGTACCGTCCCGACGCTCGAGATTTACCCTTCCCAGCCATTGTTCCTGCCTGGATGAAAAGGGGCTCGCCGAATCGGGCCATCGATCATTCTTGTCTCCCTCGACTCGATGATTCTTTACAATTCATAATCTGCCTTGCGTATTTCACTTACCTCATTGCACAGATTTATGCGCAAACCTACAGCGTTCACCTCAACACACAAACGCTTTGCGTAACCTCAACCTTTTTAACCTTCTCGCGTTATCTTTCCGTTTATTTTTACATTTCGAATTTTCCAAATGGGATTTTTTTGTAAATGATAAATGTGATTGTAACTGGTTAAATTTTGCGGTTTTCACTTAAAATTTGATTAACCTCAAAAAAAACTCTTCGCAGTAGATATTACGTATAATTTTCGATCTTGTCCACAGATTTTCCGGCGTTAGTAGTAAGGTAAAACACCCAATTATGGTCCCCAAAAAGAGAAGTCTTGGACCGTATTTTTGAGACTTGTGTTCATAATTACCCTGAATGTGGACCGTGCAAATCTCAGGCACGAAGCGTGGGTACTCCGTCAGTCAATTGTTTGACTCGATGGTTCATTAATCGAGGTACCCACGCTTCTTGCATGGGATTTGCATGGTCCACATTCGGAGTACCTTTGAACAAAAGTCTTTAAAAAAAAGGTACGAGAGGGGACCACAACTGGGTGCTTTACCTTATGTTTAACCCTCTACCATTCATGATCATCATAATTGAACTCCAAAAAGAACTCTCTACCATTGAGGCCTGTGCACGGCATCAATGCTGATTATTCGCGCTTCTGTCTTAACAGTTCGCCCAACCGTCTTGCTGATTACTATACTTGGATGCAAATTCAACTAAACTACTCAACGCTCCAAACTCTTTTCAAATCTCAACCGTAAAGCCTTTAAAAACTATACTTTAATTGACATCACATTCAACCTCAACCTTAAGTAACATGAGTTGTTCAAATACTACCTGCACGATTATCTTAAACATCAGTAATTAAATATTCTGGTGAACTAAATACATGATTAAGAGCATCCATGATCAAAATACAATGATTGGAGACCATGGGGGCCATATTAGTTAAATGGCCCCCATGGTATCAATAAATAAATATGTATACAGATAGATACACACATATTAGGTGTACTCACCTTTTACGTTAATTTTATATTGTAACTGCAATAATTCAGTGTATCATTTCTTGAATCAAAGCTTTACCTCTGACCTCAATAAATTAAACAAACGTGAATTTTTTTACCTTGGTTTGTTTTATCCTTCTGTTTATTTTTACATTTCAAATTGAAAAAAAAAAATTTGCTTTACAGTAATAAATACATGCAATCGCTGTTAAATGTCGCGGCTTTTATTTAAACGTTTGAATTATTTTATTTACCCCAAAAAACTCCATGCAGTGGATGCTCCGCGCATTAATTAAAAAAAAAAATGTTTGATCAAGGCCACAAACACAAATTTATTTAAAAAGATAAATTGTTAATTTTCCATCTCACCATTTTGTATTTATTATCCAACAAACATGTTTTGCGCTAAAAAGTTATGATTGGTTTTTTCAACAGAATTTGCAATTCATTAAAATGATTAAATAACTTTCAATATTAAATATTAATTACCGTCAATTTATAGTTATAAAGCAAACTTCACTAGTAAATAAATTATGAAACAGTTATAAATAATTTACAAATTTTTTAATAAGCTACCAGAAAAATAGTTCAAATATTTGACGCAGCTAAACAAATTTTTGAAAATTAAAAGCTCTTAATTTTCAAAAATTTGTTGCTATAATGATATCAATAAAGTTGAAAAATATTTCTTCTTTTCTGTGAGTCACACAAGTGAATGAAAAAGCTTCTTCAAGTCAAGATATCATTTATGATTGAAAAAAAATCTAGGCATCTTGGGTTCGGTATTCTTCGTTCCTTACAGAAAATTTCTGCTAACAAGTAAATAAATTTACATGTTCGAGATTGAATTTTAATTTGACGTCTTGGTGAAAATATTTGCTGTTTGTTATATGATTTATTTTCATGAAAACAAAAAAACAAAAAATTGAGCGAAAAAAATCCATAAAATTCTCTTCTACCTTTAAAAACAACAGAGTAAACAAACAAATGTAAAAACAATTGGTAACAAGTGAGAGTGACGCAACATTCATGTAAAAGTAAGTAAATAATAAAAAAGGTGATTTATATTTAAAACATAAATCTATTATTAATCTTTCAACAAATTTTTCCGATCATTGTTTTGAATTTAAGAGAATAATTTTTTTTTTACTTTCAACTGAATAAAAATCAGTTAAAAAACCTGTATGTGTATACCAAGTGACGAATATGAACAAGTAAAAAAAATGAACGAAAAAAAAATGGTCAGAAAGCGGGCTCTCATAAATCAAAAACGTCCACTATAAAGACACGATATTGAAGAGCCGCCTGATATTCAAATATCGTATAAAGTTGAATATTTTTCGGGCAAATATACCTGAAGTTGCTACGCGATACATACAGCAGCAAACTTTAGGCTGTGCAGTGACAGGCTTATAAAATAGTGGTGCCTTCACGATATATATTTGAAAAGGCTCGCGCATCGTTTCCCGACTTATATTCCTCTTTTACGCATCTCATCTCTCTTATTGATTCGGCTTGCAGCAAAGCAACGAAGAATCGCAACGGCAATTTCGTTTGGACAATTTTTTAAAAACTTTTCTCGTGGCAGCTAAAAGCAGATAAAATTCTTGATTTACCCGAACTTCCTTGTTAACAAAAAACTGCAAATGCATCAAGGGCTTACTTCTCATCGTAATTAAAACTTCACCGGATCCTTTAGAATAAGTACGCCATTTCCCGTCCCTGAATGCCGGATTTTTAAATTCCCCATGTTAATCTATGCCTCCTCTGCACTTTCACTTGAACATTAAATATAGTTTAATTAGCGAGATTGTCGAGATGAAAGGGACCGGTAGCGGGACAAAAGAAGCTTCCCCCGATAAATAAAGTCCAAAGACGATAGAAAGTAGAAAGAGAAAAATTCAATTAGGGGTAGGCGAGCAGAAAATAGGTAATATCCTCCTCCCTCTTCCCGAAGATCGCGCGGCAAGGTCCCACCAGCAGTCAACGAAGCGCGGGATATCTTCTAGGCCACGGCAGCGGAAAGCTTGCAAGCCACATCTGATGTATTCCCCTGAGCTCTGTTAAGCTCGGAACAACTGAAATTTATAGCGGTGACGCGCTGCCACCTCTGACGTTTCAATCTGATTTAGTGTTGTTGTTACTGCTGTTCCTCTAAAACCACCACGCCAGCTCTACCTCTCCGAGCTGTCGCATTCAACCGAAAGAACGATTAAGAGCCACGCGCCCCCAGCTAATTGATTCCCCTTCTGACTCTCTGCCTGACTCCAATCCAAAAACTCGGCTTTGCGGTTTTTATTCCGACGCTTTGCTCGTAGGCGCCCGGGACATCACAGAGATGATACGAGCGAGCGTCCGCGATATTTGAACCTTCTGTTTCGAGTGTGGCTCGCATGCACCGCCGAGATAAAACGAGCACGTACGTCAACCCAAGGGGGAACGGGGAGGGAGGGAGGCTGAAACATTTTTCATTTTTACTTTCCGACTGAGATTTTAAAAAAAAGCTCGCTCGACCGAACTGTACACTCTGGCGTATCGTAAATATTGCGAAATATCTTTCGCTTAAATTATTATTATTATTATCACCGATGCGAAATTTATCTCGAGTTTATTAATTTATGTATCGTTTTCGATACGATTTTTATGCGCGCGCTATTTGAAATGATTTAGATTGATGGTGGTTTTAAATTAATATCGCGCAGGTATAAATCAAGGCACGATGAAACATGTATAAACCCCTCGGAAGACGCGAATCCAGTGGAAAGCTGACATAATAACGATTTTTTTTTTTTTCGAGCAAACTTCTGGGGGATTTGTCATACCCCGACGTACATTTATAGACAGGTCATACATTATGCAAATGCTTTGAGTCTCATCGATTAAAAACTCGCGTGATTACGAATAAAAAGGTGCGAGTGAGGTGAAAGTTGGGCGCGATGGAGAAGCGATCCCCCTCGAGTTGCACTTGATCACCCCCTGCGAGGCTTCATCAATATTCATACTTTTCCGCGGAGCTACCGTCTGCCTACTTTTACCGGGCGATTAATTTGGCTTCGTGACTTTGGGATAACTCTTTCTCGGCGCTCGCGCGGCTTATTTTTTCGCATCGACGCGCTTTCGTCTTCGCGTAATTACAAGACCCGCGGAAATTCCAGGTTTTCTAACCGTCGGAGCGGCATCGTGAGCGGCCTCGATCTTTTGATTGAATCGAAAAGGCGCATACTTTTTCGACCCTCTTCGTTGATCTCGCACTTTCGTTGAATTCAATTCTGGTGAATTATCATAACGCTAACTCGAGTTGCGAGTCTTCTTATTCTTCGTGAAATCCGAGGGCCCCCCTCTCGCTTCGTTCGGTATATGTTAATTTTGTGAAAGTAGTCCGGCGTGCAATATTCGTAGAGTGTATAATTAAAACGAATGATACTCGGTAATGGGATTTCTCATGCAGAAAAAATAAGCACCATCGTAAGCTTGATTAACTGCACATAATTTATTTTCCAATTATAGCCTCAGCTTAATAGAAATATTACGGCATTAATTGAACGTGTAATTTAATCACTGAAAGAATTCTTAGACTGTGATTCAATTTTATTCGTCAAACGAAAGTGAAGTTGATCTAATTTCAATCTTTTTTCTTTATTAGATCATTAAAAGCGTTACAAAAAACATGTTCGATCTTTGAAAACGATTGTACTTGCGTGAGTTTTTAATGAATAAATTACTTTTAATCTCTCAACTAATTGAAATCCATAAATAAATTTTCACGTCATTAAGGGTTTTTAAATTTTTTTCTCAATTTATCATTTTACAGTGATCAAAGTCAAATAAAAAAAAAAAAAGATATTAATTTAGTTGAATAAATCTTCAGCAGCGTGCGTGAGTAAGTCAGCGCGCGGTTGAAAAAATTCTTCATAACTCGGTCTCGGAAAAAAAAAAAAAAAAAAAGAATCGAGCAAACAAAGTTGGATTGTTAAAAGTTGCAAGCATCTCATTAAAATATATTCCCCGGCGAAACGAAGGCCATGCATTAAAGCCAGAAAACGCATTCCGAAAGAGGCATATCGTGCTAAAGTTGCGGGAGGATCGTCGCGTTGCATAAAGTACAAGACGGAAACGTCGCGCAGCGCGCCACATTCATCACGCATGCGGGCTCCGATGTACTCGCTCCCGTTATTTTGCGTTCTATGTACGTGTACTCCTCCTCCCTCCAGTACACAAGTGTATTTAACTTTAAACATTCTGGGTCGCGCGACATTATATCGCTCGTCAGCGGTATTGGCTTTCGGTCATCGCATTGTGCCCCGGTGCTATGACGTTTATAGTTTTTCTTGCTCAAAAGCTCGATTGTTGGAGCTTGCAATCCCAGCTGGCCGACTTAACGCAAAAATTGAATTTTCTTCGGATGTCGATGCCGCCGCCCGAGAGAGCTAAATCAACAACAGCTTTATTGAGTGCTGCTCGAAAGCAGTGAAACGCGATCGTGCCCTTCAAACTTAAAAGCGAGCTGTCCGTTCTTTCCGCCAACATCTTTCTTCCCCTGGCTGCACCCTATCTGCACAGCTAAACAATACTTCGACTCCATTGTTAGAGAGTTACTCGCCAAATGAATCCTCGGCTTTATCAACGGAACAGGAAAATAAGAATAAAGTAAGCACCTCTAACTTGGCCTTGTTTTTCAAAGTCATAATTTGCTCCCATATAAAATTTCAACGCCCAGTTTATGGCTGAAGCGATTGAATCCGCGAAAAATAATGTAATCAGCGTTTGAGGTGAAACGACTTTGGAAAAAGTAAGTTCAAGGAAAGATTTATGGGAATTTGAGCGGAAAATAAGAAGGCGCGAGCCGTTGGCATTGTTGCGCTCGGGTATAGCCTACATTGATGAAATGAAATATACAATAAAGCCCGTAGATTACGGAGTAGTGGCGGAGGCGGGTGCATTATAGATTTGAATGGCCGCTCGGATGATTTATACTTGCAGCGGAGGCAGCGGCTCGTTCGAAAGTGGGCTGCGGAAAAAAAGCTGCGCGAGCACGCAGAGGAGCCGAACCGTTAGCCGGAGCACGAATCTCGTAGATAATAAGAGCTGCAGACGAAACCGACACCAGTTCCGGCTGCTGCGGCTGATGCAGTCCGCGACGCATCCTTTGTTCCCATCCTGCAAAGCCGAGGTGGCTGCTCCCTTCTTTTCATCGCGCGAGACTTTTCTTCTAACGGTACGTACGGGATGATAACTTTCGCCCGCTCGCGATAAGCGCAGGTATAAATCTGAATTGTTTTTTTTTTCCGTTTTTTTCAAGACTCTCCAGCTAGCTAGCTCCGATCGTCCGTGGAGATACCTCGGCTGTACTTTATAAGCGAGACGCGGTAATTTTCAGCGGACCTCCTACCATCCTTCTCAAAGGCGATTTAAACCAATCTGCACCGCTCGGCAATTCCATACCCCCCTGGCCATTTCCACGAAAATAACACGTGTGCTTACGGTCAAACACAAATTATTATTACTTACCGAGGCGTTGATAAAAATCCGTGTGATTTCTACACTTATTCGTCATTAAATCCCAATTCAAGCATTTCCGTGTACGGTACGTAGGAGAAGTGGAATAATTAGAAAGAGTAAAAACTGATACGAATAATAATCAACACCAATTTACTGCGGCTAAGAAGGATTTACTATAAATTTAAATAAGACTCGCACTCTGGCAATTAAAATATTTCATTCGCGATTAAACATTCTTTACAAGCTCGGGTATTTCTTATGACCTTACACTTGCGCGCTCAAAGTACCTTAATGCCGTACTTTATACATTTAAATTCATTTAAAATAACAACGAGAATGTTGGGTTTGTGTATGCAACAGCGAAGATAAAAATAATTGAATTGAGTTAAATAAATTATCGTTTGTTTGCATCGCACCTAGTTGGAAATACTTATTTTTCACGATTAAAATCTAACTCTCGACGGCCATACGCAGGATTAGATTTTCAAGCTTTGACTTTTCAAAAAAAAATGTTTTATAAATCACTCCAGAAAAAGTTTGATTCTTATTATCTTGAACACATTAATCTACCTAATTACCCTAATTGATCTACTTAAAAATCTATAAGGATCTATAATTTTGAGATGTCGCTCTCTTGATAAGTAATTTTTTTGCTCTCTCGAATATAGCCTTGAAGTATTATGTTTTTTCAGTCAAAGTAAGTGGCAAGTTTGATAGAGAAGAGTTTTAAACAAAGACATGCCTTCTTTATTTCGTCCGAATTAAAAAGTATTCTCACGAATGCATAAAACTGCAGCAACAAGCAACAAGATCGTTAAAAATTTTGCAGAAAAAACTCAAGATGGCCTTTTTTGCAAGTTAATAACAATAGTTTTGAACTTAAAGATAAGAGGGATTAAAAAGAAGAAGAAGAAGAAGGGACGAAGAAAAAAGAAAATTGTATAAAAAACTTTGGGACAACATTTATTCGAAGAAGATATTTCCCAGTGTTTACTGTGCCAGCGCGGGATGTTAAAGCAGGAAGTAAAAAGGCGCAAGCTCCTCGGAAAGAGGGGGAGTAAAGTTTTTAAAACACTCCAGTCGCTGTGAAGTAAAATAAAAAGTGCCTGGTGCCGGCCTCGGTATAACTGGGCCGGCCGCAAGTATGTAAATCTTGGCTTTTTTCATCTTCCCTCGTTGAGGCAAATTGCGTGCAAGCGAAGATGAATTCCGCGGGAGCCAAAGGAGAAGCTTTTACGGTCCAGGGCATAAGTCACGGACGCAAGCGTCGTGAGCCACGGTTAACGGCGCTAATTCGAGAAGGACCGCCCGCAACCGACGTATCACACCGCAGTTAGACGTCCGCGCAATTTTTCTCAACCCCGCGCACCCTGAATGAGCCTCCATCAATTACTTCATCCCACTTACTTTTGATCGATCCATCGCACAACCAAGCTATACAGTGTACTAGTTTAAACCGACTTGACCAATCTGCTGCCTGTGTACATATTTAAACTTTAACAATGTTTTTGATTGCATGCCTAAATAAATATCCCGGGCCAACTTTATTTTTCGTCCCAAACAGTGGCTCGTCAATCATTCAGGAGTTTGAATTGAAGCCGAGTTTTCGAGCGCGAATCGTCGCGTAATCTCTCCTGGCTTGAGCTTTACACTAATTAACTTTTACGAATTTAAATGCTGTAAACAGAAGGAAAAAAAATAAAATTAGAGCGTTGAAGTTTAAGCAACAGTAGTCCAAGGTAAATTGGACAATGCTTAATATGCATGAAAAAAGGGGTGAACGAGCCCAAAGTTTGAACCAAATAAAAGAGCAAATAAAGATTTTAAAGGGAAGATGAAAAATAGGTGGGAACGAACTAACGAGCGCAATTAAAACAAGAGAGCCGTTGGATGATGGCATGGCAAAAAACCTACTGCACTTATTACCTTTATTTGAAAGATGAATTTTTTTCAAAATTTTACCAATTATTTCAACGAGCAGATTAAGCTGATTGCTGGTTTATTTATTTACTATTGTTTTTCTTTCATTTATAAACTCTGCGTCAAATTTACACATTTTTTAAATTATTTAAACTTAGTTTAACTTGATCGAAGGAATTAGCCCTTTATCCAAATTGGATTAACTCGCGACCGCGTTTTTCATTGTAATGGATGAAATATAAAAAATCTTTAGTTTAAGGACAATAAGAAGAATACTTCAAAAGAAAATAAAGTTATTTCAATTATTCTTGCAGTGAACTTTAAATTGATAAGAAAGTTGAACTCAAATAGTTTGATTCTCACTTAAATAAGAGTTTTCTTGAAGAAGCACATTTGAATTATAAAATTTAAAAGTAAACGATTATTTATGCAGGTGATACCAAGAATTGTAAAAAGGCCGTCGATTCGGTCGAAACCAAGTGGCCGGGAAGTCGGGTGCAATCAAGCGATGAATATTTATTGCGAGTTCGCCAGGGCAAACTTTGAGGGAAAAGTTTGGCTCCTCGGTATTGAACTCGTCCGGGTATATGCATGCAGGTTAACCGACATATGAGTATAAAGGACGATCGTTCGCTTGGCGCTCGTGACATCTTAGAGGACGATGATGGAGTGCGCTTCGCCAAACTCAAAATGAATTTATCGCTCGATCGGCTGGAACAGGGATGACTCGACGAGAGTTCAACTAAAAAAGTGAAAGAAGAGCTTTTATAAAAAGCCTACTTTTAAGACCTGTTAAACAGAGGACGGCATTGATGCACTTCAAACTCTTACTCGCTGCTGCCACAGTTAAAGCCAGTCATGCAGTTTATATAAAAAAAGTATCGAAGTTAGCCCTTGTGTTTACGTTTATAGGATCGTTATCGGCGCGGCTTTAAAATACGGCACCCAGACATATATTTATTAGATCGAGCGTGCTTGACGCCTAAAGCGAGTTTGTTTCGAATGGACATTCATTAAACGCAGGCTCGCATGCAGCGTAAACGCATCAAATTGTAAAACGAAATTCCTGCAGGGAACCAGCTGATGAAGCTTTTGTTCGTCCCGCGAATTCGGCCCCTCTGCAATCGGACGTCACATCGGCCCTCGCGTCGGTCTGCGTCGAAAAGTTGCGGCCGGCGCTCCAAATAACTGACGTGACGAAGCTTGCGCGATTAAATTTATATATTCCATGTAAATTTCTTTTTTTTTTTTTTTTTTTTTTTTTCATTCTCAATAAAAAATCACCACTGCTTTTTTAGCACCTTTCCGAACGATATAGTTTGAAAGATCGTTAAATTCCCCCTTTTTTTTCCCCTGTATTTCCTGAAATTTTTGAAAGCCATATTTTTATCGCCACCGCGCACTTGCAGCGGGACAATTGAAAAAGGTTTTCAATCACCCTGTAACAATACTCTTGGCGTATTGTATCTGTAAAATTTTTTTTCCATGAAAGAGCCTTGATAATGGTTACTTTCAATCGAATTACACTGATGAATCGTTGGTCAGAATCGATTACATTATTAAATAAATTGAAAAATCGATGTAAACTGTGGAGCGTTTAATCAAAAAAAGACGATCAGAGCTAATTTATATGGCCAAAGAATGCCGTGAAAAGAAAGAGGATAAAAAAGGGGGAGTTAAAGCTGCTGGGTAGCTTCAATTAGAGGCAAGAGTAACGAAGTAATGAAATTCCTGCAACGACATTTTAATCCGCGCAGGAGCCACTGACCAGGGAGCAAGAGAAAGAGATAGAAAAAAGGGGGGAGAAGCTCAATCGACGATTAAACGCATTTACCGTAAAGAATTCCCAACACTGGGAGCTCTCACATATTTTTTCCATGCTGTTCAGAGTCTATACAGGGCGCAGTGCCCACACGTACGCACACAAACGCCAGGTGCAATTCAGTTCCTCCGGGTTTGTCTGTGCAAACGTTCATTAAGCTATCCCCTTGTTTTCAATTTAATTGCAATTTAAAACTGACTAAGACTTAAGTGATCATTATTTTACTGCCACGTGACGACGCAACTGTGCTTTTATACAAAACTCGATTGCACCAAACCTCTCGTCTATTTGCGCATTCATTTAATTTTAAAAGACAATTTCAGCTGTTTATTATTTTTCTCTTTTTCTAGCGGAGCTTTTTACTAGGTACCGATCAATTTGTATTTAACTACAACTTAACAAATAAATGTTTGACACGAAATTGGGTGTTTGTCAACGTGCGGTTCAATCCAATAAAACTGAAGTTTCACGTTATTTAAATAGACCAGTATTTACTTGAAAGCATTCAATGACGAGCTTTATACTCTTGCTGTGATCATCGGGATCATCCCTGCAATTTTCGGAAAATACTCATTAGTCGAATAACTAAACGAGAGCTCAATAAGTGACCATTCAAAAGGGTTTATTCAGCACAGTAGTAGGGCAAACTCGGACTGGTTGGCCGACTTTTTATAAATTCATGACTACAACAATGTGAAAGGGTTTATAATCTAAAACTTATTATGTCACTTATCACTAAAAACAGTCACTTATATACATATATTAAATTTTTTTCGACCCTTTTTTCTGCCAACCTGCTTCATACCCTGGAAAAAAGGGCCTATTTCTAAAAATTTTATAGTCGTAAAGCCGTTAAAATATGTCTTCTTTTTTAAAAAATGTTTATTTATAAATCATATAACCGGTAATCAATAAAAAATTTGATAAAACCAGGCACTGAATTAAAAAAATTAAAGAGTTTTTGGATAAATCGATTAAACAACTGTTAATAAAACATAAAAAGTTGAAGTTTAATGATTGGGTTACTTATTTGCATGAAATGAAAGAGCCAATTTTCCCCAAAAGCATGAAAAGTGATTTTTTAGATTTTAGATTTTCTATTCAAAAAATGCCAACCTGGCCCGGTCTCCCTCACTGCAGCCATTATTGTTTAGAGTCTCGCTGTAAATATGGGGGAGGGGTTGACACCTAAAAATTTGGATATTTTTCGACGGAACAAACCGAGAAAGCTACGGTTTAACGCAGCAGCAGTAAAAAAGCTCGTAGCCCGAAGCAGCTGGCGGAGATAGCGGAAGCCGCTTATGTACTTGGCAAGAGATTACAATACTTTGTCTCTTTCTCACGGCTGTTAGTCCGCGTGGCACGCGCGTACAGTATTTAAGCCCCCGAAGCTCTAGCTCGGACGATTCATCGCTCTTCTCTAGCCTCCTGGATTCTGGCCAAGAGCTGCGTCTCGCTCTAAAGCGCGCTACATCCCCTTTTTTCAAACTCGTCATCGATGATTTTTCATCCCAACGTAAATAATTCGTTCGGAAGTTGGCGAGTAATTACGTACGGGGAGGAGAAATTGGGGAAGGATGCCGCCGCGAAATTAGAGAATCAGATAAAATAAAGCCCATAGTCTCAGACGACATTCGGGGTATAGGCGCGCGCGAGCTCATGCACGCGCAGTTTCTAATCTGTTTATAATTGACCCAGCAAGCGCGCCTCGAGCCCAATTAGCAGTGGGGTCGGGAAATCGTTAACGGGAAAATACACGCAGGAGCCGGCCAAGATTGTCTGCGTACACAGCAGCAGCCAGCCCGGTCGTGATCGTAATAAGGTCCGGTCGTCGTCGTCGTCGTCGTAATTACGGCCTCCCTGCTAGGAGCTAATATTACGCACAAATCTGTGGGTGTTCTCGACATCCATCACACCCATCGCACCGTGAATGATCTCAAAATCGTCGCACTTTTTTTTTTTTTTTATTTTGTCAGTGATTAATCGGGCAGTTACTCAATATTCGTTCCTCCTTGCCCGCTCGTGTTCGATTGTCCGACTGACCGTTCATCAATCGCTGCTTTCGTGCACTTGCTGCTGCAACCGAATTTTATTTAGGCCAAAGTTACCGCTCCCGATGATTTGTTCCCTTTCAACCTAACCATATAACTCACTGAATCCTCTCCTTTGAACTTAATATACTGTATTTGAGTTACGGTGTAATATATGCAAAAACGCCTTGTAAAAAAACTTTCAATCGTAACCTCAAATTGCACATTTTGAATATTTCAAAAACTTCTTCATCAAAAAAGTTTACGCAAAACGGCGATAGCTACTCTATAAAATAGGATTGGTTATTTTAAATCAGCTGATTTTTGGCTAAGCGATGGCTAACTTCGCTGGAACCATTTGGTTTAAAAGTTTTTTTGTTATTGCATTTTAACACTTTTTTTAAATATTATACTTATTTTCATCACTTGGAAGTTTTGTTTTCTTTCTAAAATTTAATTTTAAAAATGAAACCTCACACTGGTTGGTTTTGAAGTGCTAAAATTATATTAAAATTTTTAATAAGATTTTTCAAAAAGGATTAAAAAATAAAAGTAAAAAACGCTTGAGTGCAGTGTTCGTAAAGCATTAGCGCAATAAATTTACATCTCGGCTTTATTAATGCACGCTTTCAGCGAAATCTGCTATGACGACCACATGTGCTCGCGGCGCGGTCACATTTAAAAGAAAAAGAAGAAGAAGACGCGAAATGAACTGAATTTACCGACTCGTTGAACGTTTTAAGTCATAACGAAAAACACTGACGAATAAAAACGCGACTCGCGGCGGCGCCTCGGCGTTGCATATTCCTCGACGATTATCTTAAATCATGAAATATTCAGTGCGCGGCTTAAAATAAAACTTTTAAATTGTGTGTGAAAATGCTTTTTTACCCAACAAGCTCTATTTGGGAGTGTAAAATGCTTTTTCACGATGAACTGTAAGAAAATACCCATTTATATCTCGGTGGCTTGCAGGGAAGGACGAAGCACTTTTTCACCTTAAAACTAAACTTTCTTAATTTTATAAATGACAATGTAATGCCAAAACAATTAGGAGCCCTTAAAAAAAAAATTTTCTCTTTTGAAATTATAAATGCATCTTCCATTTTCCACCAAGATAAAGTGAGCTTTGAAAAAAGCAATTTATCTTTCCCGTGTACAAAAGATGTATAGTTTTACGTCGGTTATTTTTTCTTTCCCCTCCCTCCTGCCCTCCCTTTTTCCAGTATACTTTATCAAAGTGAGGTGGTACAAGAAATTTAAAATTAAAAAATTTCAATGACGCTTATTAATTAATTAATTTTTTCATCCCGGATAATTCACGTACGTTGAAACTACTTTACATGCAAAAGATAACTTTAATGAAAAAAATCTTGATCACGTACAGGTAATGCCAGTTTTGCAGCCGCTTATTATTACTTATAATGACATAGAATTGAAAATTGAATGATTGAATGAGGTTGAAGTATAGCGTGAATAAAACAAGAGATAAAAAAGAAAAAAAAGAGAGAGAAAAGAGAAAATAGTTGGACGTTTATTAACAAATAGAAAAATACCCGAGAGATAAAAGCTCATCCAGGAATCCCCATAAAAAGAACTTTTATTGAAATACTTATCGCTTCGGGTACATCGCGAAAACATCGAGCGTAAAAGTCGGCGGGTGCATCTATTGCTCCGAACAAGCGAGTTATATGGCGAGCCCGTATTCGACTATTCATTAAACTTTTCGAGGACGTTAAATTTAAACGTACACGCCGCTATGCAGAACCGGAATATTAAATCAAAAAAAAAAAAAAAAAAGAGAGAAGGAAAATATGAATCCACCGCGTTAGCTTCTATTTTCCAGTACATACGTTAATATCTGCATCAAAAGGAGTCTGTGTGTGTAAAAATAAACTCCTTCTCTTCGTGGCACTAAAGGTCTGCGCTCGCTTGGGAGCTGTAAAAAAGCCTTCGGTAATTTATTGTTTACTTGCCCTGCACCGGCAAAGCTCTTCATGGCGATTAAAAGCTCTGGAAAAATGATATTTTTTCATGTCAAAAGGAAAATAAAAATAAATTCGATGTTTGAAAAAAAAACCCCCCGAGAAACACGAATTTTTCATTAAACGTTTTTTTTTTTTTGGAACCGGGACCAGCTGCGTGCACCTGATGCATTTCCTTGTTTGTGGTAGTTTTTATTCGACGGCAGTGGTTTAAAAACTTTCATTCCGACTGGTCCAAAGGCATTTTGAGTGCACTTTCCACCGAGTAAGCTTTCGGTCAATTTCGAAGTATGGGGAGAAGGAAAGAGAAAAAAAAAAAAAATGAACGGAGGCCGAAAAAAAAGACGTGATCAAGAGCAAGCGAGAGTCCCCACCCTGATAATTGACTCTTGCACTTCGACGCATTTGAATGATGAGAATACGCGCGCGCTTTTACACCGTAATTCTACTTCGGTTAAACAAGCAACCTCACTTTTCGCAATCACTTAAAACGTCTTTAATGCAAAAAAGTCACTTAAGCCGCATGACATGTGGTTTTAAATAAACTACTTCGAGATCAACAAACTCTGTTCATTGAAATTTTAAATTTAAAAAAAAGTAACTAATTAAAATGTCATTTGATTGAAAAATATAATAAATACGTTACGCAAGATCGTAAATTTTCACGCTGCCCCGGATAACCCAGATTTTTAATCGGGCTAATTACACCGGAGTTAAATGCAGGCTTTGCGTGCTGCGAGCCGACGTTTTGGTATAATGAAAAAAAAAGCACTCGAAGATTCGAAAGAAGGTGCTCGTCAAAGGGAATAAAAAATGCTATAGGAAAGCTGACCATAGCCGGGCAGCGATGCAGTTGGCTCCTGGCCAGTGAAGTACATTGTAACAAATGACACGAAATCATATATACTTCGATCGAATCGCGGTCCATCATACGGTGGTTAACTTAAATATCCGTTCGTAACTCACTCGCGATCGATAAAGATACGCGTTTAATCGAGATGATAAAATAATTATTTCATTTTTCATTTAGCAGAAAAAAGTGAAATTCAGAAAATTTGAAATTAATGACTGTAATTAAACTTATGGAATAACGGTGATGATGAGTACCTTGTAAATTTGTACGATTACACGACAATAAATAAATAAATGTTGAATTAACGAAATAAAATAATAAAAAAGTGAAGTAGCCGTCGTTATGTTTTTTAACGTAACGATGTAGCGAGTTAAGTTAGCGTAATAAAGCACGAAAGTGTTTTAAAAATAATTTTGGAGCGTTCTTCAACATTTTTAATTCGTTCGAGATCGAACCGAAAAGGCGAAAAATAAAAACGCAGCGCACGTAAAAGTAATTGCGAGGTTCATTAGTGTGATAATGACCTTGCGCACAAACATCAAACTTTATTATTCCGCTGGTAAAATTAAAAAAATTAAAAGTAAGTTTTTTAATTACGTTACGAAAAAGTAATGATAATTGCAGTTTGAGTTCGAATGAAACGAAATTTAGTTTTCTTATCTCGAAAATATATGCAATTGAAGGAGTCGCGGATAAGGGAAAGGTAGCGTGCACCGCTACGAGCGCAACGGGCCCCGTTGTAAATTAGCAAGTGCGTGCCGCAGACAGCCAGACGGACCATCGGCAACTATCTCGCACGCAAAGCTCCGCGGCAGCGTTTTGCCGCTTTGTACCGTGCTGCGCATCTCTGCAGTTTCGTGCTGAGTCAATCACCGTGCCCCGCTGCCCGCCTCCCTGCGATGTGTGCGCATAAAGGCTTACGTGAATTTGGCTTGTCGAATGCCAGACCAAACGCGACGGCTCAAGCTCTTGGAATCGTGTGTGTTCTTGTGTTCTATAATACATGACCTCGTATTCATATTTTATTTAGCTTCACGTCTCAATTTTTTTGCAATAAGTACCCACAGAAAATCTTAAGTATTTTATTAAAAGAATTTCAAATTTTTAAATTAAGGCGAATTCATTAGGCGTACAACCTGTGAGAATCAGGGCTTATTATTCGCGTGAGTTAAACACATCTAATTATGTATAAGTCTTCCGATTTAAAGATTATTAAGATTTACATACAAAAACCTTTTTTATTTATTTATATAGGTTTTTTTTTTTTTTTTAGTCTCGTTAATATACTTTTTTGCAAAATTTATGGTGTTATTTTTATGTGGAAACTCTTTTTTTAAGGGTAAACTATTTTTATTCAATATCTAATGTTTATTGCTTGTAAACGACTTTTATTTTATTCAAATTTTAAAAATAAAAATATTACGAAAAATGTGTCGCTAAGTATACTATAAATTTCAAATCCCATTAAAAAAGCTCTCAAACGTACATTTCGTTAATTTTGTTCAACTCTTAATTATTACCTCGCTCACTTGACTAAAATGAGTTGCCCGTGTTACGGTATAGTTATAGTGGAAATAGCAACTTCATTAGAGTTTTTCTTAAATGCAAATGTATTTTAATTCCATATCCAAAGTTTACAGCATGTAATAGGCAATTTATTTGAATTTCAAAAGTATAAACATGCGTCGAGGAAAGAGAAGTCAATGTCACTAAGGTAGTTTAAAAAACCGTTTGAAAAGTTTTGTAGTTTACGATGTTAAACAATCGTCTTGATGATGTTCAATCAACTGACGAATAAATTTTATGTTCTTAAAAACACATTTCGAAAAGTGTCAAAAACCCATGTGTCTTGGCTCTCGTAGATCAGTCTCAAATTTGTGGGATACTCTGCTGCGAGTTACAAATAACTGCGTCTATTTATAAATACTGCGCAGATGCCATTTAGCGTTTTTTCTTCTTTACTATTGTATCGGAGAGCATTTTCAGGATCCACTGAAAAACTTTCCGAAACATTTAATCGCCCGTAAACTTTTCATTATCTGCAAGCCATCAATAGAAAATCAAAACTTTGTGTAGGTAAATGACAGAAAATGTATTTATCCTTGAAGATCCACAGGAAGTAGGGTGGTCTTTGGGGGATTAAGCAGCAGGTGATGGAGATTCGCTCCAGGTGGAGGATCGATTGGTGCGTGTAAATCGTGGTAATTGCACTTGGGTTTACGTTTGCACCGATGTTTGCGGTGGGTATCGAGACGAGGTCCAAGTAACACACTAGACTTTGGAGGATGTCTGCGTAAATCAGGTCAAGGGGCGAAGACTCGATTCGCAAATAACAATATTAGCGCTCAACAACACCCCCCGAGGGGTTGGTATGGGAGGAGTCAAATATTTCTCGATGCGGCGGCGCACAGATGGATAAATTATTGTGCGAAACAATCGCGCGGGGGGCTTGACCGCAGATTGACCTTAGGCGAGGGAGAGAGGAATTCACACACACCGCAGCTCTCGATCGCTCCAGAGCCGGCGCTAAATCTTGATGCAGCTGCAGCGGCAGCAATCCTTGTTTCTTCTCTTTGGCATTCCACGGCTGCAGCGCCGCTCGGCTGGTAGGAGAGAAGATACGAATAAGAAAAAAAAAAAAAAGAGAAAGAAAAAGTAAAATAAATATAAGAGATAAGTCTCGGCGTTGCTGGTGTAAGTACGAGGACGTCGTGTAAGAATGGGGAATAACAGCAGCGATTCCCATGCACCGAGACCGCATAGTTAAGACGCCGGAGATATTTATGCGCGCCCGCATTAACACCACAAATTTTCCATTTGGCTTTTGAATTTTCACATCTCCTTTTTCTTCGAATCGCGGGTATCCAGGTTGCTGTCGAATGTCGACTGCGCCATATGAAGAAATGGTATATCCACGTGCGTATTATGTGCAAGTTTTCTTGAGGTTTCTCGACGAAAAGAAGCTCCCGGAAGCTCGCTATCTAAGATCGTCGTGGGTAAATTTGCGGTTCTGCCTTCTCCCTTCTTTAGCACCAGCTGAAACCTGTCGCGTGCATATAACGTAACACGCACCCACACAGTGGTACCACTGCTACAGTTTACGCAGCTTGTCGCGTGAGGATTATATTACCCCCCGCTGTACTAAATCTGATAGTCCGAGCTTGTGTACTTACACTTCACATATTTTTTCGACCCCGAGATGAGTTAAATTCCATTCTATCGGAAATACATAGAGTTTCCAAATAAATAAAGATAGTTACGTAGTTTCGTGCGATGCACATCGTGCAGGGTATCTCGGCTATCCGAAGTCACCTGCACCGAGGAAAAAACAAAGAGTCGGGCAGCGTGGTATGCCGTATAAAATTGTCAGCCTAGCATGCGAGAATTTAAAGACATTATTCGGTTTATTTATTTGACACTTCGATTTCCCTCGGGCACGAAGGTGCAGGGCGCACGACCGCGCGTCGCGCTATCGGCACAGGTGAACTATGTTTGCCGTCCGGCTGAGTGAGGCTCACGGTGCAGTAGCTAATTATCGACAGATCGTTAGCTAGTTAACACATCGTGGACCGTCAACCCTCCAATCTGTACCATTTCCCATTTACCCAACGACAAAGTCCTCCTCTTTTCCTCTAATTCGCTTTAGCTTCAACTGCTTACAGTTGGCTCATCCTGATTAAAAGATAAAGAATTTAAAGTCTGGAATTATGAGAAAGCGTCGTTTGGCACTTTCAACTGGAATTTAAAAATTAAACCCTGCATCGATGTATAACTTTCTCGATTCGATTTCTATTAGCATACGACACGTCTTTTCCGCGCCTGCGCCTCGTGCCACAACCGCTGTTCGATAATAAAAAAGACTGCTCGTCGTATTTTTTTTTTTTTTTTTTTTTTCCTTTCACCTCCGCGACGATTTATCATATCAGCTTGATCAGCGAGATCACGATTATTCGTAATTAAATTTTGTTAAACGACCGAGGTTTAAAGGCTTAATTCAGTGGATTTTTGTCACCTCCGAGACTCCGATAAAATCAGGAAGCTGGAAGAAAAAAAAACATCAACGGAGCTAATTAATTTGGGGTGCCGGAGGAGAGGCGTGGCAGAATTTCAAGAGAGAATATAGCGCCCTAAAACGTTTCAAAGAGGATCGCCCGCACTCCAAAACCCAAATAAGCAAACAAACACAGACAAACAGGGATCGATTGGTCGTGTCAATAAAGCTGCTTAAATAAACTTGATTCGGCCGACAGCGGGATCAAACTCTAATGAGCGTCCGGCTGATGCATAGAATTGAGCAATTTGTACCAGGCGCGTGCGGACAAAGTTTTCGTTGTTGTAGCTCGGAGCATTGTTCCCCGCGGGAGGCTCGCACCTGCCCACCCTTATTTTCCGCCAAACTCGCTCCGCGTGTGTATTTTTCCGACTCGATTTTTGGTCTCGGAGATCGATTTTTCCTTGGTAATGCGATCTTATCCCCAGGACCGGTGCATTGGCGGCTAAATACCGATGTAATACGGACTCCTAATGCCGTTATACTCCCAGCGGTTAGTAGCTTCTGCTATCGTTAGTGCTCCTATATTTACCAAACATGTAGACCGGCCAGGATCTACATTGTACAGTTGGGCCCCGACCGCGCCACCCGTAGACCGGCCTTGTTTCGGAACAATAAAAAAAAAGTAAAAAGAAACTTCCCCGCGAGATCAATGCATCTTTTGTATCTTTTTTTTCTCTCTCGTGATTTTGAATAGCCGGTATTATGTATGTGTATCGAGTATATTCTTTATCCTTCAATTCTTCCCTCACCCTCTTTTAAGTTTCGGTATTTTATTTTTTATTCATTTCCTTTTTTTTCTTTTTTTTCATCTACATGATCGACTGAATTTAACAGAGTAGATTTTTAATTTAATCAACGTAAAAATTTACATTCATATTTTTGAAAAAGAAAAAAAAAAAAAAAAAATGTTCATTTCAAACAAGCACGCGAAGTTAAAATAAATGCGCCAAATTTTAGGTTACTCCGATTCAAGCGGGAGGTATAATTATTATCGCAGCTGAAATTCAAAAAATTCGAAGAAAGCCCGGAACGAAAGTTAAAAAAAAGAGAGAGAGATAAAAGTTGAGCGAATGCAGATTTTTTCGCAAGCTGTAATTGAACTTTGCAGACGACGAGTGAAAATTCGAATGGAGCTATAATACCTACCCGGGCGCGGTGCTGCAAGTGCGGTAAAAGAGAAGTGTTGTAGAAAGTGCAGCAATGGCGATAAAAGGAGTAGCCGAGGGAATTTTATGGGTGCAGGATTCGGACGGTGAAAAGTGTAAAAGTAAAAGCAAAAGTAAAATAGAGGGCCCGGGGAGCTATGTATGTACGTATGTATGTATGTAGAGTCGAACGCGAAAAAAAACGCGAATTGTTGCTGCATTAGACCGAGGCGGCTAATGGCGCTAATGGCGTGCCTCCCGCACATTGTGTAGTGCCTGCTTAGCACCACTACACGAACCTACGGGAATAATCGAACGATCTTCCACTCCCGCATAATATGCGTCTCGATTATTATTTTAAATCGCTGCCTCCCGCTGCATTTACTTTCGTTTAAACCTCTCGTCCGGCCGAAATACGCGAATGAAGTCGTCTGCTTTCGAGCTTTATAAATTATTTCATTAGCGAGGCCGATAGGAGCTGAGCAAAATAAGTTACGTAAAAGAATTCAGGACGCGTCGGTCTCTCGACTTTTACTTCATTAATATCTCATCGAAGTTGCAGCGGCATGAAAAAAAGTGAACAAAAAGAAAGAAGAAAAAAGAAGAAAAAAGCGAGAGAGAAAGGGGTTGAATCAAGAGTCGGGAGATGGAGAACAATCGTTACGCGGAGGAATTGTCCCTAACGAAGAGCGCGAGCTAAATGAAGTCGCCAGCCGGCTGAGGCTTTCGGACGCGCGCGGGGCGATAATTATAAAGTCGTAAGAAAGGAGCTTCGGGCTCAAGTTTATCAGCTGCAGCTACCTCCCTGTTGCGTTTTAATTCAGTTCGCGGTGGACTTTGATTAAAAACCGGGCGGGGCCGATCATCCGATAAAGCCGTAGTCTTTTCGGAGCTCTGATTTCCCGATTTACGCCGCGATAGATGGAAAAATCGCCTTTGCTAAGAGGATCCACTCCCGGAAATGACGCGAATAAAATACCTGCTGTTCTCCGTTTCCGCGATCCCCCAAGCTCAAAGGACCCGTGCGCGCTCGTCCGCGAGTAACTTTCCTTCATATTTTACCAGTCCCCTCGATCAAAGAGCGCGCGTGTGACTTTTAAAGAATCCTTTATGCGTCCCGAGGAGGCTGTTATTTAACGCTTTTAAATTAAATATTACAATTTAGACTCGTGTGTCCTTAAATCTAAAAAGGAACGTCGAGCTAATTCGGTGGCACTGACAATCGCTTACTTTGCAGAATTGCCACGCTGAACTCGTTCGGTAGTCGCTTTCCGAGTTAATCTCGTTGCGAGCTTGATTGTCTTTTAGTTCGGTGGAAATGACGCGAGCAAGGTCTCATCCTGCTCTATTTATTTATAAACGAAAGCTGGCACTGATTACAGCGGCACAAGAGCTTCAAGCACTAAGCAGTATCGCAACGGATACCTCCCAAATAATAGTCTGGAAGCTGTACCAGAATTTCCAGGCAAATGCACTCTTGCCGCTTGTACTCGAAAACAGGGCACGAATTGCGCGCGACTTAATTTACTCGTAGACCAGTCGAGCTGGAGTCGCTGTTGTCTCCGTAACGTATGGCACCGCCGTGTAATTACAGCCTACATGTGCTCGTACAGAGGAGAAAAAAGAGCCGAGAGCGCGTTACTTAATAAGCCGAGCGGTGCGCCGACGTGTGGTAATGATTAATGGCCCCGCGAACGCATGAATGCAGCGGCGCAAGGAAGGTCGTCGAGTAGTGAGTACTCGCAGTGAGCGCTGCCCGAATCGCGGTTGTATATCCATCGAGGGGAATCGTATCAAGCGCCCCGGCCGGATATATGATGCGCTGGGAATGGCGATTATTAATGGGAGCTAGATCCCATTTATACGATCAGCGTAGTGGCCGCAGCCAATCAACGCCGAATATTTAGGTATTTCGGCCGCACGCGGAAATCCTACTGCAGTGGAGCGGGCTAATAAAAGCCCCCTTGATTAATAATTTCAACCTTTTTCCCGGACAGCGTCCCGACCGCACGTTAAATATTCATCGGCGAGTCGCGCTTTTTATGAATTCGACAATTTGAAATTGCGAGATTGATATCGCGCGAGCGTCATAAGCATGCGGACGCGAGAAAAAAGAGAATTGCGGGACAAAAGGGGCGTAAAATACGAGGCGCATTAGTGGCCGATGCAAGTGCATTGTGGTGATAAGATAGCTTTGGGGTCCAGTTTTACCTGTCCATCGATTAGTCTTGCCATTCGCTTCCCCGACTGAATTGTTTTGGCTTTACAGCGCTGTGTTGTGGTTCCGCCTCGAAATTTCTATTTTCTGCCGGAGGGCCATTTGGCAAGACCATTAGTTCTCATTTTCGAGCTTACCTGGCCAAAGGTCCGCTAATTGATTACCAAGCGGTTTTATACTCCCTGCCTAATCGCCTTTGATTGATCGACCCGCTCGGTTTATCTTTTATTTTAAAAACCGTTCGATGAACTCGAGCGAGCTTAATGACCGGTGACGCCCGCGCGCTCTCCGCGCTTTAAGAGGAAGAAGACGTATGTTGTTTGTCGTCTCGCGAGGCCCTCAAAACCCGTGGGACGCTGCACTTCGATTACTCCTAATTTCCACTCGTGTGCAGGCAACAGAATATTTTTTTATTCCTTCTTGTTTAACTTGTTTTTCTTGGCTCCGGTGCATTAAGACTCGGTCACACGCTGCTGCTGCTGCTGAATTAAACGACGTCACACTTCATACTGAACAGATTACCACATTTCCGCCGATTTCTTTTCACGCTCGCGCTCTTTCTCGCTCGGCGCTGCTGCATCGCCTCGTTAAGTAATGAGATAATTAAATACCATACACTGGATTACTCACTCTACGGCTTTGGGGGCAGCTTTTTTTTACTCATTTAATTGCATAATTAATTTCAATTAAACGTGTAAACAATGACGATGTACATTTTTTTTTTTTTCTCGATTTTTAATAGATCTTGACGATAAAGTTAATTTTACAGTGTTGCTGATGCTCGTTAAAGACAAAACCAATAAACTTGTTATAATTATTTTACACGGCCATTCTGTAATAATAAACCGTTTCCGCATTTCTTATGCGTACTCAACTCGTACGTTGTAAAACTTTCTTGCCGCATAAAAAAATTTATAATATTATAAATAAATAAAAATCTTGAAAACGTGTAATGTAAAAAAAGAACGATTATTATATTCTTGATAACAACGAAGAATCTATTTTGATCTTCCCTGCATCGGCCTGGCCACACCCCGGGATGGCGCAACGCTCGGCGCAACGCGTGTGTAAGTAAATGATCCCTTTTACCTCGAGTTTTTGCGTTACACGCTTTGGAAAAAGTATTGCCGACGATGTATAAACTCTCTCGCTGGAGTTAACTTTCGCGTGCAAGCTGCACCGGAGTTTACTGCAGCAGGGAGATGTCTAAAAAAAAAGGGTAAAATATTCTCGGTAAACACTGATTGAAATGTATTATACGCGGGGAGGCTTTTGAATTTATTTAAAAGTTACGTCGCGAGTATTGATTTACGCGGACGGGGTCGGGGATCCACGTGTAATTACGCTCGATTACAAAAATGAGCGATGGTTTTAAAATTCATTACGGATAGTAATAAATAAACCGTATGGAGAGTTGTAAAATTACTGCGTTGTTGGGCAACCGTAAGCAGCCTGATTTTCGCGTAACTTTAGCGAGCGATCTGGAGAAGAAGAAGTCTGAGGGAGCCCGTTAGTTTACTAAAATGACCGCACTCGGTGCAATTTAGATCCCAGGGCTTGTTATTAAAATCCAACGATGCGGTCCGAAGTTTTACAAGAAAGGGAGATTTATAAGGACGAAATTGCGGTTGCGTCGGGCTGGCCGATCGGGAGAAAGGAAGCGCGCGGTAAATGAGAACAGGGCGAATGCAGCTCAAAAAGAGAGTCGATGATTGCAGCCGCAGCAGTGTGCACCGGAGAAAGGGGTCTTATTCAACAGGCCTGTACCATCCGCTCTCGAAGCCCGGGGCCGCTGTGTGTTTTCTTCCTCTCACGATCGTATCCCCGGAGCGATTTCCCTTTATTTACTTTTCACCCTGATTGAGTCTTTTTATTAGCTCGAATGAGCAAACACTTTTATCGACGAGCTTATATCTCCGTAAGTATACTTTCGACTGCGTCTGTAGTTGCTGATCGTCGCGTGCACTTCGCACCTAAACAAGAATGTTTATGCGCACCTTGACCCCTAAAATGTTTTCTACACCACTGGAAACTTTGTTGGATTTTTATGGAATTTTTTTTTTTTCTTCTTTTTCAAACCTTGCGTCTCGTTAATTTATTATGTCCATCGTAATTTTTCAGTATTACTTTTATGATTTTTTAACTGCGCCATCGGAGTTTATTTTCGATGTTATTTTTTACTACTTTCTTTCTGGGGTTTTTTTCGCTGATGAAAAATTATTTATACCGGACTTGCGAATCACCATCGAGTGCGAAATTTTAAATTGAAAAAATAATTTATTTCCCGTTTTAATGAAGCAAAGATGTTGAATGGGAATGATTTTTCAGAAGTAATAAAACGCACGATTCACCTGAATGACTTATAATTGTGCAATGAATGAAATCAAAGTTTACGAAAAGTTTAATTTTTTAGCGTGACGAAAAAAAAAAAAAAAAAAAAAAAGTGCACGAGATAAAGATGTTAAAATCCATGAATGAGCCGAGATACTTTGCGATTGAGCAACAACAGTGGCGTATCATGAAAAGTGGAGCATCATCGATAAGCCTCCATTCTTCGGCCTCGCCTAGTAACGCGACGCGTTTCATACGTTTTATCAAAGACTGACATGCCGGCGGCCAGAGTAAAACTTTTATTATGTTTGATGTATTTTATTCAGGTGCAGCACCATCGAGTGACATTATACATACACATACTTTATTGTTCGGCTTTTGCGCACTCGGTTTTAATGAATGCTGCCGTGCCTAACAACTTCACATCTATTGATGTCACTAACTTTTTATCCTGTTAAACGTATAACTCAAATATTTTTATTCACTAATGGTTTTTTTTTCCTTTTTTTCGAAACAATTATAATTACACTAATTCTTGTAAAATTACGTTTTTTTATTCTATGAAATATCCTTTTTTCTACCAAACACTCTATTTAGATTTTTATTACTTTAGAGTCAAATCATCTGAACTGTGTCACTAAAAATGATGCACTCGAATTTCATAAATATTTTTAAAGATTCTAATATTGAAAATAATGAAAATAAAATTTATCTACAATTATACAAGAATTCCAGTACCAATAAATAAGTGGCTCTACCATATCTATGGCTTACAGACAAGTGCATGATGTCTATTATATACAATTTCATTATTAAACGGTTGCCTGCGATGAATTTAACTATTCCTTTTGAAAATAAAAAAGTAAGTGTTAATTTTGGAGCACACAGTCCATTCCATAATAAAGTACACTTTTCATTTTTAAATGAATTATAATCTTGTTTCGAGCAGCAAAGTAAACATCTTTGATTGCTTTTGTGTGGATTATTAAAAAAAAAAAAAAAAAAAAAAAATGATAACAATAAATTTCATATTGTACCAATGTGGTTTTTACGAGAATTCACAATTTTCATTTATCCGAGCAAAATAAGTTTGTTTTATCGAAAAAAATATTCAAGCCCGTTCATTTCATTTCAGTGTTTGCAAACCTTTCAAATATCAGTCACATATTGTCAGAAAATTAACTAAAATTTTTAGTTAATTTTCTGCATTACAAATTTTTAAAAAGTACCTAAAAAAGAAAAATTGAAAAAAAATCGAAATTCCATAGAAAATTTTCAAAAATAAAACTTGAAATTAATCAAACAGTGTGTTAAAAAAATATTTCGCATAACTCGTTTTAAAATTTATGAATTATTACTCATTAAAATTTTAGATTTTCAAGGAAAGTATCGATAAATTTAAGAATGCCATTTGCAAATTAAGGGAAAAAAACCATAGGCTTAAGCAAAAATAGCAGCTATAGAGAAAAATAAACACACATAGGTATATACGCTTTGAATAAATACGTGCTGCAGGAGGGACAGACAGTCTACGCTTTGATATACATAATATATATAGGTATAAGCAAGTAAGAAGGTTAGCTGGACGCGAGTGCTGCAGTGCACGAGGGTCGTCGTCACGACGGCGCCGCCGCCGCCACCGCCGGCCGGCAGGCTGGAAAGTAGGAGGGGAGGGGGAGAGCCGACCGAGAGCAGCGCACATTCATGCCAGCGGCGCGCCAGTCTTGCTCGGCCCTCGAGTCGTTCGCGTCGTATCTACCGCGGAGTTGGCGCTGCTTTTTCTGCACGCTCGTTCGTAAATACACACACGCGGTTTTTTATTATTATTATTATTTCTTTTCATTCAAAACTTACGAACAACGGTTAGCGGAGCAGCCTCGCGCGTGATCAGTGATTACTTGTTTGTGTACCAATACAGTGAATAAAGTTCGGTTTACAATAAACCTGGGAGGTGTTTTATTCTTCCGAGGACTCCAAAATATTGTATAGTGCGTGCTGCGTTTAACAGTCGGCGTTGTTTTATTAATCGTCCTTCGGCTTTTAAATATTCGCATGGTAATTGGCCGTTGCAGCTGCTACTGTGCGTGAAATTATTGTGCAGTGTGCGCGACTGAAAGAAGAAGAAAAAAAAAAAGGAGTGCAAAGCGCAAGTGTTTGTTGTTCTTGGTACCCGCGCCGTACCACGCAGACCTCGGAGACCAAAAGGTTCTCAACGAGGATCGACGCTATGGATAGCACATTGTGAGGTAGGTGCACCCACTATACATTTTTACCCACTTGCCGGTTTAGCGTGGGCGAACGGACTGAGTAGTGGAGGGGAGGGGGCAAGGGGAACTTTCAAATATTTACCCATGGGAACGCGAACGAGCAGAAGGGAAATTCGCGCTACCGCGGGACGGTCCGCCCAATAGCTGCGTTCTCCAGTCCTTCCCCGAAATACTGTTTTGGAACGTCCCTCGCGCTCCCCGGGACGAGAGTTTGAAATTTTTCGAGTGGCGTTTGAGGTTATGCCGACAAGTACCTCGCGAGAGTCTTGGAACGCCGGGTTTGTTTTCGTCGGCGCGCGGTAGGTAGCTACAGCTGGGATGTGTCTAACGCACTGCACCCACTTTACAGTCACACATACGAATGAGCGTGTATTAGTTTATAGCCGGAGAGGGTATTTCTACGCGATGCAGCGGCACACGTGCGGAAAAGCAAGCCGCACACATGCCACATTATTACACTTCCGCTATTCTTCGAAAAATGATTTATGGATTTTCCAGAAGTGCCCTTTGACAAGCTGGTGGGGTGCGATGGCCGCACGTGTTACACTCCCACAATCGTAATAGTCGTAAACACGATTCTCCCCCTCCTCTCTATCTCTAATAACGTAATATATCGAGCGAAGTTGTTATTAAATCTCGAGGAAAAGTTGGGCTTCGCTGATTTGCCACTGGATACGTACAAAGTACCATCGAAGCAACGTTTGATCAGCGATGTAGGTAGTGGGTACCGTAGACTAGACACACACAGAATGTAGAGAGCCAGTGCAAAAAGCAACGGGAGATCGAAAGAGAATTCAGGGCACCGAGTTGGCTGTTTCCATTAGTTCTTTAAATTTCGTGACTCGCGCGTTGGTTGTTGAAGGGGGGGGCCATCGCCGAACTATACAGAGTACAAAGTACAGAGCAGCTGTCCTCGTCGAAATACAACAGTAGGTACAAAGCGTCAGCAGCTGCCGCTTCGCACTGCAAACGCGGGCCCAGGCCAGCGCAAAATGGAATGCTAATCGGTTCGCGATGTCTTGGCGGCGGCGGTGGCGTCGATTCAGTCAATTGTCGCGCTCGCTCGAGAATTCCGAATCAGTTTGTTTATCGTTTTGGAGAAAGAAAACAACAGCCGCTAAGTTGCAGCGGATTAAAGACCCGGGGTTGAACGAACTTCTCCTCGCGTATGCTTATTTTTTTCCCGTTTTTTCCTCTTGATTAACGAACGTCGATCACTTTATCGCAACGCCGAGGGGAATTAAAAAGAGAGAGAGGCGCATTATCGTTGCACCGAGCGAGGGATTGGTCAAAAAAGTCGAATCGCAGGTTTATTGTTTCCGTGGCTCGTCGTGCGATGATTTATCGGTAGCTGATAAATAATCCCGACTCGCGGGCTCCGTGGCTTTGACCGTGAAAATTAAATTGCCCCCCCCCCCTCGGCCGTTCGATGTGCCCCCGCTGCTTAAACACAATCATCGCGTTATTTCGCGGCTGCTGTTGCCGCTGCTGCCGAGCTCTCGAAACAAGTATCTCTCCCTCGCCGCTTTGGAAAACCAGTTCTCGGGTATTTTTTAACCCGCGGCGGTGGTGCCAGCTGCTGCTGGTATCACGGTCGAGGTAAAAAAAAAAATCTCCGCCAAAAAAAGAGCAAAGAGAGTTTAACTATAAAATTGCTCCTAGTCACGTGAGTCCCTTTTATTATTATTGTTGTACAGGGTTGTTTTATCGTCGTCGTCGTCCTTACTCGCCGGTGGCCCGGAGCAATCATCTTACCAACTTTGACGTTTATTCATAATCATCTTGGCGCTGTACTTGTCTCAGATTGTCTACGAGTGGAGGGCTATTTATAAAATTGCTGCTTTTAAAGTGCACCGTCCGTGTGTGCAGTACCGAGGCATCGTCGTTGCTTGTATTATCTTTGAGAGACCAACAACGGCTTAACAACAAAGACAGTATTTTACTCTCTCGCTCGTGGATCGTTTTACAGCCCGAGTTGTTTATCCACTCGACGCGTTGTTAAGTCCAATAAAAGTTTTGATTTTTTATTGCTCCTTGGCCTGGACCTCCTGCCAGCGAGTGCTGCAGTACACTAAAATTTTTCTTCCCTTTTTTTTACGAGCCCCAGAGTGCTCCAATGGAACATCGGGGATGAAGAATGACCGAATAATTGCTCTACAGCGCAGCGTCGGGACTATTATGCGTATTCGCGGCTTTCCGAAATGAAATTCCTGGAGCATCTATACGTTATTTAGCATAAATTTATGGTCCGCGCGGCCGATACATTATAATAAACACGCTTACGCTTGATTTGATCCGATAGAGCGCGTTTGCTATTGAAACACAGCCCATTCCTACACGATTTTATCGATTTTTCCGTCGCGGCGCGTAAGTGTAAACGAAGGCAACTCCTTGTTTCTCCTCGGTTTCTCCAAGGATCACTCGGTGATATTTCAATGTTACATTCGAATCCTGTATGTAAAACGATACTCTTTTTTTTCCGCTCAAACGTTTGGAATATAAATAAAATCATCCAGCGCGCGCCGATTGTTCGTAGTCGCGTAACAAAATACACAAGTTTTTTTTTTTTTTTTTTTTTTTTTTTTCTTTTTTAATCGCGCAAAAAAGAAGGCAATCGAGATTGAATTTATGAGCCTGATCGAGATGAGTGAAAAAAAAGGGAGCCCATTAAAGATTTTATTTGTTTTTCCAGTCGGATCGTGCACTTACAATAATAAGCGTATACACGGGGGAGGGGGGGAACGAACGTTAATAAAGCACGCCGCCGCTGGCTGCCCATAGGCACGAGGAGGAGAAGAATAAGCCAAAGTGTAAAGAAAAGTAAAGAGAAGAAGAAGAAGAAGAAGGGGGTAAACGCGCTCGCTCGCTCGCTCGGGAGTATAGTGTCGTCAGCGAGAAAGAATTTCGCTGCAGCCAGCGCAAAGTGCCTTTTGGCGCGGTGGTGTATACACGGCTAGGCGTGTCTTCTTATCGCGTGCTTTTTTTTTATCTTTTTTATTTTCCTACGCGCGCGGTATGGTAGTGATCTCCTTCCGCAACTTGTTGCTTCGCTCGCTATATATTTCTCATGTCTCCGGGATGTTTTGTACGAATAAATGCATCTCGAATACAATGTAGCCCCGTCCTGCAGGATAATACGCACGCAGCAAGCTTTCAGACGTCGTCCCCTTTGACTTCGTGTGTCTCTCTATTTCGTTCTTCCCCATTCCCGACTTTTCTGTATAAACTTATCCAATTTTGCTTTCAGACCCATTATTTTGAGGTCGAGACTAATTTTTGCCATAAATTTAATAAACTCCAAAAGCTACGGATGGCTTTCAAATTTTTGATGTAAAACAACAATTTCTGGCTTTATTATTAAGTTATGCTAATGGAAGATTTTTGTTAAAATTTAAATTTACAAGCGCGAAATACTGAAGCAAACAGTACAGATAATTAGAACTTTGGAAATATGCAAAATATTTATCCGAGACTAAACACATGAAATAAAGGTGCCATGAAAGCAAGTCGTAATTTCAAAATAAAGCCCAAAGTACACTTGATAAGAAATTTACTCACTGCATTATTCCTCTCCTTTAAAAAAAATGACAAACAAAAGAAAAAGAGTATTGTGTATCCCTAAGCAAAGAAGTTTAAATTTTTATCAGTTCTTCATAATCCGATGATACCTATAATGGTAGTAGCAAGCCAAAAAAAAAAAAAAAAAAAAAGTTTAAAATTTGATAAATCTCACTTGGCTCATCTCTTTTAGCGCAGTAGACAAAAGTACGACTACAGCGAAAAAATTAACATAAAAAAAGCCTGGCGCACCGGGCCCGAGAGGAGGTGGTGACGGTGAGTTGGCCGTGTTATAATCTTCCCAGTGCGACTTTCAGCAGTGGTTTTAAGCTTATTCAAACTGCATTTGTCGCTCGTGCTGCAGCCGATTCGCGTTGATGCCACGAAGCGTCCGGGCTATTCAGCTTTTTTCTTTTATTTATCATCGCTCGTGCTAAGGGATTAGCCGATCGGGTGTCGATAAGCCAAACTGGTTTTTTTTTTTTCTGTAAGTTGAAACGAATAATAATAATGATTGGACAAAAATGATAAATTGGATTTTTCGAGTATTTATTTATGCACGTCCGGTAGTATCGCGCGCATATCTGCACGCCATAAGTCTAAGACCTTTGAGAAATGTAATGGTGTTAACGCAAACATAACCGTTGATGTGCATTTACAGTTAAACATTTTCGAGATTATTAAGAAGCAATAAGAGCGCCACATAAGCCCGTTTAATAAAACTTGATAAAACTTCAATGACGATTATATCAAACTTTATTTAAAAAAAGCTTTAATGTCTATTTTTACCTGATTACTCACTCGAGTTGCGCTGGCTCGGCTGGCGTAGCTCGACAGATTATTTTTCATTATCTGTTATCGTCTCAACTTACCGGTGCTATCAAAGTAAATAGATCTGGTGAAACGAATAAACCGTATCTGCAAGCGGCTACCCGTACAAGTTGTTTCATAATTATAAAAATAAATTTTCAAAACCGTTTTTGAATTATTAAAAGTATGTTTATAACTATCGAGGTTAGCTGTGCTCGTAAAAATTTATGTGTATGTGTGTGTTTTAAGGAATGCAGCGGAGGCAATTTCGAAAAGAGTTTGCCGAGAGTTTTAAGAGCGCGCGTATTTAAATAATGGCAAATGTCTAAAGTTGTAGAGCTGGGCTGGCAAGTCTGGAAGGTTAGCTCTGATTAGGTCGTTTCTTAAAGTGCAGTTTTGCTCGAGTGTTTTTCTCGGGAGCACATGCTCGGCCGTTAGGAAACAAGCTGCCGGACGACCGAGACTTCTCGCTGTTTTTCACGCTCCAATTGCTCATTGGTTAAGGTTTTTTTAATTTTTTTCCCCGCAGCGGCTCATCGATCTGCATGAAATTTTACCGGAAACGGGCAGTACAGATATTTGGTGAATAATTTACATTGTGGGGCGATGGGTCCTGGTGAAAGTCCCCCGGTACGCCAGATGTCGAGAGAGGAAGTGAAGCTGTGCTGCAGCGTTTACCAAGAAGAAGAAAACAAAAAAAAAAAGAAAGAAAAAGAGAAGAGGAGTCCCGTAGGCCTGGGGCTCGCTTTTCCCGCAGCTCTCGGAAAATATCCCTGCCCCCTCGAAAAGCGTTTACGACTACGCTGCAGAAGGACGAGAGGGGAGAAGCAAGGACAATGGGCTTTACGGCCTCCAGACACTTTTGCGGGCCCTCCGATTTCTAGTGGTCGGCCAATGCTCGGCATTAGTGTTGCTGTTTCTGTCTCGCTTGGAAATTCAAACAGCCCCCGAGACAATACGCCTATAGTCGAGGCGCGCGGAAGGACCAGCGTTAATTTTACTCGGGCTAATGGTCTGGGTCCGAAACTCCGAGGGATCTGTTCTTCGAAGGGGCCTAATTATTATCCGATCCTCCTTCACTCTTGATCCATTATTGTTGTTGTTGTTTTTTTGGAATCTGAGCGAGGAGTTGATTAAGAGATACGAAACGTGCAGTTTTAAAAGTTATTTGAGGATGGCATGGAATATAAACAGTTATCGGTCCGAATATAACGGCCTACTTAATCACGGGAGTAAATCTTGCAGGAGGCCGCGATAAGAGAAAGAGAGCATCGTGCATGCCGGCCGGTCGTAACAATTAATCAAAACGCAGTAAATTGGAATAGTATGAGTATAATAGGCCGCCCGGTGCTGCCGGACTGCGCGTGTCGTGTCGGTCAGGGTAATAATACCGCCTAGCTCCACGGACTCTGTGGTGGCAGAAGCACAATGTATATGCATTATAAACAATACTGCAGCTCGAGCGCTGTTTGCTTCCTTTAATGGGCTCCCTTACCTGCTGCACCAAGTCAGCAGGCGAGTCCTTGGCTCTTTGTGCTCCGGGAAGACCGACTGGCCGTACGTCCATAAGGGTAAGAGCCGCTGCACTTTTCTGACCGCCGAAACCAAGGCCACCGTCTCGAGACTCACTTTTTCAAATTCGAAATACCTTTATTTGCAAATCTTCTTTTTATCTCTCTTTGATCTTCCAAGTACTCTCTATAAAAAAAAAGAGTCTGAAACAAGTCCGAGTCGATTACAAACTATAAATGTTGAAATTTTCATCGTTATACTTGGCGGCGACGGCCGCGGCAGCCAGCTCAATGTTCGTAAAATTTTTACCATTTTTTTTTTCGTACACGTAACCGCGCACTGACATGACTCGAGTCTGATGTGAGCTTGTATTTATCCTTTTGGATTAAAATGCGTATAATTAAAACGAACGAGTAAAACGCGTTCGTCCTGCTACCGCTGGATTAAAATACTCGTTGGTCGAGAATTTTTTACCCGACCGGCCGGGCGAGCGGGTGGGCCGCCGAGGACCTTTTTGTAACTCTATCCTGTGTCGTTTACTATTTTTACTCCACGTGTTTTTCACAAAGTAAATAATTACATTTTATATGTGTAATTTTTTTCCTTTTTTTGCTTTTTTACCTCCCCACCTTCTTTGCGGCAACACTTTGAGCCAAGTGGGTTAAAAGTGTGTTGTGAGCTCGCGCTAAGGAGAAAAAGCCCGAGCGAACGAGTAGCCCTCAACTTTTCTTGTTTGGACGTCTAATTTTCTTCTGCCGAGGTGTTTTCTCGAGACAGGGTTACCTTTAGCCCCGGAATAGCCAAAGAAAAATTTTCGCGGCTGCAGTGGAAAAAAGTTGTTAAAAACTTTGCGTCAACCGTTGGTATCGATGGCCGCTATCCGAAAAAACTTTTAAGAGATGGTCATTTGAGTCGAGGTTTACTGGCGTCGCGTCGGCGGGAGAGCTGGTTATAAATAAACGCTCGGTACGCTCGAGCACCTGCATGCCCGCATGATCGTCATTGTCATCCGCGTGGATGCTGCTGGATTCTTTATTGAGAGGAAGAAGGCTCGTTTCGAGTTCGCAGGTATGTTTCCTCGCACCGGGATGATCGTCGTGCGAAAACTTCCCGGATTTCCTGTCGCCCACGTCGCATCCATGAGCTCCTGAGGTGGCTCCTCTCGGGGCAAGCAAATAATAATTCAGCTGTGAGAGACACGCGGAGCCGCTCGGGCGTTTGCGGTGCAGGGGAGCCTATAATAAATCAGGGCCGATAAATCGATAAGGCGCGCGGCCCCGAGGTTATTAGTCTCCTCGGCCTGCCCACACTGTGGACTAACTAACGGCTTGGCGTTACGTAAATTACACGTGTGTGTGTGTGTGCGTACGCGACTCGGCCGTACAAATTTTCCGGCGTTTATCTTCGGAAGAGCCGCGTGCGCGGTAGGAGAAGGACCACCCACTTTACGGGCCGGTGCGGGCCGCGCGCGTGCTGGGCGTCTAAATGAGTACTTGAACGCCGGCCAAGTTTCCCGAAGCCGAGGAAAGCAAGACATTTACGCAACTTTTCACCCCCGCTTATCTTCAAACTTCAACCCGAATTTGGATGTGCGTATTCAATTATCGATCCATTCGTTTTTTTTGTTTCAATTGAAATTTTTTTACAAAGCGTCATAATTCTACTCGGGGTAACAATTAGGCTTTGTTCCACGGCTGCCGCAGCCCCTTTATTATTTCAATGAAAACATTTTTTCGAAAGCAAAACAAAATATTCCACTCGGAACGAATTCAACAAAAAATATTATTTTAAACAAATAAATGAAAACAAATTCCAGAGAGAGGAAAAAAATACTCTCTGTTGGCAGTCTCTCGGATGCTCAACTGAAAGAGCTGTCTGGGCCTTTTTGTAAAGGTATATATTGGCCCACAGCTACTTTTTTTCTTCCCATGTAGCCTTGAATCAGGACAAAATCGCTGTCGAGTCTCGCCTGCACCTTCCGCTCGATCCCTAACCACCTATCATGATGTTCCTCCTTGCTTCTATTCTCACGCTCGTCCATATAATTTTTTACCTCGCGCGGTATTTCAAATTTACGAGAAGCGAAAACATCTTCCTGACTTCTTTTTTAACCAAAAACTTTAATTGTTTTACGGAAATATTTTACCGAAAAAAATTTTTATCGTTAACAAAATATTATTACTTGCAACAAAAATATTGGGGAATTTTTTTAAAATGCAATAATATTTATATGGATTGATGTTGACGTTTGATTAAACGATGTTTTTGACTGACAATGAAAATAATATATCACTTCAAACCATTTAAATGACGGTAAAACCTTATAATGAACTGAAATTTACATTTCAATAATTGAATGAAAAGCAATAGCAGTTATGTGATTAAATTAGTCAAAAACCGTGAAGTTTATCTAATGAATATATTTTCTCTCTGAAGCCATCTTTGAGTTGTTTTAAATAAATACTATATTCAAAATGAAGTCTTTATTATCTGTAGAGTAACGAAAAATCGTAGAGTAAATTTTACCTTCAGTGCTTATCTTCTAATTTCAGATATTATTTTAAAAGATTAAGTAGTTTTATTTAAAACATTAACTGAAGTGATTATTTTTTAATACTTAAATTCAATATCAACCAATTAAATTAATGTGTAACGAATGATCATAAAATAAAAATCAAACTTTTGAATAAAATTTATCAATTACTTGAACAATGTATTGCTTATAATTTTTTGTTAAAACTCTACTGGCAGCATGATTGTTTCACACTCGGTTTTACGTGTCTTAAAACTATTTTTTAAACAGCTTGACAAGATAAAGTAAATGTCCTAGTCATGACGAAGAAAGTATCTTTCCTAAACCGTGTTGGGAAATTTAATTTTGCAAAGCTTTTCATTTGAATAAATTAAACAACGGCCGATCCAGTGTTATTGTATAACTTTTGCTAGCGGACGACTCAAAACAAAATATAGCTGAAATTAAGGTGGAATTGTTAAAGTTCCATCCTTTATTCAAGTAATTAAATTTGAGCATTACTCTTTTTCAGTTCTTTTTTAAATGGAGTGAAGAAGTTGCAGCAGCTGAGTATTTATAAAACAGTTAAAAGCTGAACTCGAGCCTGGAAATAGTAAGGATGATAATTCGAAAGTTCTCATTCGATAAGGGTGTACACAGAAAGATAATCTGGTAAAAAGTATGCCATCCCCGGGCCGCGCAATAAAGTTTGGTCGTCGTAATGAAAATCCCCTCCTCTTTTTTCTTCTCGCAAAGAAGAAATTCGCCGGAAGTAAAGGAGCTTTCCAGTCCGAGGGCAGATGGACGGACGAAATTAAAGATGATAATTGAAATACTCTGTAGGGAAATAATAACAAGGAGCACTTCTCGACTACTGCTAGAGTGAGAGAGAAATACTTGGAAAATCTGTAGAAGAAGTTGCGGTAGTGGTGGAAGATGAGAAGAAGAAGAAATCGGGGTAGTTAGAGGAAGAGAGCCAGTGCTATTCGCTATATACGTATAAAGAAGCTCGAAAGGCCATTCGCGGAGCGCACCGGGAAAATCGTTGTTTCAAATTAGAGTATAACTTTTCGCTCGGGGATTTTCCATTGCGCTCCTTGCGATACCAGTTTTCAACCTTATCCTCGATTTCGAAGTTGTCCAAAGAGACTCGGTGGTCCTCGCGGGAGGATTGAGGCGTTATGCGGTGTAATAATAAGCTACACTAATTCGCCGGAGCAGGGTAGTTTTGCGATATTTCAAGAGGAGAACCACCTCACCCCCGCACTGTTGCCACTATTATATCTTTACCTAACCTTCTTTATCTCTGGTCCAGATCCGCCACCGTTTTTCTCAATTTTATTTTCTTTCCCAGTTTGTGCCCCATACGCGAAGTATCAATCTCAGATTATTGTTAAATGCTTACGCGACTGCGTTATTTCCTGTATTTCAGGATAAAGTTTCTTCTCGCGCTAAAATTTTATCTCACGTTCTAATCTTCAGCCGATACCTGTTAATTTTGCTTTTATATTCTGTACCTTGAAACACTGTCACTTTCTATTTATACCCTGCGAAGTCTTTCCAGTTTTTTCTTTTGTAGACAGTTTACTGCAAGGATTGGCGAGGATTGTATAATTAACAAGGCTGTACAGTGACGAGGGCAAAGAGTGCTGAACTCACTTGCAGTGGATGATGATGATGAAAAGAACGGAAAGAAACTTCTGCAGCCAGTGCAGGCCATTGGTCGCTGTTGCAGGCAATCTAGCCAGTCATTACGTGCATTATGGTGCTCGTTAGCCTCATTTAAATTCACGATGCCCCGGGCAAAGCGGTTGCAGACTAGACTCCATCCTTAATCTTCCTTTCCTCTGCTCCCGCTGTCATCGCGTAACCATACTTTTATTTTCCGTCGACTCAACACAATGACCATTTTGCTCTATTGCAGGGGCGAAAAAAGCGGCTCGCTCATTTGCGTCGCAGCAGCGGGAGTTTATACAAATCTCTTGTTTGATCTGGTTTAAGGGATAAAGTGATTATCCGGTCTCGTTTTTGTGACGTCGGTCGGTCGCGGAAGATTTCAAATATTTGTCAGGCTTCTTCTCGTTCGAAGAATTAACTTTGACTCGGCCTGCTTTCCGCCTCCGTGATTGGCCTCCCTTGTCTCTTGACAGCCCCACTTCGTTCGAGCGTAATGCGCTAAATGCCCCGAGATGTCACTTAAGGTGAAGACGTAACCGCGTTTTCATAAAATTTTTCGATTGCAATTTAAAAAAAAATAAAAGAGAAAATGTAAAAAAACGCTCTGTAGCGCGCTAGATAATATTTTTAGCTATTTTTTGAGCCTTATTTGATAAAAATTGGTTAACAAATAACTTCAGGAAACTTGGAAAATCGGTTTTCTTCTTATTCAGCAAAATTGTAGTAGTGTATGTCGTCTGCTAGTTGCTGCTAGTGAGCGAAGGATGCAGTACTGCCAAATATAACCAATAATTTTATATGCATCAAGCAACAATTATTAGTGAAAACTAAAAACAAAAACTAGTTTTTAATATAAAGTGTTAATTCATGACAATAGGATAAATAAAAATAGTAAAAAAATCAATCATTTTCTTGTGAGCTATCTAGTGTTCATAACTATAGTAGATGTAAATAAACTAATGCTTTTAAATAAATTTATCTTAAATATGTTTTTGTTGACTCCTCCATCCAATTTGACTGTTGCTGCGTTCTCTTTAATACTTGGCGTGCAATAAGAGAAATCAAACTAAATTTTAACAACTATTACAGTTTATCAAAACTAAAATTGTTCACTCACTTTTATTTAGTAAAAGATTTTTAATCAAACATTACTTTTAAATAAAAAGTGGAAATTCATAACTACCAGATATCTAAAAAAGAAAAAAACTTTCTTGTGTTCATGAATCATAGGTGTAAATGTATAACGGCTGTTTTTAAATAAATTTTGCTAATATAAATTTTTGTTGTTTTCTCAAATTTGAGTGTGGCTTTTTGAATTTGATGAAGATTTGTGGAAACCAACGCTTAGATACAATAATTGTGTACTTAAGGGCACAATAAGTATAATAAAATTAAATTTTAGTTGCCCACAACTTATAAACACTACAATTTTTTACTCTCTTTTCTCTAGTCAAAGGATTTTCTATTAATTAGGGTCCAGAGTTTCAAGTCAATAAGTCCATTGGTTTTTTCATAAAAATTATACCCTCAAAAAAAGAATGATACTTGGTTTTATCAGATTTTAAGTTTTGACCTTATCTGCTTTAGTAATTAAGTTTATTAAACATCTTTAGTAATTGATTAGAAGTGTAAAAGAAAATTTCTAAATTTATTTAAAATAACAAGAAAGCAGGGTCCAGAGTTTCAAGTCAATAGGTCCATGAGTTTTTTCATAAAAATTATACCCTCAAAAAAACAACGATACTTGGTTTTATCAGATTTTAAGTTTTTACCTTATCTGCTTTAGTAATTGATTAGAAGTGTAAAAAAAAATTTCTAAATTTATTTAAAATAACAAGAAAGCAGGGTCCAGAGTTTCAAGTCAATAGGTCCATTGGTTTTTTCATAAAAATTATACCCTCAAAAAAACAAGGATACTTGGTTTTATCAGATTTTAAGTTTTGACCTTATCTGCTTTAGTAATTGATTAGAAGTGTAAAAAAAAATTTCTAAATTTATTTAAAATAACAAGAAAGCAAGGTCCAGAGTTTCAAGTCAATAGGTCCATTGGTTTTTTCATAAAAATTATACCCTCAAAAAAACAACAATACTTGGTTTTATCAGATTTTAAGTTTTGACCTTATCTGCTTTAGTAATTGATTAGAAGTGTAAAAAAAAATTTCTAAATTTATTTAAAATAACTAGAAAGCAGGGTCCAGAGTTTCAAGTCAATAGGTCCATTGGTTTTTTCATAAAAATTATACCCTCAAAAAAAGAACGATACTTGGTTTTATCAGATTTTAAGTTTCGACCTTATCTGGGCGTCCTGGTTTTTTTATCAATAAAAAAACCAATGAAAAAATTATCTCCCAAACTATACAACCCAATAACGCTAGGCATGCGAGTTTTTTATAAGCAAAAAAATTTATAAACAAGTTATCCCCCAAGCTTTACAACCCAATAACGCTGGGCGTCCTGGTTTTTCTATCAATAAAAAAACTAATAAACAAATTATCCCCTAAACTATACAACCCAATAACGCTGGGCGTCCGAGTTTTTTATAATTAAAAAAATTAATAAACAAATTATTCCCCAAGCTTTACAACCTAATAACGCTGGGCATCCGAGTTTTTTATAAGCAAAAAAATTAATAAACAATGAACCCCTTCGCAGTAAAACTAAATAACGCTGGGCATCCTAATTTTTTATAAATAAAAAAATTAGTAAACAAATTATCTTCCAAGCTGTACAACCCAAAAATGCTAGGCGTCCGAGTTTTTTGTAAATAAAAAATTATTAAACAAGTTACTCCTTATCTGTAAAACTCAATAACGCTGGGCATCCTAACTTTTTTTATCTAGGTAACAAAACTAATAAACAAATCATCCCCTAAACTATACAACCCAACAACGCTAGGCGTCCTAGTTATTTTATGAATAAAAATACTAAATAAAAAATTATCCCTCAAGCTTTACAAGCCAATAACGTTGGGAGTACGGGACTTTTTAATAGTATATTATTCCCGCAGGCGAGATGGTTCGATTTGGCCTCCGAGAGGTTTGCGACCCGAGCCGAAGGCGAGGGTTGCAACGAGGAGGCTAAATCGAACCCTCGAGCCTAAGGGAAATATACTATTTTTCGTCCTTCTAACCGAAAACAAGGGGCGAAGTTCCGATTTTGAGGTTAGAGGGACGAAAAATTAATTTAACAATTCAATAAATGAACAGGCTTAATCGTTAAACCTAGTGAAAAATTTGGGGCTCTTAATAAACAAATAAATGATTTAATAGACTATCACGAGGCACTTATCTTTGATATTCAGAAAAACTGCAGTTGATATGTCCAGGATTAAATTACCGTTGACAACAACAAAAAAACAGACGCTCAGCGTTATGGTTGTATAGCTTGGATATAATTTGTTTTTTAGATTTTTTTATTGTTTAAATAACTAAGATGCCCAGCGTTATTGGGTTGTTTAACTTATGGGTCAATAGATAGTTAATTTTTTTTTCATAAAAAATTCGGACGCCCAGCGTTATTGGGTTGTATAGCTTGGGGGATAATCTTATAATTAGTTTTTTTATCGATAAAAAAACGAGGATGCCCAGCATTATTGGGTTGTATAGTTTGGGGGATAATTTGTTTATTAATTTTTTTATTCATAAAAAACCAGGACGCCCAGCGTTATTGGGTTGTATTACTGGGGAAATAATTTGTTTATTAATTTTTTTAATTACAAAAAACTCGGACGCCCAGCGTTATTGGGTTGTATAGCTTGGGGGTTAATTTGTTTATTATTTTTTTTACTTATTAAAAACTTGTACCCCCAGCGTTATTGGGTTGTAAAATTAGGGGGTATTTTATTTATTGAATTATTAATTCATAAAAAAAGCTGGGCGCCCAGCGTTATTGAGTTTTTTGTTTGCCTGATCTGTGCCGGAAGATTTTCAAATTTCGCGGTACTACCTGGGCCGGGATCGGTCACTCTGGTGCAGACGGGTGCACTGCACACTGCACACAGGTGTAAACCAAGTGTAAACTGTAAGTTCTGTGATTACTTTGGTTCATTTAGTTTTGATATATTCTTCTGCTTTTTATTAATACTTGACTAAAATGCATGAAAACTATATTTTTTAAAATATATTCATCAGTCTAAGCATGTAATTTTTCTTTTATTGATAATTAATTATCTTACTGGGTGACGGCAAGAGAGAAGCTTTCAGTGTTAGTAAAAAAAGGAAGATGATTATAAGAAGAAAAGTAATCGACACGGTTGCTACAAGAACAGGATCTAATAAAGTACCCATATCAAGATAATTATTCAAGAAATTTCAGACAGTTGGGGAAATAATTTTATTTTTATTTTTATTTTATTTAAATATACGGGTACAAGACCCATTACAAAATTTCTCTCTGGGAGAATAATAGTAACAATAGGTATCTATAAATTTATTAATATTGAAGAAAGAAGAATTATTTATCACTGCCTGCTGCTTGTATGATTGCTTACTAAAATTTTTTTTTTCTTTGCATGTGCTGCATGAAATGAATAATTTAAAAAATTTAGAATTTCATTGAGGGAAATAAATTTTAAAGGTTATGAGAACGGGTGCATGTGCGGTTCGTGCATTTACTACGCGTGCGGTAGCAGACGACGCAAGGATCTGCTACACATGGTTAACGGGAGGAAAACGATTTTCCAAGTTTCCTGAAGTTATTTTTTAACCGATTTTCATCAAACAAGGCTTAAAAAATAGCTAAAATTATTATCTAGCGCGCTACAGAGCGTTTTTTTATATTTTCCCTTTTATTTTTTATTTTATAGCCACTTTTTACTTCCAGCGCTGGTTACGTCTTCACCTTAATGAAATGAAATTGCCTGCATTTCAACTCTATCTCTTTATCCACGACGATTCGCTTCGATTTGTCGTATTATGTCATGTCTCCAGACCATCATTATTTGCATTTTCATCTGGCTTTTATTTCCTGTCGCCATTGTTACAAGTGTAACCTCGTTAATGGATGAAAAAAACCAACAACAACAACCTTCCTCGTCGCATCCTCGTTTTTTCTCTCCGTTTCCACAAGCTAAGGAGTGGAATAAGAAGCAGAAGAAAAAAACAAAAAAACCCCAGAAGTTGACTTTTCTAAAAAAAAATAAAAAATAAAAAGAAAGAGTGAGATAGAGAAAGAGAGAATAAAAGGAGTCGTTGCTGCAGCAACTTCTAGCTTGAAAAGCAGGATTTTTGTTTTCCCGCAGAGTGGCGAACGGTCCGCCCGCAAGTATTTTCCGGGGAGGGAAATTGAAGAAAAAAGGTGCTGGCGGTGGGGAGAAATATATGACGGCTGCAGCTTCTTTTACAGCACTGGGTTTCATTGTCCGGCTTGTCGAACGGACTTGGAGGGTTTCGATTGGTCAGTGGCCTCTTCAATTTACTTCCCCCTCCCCACTGCACCAATGACCAATAAGTGGGTGGAAGAACCCGGAGATATATCTGGAAGGGGAGAATTACGAGAAGGCATTAAAAAAAAAAAAAAAGAGAGAGAGAGAGAGAGAAAGAAGAAGGGAACAGTACGTACAATGTAGTTGCGGAAGGGGAGGGGGAGCCTCCTCGTTAAAGGGACCAACAAAAAATCCCCGTCCTAGCGCCGCGCGCTCGAACCAAAGTTGTGAAATCCTAACCATCTGTGCACTTTTTCCTCCAGAGCGTGCTGCGAATCTCGTGGGCACGCGCTTACATTTTAATTCTCCAACCCCAGCGTCAATTTTTTCTTCATTCATTTTCCCCTTCTTTCATTACTCCTGGACGCTCTCGTTTTTCGTCTCGTCGTCGTAAAATAACTATTAAAACAAATGAATTTTTTTCAAATCCCTGCGTTCTGGTCGGCCATTTATTATCGCTTTTGAACCGTTTTTCAAGTCAGCAGACGCCTTATCAAAACTGATAAATTCATTTATTCCGTCGTTTAAGAAGGATAAATTTTTCTACTTTTACCGGATGCTCGCTTTTACTGCTGTTCGCGCACGCTAATTTTATTACTGGACTTTGAAACTAAAACGTCATTAGCCAACTGCGATAACTAACTGCATAAGTCGGTTCAGCTGTTTATTAGCCAACTTTTGTTTAAACTTTTATGCGGCTCCGGTGCTTTGTCTATAAGTAGGTTACTGCTATTAGATGCTCAATTCGGAAAACTTTCTTATCGCAGCTTGGAATTCGTTCATCATGCGTGCTAACTTTTTTTAACCATTCAACCGGGGGTAAATACCCATTAGGGGTCAGTGAGCGTGTAAAGAGGAAAAAAATGATTCGTTATTAGGTTGGGGGGCGGAGGAATTCCATTACAAGTGTGCTGTAAAAGGAAAAAAACTGGCAGTCAACGCCGAGACGAGGAGCAGAACCTCGGGACGAGTCAGCAAATTGTGCTTCGGCGCGATCGATCACAATATTCTCGGAGAAGACGAGCGCGCGTGCCCCCCTTCGATTCCCCATGAGGTCTAACTCAACGTCGGCCCGATATTGTACGATACGCAACGCATATTGCATTTTTTTTCTCCTCCAACTCTCATCTCTTTTTTTTCTTTCGTTGCGACACAAAGCATCAACGACTCGAATTTCACGGATCATTAATATACTCATCGTGTCGACGCATAAATAACGACGCGCACGCTAATACCGAGTGTATAAAGTCATGAAGAGCAGTCGAAAAAAAACTTGTAATCCCACTCATAAGTGCATTATAAAGACGCGTGGGGACCAGAGAAGATGAGGGTCGACGCGACTAAAAAACATGTAATAACGCACCCAATTGCTCGTCTTTGGTTCTGTGCGTTGAACTCAATTGACGACGAGCAAAGCTAGTTCGCAACAGCCGTATACATACATCGTAATCGACCGCTGCTTCCCGAACTTTTCATGCAGATTCGAGACTGCAGTCCCCCGCCAGGACATTGTTTAAAGGATTTATTCTTTTCCCCCCATCGCTCCGCTGCTGCAAACAAGTCGCTTGTTTTCGATCCCCGTAACCGAAGCTCGTACAATTGCGCACGATAAATTTTTTTAATTATTTGATTGAGATTACGAGAAACTATCATGGTTGTTTAAACCTCCAACGTATCGAATGAAAGGGGGCGATGAACAGAAAAGAGAAGAAGAAGAAGAAGAAAAAAAAGGGACCTCTGTAAAATGATGCGTTCAAGCGGGCGCGCGGCCCAGTAAATTGAGAATAATCAGAATAGCGAAAGCGAGTTCAGTCTCCGTAACACTGCTCTCCTTTTTTTTTCTCCCTCCCTCCCCATTGATGGCGGCAGCCGTCCGGAACGAGTCGGCGTGTGCGGCATTAAGAGCAGGCAGGGCCGTAGCCCGGCGACTCTGCCCGGGGCACGCACCGCTTGACAATAATTCGAGCTCGTGATCCCCCCGCCCCCCTTCCCGCATTCCCTCGCGTACGCATACGTGTATTGTGGGGCAAGCCGGGGCCCCCAGCGTCCGGACTCCTCGCGGATATATATCAAAACGTAGCGCTGTTTTTCGGGGCGAGCGGGATATCGATCATTGGTACAAACTCCTGGGGGACGATACGGTATCCTACTTTTTCATTTGGCACCCCCGGCCGAGCCCTCGAATGACCGCACGAAATGCGATTAAACCGGGTGGCAGGCCTAAAACGCACCAGGAATCACAAATGAGACTCCATCGTCTTAAATTCACGGCTCCCCTCCCCCCTCGAGCCAGATTAAGGAGGCGCCATGCCATCCGCACACATATAAAGGAAGAAAAAGCCCGGGTGGGTGGATGACCGCTGTAGGGAGAAAAACAACGCTGCAGGACGAATCAGTTTCTCTCCCCCTGGTGGCCTGCCCCGTGGCCCGTAATAAGCCGAACGAGGGGTGACTCCGAGCTGCGCGTGTTTACAACGCCTCGAATCTTTTTTCTGTCTCGTTTTTCATTAATTTCAAGCTCACGTGCGGGGAGTACTTTTGAGAACGCGCCTTTGGATGTAACCTTTCACCTGTTTTTTTATTGTCACACCTTGTAGGGCTCTTCGGCTCCCTCCCAGTTGATTTACAATCACTTTACAAGTTCATTTTTTGTAATTTATTACATCGATAATTTAACCGACTATCGCTTCTCATTGATCTTTCATTAATCATCGCTCGGTGCGTCTCCAAATCAATCGGATCATTGAACCGTCAAAATGTTTGACGCATTTCCGAGAAATGAATTTTCACGTTTTATACGCATCAATTTTCTGATACGAACAATAGCTGCTGTGTGTTATGTCAAAAATTGTGTTTCTCTCTTTCACCTTCAATTTTCGTTTTTTTTTTTCATCGCGATGCGTGTTCATTATTGAAATGTACTGCGTATGCTGCAATTTAAAAAAATGACACTCGGCAACGATTTTTTTTTTTTTTTTCTACCACCCGGGCACACACTCTACGTAGCGCATATTTTTAAGGGCTCGTAAATTGTACCCTGGGATTTAGCGTGAAAACGCACGTTAAAAGGAATATTGAATAGAATTCGTTTTCCAGGGGTCCGCTGAAAAATCCGTATTAAAATTTTTCTGAAACAGAATACCTGTAGTTACCGTCGAGGTTACCGTAGACCACTCGCCCTGTATCTACGTTCGAAGTTGTAAAGAATTTTCAAAATTTGATTAAAAAAAGTCTCCATACATTAGGTCAAATTAAACGTTAGAGTCGATAAATTCCAGCTCAAAGTTTTTCAGTTATTTCCGAGCACAATTTCGTCGTAATTAAAATTATGAAAACAATAAAACAATGAAGTTTAATAATCTCTCAAGCGAGATTTGTATAACAAAGACTCAAAGAGCATGAAAAAAAGTAGCATTGACACTCGCTCAAAAAGAGGTAGGAGCCATGTAATAATAGAGGCACGATTCACATTGAATAATCAAAGGTACGTCGAGGGCAGTTATTATATTGGGCACCGGTCGGAGTAATAAACGAGCGGAGCGCGAACACAAACCGCTAAACACACTTTTGTCAGCGCTAGCGAGGACACAAAGACTGCATAAGCCGCTACTGCAAGGGAAGAAAATTGAACGTCCCGCAAACCGCATACGTGGGGCGGTCCGCACTCCGCATGTTTCTAAGCTGCTGCTGCTGCTTAAAGCAAAGAACAAGCCCGCTGTTGCATTTCAATTTCAACGATGCATGCACCACCTAACAAACCGTTACGGTGCAGCTAGTACTAAGCAGCAGCTTTCGAAACTAAATTATGAGCGACCTTTTAGCCTTATGTATGTACACTATACGCGCACACGCTTCAATTAATTCTTTTTGATATCGCAGCACTACTCTCCGTTTGTAATAACTGGGAGAGTCCTCTCGAACTTTGTTGCCGCGCTGCGAAATTAACAAGATAGCTTTTAAATTCAATCAGACAATATGGATATTCGAGTGAGGAATGAATGGAAAATGTACCAACTCTGGTAATTCATTTTTTAATAGAAGCTGCTAAAATTTCACGCTTCACTTTTTCATCGAGTTTAAAGTCTTCTTCCTCCTCATCCTCCTCTGCTCGTCGTCTCAATCCCTGAATTAAAGATGAAAATCGAATTAAATAGTAATAAGACCGAGTAAGACTGCAGCGAAGCTGGCAAAGTTTCACTCCATGGGACAGTTCGTTAAGGCTGCGGTGGAGCTAGAAGAAAAGCTTATTTTTCTCCTTCTGTCTTAGGCCTTATTCCTTGGCCGCAAAGTTTTCACCCTTTGACAATGAGATAAAAGATTGAAGAAATTGAGTGGTTGCGATGATGAAGATACCGACTTTGATATAAAGAGAAGAAAGAAATAAAGATAGCCTGGAGGAACCTGGGGTGTCGAGACATCTGGGCCATCATCATCATCATCATCGTATCGAACTCCCGTAAAAAGATTGGCCCCAGGCCAGCCGGCAGCGGGCCGTGTCGGAAAGTCCAACGGATTAATTGACTTCGACACGCGAAAATCTTCCTTCTCTCTCCCGATACCCGGGAAGAAAATGAAAAAAAATCGAGCAAGATTCTTCTTTGGCCAGCAGAAGCAGCAGGTGTAAATCATATCTCGAGGCAGACCAGAGAATGGCCGTGTCGCTGGCTATAAATTCGAAGCCAAATCGACGATGATATTATGGCGTGGGCTATTGGAGAAAAAAAAGAAGAAAGAGAATCCCAGATATCGAGTCTAAAAGGAAGGAAGAATAGAGAAGTGAAAATTCGGTGCAAATTTCAACACCAGCCCGGAGCGAGTTCTCGGGTCAGCGTCGAAGAATGCCCGGTTATTACACCGCGGCAGCAATTTCGTTTCAATCTCGGCTAAACGAGCCTGCCTGGCTGGCGGAGCCACAATTTATCGTGATTTCGGGAGCCGCCGGTTCTTCTTTTTACACCACTGCGGTCTCTGGCAGAGAGAACAAGGAGAAGGAGTAGCGATTTTTTCAAACTCTTTGTTTCCCCCGCGCGTCTCGCCGAGCGCCAAGGTCAACGCGCATTCTGCACGTGTATAATACGCCGACAGGGACACGCCTTCCATCACACGCGAGCGAGCCTGCACATAAACTCTATTCTATTTTTGATGAGTCAACTCGCGTCTCGCGCCACCGTCTAGCTACTCGGAATCCTCGCTTTCCGGTCTCCGCTCTTTTTCTTCTTTCATTTGTGCTTTTTACTCCAGCACCACCACCACCACCAGCCGTCTGCCTGGCGATCAAGCCGAGGAGATAAATTTGATTGTTTTGTCGTCGACTTTGCCGTCTCTGCTGGATGCTGAAGCGAGAGACTTTTCTCGCGAATCCCCCATTATTTCCTCAGTTTCTTCCTTTATTATTGTTATTATTATACGCGCGCGGATTTTTGATGCTGCTGGCGTACGTACGAGGATAGGATGATTTTAATGATGTTGCTGCACTGCCGCGAAGACGACAACGAGATTGCATTACGCGCCCGGGCGCTGCCTGCTGAAATAACGTGCAGAGCTAATCTAACACAGCTGAGCCAGCCAACGTACTCTTATTTCCCGGTGTTGAAGCGCGACCAACGACTTTTACCAGTCATTTTTTCCGATTTACTTCATTCTCACATATTTAACCCATCTGAATGAAGTTACTTTAATATGATAACATTATGAAAAAAAGGCAGTAATGAGGCGAGGATGAGCTTTTATACCGAAAGCGTGATGCTGGTACATTATGAAGCGCTTTGCTTGCGCAGGATGTTATAACAATGAATAATGCGTGCGTAAGTGCGTCAGACGCGCTTGCATTAGATGCCGGGGCGTCGCATCGTGCGACCCAGAAACTTTGGCGTTCCTACTGAGCCCCGAGAGGTCGGCCACCGGGTTAACGCGAAGCAGCGGCAGCAGCAACACAATATTGTTTGAGAAAGTACCGAGTTACGAGTATAAAACTTCTCTCTCCCTTGCCCACTTGTAACCCATTTAACAGAAGATTTCTTCAAAACTCGCATGAATAATCCGAGGATTCGTTTTAATTTTTTCAAACTCTGCATAAGCCAAGCGTACTTAAAACTTCTTCCGAGTTTATATAGAGAAAGGTCTGTTGTCGAGTGTTTGTTGACCGTTCTCCAGAGTGGACGGAATGTAAATAAAAGCCTCTTCCGGCTTGCTGCTGCAGGGAGCCTGCAGCGTTAAAATGTTATCCGTTGGGTGGGTAATTAGGAAGAAGAAGAAGAAGAAGAAGAACTTCTATCCCGCAGCAGTGCGCTCTATTTCTTCGTCTTTTGTTTATTTTTTTTCTTCTTCTTCTTTCATTCCTCGCTGCAGTCACGATTCTCCGTGAAATCCTAAACCGCGAAATGTAAATTGACTGTTTTTAAACCGAAGCCGGGGAGAAGGAATAAAGGAGAATTGAAAAAGGCAGGAAGGGAATAAAAAAGAGTCGGGCTGTCAACAGATGGGGGAGGGAGGGCAATACGAATCATTCGACGATTGACGCGGTAAACAACATTCCGCACGCTTTATGCGCGTGGGAGACGATTAACGGCTGGAACTTTGATTTCCGTGCGTACATACGAAAATCTCGCTGGCATAAAATCCAGTTATCGCTTCGAAAGGGACGCGAATCATCTCCGCTGATGGCTCGACCCTCCATTACCTCCATTCCCATCGTGCTAATCGAAATTCAGCTCTTTTGTGGAAGTTGTTATTTTTGAAACAACGCTGTTTTTTGTTACTCATCCGTAGATCCTTGTAAGGTATACGGACGGTGGCAGTCAAAAAAGTAAAATGATGAGAAAATCTGGGATGGAGCATCGTTAGTGGGACAATCGTCCTAAGCAAGCGGCATTCCGAAGAAGAGTCATTACGAGCTTTTTTCTCCAGTTCTCTGGCAGTCCATCAGTGTATATACTGTACACGCTTGTGGCTCTCTTATTTGCCGGAGTAAGAAAGTTGAACGAGAGTGATGCTTTGCCGTCTCCGAATAAAGTACGGCTGGACAATGAGCAAAAACCAGCCGAACGAAAAATAATTTTTCCCGAGAGAAAGGCAAAGCAGCATCCATGGTACCAGAAGCGTCAACGAACTTTGACTTACCTTGGCGGGCGTAAATCTTCGATAGCTAAATCCCATTGTTTTCTTAATAGCTCCTTGGAACTGTAATCGTTACCGCATAGCTCCCTTGAATTATTAAAGTCGTAAGGGACGGAATAGTCATGAGGCAAAATGGTGCAAAAAGCGAAAACCGAAAGGTCAGCGGAAGGAGATAATAATATTCGTATTGGATATCGGTACTCTCGTGTTGGGGCTGGGGCTTACAAGCCTGTATATGCACCGCGCCTAGACTCTCCGGTTTACACTCGGCCGTGTAATGCTCGCGCTTACACGCACTGCATCCTACCGACGACGCGCCAAACAAGTTTACCCCCCCCCCCTTTTTTTTTTTAAACTCGCCTCCATATACATCTTCCACTGGGTCTGCATTTTCAAACGCCAGGCCGTTAATGTTGGCTACTTGTTTGATTAGATTTTCGAAATATTACCGCTGTGCGTTTATTAATTAGATCGACTTCTCGGAGCGCGTGTGTGTTTGAAACAGCGGTGAAAATTTTCGAGTAATAATTATAAATCGAATTTTAATGTCATTCGCGGCCCTGGCCGAGGGGAGTTAAATTGGATACGCGTTATATTGGAAATGAGATATCGATAATGTCTCTGTGGAAATGGCCGAGCGATACCGAATAAACATAGGTAGCGCCGAAAGTGTAACCGTGGCTTGTTGGATTTACTTCTCTCTCTCGTTTTTTGGACTCCTTTCCGCTTTTCTCAACCGTATCGAATTCACCGATCAGATATTGAAGGCATGAACGCGCCCGATGTTAAGCTATACCTTGTACACTTTGTATCGTTCGGTTTTATAAAAGACATGCAATTTTTCGTATAAAGCAACAGTTATTGGCTTGTTTCGAGTGAAAGTAAGCCCGCTCCTTCCTTTATCTTACTCACGACTTTTCTGTTAGTCCTACGTAATCAATTTTTCAAATTCACAGACTCTCTTACGTAATTAACCTTTTTCACCTTTTTTTTTCGAGAGTTCAAAGAACTGTAGTGTGCTTTGGCGCCACATGTTTTTAAACTCGAACAGCCTGGAAGTATCAAAAATGACCCTTGAAAGGCAGCACTTAGCGGGGTGACGCGTCAACGGTGCTTATTATTTGTATTTGTACGAGTCCGTGTATATGGGCGAGAAAACATGACGTTTACATTTCCCAAAGAAGGGGGGAAACCTACGAAAATTTGATGGTTTTTCTCGATAACTATGAGTTGTTCTAAATTTAGCCAAAAGCGATAGAGAAACGTGAGAAAGTCCTGGGTCGTTGGATTAATTTGAAAAATGATTGTGGAGGAATTTTAAATAATGATGGCACTCGGGTACGTCGCAAGGAAAACACACGCACTGTAGAAGTGGAGGGCGTAGCTGGAAAAGGCACTTTCAACGGTTCATTTATAGAGCGTCGAGTTGTTTTTTGGAGGCGTACTGTGACTAAATGTAGACGTTGCTCGTCTGTCGCGGACGACGATTCTATTATTAAAGCGAGTATTAAAGCGTCTGTGTAGCCGTCTCCAGTTCTTCTTGATTCGTTACCTCGAAAGTCCAGTTGATACACCCAGAAAATCGGAGTGCACTCTAGTTCTACCTTAATGAGAGTCTTTTTTTTTTTCTCATATTTTTCGAGGGTCTCGCGCGAGCACTTTTGGCGCTGCATTATAAATGCATAAATACGAGAGGGAGTGAGGGGGTAAAACGACGCGAACAAAAGGACGTTGCAGTGGAGAATGAGAGCGTTTTTTACACACTGCTGAAGCTCCCCGGTGATCCTCTGCAAATATACCGGCTGGATTCAGTTGCCACACTACTGATTCATCCACTGAACTTTAACCCCTGACTTCCATTGTTTACCCTGCTCTATATTCTTCTCTATATTATTATAATGCTACTTTCACAATTCATTCATACTGTTCATACACATATATATTAATAAAATTTCTTTTTTGCGTCGCATTTTATCAGCAGTCATTTGACAGAGTGGATTTACTCATTATCGTAAAATATCTCAATATTTGCTCGCTTATTTTATGTTTATGTAATATTCCCTTAAAAGACTTGATAAAATTTAATATGTTTTAAATGTATGGTTTTAAAATGCCAATATTAAAGTTTTCAGGAAAATGAAAATAAAAAATGACGTCGTTAAGTTGAAACACGACAGGGGCTTGTTGCCCCGGTGGCATCTTAGCAACTCATTTACTTAATGAGTTTCAGAATTCAACGAGAATCTAATCATAGCGATAATGCTTCATTTTAATAATTATATTTTTCACCTTACTTTTAGCGCACAGCGATAGTCTACACTGATCTCTGTAAAGTTTTTTTTAGTAAACAACGATGGCCATTCTAAAAACGTAGAGGACAATTCAACGATAATCTAACGAGAGACATAAACTCGGTCGATTAAATTATACGACCGTGACTACACGTGCATACCAGCAGCTTGCGATATGCGATCTCTTAATTTGCCGGTTTTAAAGAATTTATTTACCGCATTTAATTATCTCGATCCTCTGACCGTTTTCGTGTATAAATCTTATAATGCTTTGAATAACCCAAAAAAGCAACTCAACTTAAATAAATAAGATAAAAGGGAAAAGAGGGTGAAAAGTAGGAATGGTGAAAGTGTCCGACGCAGAAACGATCGAAGACGACCTTTCTCGCGGTGGGACGCAGCGCTTATCCTTTACTTTCCCGCGGCAGACAAGGAGCCCGTCACAAGCAGCGCGGCGAAATTTTATTGTTATCTCAAAGGAGGAAAATTATGTACAAAGCTTCTTTACTTAGCTACCTTTGCCGTCCCCGGCTTCGTCGTCGTCGTTTCGTCATAAATTTATTACACGGCCAATTGGATTTTTCCCAGTTATCGGTTTTTCGATTCGAAGCTTCATATTATGTTTAATTCGAGTTAACTATTGCTTTTGGGCCCAGTGTCGAGTTTCAATCAAACATTTCGTGCTTGTGTTTTTTTTTTTTTTATTCATTTTTTTTTAGTTTCTCGGCCGAATATCATATTATTCCGGTTGATAAAATTTCATCTGGTGCTGTGTGTTTAATTCGATGACTGTTTGTGTATTTGCATATGAATTCGCTGTTCGTTACCAGGGCGATTCATCGAGATCGATTGGTCGCCTACGTCGTTTTGGGTTATTCGGGTGGATGATACACCTTTTACATAAATAAAGAAAACTTTATTGAAAAAATACCCGCTTTAGAAATGAAACGAGATGATTGGATTAAGAAACGAAAGTTTGTTTAATTAAATGAGCCGAAACAAATGGAATAAGCGTTGGAGTAAACAAAAGTTTGGGGTAACCGTAACAAACGCAGTCCGTGTGACACTGCAGTATTATGAACAAACACGAGCCGGAAACTGGTGGACGAATTTAATTTAGCTTTGAGCTCTCGTTGAGCTCGCAGGGGGATTCGGTCAAAGGCGGAAACCGTAAAGTGCAAGGGATGCAGGTCCTCGGAATCGATAATACATACGCCGTCGTCGTCGTATAATAATGACTAGGCGCGTATGCACCACTATAAAGGCGACCTGGGCCTGGGTGCGGTGCGAGTAGCAGCAGGTGAGCTTCATTTACTTGAGGTTGCTGGGAAAAGCCTCCCGGGAAAATCGCTAGCTCACTCCATTGCGCAAGCCGCCCGTCCCTACCTCCTAAACCCTCCTCCCTCTTTCTTGATAATGCACTGGGCCCCCTCTTGCCATTATTATTATTATCGCCATGATCGCGAAGCGTGCGTGCTTATTTTTATACCTTATTTTAATCTCAATTTATCATATTCTTGATACACGCTTCGAACCTGTAATTAACTGAATTTTCTTTATTTTTTTTTACAGGTAAGCCCAACGACGCTTTATCCGAGTCTACCCAATCTCCCAAGTGTAAGTTTAAAGTAGCTATTAATAAAATTGAAACTTCCCACCAACGGTCCACGCGTAGATGTCGCTCAGCTTTGAAATAGTTTAATCGTTAATTGGATGGATCACTTGAAAATTGATCGATCGCTCAAATGCTGCCGGTGGCGTGCTTTGCTCGGCCAATGGACAAAGTTATGAGATGCCGCCGTCCCGTCACTGCTGCGACGACGCATTTTACTACGCGAAGTAGAGTTTGAGAGCTCTCCGAATTATTATCGACTCGAGCTATGGCTTTCAGGGCTGTTGTAAGAAGGTCATTATCCTTGGTTATATTGCACCTTCGTCAACTGGCTCATTATTATTCGCGAGATTGTTCACACCAAAGTCTTGGAATTCGGAGTATTATTTACTTTTGATTACAAAACTAAATTGGATCCCAAATCAATTAAAAAATAAGAAAAATCTTGGGTGAAAAAAAAGGTTTAGTCGGCGAATAAACGTTCCAGTCTCGGGTCAATCCGAACACTCGAAATTTTTTTTTTTTCTCCAGTCAAGTGGATTTTCTGAGTGCGAATGGGTGTTCGCTCGATGCACCGTTAAGTCTAGAGCTCTTTAAGCCCAAAAGAAGGAAAAAGCATCTTACAGATAAATTGTATACCGAACTGTCTCTTCAAACGGGCCGTGCCTTGATAAATGAAATATTAAACATTAAACAACAAAAGCTGCCTCTCGTTATAGTAAACTCGCGCGATTAATTAGTGTCAAATGGTGTTTGCACCTCGCTGAAACGAATCGAAAGGACTTCCGCATAGTCATGAAAATTCACTCTCTCTCATCCCACGTGATGGTGGTGGGGCAAAAAGGGTATAAAAGTACAGGCGCCGTAGCGGGGCACACCTTTCTAATCTAACATCCGTGCAGACGGACGGGAGCTGCTCGGGGCTCCGTAAAATTTAGTCGCGCGAGTTTGATTGTGATTATATAGGTGCTCGTAATTTATGCAAATGTCATATTCCGCGATCGCTAATCTGCATTTGGCCAGGCTGACCTCCTCCCGGAGCACTATTTGCGATTGTAATCCCACCCACCTACGACTACTACGATGACGTAGAAATTGCGGCATTCCCGTATTTGCATGAGTGCTCCTACATCACGCACCTTGGCTAATGCAAAGGTGCATTCGAGTTCTTTATCGCGTGCACCAGAAGCCGGTGACGTTCGGAAGAGAGTACGTTGACCGATTGCTTCCTCCGCGTGCAACTAATCATGCGAAGTTCTTTCTAGCCCACACTTTTCTTATACTTCGTTCGATTCGATAGTTGAGGAATTTGATTTTTAAATGCGCGCTGGCTTTAAAACACAGTCCATAACTTGATTTGATTCATATACGCGAGCTATAGCATCGAAGGAAAGTTCACTCGCGCGCTTGGAACATGAACCCGTCGAGGGAGTTGCTGCTGCATAAACATTGCGCGCTGGAAAGAAAGCAGCAGTGCATACGGCTCTTACGCAACCGCAGTCCGATCCGTTACACCGGTTTATTTTTAATGTTTTGATTTTAAAAGCAGAAAAAAATTACATGTTAAGTAAACATTTTACAAATGAAATTTAGAAAGCCGGAATTGGTTATCCGGTTACAACAACACACTGTGCAGGGAGAAGGGAGAGTTTATAAATTAACAAAGACAAAATAGTATCCAAGATCCAGGCAAAGCAGCTCGAATCTCCTTGGTAAAGCAAGACAGACTGATTGAGACAGTGGTCAGCCTCAAGTTTGGCGGTGGTATAGCCAATGTTTGCGGTCGTTTGACCAACCAATACGCCCCTACAGAGCGATTAGTGTTCGACAAGATTTACTCGGAGAAAGTTCTTTCGGCTAATCTCGGTATCGATGTCGTTAAATTTTCATCTAATTTATCCAGTTTGTTTTATTGATAATACAAGCTGGCGCACATAAATAATACGCGGAAGGAAGGTTCGAGTTACTTTGACTATTAATCCGCGTGTAAAAGCGGTTGGCATATATAAGTAAATATAGCATCGGGTAGGTGGGTGGACTAGCCAGTGGATATATGGAGCAAGAGACATGCAGTCTAGTGTGTGCCCGCTCCGAGACGCGGAAGGTGTCCGTGCCACCGTGCACTAGGTATATATAGACCAACGGGCAGACGTAGGTGCAGCCGTGCCAAGTCTGCGACATACATCATCATTACCCGCGGCCAGAAATTCGCCTCGCCAAGTATAGATATCGCATCTCGGACTTTGTGAGAAGAGTCGATGCTGCATGGGCGTCGCTAATTAAATTTTTGATACCGATAGGAAGAGCCTTTTAATTAGCCTTTGCTCTTTGAACGCACGGTAAGAATACGAGCTTCAATCTCCTGCGGTCGCTTATCTCGCGCATAAATTTTTTTTTGTCTACGACTACGAAGCGTACTTTGCTTTTTTTGAAATTATATAGAACTGCAAGGATAGTTTTTTGCGCTCCAGATACATAATATGAATTGTCAGGTTGAAAGAGCTCGGTTCGATTGTCACCGAGCGAGGTTCCGCGAGAATAATTCTTCTAGGCTCGATGATTCGTCTCGCAATGTTTTATGTATCCGCGAGAGCAGCAAGCATTTCGTTACGGTCGCGGGTTAAGTACCGAGAAATCTCAAAAGGTGACTCGTTGTACCCTCCATTCGCCATGTCCTCGTTACGAACAACAATGAATCTTGCCATTTTTTTATATAACATCGCTTTGTTTTCTTCAGTTTCTGTGGACGATTTTCATCTTTGCTCGCATCTAAAAGCCAGTGAGTTCCGTAAATCCGTACTCACCCTCCGATGAAGCTGATGCAATCTTTTTCTTCATCTTCTTCCTCTTCCTCTTCTTTTTCGCATATAAACGATCGTTATCATCATACCTGAGCGGAGAACAATCTGCATACTATCTCGCGAATGTCTGGTTAAAATATTTTAAAAATATTTCATTTTTCACATAACTTATTCCGTGGATGGAAATTTTACTTCCAACTTTTTCAAAATCTGCACAGACTGCTTGAGCTAGCTTATATATATGAAAAAAAAAATTTTTTATCCACCAGCTTTTGTCATATTTTTCCTGAAATGCAGCTCTCTTGAGCCTTTGTTTACTGTTGCTTACTAAACCATGCGTCCTGGACCGTTTTCAGTTAATAGAACTAGTTTTTGTCGTCGAGCTTTAAAAGCATGCCCGGTTTTCAAAGAGTTATTGCCCGTCGTTTTTGTTCGTGGATTTTTTCTCAGCAAGCACTTATTTTTATGTTTGTACGTAGAGTGGACGAATGGGGGTAAGAAATAATTGCAAAAAGTATTTTTCTGAAAAAGTTTCAACCAAAAGTGACAGTTTAACCCGAAGCCGCGCGGTAAGAAGATTATCCACCTTGGATTACTGTCTTTCCGTCAAGCTGTCTGTTGTAAAGGAAACAGAGAGCCGAACGCTTTATCGAGATTTGAAAAGACTCGATCGCTTCATAATCGACAGTGGATGCAAAGGATCCGACGGCATCGGAATACTTACCGAAGTGGTTTTATAAACTATTTCCAAACTGGCTACCAGGCCTGAAAAATAATACCAATTACTCGGTAATTGTATGACTTATAATATGCAATTTTCATAGGCTTACATCAAGTCGGCTCTGTTGTTGTTGCTGACTCTTAAATTGTAGTTCAGGTCTTAATCCCGCATCTGATCAATGGACTTTTTAAATGAATGCTGGAATATGATTACGCGTTCGTAGTCTGCACACTATAAGATTAGTAATTGGCTCTCAAACGGTTTGTACATGTAAACATTTTGCATTCTAACGAAATAAATCACCACTGTCTGGTTCTTTCAAACACGAGAATAATACAGAAGTGTTTTGATGACGGCTGAGATTATTATTAATGAGTTAATCGCATCCAATTTTTCCTTGTTAAGACTAAAATTATATATCTGACCAGGCCGTTTATTACAATAAATTGGATAATTGAGCCGTAGAAGAAAAACAAGAGTTACGTAGTCATTTTGAAAAAAAGAGAATAAGAAAATCCTCGGTAGTTTGGTATTAAACGGTATTAAATATTAATAGCTTGACACGCAACGTCAAAAGTCAAAACGCATTGCAATCGGGGGGGAAATGGTAGTTTTTAGTACATACATTCGAGCTATTAAAAGTCACAGTGCAATGCATCAGTTGTTTTAGCTGGACGCGTGCTACAATGAAAGGCTCGATTTCGTTGCGTGCAATTATCGTTTTATGCAGGCTGCACGCTCGCGTGCGTGAGCGCTTTGCATCGCTATCGTAATGAACGCCAGAAGGGAGCCTCAATTCAGCTGATGCTGCGAGTATTACATTTGACATAGCGCTTGCAACAATGGGACCTTCGCGACGACGACGCTGTAATTTTCTGAAAACGTCATTGTCCAAAGGTGCGTGATGGCATTGATTATTGACGCGGTGCCTTTAATTGCCGTCACGTACAGAGCCTCACGAAAAATCTGTTTATCGGCTGTAACGAGGGCGCGTGCGGGGAATCGAAGAGTTACGATTTTTCCGGGCACTACGCCGGTGGCAATTTCATCGTATTGCGTGGCGCGAATCTGCAACTGGGGAGGAGGTGGCTTGAGGGAAAGAAGAAAAACACTTTATCACAACAATGGGCGGCTTTTGTCTCTTGGCGCTCCGCGAGGCGCATGCAGACAGCCGGTATTCGAATGTTGAACACGCGTAGCTGCAGCTGCAGAAGGGAAGAGTCGAAGAAACAATGAAAGCGTTTACACTTTTCTCACGTCTTGTACCCTCGGCGCACCACCGATTTCCTTTAACCTGACATTTCTCTTGTTTTTCTTTACATCCCCGGCTGCATTGTGGCTGACGACAGCTCGCGGATCATCCTTTATATCTATTACTTCTGCACCGAGTACTTTTTAATGAGTACGAATGACGCGAGCTACCCTGTTTTAAAGGAACAGCCAACGCGATTTAACGGTTCAAATTTTGGATTTCGCCAGCGCACAATGGACGGGTAATCGCACATAATAGTCGTGCGCCATGGCCAAGGATTCCGCTGTCACATTCGTCTTGGTTTAAAGCCCCGGAGCTGTACGTACTTACCTCCTCCGGACTTTCACCGATTCTTCGATAAATTTTTGCTCGCTTGCAATTTTTTAATATTTTTTTTGAATAGTGAAATTAAAAACTGAGTCTATGCTGCACGCGGATTTCATTAAGATTACGTTGTTATGCGCAAATCGCTCTAAAATCAAAATACGAACGGCCTTTGCCATGCAAATTGATTCGTTCGAGCTCCGGTTGCCTCACCTGATATGCACGCACGCCGACGCTGCAGCTTAGAGAAATTCGTAATGTTTGCCTCGACAAATTGAGTAAGGAGTTTATGCGGCATTGAATTGCTTTCAAATTGCATTATGCAAAATCTATAACATTTTAGGAGGCCCTCCAAACCCCCCGTATTATAGATGTATGGTAATTAATTCATAACTTCGCCACCCAATGCGGTTCCAGCTACACCAACTCGCGAATAAGATTTTACAAATTCGTGTTGTACGAATTAACAGTGCGTACTTTGCAAAAGCTCTACGAAGCACAAAAGTTCATTGCAGTTGTAGCTCAATTTATACACATTGAACATAATACTTGGTTAAAGAATCAAACCTCTGAAATTTCGTTTGAGATAATCCTTGAAAGAGAAAAAAGCAGATCCCTTTTGATCTTTTGCTATAATTTATTAGAAAAATTCTTGACTTTACGTTTGAGAGCAACAATCAAGATAAAAGCACGCCGCGATGTCGCTCTTTGTTAGCGAGGCCGAGTTTTTGTTGAAAGCACAATGCTGCCCCCCAAGCTCCCTTTTTCGGATGGTAAAAGTTTTCGGTTACAAGTGAAATTATCTTTAATGAAGCACTATTATTTTTCATTTGAAATCTTGAAATCCACTTTGAGAGTTGTCATTCGTACGGGATAATTATACTCGCCAAAGTATAGGTTAGAAATCTCAAAGCGCCCTCGTGCCGCGATAGAAGGAGAAAAATGTGTGGGAAAGATTAGATAGTCGGATAAGCGTAAGAGAGAGCCGAGAGAGGAGATAACAATGACATGGGGAGGGAGAGAGAGTTATAACACCTCGGGGTGCAGAAATTCACTCGCGAAACGAATAGCAAGTAGATAGGTGATGTTTGAAGTGGGAGGGCAAAATCAATTGTAATCAGGCTGTAATATCGCATAAAGCACGGGTATAACGCTCCGACGGGCCAGTTGCCGCCGCAGCCCACAGCCGGCCGGGCAAATTAGCATTTCCGGTCGGGTGGGCGGCCGGCGGCGGGCGCGTCACGTCAGCAGGACTGCAGGGAAAATCGCTCCGCTGGTCCGCCGGCCTCTCTATAATTAATCCCAAAGCAGCGCCAGCGCCCGCGGAGTTTTGCGCATCCGAGCAACGGGTCTCCTTCCTCCTTCTCCTCCCCCGCCAACGCAAATGTGTGTCGCGACGAGTGGGAGACCGGGAGAGCAGCCGCAATATTCCTCCCGCTGCGCGCACGGGACCGGAAGTTATGAGAGTCCTTATGCGTTCCTCCCGTACGAAGGAGCAGCCACTCGCGCCCGATATTACCCCCAGCGCCGTGATAAACTGCTCTTTCGCATGCCGCACGCTACCTGCACTCCTAAATATTGAGGACCCCGACCCATTATATAAACCCTTTGACCTCTTTTTTACACCTACGCCCTCTTCCTGGGCGTTTTTACCCGTACAAAGCATGCATATATGAAACGTCACTTCGACTTAACTCCGTGAGGATGAAAAAGGGCCGGCGCGGCGTACCTTAAATTAAAGTGTCAGAAATCCTTATTTTTTGAAATCCCATTCGAATTTTTCCACCGCGGCGTGAGCGTATGAAAATTGAAAATTCGCTGTCGGCAAGTTTGTTTGCCCGCCCACCCAGACGCTCGTTCGCTCGCGTGATGGAATGAGGTGGATTTACAGCTGAAAAAATGAAATAGGAGAAAATATTTGCAAAAGAGGTGTGTTTGCGAAAGGAGTCGACTTGCTGGCCGGCTGGAAGTCTGGCGTCACAACTTTTGAACAATATCCAGAGTAAACGAGCCCACTGCCGGTTGCCCTGGGCCACTACCATCACGCTAGGCTCGAGAAACTTCCGCCTTCGTATACACCGCTCGCTCGCGCTCTAGCCTTACTCCCTCATATAATATACGTCTAAAGTCCGAAGACTTTTCTGCTTGAATGAAAGTTTTGCATTTCCGGTCTCCCTCTTTCTTCGCCCAAGTTTTCCCATCCCGAACCTCGAGAAAAGGTAATCTCCCGCGAGAAATAAGAAGTACTCTCTTGACCCTTCAACGGCTCATATTTTTCAAAATTACTTCTTCAAGTCGAACTTTGGAAATAAAAATTGATCTCTCGAACGTTGAAAGCGTGATTAGGGCTTCCAGATGAATTCGGTCACTTCACTTCTGCATGGTGGTTTCCATTAGTGGTTTTATATTGAAAAGCTGCCGGCTGACCCGGATAGGCCGAGCTTGGGCTGGGCAGAGGAGGGATACATTAAAAAGCCATCTATGCGAAGCGCGATCGATAGAAGAGCGGGGAACAATTCATATTTTCTTTTGCGAAAGTATGCGTAGGTTTCAAAGTTTGTTCATGAAATACTCGTTTATTTATGAACGCTGTAAGTCAAGGGGTGGATCGAGGTGGATGGATGAATGAATGGATGCACGAAGCGAAAACGCTGGTTCGGGATTAATCAGTTCTTAATCAGTTTGGAGCAACAAGATAGTTTGGTAATAGTTGAGTAAGTGATATTGAACAGAGAAGGGGAGTATATATCACGCTAGTGGCGTAGTCGAGAAGGGCTAGGTTACAGATACCAGCTATTGGCGTATCAGGTGGAGAGAGGACTATACAAGCGCGGAATGCGAGCCGCACGGCTGCACGCACAACACTAACAGTTGATACCAAGCTGATAAACCCAAGAAAAGAGTTGGTTAAAAGAGAGGACCAACGCGCGTCTTTTAGCCTACCTGCGGTTTAAATTTGTCGGAGCAAATAGTTATGCCGTTGCATCGACCCACGGATGGATTCTGATGCTCCGCGATGCGCGCAAATAAGCTATTCAGAGTGTGCTATTCTCTGCCTGCACCTGTGCATTTGCCGCATTTGCGAGAGTCTTGACGAACTTTGTCTAACCCCCCGCCCCCTTCCACCCCTAGCGTCGATACTCCTCCATCCGACCACCAGCGCCAGCTGCTCCTAATACTCAAAGTCAAGCTTCCTCACTCTATATTATTACATTCCCTGCATCGCTCGATCCCGCTAATTGTTCCATCCTTATTGTCTTGTGTCTCCCCATGTGCACACAACTCGTATCGAAGTATTTTTTTAAAACTAATCGGGCGGTTCTGACTTGTAGTTAATTGCTTGGAATGAGTCTAGATTGCAAGCTTTCGGCGAAAGTTTTAACCGGACGGGCTTGGGTTTCCGCTGGTGATAAGATACCGCATAGACTAAATAAATAATTTAGCGATGCTTCACACTCGTATTCAGTCTAGACATCTGATTTGCCAATCGACAAGCTAGGCTTGCCTCATAATACCTTCCGGTTTAGCGTCTTATCCTCGATCTTATCTGCTCAACCTCAACCCGAGACTCGAAAAATTGAAGCTTTTTTTTCTTGCTACACCCGATTATCTGTGCATTCGAGCGAGAAAAAGTGCAGAACTGTGCCACATGCGAGTATAAATATAAGTTTCTCGAAATAATATGAATGCCGTGGGGTTGTAGAACAAAAAAGCCTGCGTGCTCTCGCTTCAACTTAGATTAGTCTTTGGAGAAGAAAAAAAAGTTTTGAGCAAAAAATAGTCACGGTCTCGGCAGCGCGCCTCCCAAGTCGGACTGACGGATAAAAAAAAAAAAAAAAAAAAAAAAAAAAAAAAAAAAAAAAAAAAAAAAAGTGAGGAGGGAACAGAAGAATTAGGGAAGTCGAGAGAGAGTGAGTGGGAAAGGAAGAATAATAAAAAGCCAGAGCACCTGCTATAGTCGCCGGAGAAGAAACCTTCAGCGTCGAATAATTATTCCGCGGCATTTGTTGGACCTCCTCCTTTCCTTTCGTGAAAATTCATTTGAATCAAAGAGTTGCGACTAAAACTCGCATACTTCGCCTACTTCTTTTTTTTCTCTCTCTCTCTCTCTCTCCTTTTCGTCTTATTCTTATTCTTTCAGTCTGACTGGCTTTTTTTTTACACTTCGCAGAAGCGTGTAGTAAGCGAAGCGAAGGAAAAAAAATCCTCGAAAAGAACTCGACTTGCGTTTATATTTGCATGACTTATATCGCACCGTTTCACGGGAATTACCTTTTATTGTAAAGTTTTATCCAAGTATGATTTGTAAGTGGTTTTCGCAATCCTGACAAAGACAGATTGAATTTGATTGGGCAATCTTTCTGGTTTCCGGTTAAATACAGAAAAAAACGATGGAGTCGCTTAAAACACACTTCCGCGGTGACACGCGAGTATAATAAAGCGTATATAATAAAGAGTAATGAATTTTTCTCGTAAAGTGTCAAACGACTGCTCCTGTCGTCGTTGCTGCGTGGGCAACTTTTTAATACACATAACTGAATTCTTTTTTCTCGCAACAATAGCCGCGAAAGTTTCACAAGCCGTTGAAATGTTTTAAAAAAGGATATTACTTACTCTGCAAGATGTTTTTTCAAGAAATATCTCGGCTTGAATGACGCGTACTTGCGTAACTTCCTCCGTAACGAATCGAATATTAAAAAAAAAAAAAAAAAAAAAAAAAAAAGCTAAAAATAAGTGAAGAAAAATTTGAACTTCGAATTATCATAAGAATGAATTAGTGGGTGCAGAGCGTGCAGTTATGCAAAGTCACTAAGAGAGATGTCGCGTGGAAGATTTTGCTGCTGGCACGATTTACATCGACATCTACCCGCGAACACCGCACGGCAGTCGCTCACATGATAATACGATTCCAGGCCGATAAATTAAGAGCACCGTGTGGATATCGCGGTGCACGGTAAATTATAATACGCCGATGTACCAAGAACAAAAGAATGCGCTGCAGTCAGTTCTTCTTACAACCGCTGCTTGCATTATGCAGTTGAAGAAGATCAGGGCATTGCTAATTTATTGGCATTGATGTCGAGTCTGTTTTGGCCGTTAATTTGGTAATTCGTGCAAAGCGTCCGATACAACGACAATCAAAATCATCAGCGACAAGGTTTCTCTTTGTTCAAGTAGTTCGATAGAGTAGTCATTCTTTTAGTTTCCCTCATTTGCCGGACGGCAAGGCTCTTCTTCTCGTACGTTTTTTGTTCAATTAATGGAAAACCCCATCTATTCAGCGGGGTTATAATGAAAGAGTCTCTTTTGACCCTAAAAGGGAGTTCTTTTGATGTCGTCAAAGTTTTCTAACCCGACTTTTCCGGGCTTGAATCAATACCTTCCATCGTAGTTCGTTTGCCTATCGAGTGGGGCAAAAAATATCGGTCGGGTGGGAGATGATCAATTGATTGATTGTATCTATAGTATATCTACGGTACTCGGTATGACGGTATTATATACCAGGTTGAATCTGGAAAATTGGTTTGAAATATTGGAGTTTCCATTGAAAATGATGGAATGACTGGTGGATGATATTTTCCGAAAAGAAAATCAGGATTAAAGGGGGAGTGGATGATGATACGAGCCAGCCATTCGGCCGACTGACTGACTGACTGACCCAGATATCGAGGAGCGGCTTATTGTGCACCGCGTGTGCACGATGACGCCGAGGCTCTTTTTTTATTCACCGAGTGCGCACCACGCATTTTCGTTTTCAATGTCTTTTCCTCCAGGAGCATTGCTGAATTCGTCGGGGCAAAAAAAAAAGACGCCTCTCCATCAATATTTTTAGCGAGGCAAAAATTTTCCGCCCACCCTTTTCAATATTCTTATACGAAAGCTCCGTCGCTCTTATCTCTCTTCCTTGATTCAAAAGTACGCTCGAGTGCTGGTGACGACATTCATTGCGTTTTTTTTTTTTCAAAATATTTCCATTCGAATAGGACGAGGAAAGATCGACTGCAGATGTAAAAAAAAAAAAAAAATACATCATTCATTAGCGTAAAAAATTTCTTCCTTCCCGCTCGAATTCATCTCTGAGTAGCTTTTATTTAGCGAAATAAAAGCTCGGGCAAATGCAAGGCAAATGTCAAGATTATGAGATTTCGAGAGCAGCAAGTATAAACTTTTTTAATATGAAAATTTCGGCCCGCCGAGAGGTGGAGCGCTCATATTAGTAGGTACAAGAGTCTTAATTAAGTTTGGCAAGTTACCTCGGGTGAAACTAATTAAGTGAAAATTATTTAAATTGGATTGACGCGGGTAAAAAAGACCGGCTGCGGTCGACCGACGACCGGGTAATATGAAAACGATGAAAAGGGGCTGGCTGTAGGATAAAAAAAAAAGCTGCAGCGTTCAATCAATGCTGCTGGTCTCGGGTTTCGAGATCGTAACTCTCGTCGTAACTCCTAGAAGCTATTTAAGCGTGTAACTGGAACGGCTGCGAGCTAAGGCTCTGTGTCAATGTGTGGTATACTCTAGCAGGTTTCGCGATAGCTCTTTGTCAATGAAAAAATGAGCGACGATGAAGGAAGGTAATCCATCAAAAAGCTCCCGAGCTAGCGCGCGTGGGAAGTAGCTGCTGCTTTTCGCGCCTCGTCGGGGATTTCTTCATACCGGCCTAATGCGCGTCTCGTGTGCGAATATAAATACACGCGGAAAATAATGCCCGGCCGCATGCCGGGACGAGAGTTAATGGCGCGTATTAGCACGTGGCTCGTTACCCCAACGCTGTCGCTGACAAATTTTTACGAGCCTCGATTTATGCTCGCATAATTACCCCCTTCACAGCCGAGATTATCTCATTGACCAACTCGGTTCGAGCGACGTTTCTTTCTTTTGTTCACCAGACTCTAATGCTTTCCAATGAAAATACCTTGTCCTTTATAACGCAAGAACTCAAATTCTTTACGGATTTTTCTCTCTTTCTCTTTGCCTTTACCTCCCGGCGCGTTTTTAAGAAAACCTGTACAAACACGGCCTATTTATCTCCAGTTCCTCATAAAATCATTAGAGTCTCAGCTGGGTGAGTGGCGCTCCCCTCTCGTTTGAATATTAGCCGATAATTTTTCCCGAAAATAGAAATCGAGTTCTTCTCTAGATCTGTATCTTTTTTATGGACAGCGTAATTTTGGTTGCGCATCAATTCAAATAACTGGTACACGCCCAAGAAATAGCAACGAGCCTCAAATTAGGGTACACCAATAGACCGGAGAGTAATTGAATGAACGCTTGATCGACTCGAGAGATAAGACCGGGCGTTCGTGTGTGAAGAAGAAATCTTTAAAATCTGTTTAATTTTTAAACATCGTCGCTGCTGTTGCTGGTAGTGCCGGGGCCCCCCGTGTTTGCCTTTTAACGGGGAAAATACACTTACTCTCGACTACGACCACACACACTAATCGCTCGCTCGTAGGTAAATATTACAGCACTCGCTGCCTGATGTACCGGGCATAGGAGAGGCCTGTTTGTTCAATTTTTTTTTGCCGGAGACGCTACTCTCCTACCCACGTAGGTAAAGAATCGACAAATTCACTGATCTCGTCGTAAATTTAAAAAAAAAGCGCAGAAGCACCTTGCGAGTATGAAAACGCAGCGTAAAACGGTCGATCCGTCCTTAAGTATGCGCAATGTGCAAGCGGTCGGAATATTTGGTCTCTCTCGCCTACCTACACCAGCGGTCTCGGACCCGTCAAACCAGTTAAACCACCACCCGAGCGTGTTGCACGTACAGTCCAGGCTCTACCGTAACTTCCTTCGAGCGGACTCGCCAGGACGTACAGCTTGTGCCTTCTCTCTATGCACCTTGCACCAGCAGCGATGCGTATAATCTACGCCATTGTGTGTCCCCCCGGGGGTGATAAACCTTTTTTTTTTTTTTTCTCCACTACACACTCGTTCTAATGGATTTTACTTTATTGCGAAGATTTCATAGAATTCATTCTGGAGCTTTACGACTCTAACCCTTGATTTTTTTTTCTTCTCTTGTCTTTTATTTTTTTATTTTTATGCGCTAGCCCACTTCCCCTGTACACATTAAATTAATGAAGGCGATGCCTTTCATTTTTAACCGCGAATGCAGTTTATCATCATTATTCGAAAAGCAAAAAAAAAAAAAAAAGTTCTTAATTACCGACACAAAAAGCTATTGAATGCACGTTGAATAACTCGAAAACTTATTCGCGTTTCCAAAAATTAAAATCAAAAGTTTTTTATTTATTTGCAAAGCGAGAAAACCAGTTTTATCACCAGCAAGAGCGAGTAATAATAATTTAGCCGTAGCTCGCGGTTCTCGAACCTGGTAGAGTGACTCAACTCACCGCACAAAGCTGGAGAGAAACGAGGTGACGCGACCGTGTCTGAACCCGCTCTTGAACTGGATTTAGAAACATCATCGTCTTAATTTTTGTCGCGCGCGATGGTGCATGAATTTAAATTGGCCGACAATACCCGAGGACGAAACAAAAAAGAGAGCGTAATTACCGCGAAGATCAGCACCAATTGGCTACGGGTGACTAGTGGGTCCTGGTATCCAGGGTGACGAGTTTTTATTCTCGTAGGCACCAACTTCTTCTCTGATTTCCGCTCTTTGTCCAGAAAAATAACGGGTAAAGAAGGAAGGAACTTTTGCGGATAAAGGGGGAAAAATTAAGGGTGAAGAATGGGATCCAACTGAATCGTCCAGTCATAAAAAAAAAAAAAAAAAAAGAGAGTATCATTATGGTCTCCTGCGAGCGTGCGAGAAAGATCGCGGAAAAAGAGAGAGCGGCAGCGGCAGCAGCTTTAAAACTGAGAGATGAAATTAAAGGTATACGACGTCGGCGGCGACGACGGTGGGCGGGTGAAGGGCGAAAACGGAGGTGGCCATAAAAAATGCACGGAGAAGGAGGAGAGCGAAATAAAAGAAGCAGATGGTCGCTGCGAGCTTTATATTCTTTATGTTGTGCCAAACGCCCATCGCAATCGTACCTCCGTTTTTTCTTTCTTGCCCTTTGCGTTTGGCAGCTGCAGGACATCGAACGGGAAACAAAAAAAAAAAATAAAGAAAAACACGGGGCGAGGTTTTGACACGCACAGAGCTAATTTGCCCTAACGAGGGTCGTGCGGGCGGGGCACTTGTGCGCGTCAACTTTTCTCGAGATGACGATGATTCCTTCTTTTCTTCTCTTTTCGTATCGACGTCGGAGCTCGCCATTCACGGATCACGTACAACTCGAGTTCGAGCAGAGGCGCTAATTGCCGTGCATTTGTGTACGCACGCGTCCCCGGCACCTTCTTTCACAATATTTTTCTGCCGCTCTCTCGCTTGATTTTTTTTCTTCCCCCGGCGTCTAAATATAAAACATCTTTCTACTTTTCACGTTCGGGATCCATCCTCAAGACGAGACAGACAGCTACCTCTTGACTATTTTCGTGGCGATTCGAACCCGAAAAAAACACGACTTTTATACGTGATGAACCGAGTGTTTTTACTGCGCTCGAAAAACATCGTTTGTTGTTCCTCCAAAACGATTTATGGACAAGTTTTATAAAATTTTCACACGCGAGCAGAAAAATCTCAGCTATTTGCCAAACACAAAATGAAAATTCCTCTCCTCCCGCGGCCGCTTATCTGATTAAATCCGCGGTTGCTGTTACGTCGGTTACGTACGGAGAGAGGACACTGCGAGGAGCCTCGGCTTCCGCGGGCATTTTCAATCAAGTTTTGCGAATAAAATTCCTAGCGAGCTCTTTCCTCTCCCGGAGGAAAATAATATAATTTAGCAGCAGCCAGGACCGTAATTATGGGAATTCGCTGCAGTTTATCCCGAGCTCCTGCACCTGCCGGACTCGCTCACCTTCCACTTATCTTTTTCTTTCTCTCTCCTCCTCCCTTCCTGCGGCGGCAACATCAGCATCCTTTTTAAACTGCTCCTCCTGCCAGCCTACACTTTCCTATTCTTTTTTCAACCGAGCAGCTGCAGCTGTAAAAACCTTCTTTTTTTTTTAGCGATCGTGGGAGAGCAACAATTACTTTCTTGACTTTTTTTATGCACCTGATCGCTAAAAAGGTTAATAGCGTCGCGTTCCTTTTCCACTTACGAGGCATACTTTGATTCGCATTTGCCTAGCGATTTAATACCGTCCGTCGCTCTAGCAATATTGCTATGGCTTTTTCTTCTTCTTCTTCTGCAGGCGGGTGCTTCTTCACTTTTATCCCTGCATCCTCGAGGCATTGCACTTCTGCAGCAGCGGAGAACATTGACCTCGCGCCTGCTGCACTCTCCGTTTCTCTCGTCGTCGTCCTCTGCCGCTGCTTCGAGTGCACACTCTCCACCTTTATTTTCCTTCTTCTCTCTTTCTTTGCTTGTTCTTCCCCTAATTTCAGCTCTCTTTCTCTCTTTCTTTCTTCGCCGTCTTGCCATCTCCATTCTTTTTCGTCTTTATTTTTCTCTCCTGGCTGTGTGTGTGTGCGCGGAATTTTTCTTCTTTAAAATGCCAATGAGCATTCTTCAACCACAATGCGGGACTCATAAAACCGTTTTCTGGTTTCTTGGGGGGGCGACAATTTTTTTCCCCCTTTTTTTTTTTTAAATTGTGGGATTTTAATTCACGGGACGGGCATGCAAAAGCCACCAGATTATTCTCCACCTACTCCAAATGCACGCAGACAACAATAAATTTCAGCATCTTTCGGATAAAAGTTCAAAAATCTTGAAAAGTCGTTAACCTCACCAACCAGTTGAAGCTTTGACTGAGCCTTTCATATACATATACATTGTCTGCAAAGCCATTTAATTTTACTATATTTTTGGTCACAACGCAGTTGATAATTACAAGGGTCAAGTGCCTCGGCAAAAAATGATTACAACTTTGTTACAGAAGTTTCTCGTTAAGTCCACCCGAGAAAAATGTAGTTCCTAATTACGAAAAAAGCAACAGCAAAGAGAAGAAAGATAACTAAATTGCTCTATTTGAATTTAGTCTCCAGCCACATTAATTTTCGTCATAATCTTTAGAGATTCATTCGGCTCTTATTTAATTCTGCGGTTGATAATCATTAAATTGAAAAAAAAAAAAAAAAAAAAAGATGTGTAGCAGTATAAACAGCTGATGCTGAAAATTTCGTGCAACGTTTTGAAAAATACGAGCCAGAGTAGTAACCAGGGCGAACCGTCGGCGAACAATGCGTGCACGCGGATAGATAATCTTTCACAGTTTTGTGTACAATGCCTCGGTGGTGGCGTGCGTATCTCCCCCCCCCCTTTTATATCCCCGCTTTTCTCTATTTTCCCGCGGAGCAACCCTTTCATTTTTCATTTCCACCACAGGGCGGCCGCTTTTTTCCCGCGCGTCGCTCTATTATCGCAGCGCGCATCCTCTCCTTCAACTTCTTAAGCTCCGTATCGGAGATCTGGTTGTCTCGCACCGCGGGGTTCGCGCACTTTATCACCCGTCTCGGCGTCCCACTTTTTCCTCGAAAAAATTGAGCAGCCCAAACGTGCAGGAGTGGAGTCAACAGGCGGGTACAATTGCGGTGCCAAATTTTACGGCGGTTGGGCCGCTCGTTACCGCGTTTTTTGACGAGAAACTTTGCACGCTTCGCTTACCAGCCCCGCCTTATCATCGTCGTGCAGACGCGGCTTTTTTCAAACTGCGCCAAAGCGCTATTTTGTTTTCTCGGCGAGCTTTTCGAAATCGCTGTATAAACAAAAACAGGACAGCGGGAGGGTGGCCTAAGAAAACTCACCCTGGATGCAAATTCCCGTGCACAATGCTTTACAAATAGTTTCTTTCTTTTTTTTTCAAAGCGCCGGGTGAATGAAAAGGATTACTCCGGTGGCGCACAGAGAGGAGAAGGTATGGCGAGTGTCTCGATAAGGTGATTAACGGCCGACCGAATTCACTCCCTCGACTGGTTTCTGTGTGACTCCGTGCGAGATAAGCTGACAATTGTTACCGGAGCCCCCGGCTCTAGTGTGGGTGGGTGTGTGTAACCCTTATTACAGCCACCGTCCAGTTTCCGGTTGGCGCAATAATTCTTCCCTCTTTCGATCCGGTCTCCCCCTAGGTCCACATATTTTTAAAATTTTTCATTTCGTTTCGCTTCTCTTTGTCTTTTTTCGACCTCCCGCGCGTAAAGCTCGGCTTTTTTCGCGTTATTTACGATACAGTCATAACCAAAGCTCTGCTTTCTCGCCCAATAGGACATCCGAAACAAACTATTCATGCATCTGTCACGTCGAATAATGATTTACACCGCGGTCGGCGCGCTCTTTACTCTTCTTTAGCAATTGTGTTTGCGGTCGTGGAAAAAAACAAAAAAAAAATGGAAAAATATGTACTCGCGGTAAAAAGCCTTTTCGCGTGTTTTATTTCGCCGAGCTTTCGTTTGATTAATCCGTGGTAATGCATAAAATTAAGTCGATGCTCGCGTTCGTTATTCACTTTTCACCGGGGCTGCTGGCATTCATTTGGTAATGGAATATTTTTCGAAACCTCTACAACGGGACGAGGAAACCGTAAAATTGACGCGTAAAAGAGATTGTTTCCCGCAGTTCGTGGGTCGCAAAAAAAAAAAACGCAAAAGGTACGTTGTATTCTGTTGTAACGAGGTGAAAAAAATCCAATAGCACCGCGTCAAATAAAAAAAGAAAAAAAAAAGAGGAAGGGTAAAATTTATACGTATCTTTCGTCGTACCGCTGATACGACAGGTTTGACACGCCGCCGCATGAGAAAGCTCCCAAAGCCGATTAACCTGTAGACACTATCGACAGAGTAATATACGCGCTCCGAGCAGACGCAGTCAGTCAGTTTGGCTTGCCGTGGACTATATATACATTAGAGGCGATGACAGCGTCCGAACACTTTGGCTGGACTGTCGTTGAGAGAAGCTCTTGACAACTTGTCGGCTTGGAAGCTCGCGGGTTTATTATTCTTATCGCTCACGAGTGCTTTTTTACGTCGAAAGTTCAAACAGCTGCAAGTGGGACACACAACGCACGAAAAAAGTCATAATGCCCGGCGATTAATCTCCACGTCCACGGTGCGCTCCTTTCTTGACTATTTCATTTATAATGACGCTGCCCCCGGCGTGCAATAACAGCACGCCGCGGAATTTTTATCTTATCTTAACAATATGTAAACACGAGGTGAGCGATGATACGAGTTTGCGGAGCCCATTTATCGAGGGTCATTCTTTCGGCTCGCTGAGCGCGCGCGCGGCTTTAAAAAAAAAAAAGGTAAGAGGGGCATTACACGCGTTGGTACATCTGATACATCGCCTTGAAGCTTTTTTGCCCGGGCAGTTAAACTGTTGTTGCTAGTCAGCGAAGCTCCGAGCTATCCGATTACACTTTTTTATCATACCTCGCTTTTTTTTTTTTTTAAAGTGCGAGAATAATTCTGCGGGACGAACTTCCTGAAGTTCCTTCCCCAAAAACACCCTAATCATACTTTACCGCACGATTCATTGGCATCGGTCACCGGAAATTCTCGAGAGCATCCGCTCCTGCCGGCGTGCACACTTCCCCCCGGTGCTCGTGTTGCCCAATCATTATTTCGTGGGATTCGTTCTCCACTTCCCATTGATGTTTCACCTTCTTCTTCTTTTTGTTTTGTTTTTTGTTTTTTTTTTTTTTCGTCTGTGGCAAAGCGATCGTTTTTTCGATAATGCGACCACCTTGTGTTGTACCGTTCTCATTGTGCGCGGCGAGCGGCGCCCTCCTATTATGAGATATAAATTGCGCTTCTAGGAAATTAATTATTTGGCAGCGTGCCTTACTTTTTTCTTTCATTTAATTTCGAGAAGAAGAAGAAGGAAAAAAAAGGTATATCGCGTATCCTCAATGAATTTTATCGCCGTCAATCAAGCTTTATCAGATCGAGTTAAAAATTAAACCAATATTGATGATTTAGCAGTTTAGAGTCTAAACGAAGGTGGTAATTGTAACGAATGGGAATTTAATTAGGGAAGCTAGAGCGGCTAGAGAAGCTAAATAAATATTGATAAACCAGTACGCGCTTGCATGGCATGCATGGTAATTACTCCGCGTCTATTTTAATTTAGCATCAGCGCACACACCCCCCGTTTGATTGATTAACGCCCTCTACGCCCCCAGGTTTAATAAGAGATCCAAAGTTGGCATTGTTTCGTATCTTTGAACAAAGCTTGCGGGCTTAATTGATATGTTTAGCGGGCGTAAGCCACGAGAGCTTATTGACGAGGACGTGCACTCGAGTAGCCGAATATCGCGTGCTAGGCGCAAGCGCTCCCTCAATCAGGCTTTATCTCGGTTCTCTTCCTCTCTTTGGCAAACCAAGTGTAAACAGCGATCCTCGGCCTTGAAGTCACTCTGTCCGGAACTAGTGCTCCTTATGGCCCTCCTTTGTCGCGGCTTCCTGCGCCACGCTTGTTACCACGACGCGACGTCGGCCTCTCAAAGCTCCTTAAACCTCGCCTTAAACCGTACGATGCAATAAACACGACGACCTAATAATTCAATTAATTATCTCGACCAACCGCCGCACTCCTTGCTTCTTACGCATGGTCAATTACAATGGGGTTAATTATATGTCTTTATTAGAAATTCTATTAAATTCGAACGATTTTCAATTTTATAGAAAAAATGTGAAGATTTTTCAAAGTTTCATCGCCGAAGTCTTGATTGCAAAAATTCAATTATAATCTCGAGCGCAAACTGAAAGCTAATAGCTTTTTATTGATGGTTTCTTTCATTACTTCTTGAAAGTCAAAGTTGACCGCACTTGAAAGAAATTCTTTGTTTCTTTCGTTTTTACTCACGCTTACAGTCATTTATTCCCCATTTTATTACTTATTTCTCGATGAGTTTATTGGATTTCTTTTTAAGACTTGAGCAGAAGAAGAGGAAGAAAAAAAAAAAGGAAGAATTTTTTAATACACTAAAAATCAATTTGAGAGAGTAATTCAAGTCCGGAAATGGAAAGTAAGAGAGCTATACAAAAAATAAGGGGGAAAAGGAAGATGTTTGGGCAGCGCCACAGTAATAAAAGCTGAGTGGGGGCATAGAAGAGCGAACCTTTGCTGTGACTTTTTGTATGTCCCTTCACGAAAATATAACGTTCCTTTTATTTTCTCTTTATTTAAATTGTATGCTTTTTATTTATATTATACATACACTTGTGCGCTCACGCTTTATACAAGCTCTAAATCAACTCGAGTATTTTTCTTTTTACACAAATAAAAAGATTTCTTACTTGACCGCACAAATATTCTCATCTTTTTTTTTTTTTTGTGGAATCTCCCATTTTCACGCTCTTTTTGTCAAGGTAAACTGTAATAAACAGGATTACGAAGGCATGAATAACTTTTTACGAGCTCAAATACTAATCCTGATTTATTTCCTAAGTATTCATTTTTTTCACATTCAGTACAAAATATTTCACTCTCTCTCGAAAGCTATTTTTTGATATTCTTTTTTAAACAATTCAATCCATCATCCATTATTATCATATTATTATTATTACATTTTCATAATCAAAGTTTCTAATGCAACACAAAAAACTAATACATGATTTTAAATACGCTTCATTAAAATAGATTGATTTCCTTACATTAATATTGGCGCGAAGCTTTATTTATTATTTGATATTCAGCATTTTGGTAATAAAAGTTCGAACGAAATCCCCAGTATGGATCTCGGTATGCATTAAAATATCTATCGTTTTTATAAAACTTCGAATACCTCTCAAATTAAATCAATTAATTATTGCAAAATTCATCAATTTCTTATATACATTCAGTTACACTTGGGTAAAAACAATTCAATTTAAATTTGAAAGTAGATTGCCTGCAGAAATTCCGTTTCGATAAAATATAAAAATTTGATCGCATTTTGAAAATACAGTTTTATTTGATTTTTATTTACACGGCGTGCGTTCAAATAAATCGGCAAATAAATGCTTAAAGCCGCGTAAAAAAGGTTATATTTCATGAGTTATTAAAAACTTGACGAGTATAAAAATTGAAAACTGAAAATCCGAACAAAAAAGCATTGAATAAATCTTTCGAAAGTTCAATTCCAAAAGCTGATAGTAAAATTTAAAAAAAAAAAAAAAGGGAAGATTAATAAAAAGAGACGAAAAGGGGTGAAATTTGAAATGTAAATGTCGAAGCGGCGGAAGTTAAGTTAGCAGATCCTCCCGGAAGCTCGCATGTTTATTCATTGTTGTGGGTAAAACGGTAGTTCGAGACCGTACGAAAATAGGTTTTCCAAAGTCCCCGATAGCTAAGGTGAGAGTAAGACTTGGATGCAGCCGAGAGAAGTCGATTTACGGTTTAAAGGATGAAAATTACCGAGTTGGCTGTCCCCTTAATCCAAATGTGAGAAGGACCATAGTCAGGGATTTCTCTCGGTTCTGCTCTACTCTGCAGTATAACGCAACTCAGACCAAAGCTCCAAGAATCCTCCTGTAATTTGAAACTTTAGGTCATTACGACTTTGGAATCCCAAAGGGACTTTGTCGCGCTTCTGGAACACTGCTCTCCTTTCGCTACACATTCGCATACATATCGCCCGTCAAAAGTATCAAGCGGACAACTCGGTCTAATCTCTCCAGCTGTAAAAAGTATCCGATTAGCATAATCCTGCACTTGTCCAATTAGCTGAGTTTTTCATTTAGCGGTTGGGTAGCTCATCAGACACACCATAGTTGTTAATTCCCGTGCCAAAAGGAGCTTTTTTTCTAAAGTTCTTTTTTGTTTTATTGCAAAGCAACGGCTGTTAGAGCCAGGCATAGCTCGAATAGTCGTCGCTGAGAGTCGTAGAAAAGAGAAGGGATGATTCTCACGAACGAAAGGCCTGGCCTATCCCTTGAAGGACCGAATAAAAGCTACTGCCGGTGGCTTCTGTAAGCGCATAGCTCGAGACTATCGTCAATCTTGGGAGTCCGTTTACTCGGTCTCGCTCATTCTTTCATTCCAGAGTCCTCGGCGCGTTCCCAAGTGGCTATCTCGATTTCGCCTACTTCGCGATCCATCTCATTAGCCGGCGCTAATGATCCTGTTAGGGGAGCGAGCTTCTATCCCCCCGCTAATTGCTTTCTGATATTTTCCCGAGCTGACAACCTTTCCGAGGCAAGGCGAATTCCGCAGAGTCTTCTCGTTGCGCGCTTTATTGAGGAAGTCGATGTAAAAAAGACTCTAATATCCTTTCGCTTCCGCTCGCCTTCAAATCCGAGTGAAATATGGGAATAAGTACGCGGGGAGGAGGACATTTCGGGAAGTTTCACCCCTTTTCTTCCCTTTAAGAGAGCAATGGGAATTTAGTAAGGCAAAAAATCGTACCGGTAAATCGATTTGCTAATTTCTTTCCGCCCTTTTACATTAAATTCTCATTTTTCATTGTCGTCGCATCGTTTCCTTGCTGTTATCGATTGTTATTTTCCTTTCAGCTGTTACAGCCTTAAAAAATTTTATTTTATTCAAAATAAAAAATTCTCTCCTTTTTGCCCGTGCAGTGCGAAATCTTTACTTTCAAAAAAAATCTTTGCTTTCAATTTATTTACAACTTTTTGTGACTGAAGTCTTCGTCTTGAAGATTATACTCTGAATTGAGCATCGAGTTGAGCATTTAATTAAAAACTTCTACACACTGTGAATAAATTTTTTGGAAAGACCGTTATATATGATTACCGTTAACTCAAGTATGATCTTATAAAAAGTTTTGAAATCTTTTTATGATTCCGAGAAGAAATTTTATTTTTACGTTGTATCAAATTGGTTATGATTCTCTGTGTAAGTTTTAAATTTGAAGTGTTTGTTTACACTTTCTACATTGAAGGAGTGCCCTCTGGTGTTTTACAGTTGGAAAACAAAATTTTGAAACTTTAGTTTATGTGACATGGCTACTCATGCTTCTTGGCGATTAAATTTATTTATTGGCCCGACTAACAAACGCTAAAAAACATTACAAGAGTAAGAATAGAATCATCGATGAAGAATAGGAGTAAATCTTTGCAACTGACTTCAGTAATTTTACGAGTTAATTTATTTCAAGAAGCTACTTATAGCAAAGCTTCAAACATTCGTGATAAAAGCGGTTAATTAACTTTTTTTATAACATTGAAGTAATATTATTTATGATTTGATTAAGTGCGCGGAGATAATATAATGAAGAAAGTTTACGAGAGCATCTGCTAGAGAAAGCAGCCAGGGTGCAGGCGTATTCCGAAAGATATAGTCTAATCTAACGTACTTCCCGAAGTCAGTTGGGGGAAGAAAAAATAAGAGTGGCTTAGCTGTTGAGTAAGATACAGTATAAGAGCGACGACCGACTCCGCGTGGCACGTGCTCGAGTTATACTTATCTCTTCGGCGCTGTTTCTTTGCCTATATCTCGTGAATACTGTCTCTTCTTCCCTCGCTCGGCTTAGCGCGCGATCCGAAAATAGGCAACACCAGGGGAGGAGGAGGAGGAGAAGGACAGAAAAAAGCTGATTTTTCTCCTCGACGAAAATTTTCCAGCTGTCGAGTTTGAAATACTTTTCATTACACGGGAAGCTAAGCTAAATTTTTTTTTTTTTCTTCTCTTACTTCAGCCTGCATGATTCTCTCCTTCTCCTTAATCCTGATGTTGGCAGGGCTTGGGACTCTTACAAGTTACGTAAACTCACCTAATCAAAGTTTAAAACTTCTCTCTCGGCTTTTGTAATTCTATTTTAGCTACTTTATGATGTTTACATACCTTCTCCCCGACGCTCATTCTTTTAAGTGTCGGGAATTGGGAAATCCAATAAGCGTACTTCATCAACACTGACAAAATATACAAGAAAATCCCTCTTTCTCGACTTTCGTTCGACTCATTGTGTATTGTTTTTGAGGATATTACTCGAAACGACGGTTTTTTAAAAACCTTTGTTTACACTATCGAAAATTTTTTTCCTACAGCCTTTTATCTGGTGTTTCATTCTTGAATGAATCGACAAAAGAATCGATTGAATCACAAGACACCGATTTTGAGATTAGAGGATAAAAAAATGACGACTACGCGCGATAAAATAAATGATAAAGAATCAAAAAGCATAAAAGAGAGATAAGATGGGGGAACTTAGTAAAGCGGAAATTAAAAAGAAAGCCCAATGCATAATAATGTGTAGTCAATGGAGTGTGGTTACGTTCGATAAGGGGGTAAAAGCCACACGCGTGTTCACTGGGTCGTCGTAGAGAAAAAAGGAGGAAGGGGGATGGACATAAGATTTTTTGGGGGAGCAGCGATAAAAGAAAATGGCCGCAAGGAAGGAAGGAGCCTGCAGTAAAAGAATAAAGGAAGAAAAAAAAAACCGGTTAGGGAGGCTAGGGGGAAGACCTTTATTGATACGTCGATAAGGATGAGCATGGACTGAAGCTGGTCCAGCGTTAGGGAAAACACGAGTTTGATAAGATTCTTCTAGTACAGGGGGATAACCAACGAGGTTGGTTAGTGTATATCGCACTTATTCTTTCAGAGGGGTCGGTGCCATCTGACATATAAACAAGTAATACCACCGTGAACGATCTGGTCTCGATAATCCTCGAGCCTGGCAGAAACTATTCTGTACTGTCCAATAAATCTCGTACTACTTTTCCGCCTACGCGTTACCTTTTCCTTTCGCTTCTTCCTCTTTCCTTCTCTCTCTTCCTCGCAAATTCATTCATATAAAACTTTGTGCCTCCGATAAAATAACTTATTATTCGAACGGCGCCTCCTCGCTAAAATATGTTCGCCTCAAACAGCTATTTATTACCGTGCCAGTGTAACTCTCCGAACCTTGTGCGTCGCCGCGTCGGGTAGCTTGCCACGAAAACATCAATTTCCACTCAACCTATATTTTCCGCAGGGTCTCGCACATTCAAATGAGACGTCAAAATATATATATATATTTTTTTTAGCCGTCCTATATCTACATTTTTTCATTGCTTTTCAAAGTGAAGCAAATTTTTGTTTTATCTTTTCGGAATTTTACTAGAGACAAAATCATTCTTCCGATGTAAAACGAGGCGATGAATAACTCAAAACCAGTCTCAATACCGAACATGGACCATTTGATCAGTTAATGGGGCGAGAAATTTTAAGCTTAAAAGCGTGTATAGTTTTAACTGAAGCTACTTGAATAATTGAGAACTTTAATAACGATATGATTGTGCTTTATGTTACAGATGATACAAAAAGAGCGAAACGAAGGAGCTCCCGATCAGAGAGTTCAGCTTCCTGTATGTCTCGCGAGATACTGAAATAACCATGAGCTAGCGCAATGCGAAAGTTCAAGAAGAGGGCGCCGTCGCCCGGTGGCAGCAGTCCATGGCACCTGGTAGGGTTGCTGTTGCTGCTGCTGGGCACGACGGGCGCCAAGCGTCGAGCCCCCTTGGACTCCGACCAATTGCTCTACGACAGTCCGATCGCCTTGAACCTCGCGATTCCGCCCTCGAGTAGCAGCAGCAGTGGCTCGTCGTCCACCGCTGCCGTCACCACTCAGCGTCACCATCAATCTACCAGGACCACCACGACGCCATCGATTCCTCGGCTGACAACGACGAGAAGGCCGCGACTAGATCAAGACGCGGATTTTCGAAGCTTCGACGACTCCCAGTACGATTTTCGATTCACCTCGGCTTTCTACAATGTTTCGATACCCGAAAACTCAATTGGAAAGACCTATGTTACGCCTGAGGAGAAGATGGGCATCAGCCTGGGCAAGTGGAAACGTAGCTTCGAGGAGATCAAGTTTCGCATACACTCGGGTGATAAAGAAAAATTTTTCAAGGCCGAGGAACGGGTAGTCGGAGATTTCTGCTTCCTCATGCTCAGAACCAAGACCGGAAACACCGATGTCCTCAACCGGGAGCGTAAAGATCGATTCAAGCTGGAAATCCGGGCCAGTGCTAAGGGACACGACGGTAGGAAGTTCGAGGCCCAGACGAGTGTCACGGTCATGGTGACGGACACTAACGACCTGAACCCTCTGTTTTATCCGACCGACTACGAGACCACCGTCACCGAGGATACACCTATGCACAAAAGCATCCTCAGGGTCTCAGCCGAAGACGCGGATCTTGGTAGGAATGGAGAAATTTACTACAGCTTCTCCGAAAAGACTGAACAATTTGCGGTGCATCCAGTCAGCGGAATCGTCACGCTCACAAGACCGTTAAGGTAATTTTTATTGTTTAAGAAAAAAAAAATTCTTATCACTTATTCATTAAAAGAAACCTATTTAATTAATCAATCATATCAAAAGATTCCATGCTTAAAATTAAAAAATATATTTGTGTTTAACTGCTTTACTTAAGTTGTTACATTTTTCAAGATAAATTAGTGTAAAATTGAAATAAAAATTTACTTTAAATGTAGTAAATAATTTGCTTACATCAAACTTTACTTAGGGTAAAGAAATAATCTGACATGAGCACTCTTGATAATCAAATATTTCCAATTCTATAATCGATAAGATTGATGTTTTTTTGATTATAGGTATGCAGATCAGGCAACGTACGAACTGACGGTGCTGGCTCGTGACCGTGGCTTTCACTACCGAAACACTCCCAGAGCAAGCAGCGCGAAACTGACAATCCACGTGCGACAAGTTAATCTGCACGCTCCGGAAATAACAGTGCGCCCACACACGGACATAGTGGAAAATTCAAATGCCGAAACTTACGCTATAGTCCGAGTGATCGACCGCGATTCTGGGATCCATGGAGAGATTGCCAGTTTAGACATTGTTGGTGGCGACCCCGACGGCCACTTCCGAGTCCGACCTCTGCCTAGTCCTGGTGAATACAGTATACAGGTGCTGAAGCTTCTCGATCGGGAGGCTGCTCCTCAGGGTTACAACCTGACTCTTCGTGCCCTTGATCGAGGTATTCCTCAACGATACAGTTACAAGTCTTTGCCGGTACATCTTGCCGACCTCAATGACAATGCGCCCATCTTCAGTCGTGAGATATACGAGGTCAGGGTTCCGGAAACAGCCCCCGTCAATACTCCGGTCATCCGTCTCAAAGCTACAGACGCCGACGAAGGCAAGAACGCCTTAGTTTTTCTCGAAATCGTCGGGGGTAACGAAGGTGGAGAGTTCTTCATAAATGCTGACACAGGAATGCTCTACACTGCAGTGGCCCTGGATGCAGAAAAGAAGGCTTTTTATACGCTTACGGGTAATTTTTATTAATTTTTTTTTTTTTTTCAATAGAGTTATCTAAATAATTCAAATACAAAAATGCACTCGATCGTAGTTTAGTTTATAAAGTAAGATGCTTTTATTGAAATCTCGATGATCAAAAATTTTCTCTTTTATCATAAAGGGCGGTAGCCCTTTAACGGCGAGTTGGTTTTTAATTAATAACAATACACATTACATTAATTTTTTTCATTGATTTTTTAATGAAATGAAGAGACATAAGAACTCTAAATTAACCTCGTAATTAACAATTATCAATTAGCTTTTAATTTATTTCATTTCTCTTACATTATTAAGGAGGTTACTACCTTACTGCACTAGTCAAGTCGAAGTTAGGCTAGTTCGCTCAGTTGGAGCGAGAGGTAATGTGCAGCAGAGCGTGATCAGCTGATTCGCGCGCGCAACCTAGCAGGCTTACTTTGAACATACTTCAGTGAAAAATAATCGATAGTTAGATCAAGAATTATTAAAAACTACTTTTATTATGAATCGAAAAGTGCGATGAATACTCATTAACTATGAATTTCACGTTAAAAAAGACGTTTGAAAGATTTTAAGCGAAGAGACATGTTGCTGATAAAATCGGGATTTTCGTAGTTTTTAGTGATTGCTGTATTTTTTTCTTTGCAAATAACCCATGAAATTTTATGAGAAAAATATAATTGTATTCAGTGAATACGGCTTCCTACAAGTGATTTTTTTTAATTAAAAACTCCCTGATAGAAATGTTTTAAAACATTAGTCAAAGTATAAAAAAAAATGTGATTTTCCCATAAGCCACCGTGTAAAAAGAGCCAAAAATTGATTTATTCATATTTCGTAAAATATCCCATGAATTGCTTCAAAAATTAAACTGTGAACTTATATCTTATTTAAGAAACTTTCTGTGAGGTTTCATTAAAATCCCCCTTGTAATTCATTTTGGGTAGTAACCTCCTTAAACTGCATGTTTTGAAATAGCTTTTAAACTCATAACACGATTTACCTTAGAATAAATTCAATTCCTTCATGCCGTTTTCATAAAACCAATTGATTATAATTATTATACTAAAAAAATTTTTTTTTTTTTGGTTATAGTTTCAGCTGTTGACCAGGGTAATGCCGGAACCAGAAAACAATCTTCAGCCAAAGTCAAGGTATATGTCGTAGATACAAATGATAATGATCCCGAGTTCGAAAAGTCTGAGATGACCGTCTACCTCGACGAGAATGAACCAGCTGGTACCTCTGTGATTAAACTTATAGCTAGGGACAAAGATTCCGGAGAGAATGCTTACATATCCTACAGTATAGACAACATAAAGAAAGTGCCATTTGAGATCGACCATTTTTCCGGGTTGGTAAGGACCAAGCAACTCCTGGACTACGAGACCATGAAACGTGAATATGTGCTGAGGGTGAGAGCCAACGACTGGGGATTGCCCTACCGTCGTCAGAGTGAGATGCAGTTGAAGGTTATTCTCCGTAACGTCAACGACAATCGGCCTCAATTCGAAAAGATTGACTGTGAGGGTTACGTCAGCCGCTTTGTGCCCTTTGGAACTGAAATAATCACCGTATCCGCGGCAGATTTTGACTCGGGTGAAAGTATTAGCTACAGAATTGTGTCGGGAAACTCGGATGGTTGCTTTTCTCTGGATACTACCAGCGGTGTATTATCGGTAGCTTGCGATCTTTCAGATCCCACGGCTCAAGAAAGAATCGTAAACGTCACCGCTACCGACGGTACTCATTTTTCAGACCTCAATTCCATTAAAATACATTTAGCTAATTTCAAGAGTAATTTGAGTCCGCAATCGAAAATTCTGAGCGATGAAACTGGCTCGTTCAAATGTCGCGATACCGGGGTTACCAGACGGTTATCTGAGACCATCGCCCTTGCGGAAAAAAATAATTTGCCTTCCGAAGATGATGAGTACACGTTGATGCCCAGTAGGTACGGTGAAAATGTACACGCTCCAGAGTTTATCGATTTTCCAAACGAAATCAGGGTGAACGAGTCTGCACCACTTGGGTATGTACTTACGACACTGGTAGCTCGTGATCGTGACCTTGGCTACAATGGGAAACTTGTCTTTGGCATATCAGCCGGGGACAGTGATTCCGTTTTTGGAGTGGAACCAGATAAAGGTGAGCTCAGGCTTATTGGACACCTAGACCGAGAACGAGAGAGTGAATACTTTTTGAACATCACTGTTTACGACTTGGGAAAGCCGCAGAAGTCGTCTTCTCGGATGCTGGCCGTAAGCGTGCTCGATGTCAACGATAACGCGCCCAAGTTCGAAAAGCCACTAGCAAGCTTCAAGATACCAGAAAATATAACCAATGGGAGTGTAATATTTCAAGTCAACGCTACCGACGCCGATCTGGGTGAAAATGCTCGAATCGCCTACTCTTTGCTTACAGATACTCTCGATTTCAGAGTAGACAGAAGAACTGGAGTTTTAAGTGTGTGCAATCAGCTGGACAGAGAGCGTCAAGACTCCTACGAGCTTAGGATTCGAGCAACCGATAAAAACGGGGGCAGCACAAACGCAGACAAGCCCGATTTGGACAATCCAGCTCTGTACTCCGAGGCCTTGGTAAGGGTGATCATTCTTGACGTCAACGACAATGCACCTCGATTCGCTCTGAAAAGCTACACGGTCAAGGTCAGAGAAGACATACCAGTCTGGAGTGTGATTGCGGTCCTGGAAGCTACCGATCCCGATGAAGCTCTAGCTGGTGAGGTCGAATACAGCTTTTCGGATGAAGTAGAAAGTGAAGGATTCTTCGAAATCGATAAAGTTTCTGGAACAGTAAGAACAATAAAAAAGCTCGACTTTGAAGAACGCCCCGTTCACATGCTACAAATCGTTGCCTCGGATAAGGGTACTCCATCACTGTCTTCCGAAACTTCGTTGATCATAGGTAAAAAAATTTGTATTTATAAAAAGATAATTTTTATTCATTTTTTTGAGTGAACAAGTATATTATGCAACTAAAATAATTTAATTTTTTACAGAAATCGTAGATGTCAACGAAAATCTTTTCGCACCAGTCTTCAACGACTTTGTTGTGTCCGCAAAAGTCAGCGAGAATCAGCCCGTGGATTCTTTGGTTATGCAGGTCAAAGCCAAAGATGCCGATCCCCCCGGCGGGGACTCAAAAATCGGCTACAGTATTCGAAGTGGCGATGGCGTTGGCCTATTCAGCATCGATGATGAAGGTGAGTTCCGTACATTCAGTTACTAATACGTACAACATGAAAAAATATCAAAATAAAATAGAATAAAATAAAGTGCGAGCTTTGTATATCTACATACTAAGAGCGCTTGCGGAAGCAGTTACTGAAGATCCGTTATGAAGGTCCACTAAAAATTAAAAAAAAACAAACAAACAAACAAAAAAACGGGAAGAGAAAAGAAAACATAAACAAACAGTTCAATATTGAGTTTTTTTCGACACATTTTTTGAATAGCTTAGGGGTACACGAGTGAGTAGGCAGACTGACGTTGAAATAGGCAGTCATGCAGCTATCAATTTTTCACAGCTAGTGAAAATAATGCATATTCAGAAATGTAAAACGTAAATATTCATAAGTTAGGTATACAGGAAGAGTTTAGCAGAGAACGTTTTTACCAGACGCGCGGGTTTAAATTTTCGTAACCGCGTGCAATGAAATTCATCGAGCGAGAATCTTTGAAGTCCGGACGTAGTCGATAAATCAAAAGTGGAAAGTTGGAATAACTTAAAGGCCCTATTTGAAAGCACGTAACGAGAGATCGCGAGATATTGTGCAGTGCGTCTATCTGCTGTATAGACGCAACATTGACACGCGGACGGTTTTGGTGGTGAATTAAGGGAAGAAAAAATAAACACGAACGCGAGAGAAAGCAAACTGTGGGCTTTTGGGCGAAAAACAGTCGCGCGAAACACGAAAATCTTGCTCGCGACGCGTTCAACGATAAATCTTGACACACGCGTGGAAACATTTTTTAAAGAGAGCTTGAGCTTTCGACCCCGAAATCCGACTTTTTATTTTATTACTCAAAAGTGAATTTGAAGCACGTGTTTTTTCGTTATATTTGTTTGCTCGCTTCCTATTTTGTTTCTGTGGTAACTGTTTTTTAAATACCTTTAAATAATAATAATAATATAAAGCTGTATTTATTCACGAGGAAAAATATTTTTCACTTGTTTTTGAAAAGCATATAATTTCGAGGTGGTGAAAAATGACGAGATTGCTAAATTGCAAGCTTCTGTTGGAAAATTATAGTAATAATTGTAGGCGGAAGAAAGTCAAGCTCTGGCTGGTTGTAGTGGCGCGCATACCCAACGAAGAAGAAGAGAGAAAATAGCGCGTGGCAGGTATGCAAACGTAGAAGTAATATTACGAGCTAAAACACGAGTTGCGAGGCTACGCGGTCACCGATAATTACGCAAAATTTTTTTGCTCCAAAAAAAAAAAAAAGAAAAAAAAAAAAATGGGACGGTTTTATTGGTGCGACTAATTAGTTCAGGATTTGTGCAAGTTCAAAAATTAAAATAATCTCGGTGGCTGGTGCGGGTAATCATTTAAAACGCTACTTCATATTACGCTAGAGTTTTTAAAAACGTTGAGCACGCGTTGGCTAATCTTTATTAAAGAATTTTATCTACGAGCTTGTGGGTGGTACAACACACGGAAACATTGATTAACGCGCTCACGCACACGCCAGGTGAAGTGCGCGAGCCTATATATCGCGACTGCCTACTTCCTCTTCCTCCGGGCGAAGAAAATCGATTTTTTCCACTGGCCACTCACCCACACCCTTTCATTTAATGTTTTATGCTTCTTATTATTATTCTTTCGGCTGCAGCTCGTGTTTTAACGCGACTCGTCTGATATTACACTGACTTAAAGAGCCTCGTGCTCGACGCATGGAACTTCAAAAGAATATTTTCGAACGCCGTTTTTTTTTTTTTTTTTTCAAGACTGTTAATTACTTTTTCAAACTTCTCCCAAGACTGCACTTTCGTAAGTTAAACGCCACCCGGATAAATTGCATGCTTGTCGGCACGCACACTTAAAAAAAAAAAAAGCAGATTTAAAAATTATTCAAAAGATCGAGAGTAATTGAGGAGTTGGTATGGTATGAAAAAAAGTCAATTCAATTCACGGAACGCGGGTCGGTAAAAAATTTCATCATTCGTCACGACACGCCAATAAAAAAAATCCGCAACGCGTATACTTTAAAGGATAAAAGCGTGTCCCATGCCGCAGGAAGTTGTAAAAGTACTGCAGTCTCTGAGAAACAAACACACAGCAAAATCACCGCTGGTGCTGGTGCGCAAGGAGTAAAAAAAAAAAAAAAAAAAAAAAAAAAAAAGAGGCTGTATTTTTACGAGCGTCGCGAGCGGCGTTTGAAATGATTTGGCACGTTGGTCGAGCGTGGCTACCGTAACTACTGCATAGCGTATACGGCCGGGTACCTGCATGTGAGAAACTTTTTTCCGCGAGTGACCGGTAGCATCCAATTACAAGTCACGTAACGTCGCGCCAGGATGGCTCGTAGCGCTCGCTTTACACACTATACCTACTGCAAGACGCATACGTGAATGCTAAATGCACCTTAACTTTCTTACCTACCCCCGCTCCTCCTCTTTTATTGTTTTACACGAGACAGCGAAATGCTTACACGCGCATCGGTCATAAAACTCGAGCGCGCGTCGATTCTTCCTCGAATCGAGCAAGCCAAGCATTCTTGCTAGCCTTTGTTCTTTACAGGCTTTCCAGATTTTTTACTATTTTTCCTCCAAATTCATAGGCTTCTCTCGTTTTGTATTTGCCAACCTTGTTTGTTTACATTTTCACTTTATTCGAATAAATTCGTGAGCACAATTTTTACCTCTCTGTGTTTTTTTAAATCCACCGAAAAACGTAGTTTCTTCACGAATATTTGTCCAAAAATTTTCAAGCCACCCGAAAACAGATGCCCGAAGCATCGAGAAACGCCGGTGCTGTTTGCAGTTCCTGTTTTGTAATCTGATCGATTAACGCTCTTGTATTTGCGGCGAAAAAATAAATAAACTGGCACGACCGCAAATTAAAAAAAAAAAAAAAAAAAAAAAAAACTCGTGTCGAGGTGTGAAGCAGGATGCTTGTGCTTCGCGAAGTATATAACTTGGCGTAATAAAAGTTCCAGCTCGAAAACGCGTCGAGTGGGTGTGTGTCGAGCTTATGAAAAAAAAAAAAAAATAATAAAACTCGTTGGCAGTGTCGCCGGAAAGAGCCAAAAAAACACAGCCACCGCATTGTTTATTGGGGCGTCTGCCGAGGCGTCTGCGGGGGTTTTGATATAAAGGCCGCTGGTTGGTAGCGGGGTTGAATGACTTTGGGCGAGTAATTAAGCAAAGGCGGCTATTAGCGCTAGATCGATCGCTAAACTTGAGTCCGCGGGCTCTCCTGTTGGGATTTTCAGGGCTCACGCAACGGCTAGAAGCACGTGGGCCGTCGCGTGATGTAACACGGCCCACGCTCCCGGAAGTACTTACCTTCCTGCCGCCCTTTCCCCCCACTATCAAAATAACACGTACAACTTTTATTATTTATTTATTTATTTTATTTTATTTTTTTTCTCACATTTATTGCGAGCATTAAAGTCCATTGTCTGTTCAATTTTCACAAGTTCATTTAGATCGGAATCTCCGTGCGCTCGAGATTCCCCGATACCGGACGATGTAAAGCCGCGATAAGAAGATTAAAGAAATTTTGCTTTAATATTACCTTCCTCCGCAAAGTCGGGACGCTTTGCGTTTTTATTATCATATCGTGCGGTCGGTCTTCTCGTTGAGCGGATCGCAATATCAATTCGCAACGAGTTACCGAGAAGAGGAAATTATCGTATCGTCCAGGATAAAAAAAAATAAATTCCTGCCATAGTAATCTCGTCTCGGCTACGAGCAACAAGCTCTCGATTCATCTTCGATCCGTAGGGTAAACCTAAAAAAAAAAAAAGACAAAGATGGCGCTACGGCGAATCGTGATTGGTGTTCCATCGTTTAAGCTTATGGGAAGCGAGAGAGGAAAGATAAAGGGCGGGGATTTAAATGAAAGAATCGACGTTGTGGAATTGCAAAAATCCATCAAAAAAACCAGAAAAAGTGTATCGAAAATGAATAAAACTCGGCCAGTGAATCGAGAAGATTAATTTGCATAATTTGCCGAGCCCGCGATTGATCGTGGAATATTTCTTATTGGCCCTTTGGTTATGTCATTATTAAAGAATATTTTTGGTTCGTCCAGATATATCTCAGGAGGAGAGTAATAAAAAATTAAACCATAAAAGTCTCGTAAATATTGGATAAAAATCTAGATTTAGATTAAAACACCCGATCGGAGCTTTATGGAAAAAAATGATGCAGGGCGGAGCACTGTAGAGAGAAAGAAGTTTCTGGGAGGTTTATACTCATACGCAGAGCTTTTAGCGTGGCGCTGCACGTGAATGCCGGCCGGACGTATTGAAACGAATGGCTTCGAGCCGCGCATCATCCGCAGATGATAAACTGCCCCGCTCCCCGAGAGTGCAAGGTACACGTGCGTGCATAATAAATTTTCCAAACGCAGACTTCTTTGGCTGGCTATCGGATCGATTACTCCAGGTCCCACCTTTGTAATAATATCGCAGCGGACCCTCAAAAAAAGAGTCGGGTTCTAAAGACGATACAGATGAAAAGCTTGATAAACGGCGGGGCTGGTAAGCGCTATTAAGCGATAAACGAGCTCAGGTCGCCGGAACAACGACGAGCCGCGAAAATATATTCAGGTGCGCGGGGTATTTAGCCGGAGATAATATAGATGATAACACAATGAGCGCCGGGGGCTTATAATAGTGCGAGGTTACGGCCCTCTGTATTTATAATTGCGATAGTCGTAACATCCTCTGGGGTGGGAATAAACCCTGCGAACGAGTTACCTGCAATTAATCGCGTTATTGCGACCTGATGCTGGCAGCTTTGCACCCGAGGGCTAATCAACCATTGCTTGCCCATATTACTATCTACCTTCTTTGGATTTTCTTCCAAAAAAGTGCCTTTTTTTCTTCGAGCAGTGATTCAGCAGCATCATTTGATTTCACCTGCAGCTTCTCTCTCGCGCTCGATGCCACTTGAAAATACGTTTGCTGTGTTCCAGAGTTCCTTTCATTGGTATAGCCTACCATTCGAGACCAGGCTATTCATCGAATTGAACTTTTCAGCTCCATAGTAGTGCATACAGTACCAATTCTAAAGTACGTCAAAATTAAAGTTAGCAAAATTACAGATTTTTATAAAAGAAATATAAATGTTGGTTCATCAGTGAGTTGATCAGATCGCGGGGGTGTAGTTTTTCGTGGATCAATACGCAAAGTTCAAGCTCGTACGCACAGTGGAAGTCAATGGGAATCGAGATCTGGAGCGCCGGCCGGCCACCGGGATAAATTAGCGCGCGATCTAAACAACGCGCACGCAGGCCCGGGACAGGCCGCACTGATAAAGGACGACGCGCACGAAAGAGAAGAGCGATAGACGGAGAACGGGCTTTGATGGAAATTCAATTACGCTAAAATCGTCCCTCGGTCAACCATCGGATGTGATCGACCGCGCTCAAAACTCCGAGACTGCTCGACGCCGTCGCCGCGACTTGTCCCCGGTGGATTCCGAGGAGGAATAGTGACGAGCCGCTGACGTTTTTCCAATCACCGCCGCGCCGTCCCGACTTTCTACTCAAGATCTCGGAGGGGACCGGAACTGTCGAACACTTATCAAACTGTAACGTTCCTTATTATTTTTTACCCGCGAATGTCGAACGCTATGATTAACATCGCATCGTTACGGGACGCTTTCGGAATTTTAGTTTACCGCTCTAGTTCTGGGCCACTGGGTCACAATATTAGCAACTTTTCAATCTATTTGACGTCTTTTACCCGGTAAATCAAAATTTAACATCAAATCCAATTAAATGTCTTTGATATCGGAACGAATTTCTCCTCTGATTTTTGCTATTCGCTCTAGTGCAACTTTAAAATAAGCTGTTCTAACAAAGCTTTGTAGCTGAAGCAGATACTTATTCGTTCATAGTTTATTGTAAATCTGTAAAGTATATTTATTGAACGTAAATCACTGTGATATTTTGAGAAGTGGAATCTAAGATTTCGATGGGCGCAACAAAACCATTGAAATAGCTGTTGAATCTGATTCAAAAAAGCTCGTAAAGAAGAAGAACGAAAAAGTACATAAAGTTGGGAAGAAAAAAGTTAAATCAGCGGTTGGAAAACAATAATCCACATACAAGTTTAAAAATATTTGAAAGCAGGGAGTGAGTTATAGTTTTTATAGCCGCGCGTCGGTATAAAGCAGGGCGGGTGGTAGGCCACCCGGTGTGTTCTGGCGTGTCAAAAGTCAATGGGAAAGTGTGCCGGGTTTTCCTCAAAATTACTACCTCGTCGTCTCGCGGTGAGGCATTGTGTCGGGGGGTGAAGCTGGGAAAGGCGCGAAAACTCCGGGGGAGAAGAGAAAAAAGTTTATACAAAGGGGGGAGGGGGCGGGATAAAGAAAATGTAAAGCGCCGCGGCACACCTGCTGCTTATGTTGCCGCTTTTCTTATTCGTTTCTTCACTCCCCCTCCCCCCGCGCTTAATTCCAACTTTCGCGTGTTCCGCGCAAGTTTCGGTATTAGCGAGCTCGGTGCCTGCTGGACAAAACCAATCTCGGAAATCTTATCACGCCTTATCCCTGGCAGCAAACTTTCGGCCGCGGTGAATAATAATAGTCTTTTTAGTTTCCGGCTTTTTCATTTTTAACTCTCGCTGCAGGTCCGAAAATCGGAATTTGCTTCACTGGATAATCCTTCTAGCTCGCGTCAAAGGGATCCCTCCCGGCCCGGAGTCTTTTTCACCTTGATAAAAAAAAAGAGAAAATAAGAAAAAACTTTTTCTCTGCCAAATCGAATTTGTTTCCCCGGTGGCAGGGTCTACTCACTCTCTTTCTCTCCTGCCCTGGAAAAACAACTTCAACTGGACACACGAGTGAAAAGTAGAAAAATTGTCGCGAGCCGCGCGAACAATCGAAGATTGATGATAAGTCCCGATACTACAACTACCGTCCTCTGTGTCCTCCGAAATGGCCGACTAGGAGTGATTAATAAATCTCTCTCTTTTGATTCCTCCTCTTTCTCTCCGATCGCTCAAGCTCAAGCTCGATGTTTGTCCTATCGATTGCGGTCCGGGCTGTTTCGCCGCCGAAACTTTTTTCTATCATCGTTTTCACCAAACTCTCGTTCAAGAATCTTTTCATTATTTTAAAATAATCACCTCTATTACAGCCGCGCCTCGATGGATTTAAGTGAGCGATAAGTAAAATTAAATTTTCAATTACTCCGATAAAATGACGTGTGAAACTTGACGCGCGTCTTCATTATCTTAACTGCGGTGCAAATTGCGCAAAGAGAAAAGTAAAAATTTCATAATATTCTTGGAAAGTCGCACGTGCATGTACATTCGATATCAGCATCGAAGGTGATGCTGATGATGATGATGATGATGGGTATCCGGTGATTTTCCGTCAGTCTCGCTAAGTATAATGCGGCGAGTCGTCACGCCGCGCGCGACTGCGGATTCTTTTCCCCACAGAGTCGCCTCGTCATATATATTTGGATGCTGTTTCTCAGGGAGTTGGAGAGAGAGAGAGAAAAAAAAAGAAAAAAAATCGGCTCGGTCTCACTTCTCCTGGGAGAAGAGGGCTTGCTCCTATAAATAATTCTTATTCAGATTTATGACGATTTTTCCTCTCCTTCTTTATCTCTCCCCGCCAGCTCTCGTTTTCTCGATCCGAGGCCTCTTCCTTTCTATCGCGTTAGGTTTTCAACTCGAAGAATAGACTTTCCATTACCCGCAAAGCTCGTTTCACCCTCTACTTTTTTCTTATTTTTCCCTTTTCTCCCCCGCGAGCCGAGCCCTGGTCCGAGAGGCCTGAGGGGCAAAAAACTCGAATTTATTAAAAACATCTACCGAAAAAACCAGCCTCCTCTCTTGGCGCTTGAACCTTTCAATTAGCTGATTACGGAGCTTTGACTCTTTGTAATTGTTCATCGCCTTTTTTTATCGTGGATCTCTTTGATAATTTCAAAATCGCGTTACACATATTTTCGCTTTACAAAGAGCTGATGAACTAGCGAATTTTCACCCGAAAAATCCGCCCAAAGATACTGGGTGTTGAAAGTTTACACAACGCGTTAACAAAAAAAAAGCTGTTTATCCCTGATATCCGTGCAACGTGCTTGCATCGAGGTGGAAGAAATTAAAACGGTAGCTCAGGGAAAAGCTTCCGTAGGTGGTGCTCGCAAACACATGCAGGCCTAGGATCGACTTTACAATTTTGCGCCTCCTCCTCCCGCCCCGGCTGCAGCAGAGAGCGAGGAAGCGCGGAGCCAAAGAGAAACAAAACTCTCATGATTCTAACCGTGTTATTTGCAGTTAAGGTTAATGACTCGAGTCAAAAAATAATGGTATAGTGGCGCTAAGAGAAGTGCAGGAAAAAGCTCGCGTTATGCCGGGAAAAGGCCATCGCGCTTTGCTCCGGATGAGTTGCTCCGCAGCCTAATTTTACTTTATCGATTTACCAGCTTCCTCCGCGCTTCTCTCCTCGACGTTGTTTGTTTAGTTATCAAAGCTCCTGGTCTTTTTTATTACTTTTATTACTTCATCCAACTTTGCCATAGCTGCAAAAATTACTCTACCATTTCATACGCAAAAATTACTCAAATTTAGTCGTACGAAGTCCCAGCCGTAAATATGCATATTAAAGCATCGCCAAACATTTCGGCTCAAAATTATTCAAAAACAAAGTTTTAATTAGATTTTTCCTCAAAGCATCGTGTGTCTGTTTCAAACCCGAGCCCAAGCGGAATTTAAACATGAAAATTCATAAACACATCAGCCGCCACGTTTATATCCATTATATCAAAAGAACACTAAAGTATTAATTAAAAGCCGCAAAAGCTTTCTCGAGTGTAAAAAAAAGGGGGGGGGCAAAAGGGGGCAAAAGGGGTAAAAATAAGAAAGGAAAGAGAGAGAGAGAATAGGTGCGGATGATAAAGGATTGTCCGGCGGCTCCGCCCGAGTCTGGTACTTCGCGAGAACTCAAGTGATTAAGTGTGGCCCGCGACCATCCGGGCGGGCACGGATTTCGATATCACTTGTCTTCCCGCTGCAGGCTGAACATCTCTCATCTTTCCCTTTTTTTCTTTTATCTTTATTCCGGGCGCGGGTAATTCAAGCGGCCGAAGGACATACGCGGATTTGAAATCTTCGGGAGTGGGACGAGCCATTTGTCACGGGGGCGAAAAATTGTACTGGACAGTGAAAGGGCACTTACGTGGTACCCGGGTTGTTTGCTGCTTGTAAGCTTCTTTATCGTTTTGAACCCCCTCTTTTTTGTTCTCCTCTTTGCGAGTAACCTGCAACTTTATGCTCCTTAACTTCGGTTTCGGTCTTTTTCTTCTCTATTTTATTGAGGCTGCCCGAGAGGAAGAAAATTTGTCGGGGCTTTGGCCGCAGGTAGAGGTAGAAAAGGGTAGAAAAGAGGAACGAAATCGTAATAAAAGAAATTACAGCAGGTGGGAGGGAGCTTGGAAAAAAAGCGATCCTCGATGTCTTTATTGGTCTGCTCGTCTGGTCTCCTCTTTTTCTTCGGAAACTCTTGCAATTTCACCGCAACAGCTTCTTGCCGCGAGTCAAGTGCCCGGCTATCCGGCATGACGCCTCGGCTGACAAACTACCCTGCGTTTTTCTTTAACTCCCCTCGACCAACTTCCGAAACAACCCGGCGCTCTTAAATCTCTGACCACGTTCAATTTTCATTACTGGCCATCTATCTCCAAAGTCTTTATTTTTATCTTCCGCTTTCAATTTTCAGTTCAGTGTCTGGTACGCTCAATGTTAATTCAGCCGCGGCTATATTAGCGGCTCAACCCAAATTATTAGCACAAACTGTCATCCGATTGAAATACGTCAAAGCGGGCTAATAATATTTGTCTTTAATAATCAGTATCCCCTTGCACCAGCTAGCTCCATCGATCCCTAGAAAATCCAGACTTTCATCTATTTACATTTCACTTTTGAGCTCGCTCGGTGTATATATCTGCACGCCGCGGTTCTCCTTCCTCTCATTATCCGACGCAAATATACGATTCTGTTTTCGTTGGTGGATCTCTCAGCTCCAAAATCGATTAACATAAATAGCTCCGATTTCGCCTCGGATCGGGTTTTCTCACTTGCTAGACGACGAAATTGAGGTGTTACAGCCAGAGGACCCGGAAAAAACACCCTATTTTTTCCTCGTTTGAGGATTTTCTTCCGGGTTAAATTATTCCTAGAATTCGAAATCTATCTATGCGAATACGAAAGGTGGTAAACGTAAGCCTCGTTATGCGTACGCGAATCCAAGTCTGCCACAGGAGCAATTTCATCGTAATATAACAGCAAATGAGTTTTGTCGAAAAAGCTGCTCGGAACATCGACACTGTAGTAGGGGTTTATAAACGGTGGCGATGTGGATGAGCTTTTAACGTAGAAAAGTTATTTTAATATCGTTTTTAATAATTTAAAGCTACGGGGTTTGAAAAAAGTTTTAAACCGACGAACGTCAAAGTGACGAGGAGGAGCAAGGCGCGGAGGCTCGACGTTATATAACACCACTTAGTTTACAGTGCACACTCGACGATAGAATGCCATCATCATAACTTTACATGAGGTATGCGCGAAAATTCAAATTTATTCGATGGCGTTTGGAGAGAGAGAAAGAGTGATGAAAAAAAAAAAAAAATGAAAGTTTTAGCGGAGGAAAAACATGAGGACGTAGTAACTACAAGGGCGCGTCTGCGAAAGTTTGAAATCTCGAACTCGTAGAAATAATGGAGTCGTCAAGTATGAAGCTCCAGCATTTGAGGGAAAAAGGACTCGTGCAGGAATTTCATCGGGGCGTGACACAAAAGAGACGACGAGCTTTGCACCGAGAAAATCAATGAGCGCCCCGAGCGTTGCAGGGGCACAAGAAGAACTTTTAGCTTGCGGCGAGCCGGGAGGAAATAAATGACGCGTGAGCTTTAAACGACAGCCACGCGGAAAGAAGAAAGCCCGCAAGCTCTCGGGCGCTTCCTTCCAATGCAGATGAATTCTGCGGACCGCGGGTGATGATCTTTTCACTTTTGGGGCTAAGGGCTGTAGCTCAATCGAATCATGCAAACAAAGTTTACCTTTTTCGTTTGTCCCGCACTGATTTTATAATCTTACCCTCTTTCTTTTGTATGCACGGAATTGCTCTGTTGCACGCTGCTCAAATCGATTTTTAATACGGTCCCCCTTTTTTTTTCATGCAAATCGCACTTGGCCGTTTTTTCTCTCCGCGTCTCCCTTCCGCTAAATGCTTTTATAAGTGACTCTCTGAAAAAAACTCCCCCGGCCCATACGAATGCATCAAGATTGCAAAATTGACTTTTAGGAGATTAAATCGGAATTTTTTTTTTCTTCTTTTTCACTTCGCGTGATGCCACCGCCTTTTTTACGCCGCGCCGTGCGCTATTATGATGGTTCGAACTCGCGTTTACTACATAACTAGCTCAACTGGCTCTTCTGAGTGCTTCCTATTTCCCCAACCCTTTTTTTTTCACCGTTATCGATAAACGATTGTTGTTTTTTTTTTCGAAAACAAATTTTCCATTATGCCCAGTCGAGCATTTCGTACATTATCATAATCGTAATATTTTATTAATTCCCATGGACTAAAGGAGCTTACAATACTTTGGTCGGAAAAATAATGAGCGAAATGCATGCGCTGTGAAGTATTGGAAAGAATCGTTCAATAGCCGTAAAACAATATCGTTGTTTTGATTTTTACTCGTAAGCTCTTTGGAGTGGTGGGTTAATATTTTCCGCAAAGAAGTAATATTAACAATTTGCATATAGCTGCTGAAGGTGAAAAGCTCAATGATTTTGCAATACTGAAATAACTGTGCAGAGAGAAAGCGCGTATAGGAAGCGGGATTTAAGGGAACAACAAGCGCTTCAGCCTGGGGAAGAGTGCTTTGCACTGTTATATTGCCTTTTTTGTTGGAATTTAAAATTTCGCGCTTGTATCAACCAAAGTTAAGCTCGGACTAAAGTGCAGGCACCGAGCAAAACGTGCGTACTGCACAGAATTGAACAGCTTTTCCGTGTTCGATTGAGAGAGAGAAAGAGAAGGACTTCGCCGCTGCAACTATTTCAGTCCTGCACTTCTTCCTTTGCCGTTCGTATTCGCGCGAGCAACACTCCATTTACCTGAATTTGCATTCTTTTTTTTTTTTGCAACAAAAACTATGAAAAAAAAAGAAGAAAAATTTTTTTTTTGTATTTATAAATATTTAACTAGGTATAATTCTTAGCATGAATGAAATAAAAGCAAACAGCTCCAACTGCGGAATATGCAAAACCAAGAGAAAAGTCAAATGCCATGCGCATAATACTCCAGTAGTTCTCAAGAGGGTGGAGGTGCACTGTACAGACGAAATTAAGTAGAAAAAGAAAAATAAGAAGGGGTCAAGGTACACCAGGAAGCCGTAGCGTCGATATTATATTTGCGGCGTGGAAGCCGACAGACACTGAACTCTGCAAGCAGTGCAGCGTGGAGGATAAAAGCTCCCAAGTTGGCGGGGTGGATCATGATAATCAGGGCCTACATCGTGAATTATTCAGTACTTCTGGAGCCCCGATGGTCAAATCTGACTTTTCGCTTATGCTCCTGCCTTAGTACGTATTATACACATCGCATCATCCTTACTTCATCATCGTCCTCATATTTCAAATATTTTTCCGTGCGGAGCTTGAGCGTAAAGCTCCATTATAATGAAATCGAAGCCATACACTTTAATACCCATCAGCTGTAATATTCAAGCTTTCATCATTCACTGACTGTGATGCAACTACCATCATTTTGTACAACGACAATGTCTTTGAGCTGATGTCAAAGAGTACCGAAGATTAATCCACCTAAAAGAATGTAATTTTGAAAATTTAAATTTTTAACCTTCTATGAAATTTAATCAAATACGTAAACGAAATGTTAACAAACGGTTTTCGGAATTATCTAATCAAAATTCATTTATGGATAGAAAAATTTTCTAGCTGTGTCAGCGATAAATCTCATCCGAGAATGCGCGTATCCATGCTGAATAGTGAATAGAGATGTGATGAACGAATTCTCAAATTTAACAAGTTCTTTAAGCCAAGAAAAAAAAAAAAAAAAAAAAAAAAAAAACTTGCATGAAAGAAAGCGCTTAACTTTTAATTTTACTTCATCGAGACAGAAGTGGAGCAACTGCCTTTTTCACTCTTGGCGTGGCGCGCGGTGCGATGGTACCCAATAATTATCGCCCGGTTAAAGAAAGCTGCATTTGCCGGGGTAAATGCGCTGTAATAAAGTAACAGGCCGCACATCGGATTACGAGCGGGGCTTTTGTTCATTAGCCCCGGCACTTCGGTTTTAATTGACACCTTTGACCCGACACGCCACGCGGCCCAGCCGTAGCGAAGCCTTCTCTTAATGCGGATAATCCCCGAGTTGCTCCAGCTCTTTCTGAAAACCTACACTTTTTGAGATACACCCAACCCTCCTCTCTTCTCCCTCTATCAGAAACACGTTAAACCTACTTTGCTTCAACTTTTTTTTTTTATCAAATTACCCCACGATCGAGTGGTTACTTCATTTGCATTCATTATACGCAGTGTGTATCTCTTGATTGACGCAACGTCATACTTTTGGCGTGAAAGCTTGACTTGGCGATCTAGTTCACCTTGAATTACTTTTCCCTGCGCCGTCAACTTCCGTTGAGTTAAAAAAAAAGACTCTCGTTTATTTATTATTCATTTATTTAAAATGGCAGTGGTTGATATATTCGGCAAACATAAGTTGAAAAAAAAAAGATGAAGCTGAATGGGTAAGTTGTTTTGAGGATCAAAGCTGGGTACAATACAGACCGTCTCCGCAGTCCTCTTAATTTATAGCGACTTTTAATCGGGCAGTCTGGTGCATCCACAATGAGATCGGGGAAAGAGTTAAGAAATAAGTTCAAGAGAGGGAAGAATAAAGAAGAAGAGAGAATGCATGCGAAATCGTAAAAATGCGAATCGAAAGGAGATATTGCAGATGGCTGGACCTAGATAACAAGGCATAATCGGATTCATGAATGGCCCTTATCCCACTTAGTTAGAAGTTTTCCGCGATAATAAAGTTAACGCGATGAAAATGGGCGGCTTGATTACGATTCTCGTCTGCTAAACGGAGCATCAGCCAAGGCTTTTCAAAGGATAGACATTAAAAGAGAGCCAGGAGCAAGTCGGCAGCTGAAAGCTGATAGTCATTAGGCATTCCGGGAGGGAGGGAGAGAGGGAGAGTATTTACATAACGCTTGGGGGGTGGGATCGAGCGATTAGCATGCCGAGGAATAATTGCCAAGCGCCATCCAGCAGCAACAAATGCCTGAAACTTCATCTAATTATCCGAGAACCGAACGCGAGGACTAACGGCCTTTATTGACGCCCTCGTCCATTGAAACGCAAACGTCAATTTACCGCTGTGTTATAGCACCAGCAGCACCAAGCAGAAGCAGAGGCAGCATTGCATTTGCTGGTCGCATATCTCGACCGGCTCAAATCATCTGAAAATCCGATTCACCAACTTCGCTCGCTGCTTCTATAGCGCGTCGAGCGCGACGAGTTGGATGCCATTCCGCTGCCACCGCTTGTTGTTTTGAGAGCTCGACCCATCAACATTGCTTTCAATTCCCTTTTATTTATATTTGCTCATTCTTTGTCCATTCCATAACTCGGTTTCATTACGCCCGATTACTTTTGATCCATTCCAAATTCGAATTAGCCGATAGTTTAATTATCCAACATTGCTCTTACTTGTATAATTTCACTCTAATTAAAGGGACATTTAATTTAATCGATGTTCAGACCATGAAATTCATCATTCGTTCTATCGTTTCATTACTCTGAGTCCCGGAGTAAAAGATTTTAATTTCATCATTTAAATATTCAAAAAATATATGTGTATTTTTTTTCTCTCTCGATGCAGTCACTTGACCGCAAATCTCGTTGGGCTAATCGACCGAGCTCACTGGAGTTTTTATTTTATTGACGCTGTAAAATGAATGAAAAATAAGTTAATTATTATGTTAATTACAACCGCGTAATTACAAAGTGACTATTATCAATCGATGATAATGCCATTAGACTCAAAAACTAGTTTTGATTTTACACATATCAATTTTTAAAACAATGCCTCGATACATTGTTTTATTCAAATGTATCGATGCAACAAGTGGAAAAGTGAAAATACAGTATGACAAATGCAGGTCGAACACCGAAAAGACAGCTGTAATTTTTGCATACCAAAAAAAAACCCAATAGAATGGAACATTTGTATTCGAAAAGTAAATTCAGCGTCCACAGAGTGCGAGATAAAATTCTCGAGCGATCAGGCTTGACGAATGGCTTAGCGCCGGCTCGCGGCCGATAAACAATATAAAAATTCCAAGATTAATTGAAAAAAAAAAAAGAAAAAACAGAAAGGGGTGCGTGGGCCGTTGACCTACATGCTCTTGCGCGCAGTGCAGCACCTTTGAAACGAAAAACGAGAGCGCGTGGGCGAAATCCCCCTCGCGGCAATACCTGCGCCGAGCGTAATCGTGCGGCGGGCCCGAGCTTTCTCGGCAGTTTAGCTCTCGCTCGTTTAGGTTTACGTCTTCCAAGTGTCACCGAGACACAAAACCGTAATCTGCATTGCTGAAGTAGGCACCGGAAAAACAACGGCTGCGCCAGCTGCTGCGTACCGAGACAATAAAAGCTTCTTCCTTTCTTCCTCCCGCTAGACGCTTATTGCTGAACGCTCTTTTTTTTCCAAAGTATCCGAAATCGATGGTGTTTCTGGAAGTCTGTGTAACATCTCGGGGGGCAATTATAACAAACGCGCCAAAGGAGAGTAATAACATCACGTGGAGAGAGAGAGAGAGACATTCGCTTTGACAACCCGCTAGTGAGCCTATAACTAGTGCGGACGATGATATTACTAATCGCAATAATTGCCAATTATAGCTCGTAGCGAGCGGTTTATTGCCACTGTTGGTTGGGGGACCATCGTTCACTTCGTTCTTGTCATCCCACCGCGGGTGTTATTATCCATTATTCCAAATAAACTTGAATTTCACCGCACGATCCCGTAATATGCAATCCATTACGCTAAGAGAACAAAAGAAGTTGAGCACACGCCGCGAAATCCGTCAAAAAGGAGCAGGAAAGGCGTGTTGGTACAAGGTTTGATCTGGTGCACGCTCGAGGCGCTATCCGTTGCTCGCATACTTAAACTACTTTTGTTCCGGCGCGCCGCAGCCCTGATTTATACTCCCGAGCCGTGCTTTGTGTAATTTAATTGTTCACCACACGAGCAGATGGACCATAAAGATGACCGACTATTCGGGTAAGCGGTCGAGTACTCGAGTATCCCTGCTTACTTCGAGCAGCTCTTTCTCGAATTTGATCCTAACAGCAATGGTTGCAGAAATTCTCGTAGCCGTCGTATTATCGCAACAGACTGCTGACAGCGGATATGCAAATCACGGCTGCTTATTCTATCTCGCTTCGGAGCTCAATGAAAACCCGTTCCAGCGTCCAGTTTCGTGTGTACGTAACAAGTGGAAGGGCACCTAAAGTATCCTGCTAACAAATTTAAAACCGTTACTCGCTGTCCGTCGGTGTGCTCATCTTTTCACGGCGTATACAATTTGTCATATTTGAACTCTGCCTCTCGCGTCAATAGGCCCCGAATATTTTTTCAATAAATTAAACATCCAAAGCTAAAACGTTCGAGAGAGCGTAAATCAAGAATTAAATATTAAAATAGTGGTTTCGAGCAAACACTCGGCGATAACAAATAGGTTAACGCGAATTAGCGCGGGGTGTTTAGACGTGGGGTAAAAAACTCGACAAACCAAAATTCATTCCCTGCAGAAGCGTGCGGTTGGTGCAGGCATTAGCGCAGCCGATGTGACGGGAGCGTTCGAGGTGGTCCCACCGCCGAATTAACATAATTACGAATCTGCATAGATAAAACGTCGTTACTCGTCTGTCGAACCCGCATTAAGCAAGACTCCACAGAGTTTTGGAATCAATGATTCGAGTTGTTTTTTTTTTGTTCAAGCACTTGTCGAGAATACGAGATGATGCTTTGGATAAAGGAGAAAATCTTAAGGAGTGAAAGCGGCGTATAGCGTTTGGCCAAATTAGGAGCGGGGCGAGCGAGCAGCTTGCTTCATTGACCGGGGGCCGGTTTTATTCATGAATGGGCTGCAGTGACCAGCCGCGTGGGTGTATCGAGTCTCTCTCTTTTCCTTGTCTCAACTCTTTCACGCTGAGTGTGTAGCCGAGAATGACTTTTAGACACTCGTTGGGCTGTCTGGCGGATATTCTGCACTCTCATTATTATGCTCGCCTCCGACTGCTGGCTCTTTAGCTCAAACTTTGTTCTTTTATGTTATTACCAGCTCGTTAAACCTTCTTTGTTTCACAGCGGCATTCAATAGGTACTTTACGAGGCGCCCTCTCTGGGAGCAAAGTGCAACATTGACGCCCCCTTCGAGATACTACTCTTCGTACTTTGACTCCCGCTTTTGCGGGAGTCAAAGTTACTTTTTAACCTCGTTGATCACAAGTAATAACTTGTGTCCCTCCGACGCAAGCCAAAAGAACGAAATGTACTCCCTGCGCCATCGACCAACGCGCACCCGGCCAACTGCATGCCCTCGCTAGCGCTCGGGCCGCAACATGGCGGCCGGCTGCGTGTCGGCTGCTGGCGCTTCGGGAGTACATTTTGTTCTTTTGGCTTTAATCGGAGGAAATCAAGTTATTTTTTGTGATCAACGGACTTTAAAAAAGTGCATATATCCCTCAAGACTAAAGTTTGCTGAGGAGGCCCACGTATTTGCAGCCCTCGACTTCGTCTCGGGCTGCAATAACAGCGGGCCTCCACTGCAAACTTTAGTCCCTCTGGTAATAATATACTATTTAATTCCGCTGTAGCGGGATTCAAAGTAAAAAAGTCCCTCATCGAGATATCCTACCAGCAGCGGAGGGAGTCAAAATAAGAAGACACCCGCTCGCTTCGCGCGCGAAAAAAAAAACACACACGCTGGATAATAATCCCGAACTGTAGTTGTAAATAACTAAACAAAAATAATTTGTTTGTTTTTATTATTATTATTTTTTTTTTTTTTGTTTCGTAACAAAAACTGTAAACTAAAATAGATTTAAAGTAAGTTGGAAAAATGCGCTAGAGAAAAACGTTAACCTTTTTAACACGTGTGCGTTTTTCAAGGAAAAGCCGTAAATACAGCGCAGCAACGCTGGCGATTTCAAGGGCAGTTTCAAGTAACAAAATTTTCAGGACTTCAAAAATCGTATTTTCTTCTGTTTCTCAAAGTACCTATTGAATGCCGCAGTAAAACAAAATATGATGTTATACATGGGAGTTAAGCGCCACAGACCTCTCTCGACGTCAATGTGGCGCTTGCCTCCCATGTATAACAATATATCATTGTTGTTTTTATCATTCTTTCTTTTGACGCGAACCGCAAATTTTTACAGCGTTAGTAGTGAGCACGACGTTTGATGAATATTATGTATCGTAGAGTTAAAGAGAAAAAAAAAAGTATTCTAATTAAAATATCAAGCCGAGCAGGAAGAAGCGCACGTTTTAATGGCCCCAGTTCCTTATCCACTTTTAACTCAAGTTTATATTGAAGTTGCCCGACGATTATCTAAAGTTTAACTCACGAAACTCCGTGCAAAACTTTGAAAAAAAAGGAAAGGCCAAAACACTCCGCGATCATGCGAGTGAGCCAACGGTAAAAAAAAAGACGTGTACCCAAAGTGTATAACGTTTAATCATGCAGCAGCAGCGCCAAGAGCTGCAATTAATTAAAATCAAGCTTAATATTCAGACAATTGCGGGACACGTCATTTATTCGTCTCGACGTCTGCAACTCTTTCCCTCCCGTCGTAATGACTATCATTTCTTTTCTTTCATCCGACCCTGCAAGCCCAGACAGTTGCGGGGACGATTCACGCACGAAGAAAGTCGTCGTACGATGCCAGAACAAAAGACGCGCGTCGAGGGTTGAGCGCTGCGCTAATCAAATTAGGGTAATCGCGGCAAAGGTCTTGCAGCTTTCTCGGAAGCCAAGTCTGCCGCCAAGTTTCCGGCCGGCTATTGATCATTTACCCCGGGCCACGCCTTGGTCACACGCTAATGACTCGCTTTTCCACTTTTCGAGACCCGGAATTCGAATTTCATAAAAAAAATCTCAAATTCAATTTAAAGCCAAACACAATAAAGATCCTACGGCGGTGTCACAACACCAGACACTAGAGTTTGTTTTACGTGACAGTTTAATCGATAAGATTAAATCCCCCCAAACGCGGATTTTTTCATTTCCACATTGTTTCACCACTCACGTGGCCCAAAGAATTAAGGTGTGTCCAAAAGGTGAAGAAAAGTAAAAATATTATCAATAAAACGCTAGTGATACAACTACCTCCATGTAATAATAAGATATAATCTTGGCCGTCTTTCGTCGTCGTCTCCATTGAGAGTTTGCCGAGGCGTCGGTGGATGAAGATTGGCTCTGAGAAAGGAGAAGAGATAAGAGCGCGGCTAGTCAATTAGGACATAATCAAGAAGAGAGAGAAGTTGAGTGTTTCCCTTTCTCCGCGCGAGAATCTCAAGATATCGAGTTTGTACAGCGGATCTTTCTTGGTGGTGTGGGTTTTATATATATCTATATCAAATGTCGAAGGATGTAGGTACACAAAAAGCTCTATCCCGAGCGAAATTGCCTTATCAAAAGGTAATAACCGAATGCTTTTTCTTAAACCGAAGCTCGATAAAACACCTCTTTTCACGCCACGAGCGATAACCAAACCGTAAATATTGTTCAAGGCGCTCGGAGGATGCGATTAAAGAAAAATACGCTTAAACGCCTGATAACAGTTGAAAAGGTTTTTTTATGCGCGTTTTAAAATAAATATGGGTCAAGCGCCAATAAAAAGCGAGGAATGCTGCGTGCTTGAATTCTCGCACGTGTCGGTTCGGCACCAGTTGTAAAAGCAATCTAATACACGGGGATAAAACGGGTTACAGGTTGTAACGATTCGAGCCCCCTAAACCCGGGACTCTTTTTTTTTTTCGCGGCGGCACGCACGCAACTCTTTAAATTTATCATTTGTTCTCTCGGTTCAATCCTTAATTGCGGCTTCGTGCGTGCCCGGTTTTCAAACGGCGATTACACTTTTCCTTCATCTCTCTTATGTAGCTTACAGCTTTTGTAACGCCCTATTCTTCGAGTATCGTTTTTAATTTCCGACACTAAAATTTATTACCCAAACCGAGGCCATTATTGTTTTTTTCTTTTTCTTTTATTTCTTTGGCATTCGGTTTTATTATATTATCGGGGGATGGTGTACTGTAATTTTAAATCCAATAAATCACACAAATAGCCTCAACTTTTCATTTCCCCGCGTTATGATTATTCAATATGAATTTGTAAAAATTTAATAGCCCAAAGTCATTGTTTTCGTTTCGGCTAAATGTGAAAATCCTCGTATTAAAGCCCTGCATTATTCGATCGTATTACTCGGAGCAAATTTTCAAAGCTCATTTTCTGGATCGTTTAATAAAGGCGAAATCCAATTTCGATACAATCACCTGGGCGCATATTATAACTTCGGACCGATTGGAATTGATGTAATTTAAAATATAAGCATATTCAAGAAAAATCTTTCTCGTGAAAATTGATAAATCGTACGGGGATTGTTTTGGAAAAAGGTGAAATTTACGGGCGTTAATTGTCCCATCGAAAACGGGATTTAACAAATGACACGAGAGAATTTAAAACGAATCGTCGAATTTAAACTGATTAATCAACTTAACGAGCGCGCTATTAACTTTTACTCAGCGAGGACTTATCGAATGAGAGCCGCGCCCTTCGTGGTTGTCCGCTGGATTTATTGATAAAAGCTTGATAACGATTAATTGAATAAAAAAAAAAGATTTTTTCGTTTATTTTTTCGAATTTACGATTACGCAACCGTTCGTTGCGCAAGGAAACCACTCGATCGCTCAGATTAATCACTTGTAAATCCGGAGTGATTACGGAGCAAGGGTCCAAAATCAATCAAACTAATATCATCGCGAGTCCATGAGCACGCCCGCTCATAATGCAAGACCGATTGCCGGTGCACGTGCAACAGCCAAATACAATTTCCACCCGTGCCAATCGAGTAGTTTATTGCTTATTTATAGAGACTAAGCCGTACTGGCTATAATTATGTAAACTTTTATCTTGATATCCAAGCGTGAAAATTTGGCTAATTTATAACCGGCAATCATTATTGAGAAATGTTCCTCGGAAATATATCAATTTAATTGGAGTCGCGGAACAAAATCTCCACGAGTTTCTCAAGATTTACCGAGCGCTACTCGTGCGCGCGTAAAGTTATTACTTTTTTCTTTCCCCTCGGATATTTACCAGCGTCACCCACACCGCAGACGTGGGAAAAGTTTTTCGGAAATTCACTTTTGCACGGCTCTGCCTCGAAATTTGATGTTGAAAATTTTTATTGATAAAAATTCACCGGTTTTATGGAAAAAAGGCGACTTTGTAAATTTACATAACTGACGGGGGCTGGGAGCGAGAGAGACGGACAAAAGCTTCCTCGCAGTCAATATTTGCCGTAATGGCTTTTGTGGTCCAGAGCGCAAAGCCTTATACGGTTTGTCACGGGCACGGCACGGCGCGCCCGAAAAAGACGCGTCTATTGGCGCTCAGAATTTTTCCGCGTCAAATATGAATTTACATGAACCCAAGCGCCGATGCAGCTTTCGGTACCCGCTAGCGCCCAATAAAAGCTCGGGCGGTTCTGCAACTGACGTTTTACCGATGGGCTCGCACCCGCACCGGCCCGGGTGGAGTCCAAAAAGCTTTGCGTTCGCGTGATTAGCTCTTTTTTTTTTTTTTTTTTTTTTTCATTCACTCGGCCGACACAGTTTTTCAGAATTTTTTTTCAAACTCCCGGCAGAGATGTGTTTCTGAATTGCTAATTGATCGCTGACTTTCAAATTGAATGCAAATTTTCTATCGGCTGTATTCTCTCCTCGGACGTTTTTTAATTGATTTTTTGAAATCCCAATTTTAATCTAAAGCTCGGACGCTTGGAGGATTAATTTGAAAAAAGCTTATTTTATTCAAAAAAAAAAAAAAAAAAATGCAAATTAAATACTTTGATCAAATTTAAATAATAAAGATTTTCTGGTTTTTTTTTGTTTCAGGTAAGAGTCATGAAGAACTACTAATTTCACATCAATCAACGGGTGAGTTTGAAAATTTTCAACCGTTTCTGTTGGCTTTTTTGAAAAGAAAAAAAAAAAACCGGAGGTGCAACAAAGGGGGAGTGAATCGCGTCTGGCCCGATCGCGGATGTATGGCGTGTGCTCAAAGCGCTCTCTCAGCTATAGCTGCTCCTTGGCTCTATCCTCCCCCTATCTCGAGCGCAGGCATGCGACTTGAAGTATGCACTTGACGCACGGAGGGGAGGAGAGAGATATCGTAAATTTTAAAGAGCCCGAGCCGCGATATTAGCCTATCCCCGAATTACCGCTGCGGCGCTGCCATTCCCGATCAGATTAGTCGAGCTTGCGTGGAATTGGCTTTGCTTACCGAGCACTTCGAGCGGCTCAATATTTTTGACTTGGGTTTAAACTCGAGAGTGGATAAATGCAAATACAAATCAGGGATTCTGGCTTCGGAGAGCTTGTTCCAAAGTCGCCTTATTTTTCGATTCGAGTCACGCCCGACGGCTACATGCAGTGGAAAAATATGTAAGATCGAGAAGGCATTTGTAAGAAAAAATCCAGTCGTCCGTCTGGGTGCAGGAGGAAGAGAGTTTCGAAAAAGAATTTATCGAGGGCCATTTATTAGAGAATGGTAATGTGGGTTGGCATAGGCTAATGGGAGTCAGCTCCGCGGCTCGTTTGAGCGGCAGCGTCAGCAATTTTTCCTCGTGTCGTGCCGGGAGGAGATTAATCGCGACGCGGGGTTGTACTTACCTACTACACAGCACCGGCTAGGCAAAAACTCCGCGCCGGAAAAATTTTCTTCCCCTTCGTTGTACACACGATGATTATGCCACCGCTGCCCCAGAATCAACGCCGGGGACGAATCATTTCCTCCCCTGCTTTTTGTCCGACTTTTTTTCTGCTGACTTCATTATACGCGGAACGAGTTAATCACGCGTGATGTCGTCGCCAGAATTATTAAAAAAACTCCAAGGTGGAAAGGAGCTTTTTTTTCCGTGGGGTATCAGACTCCCGAGTTTACGACGATGATAATTTTCCGCCTTGAATATTCACCGAGGAAGAAAAATTTTTCGTCGCCGAGCTGTAAAATTCCCTCGCCTTTTTTTAAACTCGCGAGAGTAAAAAACTCAAGGAAGTGCGTCACAAAAAATCCGGCTTCCGACAAGGAGGCGCGTCGCAGTGCCGATTACAAGTTTTTAAAAAAAGCTCCCGGCCCTGCGTGTAAAAGCTCACATCGGTGCGTCCCGAGTCTACAACTATTGTAGCGCAGGAGACATTTTTTAGGAGAGATAAAGCGAGATGAAAAATAAAACTCGAATAAGAGCTCCTTTTTTCGATGTTACGTTTTACGATTAAGTATCGAGGATATTAAATATTAACGATCTCACGCAACTTCCGAAGAAAAAATTTCGTAATGATTATGAAAATTAATTAGAGTTAATGCACAAGCTGTACTTGAATTGCGCAACCTATTAAAATAATTAAAACGTTAAAAAAAAAAAAGAAAAACAAGCACAGTCTGTGGCACACTTACTGTACAATGTAATTCATTCTTCTTCCGGAGTTGTATGATTTTAATGTTCTTTTAAGTACAAAACCGAGGAGAAGTAGAGTATACTTTTCCAATTTTTCATTTATACAGGGCTTTAAATTAAGTAATACTCTTAAACAAGAAAGTTTTTTTCTTATTTCGCGAACTTTTACTGCCGGCCGCGGGGCTGCGTCAGAGCTTAGTTATTTGATTGTTAAACCGAACTAATTAAAGTCTCCTCGTCCAAACTTGCAGTTAAAAATTAAGGCAAGCCTCCTAAAAGGAAGAAAAAAAAAAAAAAAAAAAAAAACCATAGCTACTGCTGACCTTTGACTTCGTCAGTCGGAAAGTTTCTAACCAGAGTTTGAAAAAAATGAAGTTTCGCCGGTTGGAATTGCGGTTATGTCTTGGTAAGAGAATCTCAGAAGCCGAGGAAGTAATTTTGCGACGATATCGTCGCAGTGGTGGTGGTGCAAAAGTTCCGGATAAGAAGTTTGTTGGCTAAGACGACAAGAAGTGGCGTAGACGGAGGAATGTGGAAACGAGAGCGGTAGCAGCCTGTCTGCCCGCATCATCCGTAGGAACAATGAATCTTCTCCTCCCGGAGGTGATGAATTTTCCAAGAGCGTTCTATGGAACCGATGAAAATATTCCCGCTAGAAGCCCGATCAATAAGAGCTATGAAAATTGCAAAAGGCCTTACGATCGATTTGCGGGAATGACAAGGACGAGATTGGGTTTCCGAAGGATCTAACCTGGCGGGTGCTAAAGCAACGCGATACGCCACGCGATTCCTGCAGCGTGTACTGCTGGCTCCGGCAGGAATAATGGGACGAACGGAACGCAGCTATTGCGACCGCGAGACGGCGAAAGCTTTGCCGCCTACGCAGCGCCTACGAGCCTACCTGCATGCTTAGGGCTTTGAACTGACAACCAAAGCCGTAACTCGAGAGTGTCACTCGATTCGCCCTTTATTATGCTTCCGTACCCAACATTCGATTTATTTCTTTTTATTTATTTACCGATAAAAATTATTCCTTTAAACAGGACAAAAAACTGTGTTAGTCGTTCAATACCCCGTTAATTGTTAATTAAGAGATAATTACGAATTAGAGGCTCTTAATTAACTTTTTTTAAATTAATTCAGTAGCGATTAAAATCTTTAAAACCGTTGCCGCGAGAGTAAAAGGTGGAATCCTTTGATAAATTTAGATCTTTCTTTTTTTCTCGTAAAAGTAAAATCCAACCTTAAAAATTTACGAGATCGTGCAAAGGATTCAAAAGGTACCGAGCTTTATGTGTGGATAAGAGTGAAAAAAGCATCAAAGTGCCAGAGGCTGTGGAACAAGACGAAAAAAAAAAAAAAAAGGAGGCTCGTGAAAATATGAAAAGTTTAGCACGGCGTCACAGGATGCTAAGAAGAGTGAAATTCATCGGTGTATAATACGGCCTACTGGTACTTCGCTGGCCCGGGAGGCATTGTCAAGCTCGGACGTCGTCGTTTAATTAAAATTTAAAAGCGCCTTTCGTCCCTTTTCAGCAGACTTGCAAAACTCGCCAGCTTTGCTTGCCTAAGCAAACGCGGCCCTTTACGTGCACTTTTCTCCTTTATTCCCGGGTGGCATCGGTCCACGTTTATTCTTCCATCCTCAACCTTTTTCTTTTCTTTTCTTCCTCCTCGGACGAGCATTGAGAATCAAGAGGAGCGTCGGCGCGCGTCTTTTGGCAGTAGCTCGAGCGAGGCGCGTCGAGCAATTAGTTTAAGTACCGGACTCAGCCAACCTCGGCCGAATCCTCTGACTCTTAAATCCTCCTGCTGGCTCACTTTCTCATCATCTACCTTAACCCTCGTACCCTTGGCTTTTTTATGACCTACCTCCTCCTGCTCCTCCTCCCTTGTTTACGACTCCTCTGCGGCTCAAATTTACTTGACTCTCTCCGGAATCGAGTCCACTGAGTCAATCAACTTTTGATGAGTGAATTCTTTATTCTGTTTCCTCGCTTAATTTTTCATCCTACCTTTTTCGGCGGACGTCCTACTTTTTCCAAGACAGAAATCATATCCTCGCGATTTTTCAAGGTTTAAAGGATCCATTGTAATAAACTGAAAAGAATCTCGAGAGAATTTTCATTCCTATGCCGCGCGGCGAGGAAGTATCGTTGACTTGGCCGCTGATTTTCCGCTCGGAAAGTTTTGCATGGACCTTTTGCGTTTTACTTCGACGCAAAATAGCTGCGAAAAAAAGTTAAGCTCGTTGAAAGACACAGACTTAGCACCGAAAATCCAAGTAAAATCCATCGATGATAAAAAATCGAGGTCGTTAACTTCGCGAGGAGCAGTGTCTCATTGTGAATATCCAGTGATCATTAAATATCAGTTCGGTGTGTTAGTCACGCGAGAGGTAGGAATTCGCGGAATGGCCGGGAATTCACGAAAGAGAAGGGAAAAAGGTTGGGAGCCGCGAGAAGCCATAATTCAGCACCACGCGGCTGCAGAGCTTGCGGCACGCTACCACTGAACCGCTGCGACAGCTAATCCTCGCGCGTCGGCGTTGATTTACAAGAGACGCGCGCCGATTATTAGGTGGCGCATTCTTACCCAAACTTTTGGATACCATTAATCTCTCTCTTCTGACCAGTTGTGCCTTTGTAATTGTTTAATCGACGGATTTCGGCTGGTTTATGCCTCGTAATCGAGTCCTGCGCTAGTTAACATCAACTCATAATTACGCCAGGAGTAATCCCTACCGCGGCGCTGTTTTCGAGATTAATAATCCACCCGGGGACTTGAATTATTATACCTCCCTAATACCCGTTCGGCGCACAAAATAATCATTATCCACTACCCGACTCACCGGAAACGAATATTTGTAAAAAGAGTTTTTTGGCCAAAATCCACGTACCACATTAAAATAAATCCCCGGAAGCTGCTGTAATATGCATGCAGGTATCCCATCTCCTCCTCGGAACTTTTTAGCCCTGGCTTATCAAATCCCCCGGGATGTACGATATCATCATCCACGAGAAACATCCTGCGGGACTTTGCGCCCTGGTGCGCCAGTTCGCTTTCGCATCAACGCCGACTTCCGCCCCCGCTGCTGCTGAGTTTTATCGCCTTGTCGACGGAAATGCATCCCGACAGCTCGGCAAAACTCCCGCAAGCGATCTTTTGCTCCTGCCGTGTTTATCCTTCTTTTTTCCCCCATCGCACCTCGGCTGGCTTGATTCGGTTTAAAAGATTATGAGTGCACCGTTGGATTTATAAACTCTGGGCAAACGTTTTGGCAGAAAGAAAAAAAAAAAAAACACAGTTGCTCAAGATTTTATGGGACTATCCGATCCACCAGATTTCCCGGGTGACGAGTCGTGCATTATTTTATAAAAACTTATTTAAAAAAAATACCCAAAATCTATAGAAAAAAATTCAAAATTCCAAGAGGGTTGAGAAACAACGTAACGTTAACTACTCGGCCAAGTCCATTGAACCGGCCGCCCCGAGCTCTCCCCCAAGATTTATAAATCGCGTGCCACGCGCCCCGGCATTGCCACCCCGTTCGAGAATCATCGGAAATATACGATCGACGACTTCCTCCCCCGGCAGCCCAACTACCCATAATGATACCCTCCATCTCATCATTCATTTTATCAGCCATCCCTCATTTTTTTGTGGATCTTTACCGCCCCCGCACGGTCAAACTCATTAAAAGTTTAACCGACCCGGTAATTTCTGTGTTTTGGAAATTTCTCTCTACTCCAGCACGGGAGCATTTGATCATTTTTTTTTCCTCCGCAAAACTTTGGATTAATGAGATGTACGTCTTCCTCCCGAGATTGCGGCGTGGCCTTTATTTATAAGCCGGCAATTTATTTCGGAAGGCTGGAAGGCTGCCTCAATTTTCTCCGACGTAAGCGAATTATGGGAATTTTTATATCAGCTCTTTCAACCGGATGATTAACACCCCGCGATTCGGTATTGAAAAGTGCCCGCATGGGTTTTAATTAGTCGCGTTGGAGCTTTCCTGTCTCAAAAATTGATTAATTGTCCTTTGACTGTGACGAAATGTTGTTAATTTTTCAGCCGCTAATGAAAAGTCGCGAACCGAACGAAGCTCTCTGATTAGCTCGCTCGTCGAAACATCAGCTCGAAAACTAAAACTAATCAAAACTCCCGAAACAAAATCCACCCGCCATCCTGGGACAGACAGATATTTTCGTTATGCAAAAATCTGTGTATCTCTTGCATGATAATCTCGGCGCCTCTTTTTTCTTTTTTTTTTTTTTTTTTTTTTGCAAAGCCTGCGTAATCGAAAAAGTATCGATCGCGAATTGAAGAAAAGCCTCCTGAACACGGAAAAAAAAAGCTTGGTTCGAATGGGAGAGTCAGTGGTAGTTCTTTTCAGGGTAGTAATTTTATCGATCGATCGCCGGCTCGAATTTTATGGGAGCACGCGAGCCCTGGCTTTTAAGGCGGCGGCGTGTTGTGTGTTTGCCATAGTACAGAGCAATTCGTATACGAAATCGTCGGGGGTCTGCCTACACGACTTCCTACGCTTCTCTCTCTCTCTTCCACCCCGAGGCGCTCCATCAATAACGCCCCCTTTTTTCGCCGTAATATTTCACATCCTTACTTCACCGGGGTAATCACAGGGGGAAAAAAGGTGAGAAAAATAAAGAAAAGCTATGCTGACCCGCATTAACCTTTTCCTCCCCTCAAAAAATTGTTGTGTACTTCTCCTCTCCCGAAAAAGTTATCTCGGCAGCAGCGATTCCCGTGGGAGAATAACAACCGAGCCCGCAGGAGAGCCTAAAAGCTCATTCGATCTCGGTCTGTATTTATTATACTACCAAGCCAAGCTCCCTTGCCACTGGCATTACCAGTCTTGATTTCCGCATAACCTTTTTTTCTCTCCCCCTTGCCATTCGTTTTGAATTTTCCGGGAGTTTTTTTTAATGCAATTACCATTTTTTGCTCGATAAAATTTGAGCACGCGCCCAACAAATCGTTAAGCTTTCCGGTGTAAAAAAAAAAAGGAATTTTTTTTTACTGCGCCACCAGCCAATAAACAATCCGGGGGCAATCAAAAAAGTGATTGCGGAATTCTATTACGGGGGCAACAGCCCGGCGCAACATTAGCTCGAAAATTTTACAAGCCCGTGAATCTGCGTTTTTTTTTGTCTCTGAAATTCGAATCATCGAGAGATGAATGTCTTTTGTTAAACCGAGCTTAACAGATGATCACGGACCGGTGCGATTTCTCTGTTTCGGTCCGTGCGCGCGGTAAATCAATTATTTCACGACAACGAATCTCCATTTGCGCTGCGAACTCCCTCCCCGAATATTGTCGATCGGTGGTGCATCATGCTGCCTCTTTTTTTTTTTTTTATATTTATGGATTTCTTTTTTTTTTGGTAAATTAACTCGAGTATTTCGCACCCTGAATTATTGGAGTCGCATTGTTTCAACGGGCCGCCTCCAGCGATATTCAGTTTGAAAATTTGAAAGGAATAAAAAAAGCCAAGAGGAAAAGAGAGGAGGCGGTGAAAAAAAGGGTAATACAATTTTTAAAGTGCATTATGCACTGGGCGCCGAGCCAAATCGTTTTATATGCAGCATCGGTGCTCTTTCCTATTTCAGCGCGTCTCTAACATTGAAACATTTTAATGCGCTCACCTGGTTACTATGCGTTGTAAATCACCAAATTTGCTTAACCTTGATTACATTAGCGATGTGAAGAGTAATGTTTCACCGCAAAAAAAAGGTGCTCTCCGTTGAGTTAGCTCGTCGAGGTGGAAGCTTTTATTGAATCGAGACTTTTCCCCGGTGAGAGTCGGCCAAACTGAAACAGCGGCTTATATTTCCTGAAATGTGTTACACGACGTCGACGTGCCCTCACCCGCAGAAAGTTTGCCCTTAACTTAGCTCGGTAACACTGCCGACGGGTATTTCATCCCTTTCCCGGTTGGTCTTCTCCCTCCTTAATTTTAGGACTCGTTTTGATTGACTGTGTTCACCCGACAATCCTCTCCCAACGGATCAATTTTAATCAAACTTCATAATGATGAAGCCGAAAACCTTTTAGCCCTTTAAAGTTTCTTATCACTTACTTCTTATTATTTATCTTTAACTTCTCACCGGTACTGTTTTTCGAATTTATAAACTTCTGTGGATTTTAACTTTTGATTTGCGGAGGTTTCCGATACTTGTGACTATTATCTCGTTCAACATTGGTATTATACCTCTTTTGAATAATCAACAAATTTAAATAAAAATTAAAATTTTTATTCTTTTTCAACGTTTTACCCACGCTTGGTATACAATTAAATCAGGTATTGAGAGTAATTTGCTCAACATTATCGTTTACATAGAACTGGGACTTTATTTGATAAACGCATGCGCGTTTATCAAATAAAGTCCCAGTTTAATTAATTATAAGTGAATTAATTATACGTTTATAATCAAACTCGCTATTACAACTCATCGCTGATAACCAAGCAGACTTAATTACAGAAAGGGAATCACAGTAAATAACGTAATTTTCAATGAAGCTGAAGTAAAAATATGAAAACTAATCACGATGAAAGAGTTTTGATAAGTACTCGGTAAACTTAGTGAGCTCTCATCTTGAAAGCATTCAATAACCGCGTGCGGCGCACACGTGGCACTAAATTGCCCTTAGGGCGCATTTCTATTCCAGGGGCACAGCTGACGCTGCTGCAACCAGCAACGGCCTTTTTTTTTTTTTTTTATCCCGTGCAGCTCTTGAGCGGACTTGATTAGCTCATTCTCCTGCGCTTTTATACGCTTCAAGGTTCCAATAACAACTTTTTTTATCCAAACATGCACTTACAAATTTTACGTAAAAATTACGCGGCTCCTTCTGCATCGTCGGCATGCATGACTTTATACCTCGCAATCTGCCGCTGCTGCTCCAGCCCGCAAAACTCATTGAAAAGTTTCAAACTGTCGTCGTCTTCGGAGTAGTACTTAGCGCGCAAGAAAGTTTTTAGCTCCAAAAAACAAGAAGATATCGTTACACGCGGGCTTATGTTTTTCCATTTCATTTTTTTTTCTTATTTTTTCCCACATTTACTTGCGATAACAATGAGTTACTCTGTTTTCATTTGCGCGGGGGTTACAATATCTGCTGCTGCTATTTTCATGACTGTTTCTTGCGACTTCCTTTTTCCCTCACGTGTGTCTCCGACTCAATTTATCCACTTTGCGCGCAAAGCGACCCGAGTTGCCAACACATGTGCATATTGAAAGAGAGAGAGATAACGCGACTGGGAAAAAATGTTACCGAACACGAGAATCTCATACACTCGAAGAAGAGTAAAAAAAAAAAAAAAAAAGGCCCTGGAGGGGTCTCTCGTGGCTTATTACGAATGCACCTCGTGGAAAATTGCCGTCGTAAAAAATTGTCGATGCACACTCGCGCCCAACGCAAAACGCTCGTGCGTGCAGTGCGAATTGAATCCTGTAAAGCAACTGAATCTCCTTTGCAAAAAAAAGTCATTCCGGTGCGAGTAAAAATCCACAATGTGTGCCAAGCCTCGTTTTATCGACCCCGAAAAGTAAAAGAAGAAAAAAAAGCACTCGCATTCACTTACGACGTACGACGGATAATCGCGTCGTATTTTTTCGCGAGTGTAAACGTCCGAAGATAAAGACCTTTAAATAATTTACGGCCATATTTAACATAATTTCGTGAAACTTTGGTCAAATTGCCTCGCACCGAAGCTAAATAATTGCGCAACGAGTAAATTTATCCTGCCCTTATTTTCACCCGAGAAAGTTAAGATTCCGACTGAATAATTCGGCTCTGTGCGAGCGTCGATTTACAAGCGCTCGACTGGACTTGTAAAATCAGTCGAGCCACAATGAGATCTCACGCTAATATTCAATCGGCAAAAAGCACGGCGCTCGATAAAAAAAAAAGAGGGAGAGAAGGGAAGAATCTTCGGTACAATCGTATCGATAATTCGACAAGAACTCGTCAATCCATCGATACCGAGGCAGCCATGGCCGGATTATTAGTTCGATTTCACGAGATATTTTTAAATAAACCGCTGAATACTCGTTTTACACATTCCCGGTGAATTTCAATTAACATAACGACGTATGAAGTACAGTTGAGTTCGAAAAAAAAAGAGTTTATCGTTGGGAATAAGCTTGAAAGTGGAAATAATTCGTCTTCGATTCCGAGCGGATAAATCAGTCGGCGAAACAATCAGGGTGCACAATGGCGCACTTAATTATGCCGGCATCAAAATCTAGTGCGCGGTGGTGATTCAGTAGTGCATTATTTCGTTAATTGTCCGGCCAAATCCTCAATCAGCAATCATCGTAGCCGAGTCCGGGGTCAAATTGAGCTAAATTTTTCACGAACTCGGAAAATCAAACGAGCGGCTAGTTTTGAAACGGGCCTTGCATTAAAGTATCGATCGAGATGAAAAATTTAAATGCCGCCCTCGTAATTCGTGCTCGGTTAGCCGCCGCCGCTGCTGCTGCGGTTATTCAAATGAAGCCTTTTAATACGTATCATAATGCACCGGACCACTCGCGATTTTCATAGAGCCCGGCCGCGCGCGCGGCTAGCCACTTCCTCAAGTCCGCAAATTTAACGTTTAATCGTCCGCATTTACTCGCCCATTATAATACCACTCCACTCCGCCTCCCGAGTTTCATTACCCCCCCCCCTTCTTTTTTTTTTACAGCTGTTTTATGGTTTTTTTTTTCAACCCAAAGCTCGTTTTGAAATTGTTGTAATTGCATGATGAGTTTTACGGAACCCGGTTTATTTTATATTACACTATAAGGTTTCAAACAAAAATATCGTGTAAAAAATTTCTCATTAAGCCACCGTGAGCTCACACTGTTCTGCTTTCAAAGAGAAAAATCCAGGTCGGGTGCTTATTATTTATTTATTTATTTTTTAATGAACGCGCTATTCTCTTTTTTTCTTCTTTTTTTTCTCCTCTTTCAATGCACGCTCAAAGTAAAGACGCGAACCATAATGGTGTCATTTTAGGGAGAATCTCGTGTTTCATCTCGCGAGTAAATCAGGAGCGCGGAGGATGCTTTTTAAATCAAAATTTAATTTGTTTTTCCTGTAAATTATAAAAAACTTTTTAATTATCTCCCCTCGGCTTTCCTTGCTTTTACTTCTTTTTTTAAATGCGCACTGCATGCAGATTAGTATGTTTGCGGGCGCGTGTGCGACTGCGGAGTCTCTCGTACACATGGAATTTAAAAAAAAAAAAACGGCATGCGCGTTGCGTTAAATTCAGACGCGATTAGCATTTTAATGAAACCGACCCGCATGCACACGAGTAATGGAATATATATCTAATTAATTAATTTTCGCACGCGCGCGCGAGGAGGTACCTTTTTTTAACGCGCCATAACTTCCGATTAAAAAATAAAGCGCGCTAATTGAAACAGATTTGAATGAATCTCCCGGGCCAAAGAGTTTAGTCGAAAATCACCGAGCGATCAAGTGCGAGGAGTCGTGGGAGCGGATTGCTCCTACAGCGGTAATGCACTCGAACAAAGCCGTTGGATGCTAACCGCGAAACTCAACACCACGCCTGATTTTGGCGCAAAAACAGAGGGCGTCGCTCCAGTGAGCGACCGGCATGTTTTTTCGGGGTCAACAATATCCCTCGTAAATCAGGCTCGTCTTCGTCCTCGCTTGACTGATCCTCCTGAATGTCCTTTTCCCCCGTAGTAGCCAAAGCAGGCAGGGAGAAGAAGCCCTTCGCCTTATATTATTTTTGCTCACACCGCAGACCCGGGCTTTGCTGGTGTGCGTTTTAACGACTTATGAAATTTCAGCAGCCCGTCTTATATCCACCCCCACCACCCCCTTCATCACATTTGGGCGGGGGTCACCGGCCAAATATTTTCTCCTCTCTGTTTTATATGGCCGCTGATCTATAAAAACTTTAATATTTGCTCACCCTGTCGTCAACTTTTCTTTTTCGTCACACGACACTAAACTTTAGTTTATTATAATACATAACGCTGACTAGTACGTTTAATATACCGCTGAAACGCAGTTTATACGATTATGGTTTTTAATCCGGGTAATGAAATTACAGCCCGCTCCGTTATAATATCTGAAGTGGGCTGAAAAAGAAAATAAGATTTATCCGCTTCGAAGCTTTCGTGATAAACCGTAATAAAATTATTGTTAGGCGTACACATATTTCGTGATAACAACAATGACGATTTGATATTACAAGGCTCCGATGAAAAAGGTACAATCGGGATTAGAAACGAGGAAGAGTCAGCTTGTATCGCGAGCAGGACCCACTTGGGTGGTGGTCATCCATACATAAAGAAAATGATGCATGCTCGCGAAGAAGCGAGGGTGCGGTCAAATAATAATGATTTATGCTAACGGCGCTGCTGCTCTCCTCTCTCTTTTATTATATGATGTTCCTCTGGCTAACGCGCAATCTCTGTGGGATCCTTATCAAAGTAATACCTTTCCTCTGTTCTTTCGATTGGGCACTTTAACTTATTCCCCAATCCCACGTGTCCGCTAATTAAATTAATGAAACGCTCTTTTTCCAAAATTTAATCATACATCGCGTACTTTCATTATTTAAATTAACTCCGAAAGTTTGACAACGCTTGATGCTTTCAGCCCAATTGACACTTATTGTCCCATTTTTATTTTTAATTAAGCACGTATCACGCGCTCTCAACAAACTTTGCGTGCGAGCGAAACCGAGTGAATATTGAGCGAACAACAGAGTTATAAATTTACTCTTGAAAAAAAAAAAAAAAAAAAAAAGGTCTTTAATGAGAATTTTCTCACGTTGACATTTGAGGTTGGCTTTTTCGCGGGTTTTGTTTTCATGAATCATAAATAAACTTTTGATGTACGTTTGAGGGTGGAACTTCAATACATCATGATACACGCGGAACGAGCCCGCGCTGGGGTTAACATTATTCGTCACCCAGGCACTTCCTTTTTTACTCTCTTGTATTTGATGTGTTTTTTCAACGCGCTAAGCCCGTCCACACTCGACCCCGTATCGCACATCTTTTACCCAGCGCGATGATTTGGAAAATGGATTTTCCCCACTCCTCAAAAGTTGTGTATTTTCCACTACTTCTTTTTCTTCTCTGCCGCGGGTATAAAACTCAGAAAGATTGAAATGAAAATTTCCTTTTATGAAAACCGCGGCGAGTTTACCTGCGACAAAACACTGCCTTTTACTCGCTTCTTTCTTTTCTGTAATATAAAATAAACCGATTCGAGATTGGTCAATAAAAGAAACGGCAGAGACTTTAAATAAATGATCGAAGCAAAGGTAGAATTGAAAAAGTTGAACCGGCTCATAAATATTAATAAAACTTGGCTCGCGATTTTTAAATATTGATTTGCGGGTGGTGGAAGAAGAAATAATCGATGCAAAAATGACAAGTCCAGCGCCAGCACCAGAAGTTGATGACACGGAGCGCTATATAAATCAGAACGAGATCGAAATTAATGATCAAAGTTTTCGTAACGCAAACCTGCTGCCAGCTGATGAAGTCTTCGGATAAGGCCGGTGAGTAACGAGTCTCGAGAGTTCGCTAATGTCCTCGGTATTGAAAAACTCGAAAGTACTTTGAGCGAGAGAGTTTTTTTTTTCGAAAAAATAAACAACAAACAGCTCCCGAGACAAATTGTCCCTTTGGCTCGTTTCGGTAATGCCGAGATTGAGGGAGCATCGATAATTCATCGACTTGGTGATTGCTCCAGGTGGTCGTGCGTTCGTTATAATTTGATAGCCCAAGATTTTCGGGAAGAAACGCTAATCTACCACACGCAGCTGTATCGATTATCGATTTCGATAAAGTGCTTTGTGCTTTTGTTCTCGTATTACAACCATCATGGATTTATGTTTATTTTCTAGAGATAGCGCAAGATATAATCGCAACCCGCAGAGTTCCACTCGTCAAAAGATCAAAGCTGTCAACGCCCAAACTTAATCGGGATTTGTATACGAATGGTGATTCGAGAAACACACAAAGCGAAGGTATTGATTCTTCACAAGGTAAATCTCGTAAGAGTCGGTTCGTTAACTTTTCAATTGTTTTTCACTCACTGGCAGAGAGCGCGCGTGCTGAATGTTCGATCGAAGCGAGAGAGAGAAAGAACAGAGGAACGGGAAAAAGAGGACGATGGTAAAAATGGGTTTATCGGCTGGAAGATTGCTACCGAATCCCTACGTCATTTTTCGCCCCAGCGCGGGCGCGTATCCCCCAGAGTCGGGACTATTCTGGAGAAGAACATCTCTCGGGCCGGTGCTAGGCGAGGTGCTAGGCTTTACGACACCGCGCGAATATTGTCGCTTTGCAGCGATGGGTACAAATGTTTCCGGAGCTGCTGTCCTGCTGCTGCTGCAGTATCAAACGGAAGAAGGGAAAAATAAAAACTCGGCTCACGTAAAACGAAAGAATTTGGGTTAACGGAGCAGCAGGATTGCTTTTGACGAATTGTTTCCGATGTGTTGAGAATTGGATTTTCTCGCACCTCCTCCTCCCTGTAGCTGCAAACTCCTCTTCGAGCTCGATAAACTATGCATGAGCGACTAACGAGATCCACGGCGACTTTTTATTCGTTTAGCCGTGTTCAACCATGCAACGAGCACACCCACGATCGACGCGCGCGTCGCTCTATTAAGGTTTACGCTCAAAGTGCCGACCCTCCCGTCCTCAGCCCTATTTTACTCCTCTTTCAATTATTCATCGGCTCGTATAACTGAGCTTTAAATTTTTATTACCTTCAACATAATTTTACCCCCCCCCCCCCCCATTTTGACAAGAAAAGTTCTTTTATTTTAAAATAGCGCGCGCGTCCATTCTGTTGATATTTTAACTTATTAACTACTTGACCTGTTTTAGAAAAAAAAAAAAACGAGGAAAAACGGGTGAAAGGAACTAAATAGAGAGAAAAGAGGAAGTATAATATAATATTTATAAAGAGAAAAAAGAAGAAGAAGTTTATCAGTACGTAAAAGCTTTTTACCGAGAGAGCGAGCCAGACGGGCTTCATAAGGGCTTTTTTGGCCTCAATGTGAAACTGAAAAATTCAAGGGCTTGAATGTCAGCTGCAACTTTTTCTTCCGAGTAAATTATTTTAAACCGAGTCTAGATTTATATTGCTTTTTCTTACCTTAAATTTTGAATTACCTCTTCAACTAATAGCTGCAGAGAAAAAAAAAATAAATAAAAACAGCAGAATTAAGGTACCTACAGTTGCAGGCATTTATTCAAATATTCGCGCGCGGTCCTCCGGCAACTTCCGGCTTCCGAGTTATCCCTGGCTAATAGGGAGCACGGGCCGTCGCGTTTAAATATTTAACGCCAACTTATTCAGATTATTTCAAGCCTCGGCGGGCCCGTGAATTCGCAAATTCTTCTTTTAATTATGCGTGTTATTAGCCACCTAAATGCCGTGGCACTTTTTTTTCATTCACTTTGCAAGCCGGTCGTGCATTAGGTACACGCGAATGCACTAGCCTGCCTGGTAAAAATGAGCCTCATTTTGATACGCTTACTCGCGCGATGCATTCAAAAAGCTTCTCTCTTCAGGACCAACTATAGTTTTAATTGAAAGCATGATGCAGTTTATTATATTTGACGCACCTACCTGTGCCATTAATTTACACCAAATTACATATCAAAGTTTAAAAAAAAAAGACTATTGGTTAAAAAATTATTAAATTTACAGTGAGTAATGAATAGCTCAGCGAAGGCTGCATACAAAAGTAGATGAAAATTCTTTAAATGCTGAAGTTTGTGCTTTTGCTGGTTTGGTGAGACAACAAAATTAATAACGTCGTCGTCATAAAGCAGGTGCGAAAAATGAAAAAAAGAGGAATATTGAGTGTGTGCATGCACCGAGAAAGTGGGAAAGAGCGACTGGTGTTAACACAAACTTGGAAAAGCTCTCTTTATTTCATCTCTCTTTGTCTTTGAGCTCGCGTTTTTTTTTTTTCATTGTCTGACACAGTGCGCCGTGACTCTCGCGGCACTCTCTCATGAGCGCGAAATTTTCACGCCCAGAATATTTCTCCCGAGCATGCCAAACCTCAGCCCCAGTCCCATTTGATGTACCGTCCCGACACGAGCGAAATCTAGCAAAGCTCGAATTTTGCTTCCTTTCCACTCCTCTTTTCGGGTTCAAGGTTTTATTATAGCGTTAATTAAAATTTATCAACCCTCCAACTTATGCTTGACTTTTCATTTTACTTTTGGTAAAAATTGTATAAAATTTTTCTGTATGGTAAAAACATAAAAAACATTTGCGTAAATTCTACACCTTTGCGTGAAATTCATTAAAATTGTTTATTGATTAAAATTTTTTATTATTAATACTCCATAGAATTCTCTTGGAACTTAACTGCGCTGAGTTTATATCCTCCTCCTTCTTGATATTCCTTTTTTACCGGTACATTTCCTTAGCCAAAGCATCGTATTGGGACGAAAGATCGGCAAATAAATTCCTTTAAAGTCGCTCGTTTCGTCGTGCAGCGACACGCACGACGAGACGCCAAAGTAAAATGTGCCCCGTAAACGTTCAATCCAATTTGCCTGACTTTACACCTTTTCTTTCTCTCTTTCCTTTTTTTTATTCTTTCTTACCCTTGTTCCGCTCTGTATCTGTGTCTTTAGCGAAATAAGGGTGAATCGGGAAAATATTCCGACACTAGTTTCCACTCTTCTTTTACTTATATATACCACGCAGCTATCCGCCGACGAACCAAGCTTCCCTCTAATCGAATTTCCTTTAATCAAGTTTAACGATTCCCAGATACGAGAAAGTACAAATTGTCGATACATAATTTATGATCTTTTATTTTTCCCCTCCCCAACTACGCAAATTGAATAAAGTCAACGGGAAACTTTATATTTATTTGGTCATCAACGCTACAAAGAGAAAGAAAATATGTGTACGTATATATCGGAAGGTTACAAGAGCATTTACGAAAAAAGCCAAGTCATCGATAATGCGGGAAAGCAGTTCGGTCGCAGAGTCAAGTGCCAAAAGCACTATAGCAGTGGCTTAGGATATTGAAAAAGCCAAACCACGGGCTGGAAAATTTTCGAAAAAGCCTTTCACCAAGATTTCGTAATAATAAACACTTGGCAAGCCGGAGGAGTTAATGAAATCTCGTTAATAGCTGGTCAGAACGTCGTTAAAATGTACCGTAACTTCATTGTCTCGGTTTATTCATTAAGTTCGGTTCTCAATCTTTTTATGTGCTTCTATTCTAATGGATTTATCGCTTTTGGCTTCGATTGCGATTTCGCGGAATCGGCCATTATGCTTGCATTACCACTGCCGTCCGGCTGTCCGGGGTAGATGGCTCTCTTGCGATTAGCCTCGTTTGACTGCGACTTTTATCTTTGAAATTTTAATGATGCCGCCCGACTCTTACGTAATGTTTACTCGCACGGCGTTTTGATAACTAAATTTCATACATTTTTTTGAGGTTATATTTTATAAAACCTATTTTGTTCAAAGGACTAAAGTTCAGCTTGATGCTTCATTTCTTCCTTTTAAAGATAGCAGGTAGTAAAAAGCAGAGGGAATCAAATCCATAAATTTAGAACTCTCGGTTTTCCTGTCGCACTTTAGTAAAAAAAGGAGCGAATAAATTAAAGTTTTTTTATTCTCTCTCGCGTGTAAAAATGTCTTCTCCGATATTAACGCTCTTACGGCAGGTTGCGGTGCGCAGCGAGGAGAAAAGCGAGAAGAATGAGGAAAGGCGATACTCTGTGAGGCTGGCCGGGCGAGCGCGCTAATTAAAGTGTTTAAAGGGAATATTCTTCTTACGTGGAGGTATTCGAGCAAGGAAGCCCTCTGTCACCTGTTTCGATCCGGACGACCAAATTCCCAAGATTGCTCGCATAACTTCTCGCGAGTGTAGCATAACTAGCGAGTAGCAGATGTCGATCGGTCCGTCATTACTATGCGTCCTCGATCTCTTTTTTCCTTCGCCTCCTCATCTTCTCTTTGTTCCGATGCTCTCGAATGCTTTGTACTTTACTCCCTCTTGGATATGACGCGATAGACATGAAGTCTTTGCAAGGTTTCGTTCGAAAGCCTCTCTTTCACTTTCATCCCTTCGTGTCCCTACATCGGTAGTAAGTACTTGACTTTTTTTATTTTAATTTAAAATATAAATCAATTTATTAAATTGTCGGTTAAATTTTATGTTTACAGTAGCGCGAGTTCAAAACTTTCTCCTCGTAACCTTTAATGAATTACGATATTGAGGAGGATAATTGTTTTTAAGAAAAGTACTCGTTAATTTAATTTCGTTGAAATTGAAATAAGGCAACATATGTATGCTACAAAGACCTTCTTCATGTATTTCTTAAATGCTTTTTTTCAATATGTACCGGGAAGACTTATCTCGAGATTGGTCACTGCACATACACAGAAACTTGTTTAAAAAAAACTTTCCTCGATCATGACTTTAAACATTTCTTCAGAGGTTTAAAAATAATTTTAAATTATCAATCGAACAGTATCGAAGCTTTCAGGGCTTACGGGGTTTTCATAGATTTACTAAACTGGTGCGCGCTCTGCGCTGATGGGAGTCTTTCGAAAAAAAAAAAAAAAAAAAAGGTTCTCGTGGTGCGCGCTGCTAATTTTCGCATCCCCACAGGACGCGCGGGCGCGTTTGTACCGAAACCATCAATAAACGATGCTGTCTGTGTGCAACAACCCGCTCGGGCTATTACGGGACCAATTAATAATTCCCCGTACGAAATTTTACCTTCGATAAATAATTGGCGTCGTTGCACTCGGTGCTGCATTCTCGCGTACATAAATAATTCTCTTGTGCCAGGAGCACCAGCAACTGCGCTGGGAGAAACGATAAATACGCCACGGCTCTTTTGTACACTTTTACCCATATACAGAGCAGCTGCCGCCAAACTAGATGACTTCCCGGAAACCTGATTGATATTATATTGTGTTCCAGCATTGTACCTTATATAATAGTAATAGCTCTCGAGAGAGTAAGTGATTTTGTTTGCTGGTATTTAGAAATATGGATCAGTGCTCGCTTTGTTTTGTATTACTCTGTGTCTCTCTCTCTCGATATTTTTAGATCAAGTACAAAGGAGGGCCAATAGATAGTCTCTCCTCTTTGTTCGAGATTCATTTGGTGTGGTAATTATGCGTACGAGGTAGGCTCCGCATTTACATCTTACAGATTAAACGAATTCGCTGCATTATTTTAAGCTGATAAAATTTACATGCCATTAACAAACCGTGGCCCACAATGGCCGACAATAATCCGGCGCCAAAGTCATACCAAAAACTAACAATACCCGGTAAAATTATTCGCCTTGCTATACGCTCTCTATTTTGAAAAGTTATTCTAAAATAGGAAAAGTTGGTGTATTTAATAATAGAAAGGCTTTAGAATCTCGAATACGTACGAGAATGGTAGGATGTGATTTTTCTCATTAATGAAAACTTGGTTTTCTGATAAAATGTGTACTCAAACTTTCGATTAAATTATTTGTCGAAGAGGAGAAGTTGGCTCTTTCGTATGCAATTTGACTCGCGGTCTAGAGTGGCTACCTGCGGTGCGGGGAGAGCTGCACCCTCGACGCTATAAGCTTCTTAACAGATCCGCCTTGGTCATGTTACCCTCTTTTCTTCTTTTCTCTTTCCACTTTGGAGCTTTCGAAGGAGCTTTTATCCCGGCGCAGTCTGGAGCAAGCTCGTTGAAATCTTATCGGTCGGTGAGCGCCGACATGCTGAATCGAATCGAATCTTTTATATATGTACGGGTTGCTCTGCTCGCAAACTTCGTGGCTGACCACCGAAAAACATTATGGCCCGCGACAGCCAACTCGAAAACATGCGCTTTTTTTACACCGGGATTAAGGGCTTTGCGGATCTGCGCCGACTTACGATCTCCTTGTCGACCCTTTTTTTTTACCCTTTCTAAATTTTCAATGATAAAAAATATTTTCCTTCCCGAGCTAAGCTTAATTATTTATTTACTTGTGGTTTTATTACTGCGAATCTTGGCAAATCTTGACTTTGGCTTTACGTTACGACTCTTGAGTGTCTCGTGGATAATTTAAAACTGTCCAGAGAGAGAGACAAGATTTTTTTTCTGAAAAGCCGGTCGGGGTGAATAATTTACAAAGCTTTTTATATCACAAGCGCCCGGCACCGCAAGAAAATTTCATTTGAAATTTGAATAAAAAGTGAAATTTTCCTACGCGCTACTGAAATTTTTTTTTTTTTTTTTTTTTTCTGTGGGTGTAAAAAGAGAAAAAAATTACCATGAATCTCTTTGAGCTTAAAGCTTGCATGGAAACCAAAATTAGCAAGAAATAAAGTTCCACAAAAGAGAAGACAACAACTGCTTTCAGTTTTCAAACTTTAATAAAATTTTCTCCTTTATTTAACTTTTGAAAATTTAATATGCCCTTATATCAAAATAAAATTTATTGTGATAAATTAATGTCAAACTCACAATAACTATTATGTATTCGAACGAGGCGTACCTATCTGCGGAACAATAATTATTATTTCACAGCGAAAAGTACCACTTTGAGAACAATTTGTTTTCGGCTTTATAATTACAGTCAACAGAAACGAGGTTGCTATGATTGGATTTATTGTATGATAATGAAATATAAATTTGATCCTTGTTATATTAATGCTACGTGTTTTCGTTTATTTCAGGGACCATAAAGACAAAGGCCGTTTTAGATGTGGAAGCCAAAAGCGGTTACTGGCTGACAGTTTATGCCCAGGATCATGGCGTTGTGCCGCTAAGCTCGAAATTGCAGGTACGATAGCGATTCAACATTTTTATATCCTTATGAAAATAAAGTTTAATGGCTTTGGATTTATTATTATAATTCTTAAACAGTCTGCTGTAATACGTTTTTTTTCTATTTAAAACATGTCCAAAAAATACTCCATCAAAATCCACTTAATCCCTTTTGATGGAAATTGAAATTTCAAAAGTTTTTTTATTTTCTTAACCCACTGTATTTTTTACCAAAAAAATTTTTTCCAATTTTTTTACTCTGACACAGCAGATTGTAACTCCGAACAACCAAATCCGTTTTCGAAAAAATAAAATTTTCTCCAAATTCATTTTTTGTAGGTTGAAAAAAAAAAAAAAAAAAAAAAAAAAAACTATTCTGAATAGCCTATATTACACGCATCAAAAGTGAACAAAAAGCCCTTCATTTCAATTATTTTTTACTCGACAATAGGTCAGAAAATTCAAACATTACTCTAACAAGTTTTTACGCCCTTATTGTTTATATGATAGATTTTTATTCAAATCATTATAAATCATCTGCGTGATTGATATCCCACCCAAAATTCAAGTACTTGGTTTCAAAATTAAAAAAAAAAAAAATTTCTCTCACGTCCTCGCATAAAACTTTTTTACTCGTAAAAACTTAAAGATAAAATAAAGCGTGCACCTCAAAGATGATGTGCAATAAACGAAATTGACACTAAGCCGGGTCCATAAAAAAAAAAAAAAAAAAAAAAAAAAAATTGTAACAGGAAAAGTGAGGAAGGTTTACAAAGTTGAAAAAAAAGGGGTTAAAGAAAAGAGAGAGAGAAAAAAAAAGGGTAAAAGGATTTACTTCTGGCTGTTGCAGGTGTACGTGGAAGTAGAGGACGAGAACGACAACACGCCACTCAGCGAATTGCCGGTCTATTATCCCTCGGTATTGGAAAATTCTCCGGTCGGCGTGAGCGTCCTGCAGATGCGAGCCTTCGACCGCGACGTCACCTCCCAGGACTTCACCTACTCCATAACCAGCGGCAACGCCGAGGGTTACTTCCTCATAAACTCCACCACCGGTAAGTATTTACTCCAATCGACCTTCTTTCTTTTTACGACGGCTTTACAAACCTTGCACCTGGTTAATTTAAAAACCCTATACAAGTAATTTTCATGCTCTAGTTTATTTTCAGAATCGCACTCGTCGCGTCCTCCATCTTTTACACTATTTAAAGAGTCAAACTGCCGCACGAACTGACTAATTCGGAGAGCACATATTTACCTTCACTCTTCTTATTTTTCTCCCTCAAAAGTTCAGACGCAGCGATGTAATTTGATGAGATTCCATTCGCGTTTTTCCATTTGAATGATCAAAAGATTACCCCCTTTTTTCAACCGATACGCGCGTATGTTTGAAGATAAAGTTCAGTTAGCTTTTGCAGAAAGGAATCTCCTGATAAATTTTAAATCTTATAATTCCAAGTAATTATCGGAAGGCAGATCAAGTGGCCGTGATTGGTGCTTTGAAGTATCGAGTACCCTCTTCTTCTTCCTCTGCGAACCCATATAAGCCAAAGCCCGACTGAGTTTATAAAAAGTTACCCGTATTACCATGTGTACGCTCTCGAAAACTTGAAAACAAAATATCAAACGTGCAGTAACTAAAGCAATCGAGTTTTAAAATCACCTCAAAGCTCGGGAGCTCGGTTTTGAACTGGACAAACAAGTCGTTACGAAAATGAAGCTGCAAGTCCGCTCAATGACTTTTCTCTTTTCGGCTGAAAGCTAGCCTCTGCGCCCCGCGCCACGCAATTTGTTCGGGCGGTCCTATGTTAAAGGAGGAACCAGCGGGCTTCGTTTTCAACTAACCTGATTAGTCGTGGCGTTTGAGTGTAAGGCAAATCGGGGAAGCCCCTCGATAACATTGTAACCGAAAAGCTCCTGAGCTTTTTTCATCGCCCCAAATCTGTTTTCGGTTCCAGAAAATATTAATGAGACTGAAAATCTTTTAAAGTGGCATGAAAATTTATGAAAAATTTTAATAAATATTTAAAATGAAAGCACGTATGTGTCAATGAAAAAAAAAAACTCGAGTTTAAATATGAAAAAACGTTGTTTGCCCGCAGGTTTAATCACGACCAGTGGACGCAAGTTGGATCGGGAGAATCAAGCGGAGCACATACTCGAGGTAAGTTGTTTGAGGTAAAAATTGTCCATTATAAAGAAGATTGCGGGTGGGGAGCAAAGCGTTCCGCAAACAGTTTTGCTCCCCCTCGGCCCTTGTGCAGAATCTCCATTCGCGAAAAACCAAGCCCCCACAGAAGGTAATTGCATCGACAAAAGCTCCAGGCTGCTTCCGCGCGCTCCTCCGTGTCTCCCCTTGTTCGTAGGGGAGGCATCAGAAGCTATTTCCGAGCAGCCTTTCCCCCCCGTCCGATGTGCTTTATTAATTTCGTAACCTTGTTTTACGTACTTGGCCCTGTGACCGACTTAAGCACCCTTCGTTATAACATCTTTCTTAATTTCCTCTGGTCCAGCTGCGGATATTTTTTTAATAATGTTCTTTATAAAAACTTCGATACTGTAATAAAAACTCAATTTAACTTCTACCTCTACTTTATTCGATATAAAAATTGAAAAAAATGAATAAATAATTGCACAATTGTAAAACCGAAATGATAAATTTAAGCACGTATAAAAGCACGCAAGTACAGCGGTAAAATACGTAATATGGGGGATAGACGTAAAAGTCGGATGATGGTCGTTAGGTGGTACGTAAAATCAAAGTATAATGAAGTTAAGGAAGCGCCAGCCAGCCAGCCTTTGGCTATTCGATCCGGAGGGAAAAGGGGGGGATGAGATTTGCAAACCCGGAGGAGCTACTTCACAACCACGGAGTAGCCGAAAATTTCCCTCCCGCGCGCGGTGGTGCAAACAGGTGTATTGTGTATACGGGAAGGCTTCTGAATATTCGATTTCGCGAGACGTGCTTTTATCTTTCTCGCTCAATATTGTCGAAGCTTAAATGAGGAAGAAAATCGCGAGTATTGGCGCCCATAACATTCAAATGTAAAATGAGCCGAGAAATTCTCCCTCAAAGCCGGCTAATGCGGCAATAACTTTAATTAACTTTCTCGCTTGCTCCACATCTCCGTCGTCGGGTTACCAAATGAACCGAGTATTATTTTCTCTCTTGTAAGACTCGAAATAAATTTTGCTCGCAAAATCTCGTGATTTGTAAGCTTTATTCAAAGTATAAACGGTTGCCCCGGGCTAGAATACATCAACGCTGAAAGGATGAATGGAAAACAGTGTTATCTAAATGCAGCTCGTATATTATTTTATTGATTTCGAGATACACCCTTGAAAAAGTGTGATGATTTTTCTTCGGAAATAAAGGCTTGTACCCCGTGTTTGCTCCTCGAAAAGTTTTATTATGAATAAATTCGAGATGGGCTTGATGGTGGTGAAAAATACGAGTTGGCGTAAAAGAGCTTTTGTTTGCGCCGGAAGCCATGGATGGTATCAGCCGTCGTTTACGCCAAATAAATGTGATGCGCCTAGTTGAATAACAGGTAGGCTTCCCAGACGGTGGAAATAATGATATCGATTCTAAGCCTGGAATTGGTACAATTCCATATACAACAGCGCCAAACTTGGAAAAGGAATAGATAGGCTCTTTTTTTATACGGATATATATACGTAGCTACTGATATATATGCATGGGCTTTTCCTTCCCTCGTAGCTTCTCCACGGGGGAAGGAGCGCTTATCCGCAATCGTTCTTGACTTTCATCTCGGCTTCAAAGCTAAAGTTAAGAAAGACGAAGCAAGCAACCAAGCTGTCAGGTCAATACTCTTATGTGTTTCAACATCCACCCTGAAGCGTCGTCGGAGTGACCTATAAAAATTCTCTCTTTTCAGAATCAATCAATGTTTCAAAGAATAAATCACTATTTTTTTAAAAACATTGGTGTTGAAGGTTTTAATCAATACTTCAGAGGGGAGATAAAAAAATGTTGACTAATGAGAGTTCAAGGATTTCGAGCCTTAGATCTGATGTTTCTAGGATGTGTGAGGCACAAACAAAATCTCGTTAGTGTCCCTTTGAGTCACCTACATACGAGCGACTTCGTGAGCACCTTCTTGTTTGTCTTTCTAACCGAGTTAAACGAATTCTGACCCTTCTGTTTGCGCGGTAAAATTCGAGGGATTTTTATTCTTCCTTTCATTTTACCGTTTCCCCGCAACGACAGCTGGACGCGAGAGCTTTTGTCTGAAACTTCGTCAAAACAGTGCAATTAAGTTGTTTTTCCGGCGAAAAAAAGGTGATTTAAAAAAAAAAAAATGTTGGACAAACATAATGGAATCAGATCGTGTAAAATCAGATATACTTGTTCAAAGTCTCACGGCGGCGCTGAGCGAACGAGACTCCCCTTAATCCAACTTAAAGCTTTGCATAAAGTCTCTCGCGCCTCGGCCACTGTCTTAGTCGGAGTACCTGATCCTTAATTAAATTTAAAACTCCCAACTCTCCAAAGAGCTTCCTTCTCCGGCAAGATTATTACCTTTTCGGCCCGGAACATATGCGCGGCTCTTCCCTCTCTGATTTTCTTTGATTCACTAGCCCCAACCGAAGATAGATATCGTCGCTCCGCGAGCGGTGTCAGTCCGTGGATTTATGGGCCCGCGCTAAAAAAGTCGCTCCACCAGGAGTTACTCCTGAATTTCAAGAGAATTACTGTCGATCGATAAACGAGTTTTCGAGTTAGCCCCCCCAAAAGTATACTACCCCCGAGTGCTTGAAATACTGCCCTGCCATCATTATTATCCGCACCGCGCCGAGACTTTTCGAGCTTTCTCATCGCCTATTCATTCATTTATTTAGACTCCAAAATTTATGATCGATTGGCTCATTCGTATATTTTCCACACTTTTGGAATAATCTCCGCTCAATCGGGCTGCATGGAGCAGGAGGAAATAAATTTCCTCGTTAAAACTCGGATTCATATTTGCAAGAGGATTTTATTTCCACTTCTCGGGGGGGAAGCAAAAGTTACAAGAATTAATTGGCCGTAGCGAGGCGAGTAATAGCTCGACGCGGCTGATGAAAATGCGGAGGCTGTGTTTTCACGCCGACGTACTTCTTCTTACCTTGATGAAAAGCTTTCTTGCTGCGCTTACGGCCTCGGACTTGGTGAGGCTAAACTCCAGCTCTGGGACTAAAAATGAAGCACGATTAATAACGTGGCCAAAGCTCTTCTCTCTTTTCTTCCTGCTTTTTTTCCCAACATTTTTAGATAAATAACGCGCCGGAAAAACCAGTGGAAATTCTTCAAGGCCCGGCTGTAACTCCGACAAGCGTTTAACTCTTGGCTCGAGGCTCTGGCGAGCTGACATTCTTATAAATTAAGGCTAATACTCAAGCTGCTTGTAAAAAATTAACGCTTGCTCCGATCTCTCGACAATTTTATAATATTTTAAAGCAATAAAATTCAGTGCGCAGGTTTGTCCTAAATTTAAACTCACAAGATTTCAGGACTGCACTTGATATTTGAGGAATTAATCTGATGTGTTACTATGCAGCGAAATAGGAAAAATCGTGGTATAAGTGTGCCGCAATAGCACCCGGAAACGTGACGCGCCGCAGTTGCAGATCCACGTGCGCAGAAAGGCTTGCCAACCTCCTGTGTCGTCTTTTTAGTGAACCGTTAGGTGCATGCAGGCTACCGACCACGAAAAACGTACACGTCCCTTGCACATTTTGTGCTGGCTATGTTTGTACACACGACTTTTACTTACCAGAATCGGCCCTGATAAGGCTTATCTGAACGCGCCTATAGCTTGCATGCGCGCTCCCGCATTTTATTATAAGGCTTTACGATGCGTTTTATATGACTACCGATACATGAACGCTGCTTTTCGAGATCGTTTATTGTTACGGCTACTGCCTGGATAAGCGGCTGCTGCTTTGATAAGTTTTTTTTTCTTTCCAATTTTTGTATCTTGTACGCTCTACCGAATTAAATTTCGAAAAAATTCGCAAACACTGCGCTTGCATTGATAAAATTTAGTTTGAAAATCAACTTTAAAAATCAAAAGCATTTTAATTTAAAACTGACAGCACTCGGGCTTAAAGTTTGAATTACCTCTGCACCGGTGATGCATAAAAGTTTTGCTGAACCTTTTCAAGAGTGGCGTGACACGCAACCCGATTATTCTGGGCTAAATTAAACGAGAATTTTGCACCACAACAAATCCTACGCTTTTTTTATTTCGTTTATTATTAAACTGATGCGAAGCTAATCCACATCGGGCCGAAGTAATACAACTTGGTTTGGGAGAGGGGGATAAGCGCGTGCAAAGGCAGTGGGTTTTAATAATGCGAGTTGGCCGCAATGATTTTCATCGGAGACACCTGGGCGTCCGTAAACTAAATTTCGACGTGGAAAGCCTGCTTGCGGTCTGATAGGTACTTTGCATCCCTCCAAAGTTTCCCTGTCCCGACCGAAACTCCAACTCGGTTAACGATCCGAACTCTCGTCGCGTTTTACAAGCTCTCTTTACTTGTCGCATGACTATTTCCTAATTAAGATAATCATAGTTTTACTCAATTACAAGTTTTTTTACTTATGGCTTACGAGGAATAAATTTTTATTTTTCTTTCAAAATTTCAATTTCACTTTTCCAAAAGTTTCACTGTCAAATACTTCCTAATAGTTAATACATTCGATGCATAAATTTTTTAATTTTTAAATAATTACTTCCAAATCGTTTAATAATTGAATTAAAAAAGAATTTTAACTTGGGATTTTTGTTGTTTGAATCTTTACCGAAGTTTGCTTTGTAATAAACTTTACATAATACACATTGTGCAATAACGTTTCTTTCAAACTTGAAACTTCAGGTAGAATGCAATCGTCATACTTTACTTTGGAAATTTTATCCAGATTTATCAACACTTTTGCAGTTTATTCAGCGCTAAAACTTTGTTCATGATTTTCGTATGTAAATCGAATAAATTTAAAATAATCTGCTGGTGGTAGGATCAAATGTCTCCATTGCTTTCAATATTTACGTTAAATTTATGATTGAAACATTCCCAAAATTACGCTGACATAGAGATAACTCGTTTGTTTTTGTTAATAAGTAAGCCCGTAATACAACATAATGTTTCCAATAAGCGGAATAAATTCACAGGATTTGATAACGTTTTACAACTAGAATTTTAATTATACATTCATAATTTCAGGTAACCATTCGTGACGATGGCAGACCATCGCTCTCATCAATAACTCGAGTCGTTGTACAAGTCGAAGATGTCAATGACCACAGTCCAGAATTTGAGGAACGCTTTTATAGATTCAAAATTCCTGCCAAACCTGCTGTAGACAAGCCACTGTTTCAGGTAATATTTCATTTGCTTTTTACAAACTTACTGATTGGTCTTTGAATTAAAACTTTAGTTAGAATTCTTTTACAAACGATTTCACTTAAATAGAGTTTTTTCTAATGTCATACTTTTGTGTTTGCTCTAACGTGTGATGCGTGAATTAGAGTTACTCAAACAACTGAAATAAAGTTATTTTTTTTACTGATAATATATACACTTAAGCTTAATTAATATTCACAAATAACGGTTTTTTTTTTTTTTTTTTTCTTATTGATTCAAAAGGTGTTGGACTAACTGGCATACTCCTGAAACCATTATATATCAATACCTTAAACACGAGATTATAGAATAAATAAATAAATAACAATAATAAAAAATAAATTGATGATAAGTATTTTGATATTATTAGAGAAACTTTTAATCAAATTTTCATGATTTGTACGATGAAAGTTTGTATACCTTTTACATATTGAATTAATATTTTAATGCGAAAAATTTAAAAAAACACACTGACAGAACTTTATCATTAATCAGAACCAAGTAAAAAAGAAAAAAAAAAAGTGCTAAAAATATGTTTTTGTAAAATCGACAGAAATCGGGATCAGAACGGTCGCGGGACACAGACTTCTCGATCGACGCGTTGCTCGAAAACGGGACTTGGGAGACCTTTAGTCCCGACAGCCTGTCAGGCGATCGTATCTTCAGGGTAAGATGCCTTGCTTACCTCTGCATGCTCTTTCCTTAAAACTTATGTCCTCGTACGTTATACCTGCACGTCTGCATTTTCGCAACAATTTTTCTGCAGTCAGAATAATTAAATCCCCTCTTATTAAAATAACGTAACTGTTTTTACTATTTTTATTCATTCCAATTATGTTATTATTTAAGACAAACTAGTCCTAAAGAATACGACTGGTTCAAGTAGGTTACTTAAAAGAATTAATCGAAGAGTGAGTCTCATAAATACATCATGTCACATGTATATTGAAACATCTCGCATGCAATAGGTGTATACACCTTATAAGGCGTAATAACGTGTTCCCACGCGGTTATTGCAAACGCATCGTTGCATTGTCACCGGTGTAGTTGCACGTACCTATTTACCCTTTTTCTTCCTTGTCGTTTGCACGTGTTGTAGATAGATACGCGCGGTCGCTCACGTGTGCGCACATACGAATGCACTCTTTACCTCTTAGCTTCGCTCGATTAACCCCACGAATTTGCCTTTGATCGGCAAAGCTGCGCTTCGATGTGCAACCGACGAGACGAAAGAAGAGCCTGCAAATACTCTCCCGGTCTTAATAGAGAAGCGCTCCCGCTTGCGCGTCCTCCTTTTACATCGGCTACCTGTACATCTATTTATTTATGAATTTATTCGCGTTTTCAAAGTTATCCAATCATTCGTGAATGTCGCGAGGTAAAAAAATATTCGTCTGGGTATGTTTTCATACGCAAAAATACACTGCATGCTGTTTCTACGTTTTATGTTTCATTAAAAAAAATTTATACGTACATGTCTGTCATACATATACACTATCGCGTTTATTTCGAATTAAATTTTAAATTGGCGCAATTTTTATAAAAAATTTCGGAAGAATGAAAGTCAAAGTGAAAATGATAATTAATAATGTATTTGAATTTAAAAACATGCTAAAATTCACAATAATGGCCATGATTGAACCTTTGCATGAAAACTATATTACCTTGTCAAATCCAAATTTATTCTAGCATGTTTTATCAAGTCTTTTGAACCTTTTTTAATGTAAATTATATAACGCTTCGAGCATGGAATACTGAAGCATTTCTCTGCGCATGAAAATTTCCAAGAATTATTAAAATACATAGGTTGCTGGTTTTTTTTTATCGTAGTATTGCAATTTTTTTTAATTTTCAATACAACTTCGATACAAATAATTATTTTTTAAAGAAATTTTAAAGGTACTTTGAATATTTTAAGATGAAAAAAATAAATAAATAATGCTAATACATTAAAATTTATATTGTTTTTAGGTACTAGCTCATGACCAAGACATTGGTAAAAATGGAAAGGTACAATACAGCATTAAAAGCGGAAAGGGAAAAGGAAAATTTAAAATTCATCCCCATACTGGAATGGTTTATTTACAAAGAGGCTTTGAAGCTGGTCAAGACTTTGATATGATTGTAAGTAATTTTAAATAAGACGAAAAGAATCAATAAATTAAAAAAAAATAATTGATGAATCATTATTATTTCTTGTTAGATAAAAGCAACGGATGATGGTATTCCACCTCGCAGCAGTCAAGCCAAAATCTCGGTACAATTAGTGGAGACACCGAAAGAATCTCCGAATACACCGGTGTTTAAAACCGTCAACCAGAGTGTTGAGGTGACTGAAACCGATGACGTTGGTTTTCTGGTAGCTCTCATGCAAGCCACCGACGAAGACAGTGACAGTCTTTGGTACGACATCGTGGGTAAGTTCATAACATATTTATATTTCCCTTCCCGAGCAAACACTGTAATGCGGCTGCCGTAGCCGCGAAGTCGGGCCGAATTCGGCTTCCGAACTCGTTACGAATTCGGTCGGGGGCGCGGCTAGGGTTTCGGCCCGAGCGCGGACTGGTGCATCTGGCCGAAGTTGCGGTATAAAGATGATTCCTACAAGAGGTTAGAAATCCAGTGTAGTCAGGGTGGACACATAGTGCTCCAGGAAATAGCTTCCCCAAGACGTTTTGACTTCAAGAGGGTGAACATCTGGAGCACCAGGTGGTAAGTATCCCCGAAGATGATTTCTCCAGTAAGTTTCGACTCCAGAAGGGTCAGGGTGGATACCTCGAGCACCTGGTGATAGTTACGCCTTGGGGATGATTTCCTCGGGAAGTTTTGACTCCGGAAGGGTCAGGGTGGACACCTGGTGCACTCGGTGATAGTTACGCCTTGGAGACGATTTCCTCGGGAAGTTTTGACTCCGGAAGAGTCAGGGTGGACACCTGGTGCACTCGGTGATAGTTACGCCTTGGAGATGATTTCCCCAGGAAGTTTTGACTCCGGAAGAGTCAGGGTGGACACCTGGTGCACTCGGTGATAGTTACGCCTTGGAGATGATTACCCCAGGAAGTTTTGACTCCAGAAGAGTCAGGGTGAACCTCCAAGGCGTAATTATCACCAAGTGCACCAGATATACACCGTGACCATTGTGGAGTCAAAACTTCCTGGGGAAATCGTCTCCAAGGCGTAACTATCGCCAAGTGCACCAGGTGTCCACCCTGACCCTTCCAGAGTCAAAACTTCCCGAGAAAATCGTCTCCAAGGCGTAACTATCACCGAGTGCACCAGGTGTCCACCCTGACCCTTCCGGAGTCAAAACTTCCCGAGGAAATCATCCCCAAGGCGTAATTATCACCATGTGCTCGAGGTATCCACCCTGACCCTTCTGGAGTCGAAACTTACTGGAGAAATCATCTTCGGGGATACTTACCACCAGGTGCTCCAGATGTTCACCCTCTTGAAGTCAAAACGTCTTGGGGAAGCTATTTCCTGAAGCACTATGTGTCCACCCTGACTACACTGGATTTCTAACCTCTTGTAGGAATCATCTTTATACCGCAACTTCGGCCAGATGCACCAGTCCGCGCTCGGGCCGAAACCCTAGCCGCGCCCCCGACCGAGCTACAGCTGAATTCGGCACCGCTTCGGATAGTTCGGATACGAATTCGGGCCGAAGTCACGCCGCATTAAAATGTTTGCTCGGGTTCCTTTAGTGCTTTTTTTTATTCGATCATTGTAAAATTGAAATTTTCACGTACATAAATTACGTTTGATTATGTTATAAATAACTTTTATTTGCTATATTTTTCAGGTGGGGATCCAAGAGATGAATTTGCGATAGGCCGGGACAATGGTAACGTTCTTTTGGCAAAGCAGCTTGACTGGGAAACTCAAAACTCGTACAATCTGACAATCAGCGTGACCGATGGTGTAAACGAAGCCCAAACAAATCTACTGATCAAGGTTATCGATATAAACGATCATCGACCTGAATTCAGCGAGTCTACTTATCGCGTAGAGATTTCGGAAAACGTTGTTGAGAAAGGCGAACCCATACTCCAGCTGCACGCCCAAGATCAAGATGAAGATAAAAAAGTTTTTTATTCTTTGCACAATGCTCAAAATCAAGCGAGCCTCGATATTTTTCACGTTGATTCCGTTACCGGTTCAATAAGCCTGAATGAGGCACTGGACCGTGAAACCATCGAAGAGCACATACTGACCGTCATGGTGAAGGACCAGGGTATTCCACCTAAAAGAAACTTTGCAAGAGTACTCGTTACTGTGCACGATCACAACGACCACACTCCACAATTCATAAGCGAGATCATTCAAGGCAAAGTTTACGAGACATCGCCCATTGGAACTGCTGTTGTTCAGGTCGTTATTTAACATCTCATTTTTTTTGAAAAATTACAATTCAATCAAACTATAACAATTGATTTATCACTTACAGGTAGTGGCTATAGATCAGGATCGAGGGGAGAATGCAGAACTCACGTACTCACTAACGTCGGGTAACGTTGGTAACGCTTTCTCCATTGAACCAGAATTAGGAATAGTACGCGTGGCTCGTGAGCTAGACTTAGCCTCGTCTCCCGAGTACATATTGCTTGTCAAAGCTTCGGATCATGGTTCTCCATCGCTTTCAAATAGCGTTCCTGTGCACGTTATGGTAACCATGGCAGACAACTCACCGCCTCGATTCCTCAAAAACAGCGCCGAACTTGCAGCCGAAATTTACGAAAATGAGCCAATTGGCAGCTTTGTTAAGCACATAGAAGCTCGCTCGACCTCATCTCTTCATTTTGACATAGTCTCTGGAAATGCGGCAAATGCATTTTTCATTAATCCTACTACCGGTGTCATTAGTACTCAAGATAAACTGGATTACGAGACAATCAAGTTTTACAATTTGACTATTGAAGCGACTAACATGGCTTCTGCTAAAGCACAGTGTAATCTCATCATTCACGTTCTGGACCGTAACGATAATGCGCCTCAATTCCTGCAAGCAGTTTACAACGGACAGGTTTGTTTAAATTTCTCTAAGTAAGCTGTATAAATTTTTTAAATTTAATTTTTTAACTGTATTATTTTTTTCTATTACAGGTGAGTGAGTCTGCAACCATTGGCTCTCTTGTTATCAATGCAAATATATCCAGCACGGCTCTGGTAATAAAAGCTGAAGACGCAGATTCAGAGCTAAACGCAGTTCTCAACTACGACATTGTTGAAGATTTACCTAGAAAGTTTTTCCATATCGATTCCAATACTGGTGCTATTCGAACTGTCATGCTTCTCGATCATGAAACAATACCTGAGTTTAAGTTTCATGTTAAAGTATCGGATTCGGGTAAACCTAGGTTATCATCAGAAAGTACAGCTAAAGTCATCATTTCTGTGAGCGATGTTAACGACTGCCCGCCAAAGTTTCCGCAAACTGAATACAATGCCACAGTTTTACTTCCGACATGGAAAAACGTTGCAGTTCTAAAACTTGAAGCTTTTGATCCTGATACTACGAATACGTTATCTTCTCAAACATCTCTGAGGTAAATATTTTTTAAACGTTTTGATTTTGATTTAAAAAATTGAAAAAAAAATTTTTTTTAATTTCTTGGATTTGACTTAATTTTTATATACTTTCAGATATGATATTATAGATGGTAATCATGATCAAGCCTTCAATATGGACTCTCAAACGGGTGCTATAACAGTTAACAATACTGAAGATATGAGGAAAAAATATTTATTACATGTAAGAGCATCTGACGGTAAATACTCAAGTATAGCTCAAGTCAACATAAAAATAGAAAAATCAGAAAACTACGGACTTATTTTTCAAAGAGATATATATGAGGGCAGTGTCATTGAAAACTCGACAAAAATATCAACAGTAGCTGTTCTGAACGTACTAGGAACTGCGCTGAACGAGCATGTAACATTTAGCATTCTCAATCCAACTGATATGTTCGTAATCGGTTTGACATCAGGTGCTATCAGTACAACAGGGATTCGATTTGATCGAGAAACTTGCGATAAATACGAACTTATTATTGAAGCAAGAAGTCAAATTCCAAGGCAAAGAGTAGCACATGCTATTGTAAATGTTGCGGTTCTAGATATTAACGATAACTGTCCTATTTTTGTCAATTTACCCTATTATGCCGTTGTGTCGGTTGACGCTAAAAAGGATGACGTTATTATAAAGGTAAATTATATATTCATTGAATAATTTTTTTTTCATCATCAATTGTTATAGTATTAAAAAATCACATTTTTCTGAAGGTACAAGCAATAGATTTGGATACTGGAAATAATGGAGAGGTCAGATATGAGTTAAAAAAAGGTCATGGAGAATTTTTCAGAGTAAATAGAACCTCAGGAGCAATATTATTGAAACAAAACCTTGAAAGTCATAATCGAGATTATAAACTGACCATAGCAGCATATGATGGAGGTATAATTTCATTTAAATCATAAAATAAATGAATGTCAATAAATAAACTAAAATTTTTCAAAATGATTAATTGAAACAATTTTTTATAGGAATTAGTCCCTGTTCGGTAGAAGTTCCAGTACATGTTAAAGTTATTGATCGATCAATGCCAGTATTTAACAAACAGTTTTACACCGACAGTGTTCCTGAAAATATTGAAATACATTCGCCGCTATCACTTTCTATTCAAGCTATATCACCACTGGATAGAAAACTTATATACAGTATCACTAAAGGCAATGATCTCGAAGAGTTTGCATTGGATTTTAACACAGGTAAAATAAATTTAAGTTTGAACTTTTAAAATTCATCAAAAAATTTTGCATATTCCGCGTTAGTTATTTTATATGATTATAATAAAACATATCGTTTCCCGAGATTTTAATATTAACTTTTCCAACCTTTAGTTTGAAAATTATGTGTTTAATTAACTTTATTAATGATAGAAAATTTATTTCTCACAATTCTTTCATAAGTAAAATTGAAAACTTTGAATATTAAGAAATTTTATCTCCCTGTTCCACAGCCCTCGACAGTAACAACGGTCCTTGTGAGTATAAATAGAACACAAATTTATCGGTATTGTGTTGCTGTTCACCAAGCTATAGCACTTTCATATAAATGTCATGTGTGCATGGTTGTTGTTTTGATTTTTTTTTTTTTTTTTTTTTTTTTTTTTTCTATAACGCTATTATTAGGGTAATCTAAATTTTATAAAATTATCTCAATACGTTTTGAGTTATAAAAGTTTTTAATTTTTATCGTTATTTGTAAAAATATATATATTTTTTTTAAAATGTTCAATTTAATGATAAATATTCAATTTTATTTCGGATTCACTTTAATTTCTTTAATAGTTTTACTAATAAATTTACTGGTAGGATTTGCATAAAAACGGCAAAATTATATAACGTATTTTGTTGTAATCATAAAAATACATACATATTTTCGTGAAAATTTTCTTTTATTTCAGTTAAAAAATATTGAAAATACACTTTTTTCAAGATAATTTTCTGCGTTTCAATTATTTTTGTATCATTCATGTATATTTTTAAAACTTCAAGTGGCTTTGAAACAGAATAAAATTAATGAAACAGATTTTTAGAACTATTTTCTATAAATAGTTTATTAAAATAGCTTGCAATTATTAACCAACATTTTTTCATTGCAAAACTTAATTCATTGAATGTTTAGCTTTGGTAAAGCAATTTTTCATATATTTTTTTTTATTTCATTTTGCACTTCTATACATGCCACAAACCTTTACCGACTTTTCTAAAACTAATTTTATTTACTCTCCGTTAGCTTCAAAAAAATTTTTGATTCAAAATTAAGTAAATTTATTTATTGAAAACAGTAATAAGTTTTTAATATTAAAATGGCATCTCATTTACTCGGTAGTTTTATTTGCTTTAAATTTTGTTTTACTGTCTAAGTTTTTTTTTCCAAATGACTGGTACCTACAATAAAGTTTATCAAAAAATAATAAATTTTAATTTCTTCATTTTTTCAAATTTAAATTGGTGTTTTTATATAATTTTTTTTTTAATTGTTGGATAAAAAAATTTTAATGCTAAAATCATATTTTGTTTGTTTGTTTGTTTGTTTTTTTTTTTTTTCACTAGAATTTTTCTAGTTATTTAATATCTTTGTATTTACCAGTGCATGAGTTCATTATTAGAATTTATTTTATCAATTTTTCTCTTTTTTACTTACCTAAGGAGAAGACCAAACATTTGGTTCACCGATCTTACTGAAACTTTGGGGATCGTTTTCTTGTAGCGAATGATGAGCATTTCCATCAATATGTCCTTTGAGTGGGCTTTAATACCAGTTCGCCTTGTAAAAATAAGTAATTTTTAGCATTTTTTGGATTTTTTTTTTTTACCAGTTTTCGAAAAACTTGTGTTTAAAGCTTATGGCAGTATAGATACATCTTATTATGAAATCTCAACTCAAAAAAGTGGACCATGAATAATTTATATTTAAAAACTCAGAAAGTACTAAAAAATACTTCAAGGAACATAATTTATTCACAGTTCAACTTTTTGAGTAAGATTTAAAAGTATTTTTCCTAAAAATTCATGAAAAGACGAAAAAAACGCGAGGTCTCCCTTCTTTGTAAGTGTAATAGTCTTTGAACACGAGTTTTTTGAAAATTAAAAACAAAAAAAGTCTAAAAATTACGTATCTTTGCATGGCAAACTAGTTTTAAAGCCCATTCAGAGAATATTGATGGTTTCATTCGGTCAGCATTCGGTACCAGAAAACGATCCCTAAAGTTTAGTAAGATCGGTGACCCAAATGTCTTCTTTTTATTTATTTATTTTTATTTTTTATTTTTTTTATTTCTATTTTTTTTCAATGTCTTTGTAAAAAAGCAAAAATATTGTAAATTTAATAAATAAATATGTAGATTGATAAAATAATAATTATAATTTTATTGTTTACAGGTGTCATCTATGTAGTTGATGAATTAGATTATGAAAAAAGAAAACAGTATGAGCTGACAATTCGTGCAACTGACAGCGTGTCAGGTGTATTCGCAGAGGTGCTAGTGTCCATTTTGGTGCTTGATGTTAATGATTGTCCTCCTGAGTTTAGTCAAGACTCGTACAACATATCCGTATCCGAAGCGACCCTCTTTGGTACCGAACTTCTTAGACTAGCAGCACACGATAACGATACAGGAATCAACCAGAAAATTCGTTACGCCATCGAGAACAAAACTGCGGAAGAACAAGGAGAAAACAGCTTGGATCTTTTTCACGTTGAACCGGACGAAGGCATTATTTATCTCAAACGCTCTCTTGATCATGAAAAATCTCAATCTCATCACTTTACTGTTGTCGCAACGGATCGTGGTATGCCAGCTTTATCAAGCACTGCTCACGTTTGGGTTAGTGTTATTGATATGAACGACAATCCTCCAAAGTTTGAGTCTTCCTCTTACAGTTGCTTCCTTTCCGAAGAAGCTGAGCGAGGACAATTCATCACCGTTGTTTCTGCCTCTGATCCTGATTTATCCGATGACAAGCTTATTTATACAATTGTTGGTGGTAATGACCAGCAAACGTATAGCATAGACCAATCAACGGGTATTATAAGCTTAATAAACATGCAAAATTTTGCTGAAGAAAAATTAAGTGTTCTCAATGTTTCTGTAAGTGATGGTGTTTACACGAGCTTTACCAGGGTTAAAATTGAAATTTTACCTGCTAACCGACACCCACCTGTGTTTCCTAATCCGGTCATAGAAGCCTCCGTAATTGAAAATCAACTGGCAGGTAAACTTGTCACCAGAGTTTTAGCTACAGATAAAGACTTTGGTATTTATGGTACCATTAAGTACTCGATTGTATCTGATTACCTCAAGGAATATTTTGAAATTGATGAAGAATCTGGTGAAATCATAACGAAAAAATGCCTGGATAGAGAAGATAAAAAACTGTACGAAATTCCTGTGATGGCCACTGACGAGGGTGGAAAATCTGGCTTTGTTAACGTTCGTGTCAAGGTTGTCGATGAAAATGATAACTCTCCGGTTTTCTTGGTTAAAGAATACAAAGCTTCCATTTACAGTAATTTGAGTTTAAACTCTGCTTTCTTAAAAATAAAAGCTCAAGATATCGATGAAGGCGATAATGCAAAAATTGAGTTTTCAATACTAGAACCTGCAAATTCGAAAATTAAAAATATTTTTGGTATAAACTCGGATACTGGAGTGCTCTTTCTCATTGAAAATGCTAAAAATTTGGGTAAGTTCATTCAAAACTAAATTTAAATATTGATAATAATAATTATTATTATTATTTGAATCAAATCGAAAATTTAAGATGTTAATATAATAAGTATCTATTTTTTTTAGAAAATCAACTGTTTCAACTGTTTATAAGAGCCAAAGACAAAGGCCGGATATCTCGCCATGCTGATGTGCCATTAGATATTTATGTGATGAGTCCAGAAGATGTTCCTCCTTTATTCGAACGTAGAGAAGATAAGTTTTTCGTGTCTGAAGCGTCGGCAATTGGTGCCCAGATAACCAGGTTAAAAACTATTAATAGTGCCAATGGTACTGTATCCTGCCAGTTGCTTTCTGCCAGCGAAGATTTTCCTTTTTCGGTAGACCCTAAAACCTGTCGTGTTTATTTATCTGCAAGTTTAGACCGAGAAATCAAAAGTAACTATCTAATAGGAGTACTAGCTGAAACTGATTCCAGTCCTCCGTTAACAGCTTTCGCTGAGATTTCTCTTCAAGTTCAGGACGAAAATGATCATGCTCCTAAATTTGAGAGTAATCCATATAGTATTGCTGTTGCTGAGAACATCGAAGAAGGCACATCAATTTTAAAGGTCATAGCTCATGATGCTGATTTGGGAAGTAACGGAGAAGTTCGATATTCATTTGGATCAGACATTGGGGATCTGTCGAGCGTTTTTACAATTGATGCTTACACTGGATGGATCTCTAGTTTAGTCTTACTCGACAAAGAAAAACAACCAGACTATAAATTTCAAGTAATTAAACCTTTTTTTTTATCAGTTAATTTTTTTTTTTATTTTGAGTCATTTATATTATAAAAAATTCACGCTAAAAATTTTATTTTTATATTTATGTTTACAGGTAGTTGCAACTGATAATGGAAACCCTCGTCATTTTGCTCGAACATCTATACATATCAAATTGAAAGACTATAATGATAATCCATCGTCTTTTCTTACACCTGAAACAGGATATGAAGCTACAGTTAAAGAAGATGCTCTACCAGGAACTGTTGTCATTGAACTACAGACTGTCGATAAAGACGTTGAATTAAATACATTACTAAACTTCTACATTATCTCTGGTGATCCACGATCTCAATTTTCGATTCAACCCACTGGTCAAGTTTACGTTGCAAAAGCTTTAGATCGCGAGACAATAGATAGATACGAACTTACCATAGTTGGCACGGACGGAAAATTTGTTTTTGAAACAAAACTTGTAGTTAACGTTCTTGACGTGAATGACAATCCTCCGTACTGTTTAAGATACCGCTACAGAGAGATTTTATCAGAAGGATCACATCCTGGTAGCTACGTTTTGACTGTTTTTGCTACAGATTATGACGAAGGACCAAATGCAAAACTACGATTTTATTTAACTGGTGAGAACAGTGACAAATTTTCACTTGATAAAGATACTGGCGTTCTTAAAACCATTGGTCAACTTGATCGTGAAACTCAAGCCAAGTATTTACTAACAGCTCATGTTCAAGATCGGGATAAAACTTCGTGGGAATGCTCATCACAACTAGAAATTTTAATTTCCGATCTTAATGACAATGCACCTCGATTTAGCATGCCATCATATAGTGCAATGTTACCAGAAGATGTAGAAGTGGGAACTCTTGTAACTAAAGTTCATGCTACGGATAATGATATTGGAATTAACAGGAAGGTGAAGTATGAATTAATCGACTCTGCCAATGATCATTTCGTCATAGCTCCCGACAGTGGAATAGTAACGCTGGCTAAACCACTTGACCGTGAGACCAAAGCCATGTATAACGTAAGCATTCAAGCAGTAGACCAAGGAACACCGCAATTACAAAGTGCTACTTACCTTATCGTTAACGTTCAAGATATTAATGACAATCCACCTGAATTTACCTCTAAATATTACTATGCTCGAGTACCCGAAATTGATGCTGTTGGTACGGAAGTAGCTCGAGTCCTTGCAACATCGAAGGATACAGGAGTCAATGCCGAGGTGTACTATTCCATCGTAGGTGGAAATGAGCATAAAAAATTTCAAATTGACGCAAAGACTGGTGTTATTTCTATAGCCGAGCAGTTAGATTACGAAAGAGCTAAAGATTACTTTTTGGATATTCAAGCCATTGATGGTGGAGTTCCGCCATTGACCAATCATGCTGCTGTTAACATTACTGTTCTTGATAGTAACGACAATGCCCCGATGTTTACTCAAGCATCGTACAGAGCGTCAATAAGAGAAAATGCTACGACCGGGGATAAAGTTGTACAGGTGAGAAGTTGTAATTTTGTTATTTTTTTTTATCTGCAAACTTCTTTATAATTATTTTAATCATAAATTTAAATTTTTGTTCAATTAATATAGGTATTGGCTACTGATTTAGACAGTAATGAGAATGGGCAAGTGAGTTATTCCATCGAACGCGGAGATAGGCTCAAGCAGTTTACTATTGATTCGAAAACTGGACAAATAACAGTCAATTCTGCCCTCGATCGCGAAAATATTAGTTCTTATATTTTAGAAATTCATGCTAAAGACAGTGGAATTCCAAAAATGTCAAACTACGTTATTGTCAATATAGATGTTCTCGATGCCAATGATAATCCACCCCTGTTTTCAGAAACTAACTATTCCACAGTTGTTCAAGAGAACAAACCTCTTGATTTTGTAATTCTTCAATTCACCGTTACCGACGCAGATGCCGAGCCTAATGCCGATCCGTACACCTTTGATTTTCGTTCTGGAAATGAAGGTAATGCTTTTCGTTTAGGAGAAGATGGTACCTTAAGAACTGCTACGAAGTTTAACAAACGCATTAAAGACAAGTATTTACTTCACATACGAGTTTTTGACAACGGAAGACCACCATTATATTCAGATGCTTGGGTACATGTAAAAATTATTGAAGAGTCTCAATATCCACCTACTATTACTCTCTTAGAAATTAATATCAATTCTTACATGGATCAATATCCTGGAGGTATCATCGGCAAGATATATGCGTCCGATAAAGATCAGTACGACACCCTTTTATACAGTTTGGTCCCAACTTCTCCATCTAGACCCAACACTGATCTTTTCCAAATCGATAAAATTGATGGCACTTTAGTCGCATTACCAGGCTTGGATATTGGTGAGTACAGAGTGAATGTCAGCGTGACTGACGGAAAGTTTAACTCTTATACAATTGTAAAAGTAACAGTCGAACTTGTAACCGATACCATGTTGGAAAATTCTGTAACTGTAAGATTCAGAGAAGTCAGTCCAGAGGACTTTGTAGTCAAACACCGTAAAGGCTTCATTCGTACAGTGCGTAATGCCATGAATTGTAGACTTAAAGATGTGATTATTTTAAGTATTCAGTCATCAACAGATTCTGAAATCAACATTATTAAGTCTCGAACAGTTAGACAAACGGTCGTTCACAACGATTTAGATGTATTATTTGCAGTTAAAAAACAAAATCCAAATGAATTTTATACATCTGAAGAAATTCGCGAAGCTATAAACCAACGGATTGAAGAGCTAGAAGCTTCGACGAAATTAGTTGTTGAAGAAATTGTCCGTTACAAGTGCAACAAAGGCTCTTGTGTTTATGGAGAATGCCAAGATAAAATTATACTTGACTCGCAACAAATAAGTCCTATAGCAATAGACATTTACAGTTTTGTCTCTCCTAGATATCGACATCGAACAGAATGTACTTGCAAAGAAGGATATGCTGGAACTCATTGTGAAATTGTTGTCAACGAATGTGCTCGGAACCCATGTCCTTCGTTTAAAGTAAGAAAAGTTTTAATTTATTTAAAAAAATATATATATAACAATAACAAATAAATTTTTAATTAAAAATTGATTTTTATAGGTTTGCGCACCCGATTCATCAGTTCAAGGTTACTCTTGTCAATGTCCTGAAGGTTTTGCTGGTCAAACTTGTGATATTGACATAACAAAATGCCATGACGAGTCTTGCTACATACCACGAAATCCCATATCCTTCAGCGGTAAAAGTTATGCTCGCTACAAAATTGACAAAGCTCTCGTCAGTCAAACAATAGAAAATAAACTTAGTCTTTCTTTGCGAATTCGTACCCTTCAGCCAACAGGAAATCTCATGTATGCATCAGGCAAAGTAGACTACAATGTTTTAGAAATCGTGAATGGCGCTGTTCAGTACAGATTTGATTTGGGCAGTGGGGAAGGTCTTGTGCGCATCAATAACTTTTACATCAGTGATGGTCAGTGGCACGAAATACAGCTAGTGCGCGAAAATAATAGCGCAAGTCTGAGCATCGATGGAAAACTCACCATTCATGGCTCTGCTCCAGGCGTCAACGATATTCTTAATTTACAATCCGATGAAATCTATCTTGGCGCTGAAGTTAGACAGCATCCATCAATTCTTGGTTTCGAAGATGTTCAAAGAGGCTTTGTAGGTTGCATGGATGATGTACGAATCGCTAAAACATCCATTCCTTTACACATGAGTGGTGCATCAAACAGCGTGGTTGTTCTCAAACGCTTTGCTAATGTTGAATTTAGTTGTGAAGCAAGTGCAGTCCTTGTACCTCCAGGGGTTTGTGGATCTCAACCCTGCCAAAACGGAGGAACTTGCTCTGAAAGTAAAACAGAAGATGGCGGATATGAGTGTCAATGCCATTCTAGATTCCGTGGCAGTAATTGTGAGATAGACACAGATCCATGCGCTTCTTCTCCCTGCCTCTACGGAGGCAGGTGTAGAGTCTTACACGAGCTTGGAGATTTTGCTTGTGAGTGCATAGGAACTAGTCTTAGTGGCAAACGCTGCGAATTCGGGAGGTAATTCATTGCTCAGATACCGTTTACTTTTGAATAAAAGTTAATTATTATTTTTTATGACTTATTTTTAACATATATCGTGAATGATTGTTTCAGGTATTGTAGGCCAAATCCATGTCTCCATGGTGGCGTCTGTGAGGAAGGTAACAATGGGCCCATTTGTAAATGTAACGGATACGCAGGAGATAAATGTGAATTAGACATCAATGAATGTGAAAGAAATCCATGCACTAACGGTGGTACTTGTGTCAACGAAAGTGGATCTTATCGTTGTGTCTGTCCACCTTCGATGACTGGCCTAAATTGTGGCAATCCAGCTGGCTACACCACTGCTCTCATAACCAATCATTTGAATATATCTTGGGAACAACTAATGTGGATCGGAATCGCTGTTGTAGTGCACATTATTTTAATCATACTTTTTGTAACTTGCCGAAGTGTTCGCAGTAAGAGAACAAGAATGGGAGCAAATAACATTAACAACGAGACTAGAAAACAAATTGTTCTAAATTCTGCCAGACCAAACGATGGAGAATATAAACGCAGCTCAAAACTTAGCAATCTTGAAGTTGTACAAGTAAGTTTTAATTACATTTATTTATGCTTATATTTTGGTATATTGAAATACAGAAAGTTCAAAGACTACTTTAAAAGTAGAAACGCTTTTTTTCAGTACTTGATTAACTATTAAACAAAATTTTAGATGTTGTTATAATTGTTTGATAAACTGTAATTTTATTTTATTTTTTACGTACTTACGCTGAGTAAATTAGTTTTATTATTTTTGTTACATAGTTGTTTGTTTTGTTGCAGAGAGAATGTCCTCCCCAATGTCCTCCCCGTCCTGCCTCTTACACTCCATCATCGAACAACGATCAAATACTTCTAGGCTGCAATAGCGCAGCTGTAGCTCTCAACAACCTCGACACACTTCGAAGCTATGGTAGCGCCGGAGATGAACTTGAAAACTTTCCTCCGGATTACCTACGCAACTTAAATCGCAGTACAGTTCTACCCCCAGGTTGTCCTATCGTTAACGCAACTAACACTGTGGATCTCGTGCCATTAGAAAAACCAAGTTGGCAAGAACAAATGCAACTCGCTTCTTTCATCAGTGATGCAACTAAAATAAAAAATGGTAAGTTAAAACTCCTTCAAATTTCCTTCGCTCCTCGAACCCACTTCTTATTTAAGAGCAGTGCTTGCAAGATTTATTTGCTACTCTAACAGCTTTATTGAATATTATTTATATTATTTTGTTTAAAGTTGTTAATTTTGCGTTTAATCGGTAAAAATTTTTAATTGAAAAATATTGATCCCCCTGTAATACAAAGTATATTGAATTTTTAACTTCAGACCTGAAACGATCGAGCCCGGTGGTACCAGAACCGACCACCGGAGGACTTTTACTGAATTCTATACGTCGACCAGGAACTCATGGGGGTGGTACCTCAATAGCTTCTCTTTCCTCGATCGAAGATGACCCTCGCATCGTCGGTGGTAAGTTATATTTTTTTAAGTAATCATGAAACACGAAAAAAAAAACGAATATCAAGCGTGACAGCTTTATTCGCCTACAAAAAAAAAACCGATTTATTATTTTTGGTTGATTGGAAATAATGGTTAAATCAGAGTTATTATTTACTGTCTTGAATAAGTAAGAAAGAGCTGTCTCGCACGAGCGTGTTTCAATACATTTGTTGTCTGCAACATTTTTAGGTTACCACTGGGACTGTTCAGATTGGGTCAGGCCAAGTCAAAATCCACTGCCAAATATAACTGAAGTACCGGGAAGTGAAGTTCCAGATTCTTCTAGTTTTCACAGCAATGAGAGTAACGAATCAAATACTCATCAGGTGCCAAATTGTAAGTTAAACTTTTTTTTTCATTTCTTTTTTATACAATAAAAAATGTTTAAAATTATAATAATTATACATAACTTTTAATTGCATCTTTCAGTACATGGCACAATCATAGATACAACGCGTGACATTGAGACATTGAATGAAGATCAAGAGTCTGAATACATAGGTGACTCGGAATGCGGCACTGACCTGTCTGATCATTTTCTCTCGCAGAAACTTAGTTTTTCCGAGAGTCAGCGATTAAACCCATTGGACAGTGGCGGTGAGTCCGAGTACAAATATAAGAGTTCCGAGAGTTATCTAAGGCATCCGAATTCCTACTTACCTCATTATAACATACACACCGACACAGACACCGAGACTCTGACAATACCCTTGAACGGTGGATGTCTTGGCACACTCGTGTCCGACGAGGATGAGGAAGAGGAAGAGGATGATGACAATGTAGTGCCTTATGGTTTCCCCAGTATGCGGCGCAACCGCTGTCCTCGCAATAAAGGCTCAGAGATTGGTTCTGTCATCAAAAGCTTGGAGGAGACGAATTCGTTGCTTCCTGGTGCAAACAGTAATAGCGATCTCTCGACCAATCTCTGTGAGATTGACGACTCCGAATTCGAAATCGCTCAACAAAAAAGTAATGGAAGAGCTTGGATTACGGGCGGTGTGACCCAAACCTCTGTCTGACAAAGCGATTCTATTGCTTTGAGTCGTCAAATTCACACACATTGTCTTTGAACGAGACAGTGATCTATTGTAAATAGTAGAAAAAAATCGTTATTAATTTAATAGATAAATTAACAGTGTACAGATTTTAATTTATAAATTATTATTAAACCACACGAAATTTGAAAAAATCTCTTTTTCGAGTTTCTACTCTATTTTAGGTACTTAAAAAAAAAAATCACGTTGGAAATTTTTTATGAAAATGATTTAATAAATTCTAAAGTTTAGATATGTTCATAGAATAAGATTGCCGAGAACCAATGACTATTACTTAAAATTTTATAAAATTAAAGAACTTTTGTTTTTATGTTTCATATTGCAATAATCTGATGTAAAAATTCAGAAAAATCATTAAAAGTACGCAAAATTGGAAATTTTTCATTTTAAAAGCGATTCACAAAATCCGAAAGACTTATATGTTTCGTATATCATTTATGAAAATATTTATGTTCATAAAATGTGCAACAAAAAATCCTAATTTTTCTAGGTTTTTAATTATTTTTTGTCGAAAATTAGATTTTAATTAACCATATTATTTGTTGAAATAATATGAAAATCTAATTTTAATAGTGTGTAAAAATGTGAACTAATTTTATGCAAGTTACAACAAACTTGCAGATGTAAGTAAAATGCAGGCATTAGATTTAGGCTAAATCATAACAAATAAGAAGTATAAATTATTTTTACTGTGATGATAATAATGTTTTTACATTTCATGAACAATTAACTGCAAATATTACTGTACAATAATGAATAATAAATATATGTATATCTATAGGGTGAAATTGGACTAATTGTATTAAATAACGTAGCTGCAATAATTGAATAAACAAATGCAAATTGACTAAGTCAGTTATTCGGAAAAGTAAGATAAAGTCACTTATAATTTATTTTTCAAAAAATAAAATTTATCATTATTATTAATTTTTATATTGATTGTCTTTAGTTTTACTCAAAAACATAATCATCACTTTTTTACGAAAAATTTTATAAAATAACTACTGCCTTAAAAAAAATATATGTATATGTACTCAACCTATCTTAAAATGTAAAAAGAGACGCTGATGAATTATATATATTATAAAAAATAAACTAACCGTAAATCTTCATTCATCATCTCTTTAAAAGACTGGATATATAATGTAAATTTATCTCAAATTCCTATTTATCTACCTTTTTTTTTAATTGTCTTACAATAACTTCAATTTTTTTTTTTTTCTAGATATTCAATGCTAATCATGAAAATATCTTCAGAAACTTTTTTTACAATATTAAATCTTTTGAAATTAAGTTAATCTGTGTATATATGTACATTACCGCCTTGTATAAATACATTAAATATTTTAGTTTTAAGAAAAAATTTATTTCTCAAACAAGAGGGACGTAATTTAAAAACAAATTAAAATTTTACTACTTGAGTGCTTGTTTATATCTCATTCTGTTTTACATGTATGCAAAACCCTAGGTGTTCCATAAAATTTTTTTAATTGTAAAGGCGGTTTATCTTGTTGAGGCAGAACAAGTGAAAAATATATATAATGTATAGACAAAAACAATTTTTATATATGGCATGATTGAAAATGTGAAAGTATTAAGAGTGAATTCAAAAATCGATCAAACATTTCTTATGTTCCTGCGTTCTTGCCCTGAATGCGCGATGACGCCGAAACGCATATCTCTTATTATTTGAGATGTTACACTTAAATAAAATGTATTTATTTCGGAATTCTTGAATGCTTACATAAAAAAAGAAAAACAGGGTGATTTATGTAGTATTTTAATTATTCGATAATTATGTAAATTGTATGAATGAATGTGTGAAATTGTACAATAAAACGAAAAGATATATTAATAATTCAAAAAAATTTATTTTTGTTTCATTCAATAAATCCTATTATAAGATGATAGATCAATTTTTTCTGATTAACTACGATATTTTTAAAAAAATTGAAAAACATTTGAAATAATTAATAAGTTACTTATAATAGAAAATTTTAAAATCAAACTTTGAGTGCATGCACAGTAGTGGTCAAAAGTTTAAGCCACCCCCCAGATTGCGTATTTTCACCGTTTGATTTTTGAGCTTGAAAGTGATAGAAAACATATACAACTTCAAACGAGTTGTAACTTCTATTTTTTATCTCTTAAAATACCTAATAACTCAAGAAAAAACCATTTACTATGTATAAATTTATCATTTAAATTCATTTTATCTCAAGTTTTAGTTCAAAAAGTTATTTTATAAAAAAAGCTATTTTCGACGATTTTATCGTTTTCAATGAATTTTTTAAAAAATTTACAAAAGTCCAGGATCATAATTTTTTTTTCCTCGTATTTCTATTATGATTAAGTTTAAAGAAAAAAATTTTCAAGTCGATTTATGAAGAATTGTTCAAACCACAACAAAATAACAAATTTTTTTTAGAGTTTAAAAATCATTGTTTTTGCGTTATTTTAAGCTGTAATCAATTTTTTTTCAGAATAGAGGGTCAAAATCGTATAAAAACACATACTGAATGTAGCTTTAACTGTATTATTTAAAAAAAAAACTTAAAAAGACTTACAGGAAATCATAAAAAGTTCTTTTTAACAATATTTTTAAAGTATTTTAATTTTAACGAAAAACTTGAATTTTTTGATAATTTAATCACATCGAGAGAAATCTTTTTTCATCGATCAATAAAACTTCAATAACAAATCATCAACAAGCTTGTTTAAAATTCAAAAAATCTCGAATTTCTGTTACGCTACACTGTCACGCAGTTGCGCTACCTATTTATGTAAGTTTGGAACTAAAAAAGATAAACAAAGTTTACCGCATGCATTTTTTATCAGTTGATGTAAAATTCATGATGGGGAAAAGAGCTGTATCTGAAGCAACAAAGTGGCAAATCATTGGCCAATTTAAAGCAGGCAAAAATAAATCACAAATAGCTAGATCGTTAAACGTAAGCAGATGTTGCGTTAGAAACACAATCGATATTTATCAAAAATCTAAAACAGTGAAAAACAAAAGCCGTTCAGGTCGACCTCGGAAAACAAGTGCTAGAAATGATAGATTCATTATTAATGAAGCAAAAAAAAATCGTACCGTTACAGCAAATACTCTAAAAAATAAACTAGAAACACACCCTACCCCTAAAATCCAGCTGGAAATCCAGCTGGAAATCCAGCCGTCATATTGGAACCGAAATCCAGCTGGATAGTCAGCTGGAAATCCAGCTGGATTAAAAAAAAAAAAAAATTTCGTCAATTTTGCTTATAATCGAGTTATTATTCGTTTTTCAATAATTTCAAAATTTTGAACTTAGTTTTTTTTCAAAATTTTCCAGCTGGATTTCCAGCTGGATTTCTAGCTGGACAAATCCAGCTGGAAAATTAAAAAAAAAACTAAGTTCAATTTTTTCAAAATCATTGAAAAATGAATAATAACTCGATTTTAAGCAATATTAACTAAAATTTTTTTTTTTTTTTAATCCAGCTGGAAATCCAGCTGTCATATTGGAACCGAAATCCAGCTGGATTTTAGGGGTAGGGCAATCTTGTGTAAAGATTTCTAGAGAGACGATCAACAGGCGCTTGCTAGAAAGAAATTTGAAATCTGCTGTGGCGGCGCGCAAACCTCTTTTAACCTCAAAAAATAAAAAAGCTCGATATGATTGGTGCAAGGACAAATTATCATGGACTGCGTAAAAATGGAACTTAGTACCTTTTAGTGATGAATCATCTTTTCAACTTTTTTCTAATCGACCTAAGCGAGTGTAACGAACTGACGTTCGTCACGTGATGCACATAGGGTGCATCTACAATAAGGCTTTTTAATAAGCAGACGACGTCAATTTAGCTTGGGGTACACAAAACGATATTCTATGGTTTTATTTGATTTTTTGAACTTTATGATTTAATTTACTTAATATTTTGGATTTCTATGAATTATTATGTATTTCTAGATACTTTATTAAAGAAAAATTCATTTTGTTCCTTCTTAAAAGCACAAGTTATAATCTTTGTTGTACCCCAGGCATTCTACCCCAAGCTAAAAACGTTATACACATCATTTAATCTTTTAAACTTTTCAAATTTTTTTTTAACAAGTTTTTTTTTATCTGATGATTTTCAAGATTTAATCAACAAACAAATTTTAATTATTTCCTCGATAATACTACCAAAAAAATCAATTTTTCATCATAAGCGAGTAAAGAGTTATGAAAAATCGTCTGCTTAGTAAAAAGCCTTATAATGTAAAATGTTACGCATCGCGCGGGAAGAATTTAAACATGTGAAAATTAAAAAGATATATTTTAAGTTGCTCGCATGGAGAAGAGAAGAACGCATGAATCATGAGCGCGGAAAATTTAAACTATCAGAATTACCGACTTTATTTCTGAACGGGGGAATCTAATGTTATGAGGATAAATTTTTTTTTCCCTTTTAAATTCTCTCGTACATTTGGTTATGAATTTTATAAATAAATTTAGGAAATCTTTAATAATAATAATAATAATAATAATAATAATAATAATAATAATAATAATAATAATAATAATAATAATAATAATAATAATAAATAACTAATTAATAAAAAAAAAAAAAAAAAAAAGAAATTAAGAAGCAAGTTTAAAGGCGGTAAATCATAAAATAAACAGGATGTTTACTTATAAAGTAAATTCCTCTCGATAATAGGGGAAAAGGTGTGAGGTAGTGGGAAGCGAATTACGCATTATTTCAAACGCGTTGAAGTCTCACTTCGCAAACCTATGGGGAAAAAAAAAGGAAAGATAAGTTATGAGGAAGTGGGAGAAATTCCCCTCAAACTCTCACAATATTTAAAAGGGAGAATGCGCGCAAATTAGGTCAGTACCACTAAATCTTCTGATTAAGCAAATTTAAAATTTTTACTTACATTTTTATTTAATCTTTCTTTAAACATAAATTAGGGCGAAATATTAAGTTGAAGTTAGAGCGAATTTATAAAATTGACATAAAATAGAAGTGACTTTAACATAAAGTGTTGGATTGAAATGTGAAAAGTGAAATTATTGAAATTGAGTGATTAAAAAAAAACTTGATGTTTTAGATGAACACTTGTGAGTGAAAGAAGATAATCAAAAATAAATTTTAGTAGTGCGAAAATCTTGTATCATGGAAGACAAGGATCTATTTGGATTAGGATCAGAGATAGTGACAGGAGTAGTAAGCAGAAGTTTGGTGGAGGATAAAGGATATGGCTTTTTAATTGCAATATCCCCACTTAAGCACGAGATAAAAGCAAGAGTAACATCAACAAAGGGTAAAGCGAACATTTATGTCACAAATGAGCCTACAATTAAGAATGAAGTTCAAGAAGAAGATGAAAAAAAAGAAGAAATTGAAAAAAGAATACACAAAATCGAAGCAAAGATAGTAAGAGACGAAAAAACTTACATGACAACAATTCCAAGGATAATTATCAACGAAATGGATAATGAAATGCAAAATAATGAAGTAAAGGTAAATAAAAGAAAAGAAGAAGAGTCAAGTTTGCAGGACGAAATGGATGGACCAATGACAAAAAAAGAAAGAGTTTCGGAAGAAATAATAGACGTGATGGGCTCCACCACACCAAAAACTACTCAACAACTACCCCAAAACGTCGAATCACAGCCGGCAAAAATAAGTGAACAACAAATAATTACAGATCTTCAAATCACCCGCGCAAAAATCAAACCTATGGGAAAAATGTTGGCAACATATTGCCAATTGGAGGTTCAAAAGTATTGGACAAATGTTGGGGGGAGGTTATCCAACATGGCTGCCACACTTTCAATAAGCGCGCATTAGCAATACTGCTCCAACACTTTGCCAAAAGAATTTTTTTTTTTTTTTTATGGGAAAAATGTTGGCAACATATTGCCAATTGGGGGTTCGAAAGTATTGGACAAATGTTGGGGTAGGTTATTCAACATGGCTGCCAAACTTTCGATAAGAGCGCATTAGCAATATTGCTCCAACACTTTACCAAAAGAATTTTTTTTTTTTTTTTTTTTTTTCGCGGACAAATTTTTTTTGTTTCAAACTTAAATTTCTAATTTTTTGTTCACAGATGTTTTATTTAATTAAAAAAAAAAATTTTTAATTGAAGTAATTATAAAAACACATAGTGAATTTATTTGATCTTTTATTTAGTTTTAAAAAATACAAATTTTTTAACTTTATTCAGGTTCTATAACATTGGCAGGTTCAACTACATAACTTAATCCTGTACTTTCGATTTTGATGTAATAACAAACACATTTTAAACTCATTACATCTAACAGAATCGGTTCATTTACTGTATCTAAACATTCATGAATAAAAAAAAGAGTGTAAGTTTTTGTGCTTAAAGTTGTTTGAAATGGATTTACGGTTGTGATTGGTTTTATTATCACTAAGTGTAGCCCCTCACATTCGAAACACATTTTACAGTCGCAGTTAGTAATTCTTAGAAATTTAACAATAGATCCAATTTTCATAACCCCATGATGCTCGTACTTTACTATGTGAGACAATGTTTTTTTATCCCCTTGATCTAATTCAGATGAATACAAAATTTTATTTTTGTATAATTTTTTAAAAGAAAACACATTTTTACCATTAATATTATTATTAACTAAAACTAATTCCGTTTCATCTTTACTTAATTTAGTTAAAGAACCATTTATGAAAGTAGCAGTGTTAATTTTAACAAGTTTCATTTTTTTTTCATAATTCAGCATTGATTCACAAAACTTAAAAGCTTCGGTACCCTCTTTTACCCATTGATGCCTTAAAGCATGAACTTTTATGTACATTCCTAAATTATTTACAATCTGCAAATGTGGCGAGTTACTACCGTGAATTAACTGTTTTAATTGACCGTTCAAACTTTCAAGTGGAAAACAAGATGTCGTATAGAGAGGACCGCATCGACGTACAGTAGTCGATAGATGACGTAGTGAATGAAAATTACAACTCATGTACTTATTACCATACAAGGAAGGAAAATTAGCTAAGAATTCTTTGTACAGCTCATCAGCCAGATCTACCATTTTATCTTCAATGACCTCTTGAGGTAGTAAATAAGTAGCAAAAACGAATTTTTTATAATGATTCATGTACTCTGTTGGTAAAATCCCATCCAAAACTATTAAAGATTTATTTAAAACCCAATCTTCAAGTTCAGAACCTTTAAAAAAAGCTAAATGTGTTTTTATTGGTCTAGAACGTCGTGTTATGTAAGAAGGTTGCTTAATTGAGCATAACCTAGAATCTACAACTTCAACTAAGTAATGGATAGAAAACTTTTCATCGGAAAATTTTGGATCGAACCACAGTTCTAACAATCGTTTCGCGCAACCGTGAAAAAGACAATGCTCTGCGTCTACAGCAGTAGACGTGACGTAATTACGACAAATAGTCGATAAAACAGATGGTCCCTTAACACCGCAAACTGGTTTATTAACTTCGCATGCTTGTTCTGCATGTTTAATTGTTTCAAGATCCGTTCGAAGACGTAAATTTTCGTTAAAGGGATAAATATGAACTCTGCCTTCATTATGCCCTTTTTCCTTACAAACTTGACATCCAAAATTACCATTGTACTGGTTCATATTTAAAAATAAGGCTTTTGCAGGTAAGTCACACGTGCCGCTAATGATCACTCCTTTAACCAAAATTTTTGCCTTTAAGTCGTTAACAAAAAATTCGACTCCCTCTTTTAATTTTTGAATAGATTCTATCAAAGGGTTCAAAAATAAATTTGGATCAGGTTTTTTATCCCCAAACCAAAGACCAATTAACAGCATATTTTCAATTTTAAACCTCTCTTCATAAGGTAATTCTAAAATTATAAGATAGAAACCCCATATATTATACTTTGACGATTTAAAAATTTTAATTCCATCAGTGTACCATAAAAACGAAATGTTGTTAAGAAACGAAAGGATGTTGCCATCAGAAAAAAGTTCTTTATAAATTGATCCATCATAAAAATCTCTGTAAGTATTTTCGGTTTTTGGCAAAGAAAATTTGTGATTTAATTTAAAAAAAAAACCTGGTCTTTGGAAAAAAAAATTTAATTGATCTATTGGTGAAAGTGTAATGAAATATTTTTCTTTATCTGTTTCTGTGCAATTACAAGAACTTAAATTAGGGATCATTTCTTCATCGAATGGAATTTCATCGCAATCTACATTATTTACCACATTTTCCTTTAATCGAGTACAATTTTCGCAGTAATAATGTCTGTGTACCGGAATATCTACGCTTTGAAAAAATTGTTTGAATTTGTATAAACTTTTCGGACAATTATTTGGTTGAATGCAAAGTATCGGGATTAAGGTTAAAATGTCTGATAAGCAAGAGTTTGTTAATCTGTGACGAAGTTTTAACGCGCCTAGACAAATGTTTAGTTCAGAAACTTTCATTGGAGATCCGAGATATAATTCAGAATCTTCAGCCACTTCGATGTAATTGTCATTGTCATCGTCGTCGCGCCAACGATCACTCGAGCCGTCGTCATTTTCATCAGAATCGTATTGATTAAAATTTTCTAAAATTAATAATTTTATTTAAAGTACTATTGTGACTCATATACGGACAAAAAAAATACGTAATTTTACCGTGGAAGAAACTCCGAAAGTTTCAAAGCGATATATTGAATAGGTAAAAAATGACAAAATTTTTGAAACAGTGGATGGGACTGCCTGGGCCGATCTCGAGCGTCTTGAGCGTTAAGCGAGTTTGTGAATCCAGGGCCTTAGTTGAGAATACCGTAGCCCTCACAGTTTTTACGTAAGCCCCACGTAAAAACTACGCTACTCTGAGCGCACAGTATTTATTCGTTGAGCGCACGGTGTTTTTACGTGGCCCCTAACTCCAAATATTTCGGAGTAATATTACGTATTTTACGATAAAATTACGTATTTTTTCTGTCCATGTAAAAGTAAAAAATCGTTTCGTTAAATTTACCAACCATAATTAAAAGTCTCTTGATTCTTTGATGGAGAAAATGTGCCTTCAAGAGATTCAATCGAGAATCTGTCAAACTGGTCCATTTCCGCACCATTTTTCTTACCATTGGAGTCAACATCCTCAAAATCATTCTATAAACATATATTTTAATTTAAACTGACGAATTTCATGAGAATTTTAAAGATTTATATTATTTTTACTAGAGTATTATCTTTGAAATTAAAATTTGGTTAAGTACTTGTTATTTTTCTTTTAATTACCTTGACAGAAAAACTTTCATGATCAATTGCTTCTTCACCAGGAAAAACTATCAGTTTTTTTTCAAGTAGTTTTTTATACTTTTTTTTTGTTCTACTAGACCATTTTAAATACTTTTTATCACATCTTGGCATTCTTTTTTGAATTAACCTCCATTTCGAATGACATCCGGTGTTACATAAAATTGTATAGTGTTTGTATAGTATAGCTCTATTTTTTTATTCATAACCTACATGTATTGTTATTCTGTCAGTGCTTAAGAGAAAAGAAAATAGTGAAAATGTATGTTTTAATTTTATGGATCCAAGCCAAAAAATCAGGAGTAATTAAAGAATCTGATTTGTGTCCCAACAAGGACGAAGGAGAAGAAACTTGGGCAGTGTCGAATGATCGTCCGTATAAAGTCAAAATAGTTCGCAAAAGTGGTTAGTCACAAAAAATGAAATTTTTTAAAAAAATTTGTAATTTTCAAAAAATTAATTCCAAGTTTTTTTAGATGATCTGGATTATTTAGAGAGTCTCTGTGTAAGCACAGGTGGAGAAGTAATAGTAAAGGGTAAAAGTACCTCGTCAATGCTCGCGCATAAAGAAAGAAATGCAATAAAAGAAAAATCAAAAATTATTACTAAAAAGCATATTGAAGCTACACGTAACTTCAATAAAAATTTACTTAAGCGTAAGCTTGAAGATCACGAAGACGTTGGAAATGATGCTGATGACAATTTTGACGACGACGACGACGACGATGAAATTTCATCAAAAATATTATCTTTGAAGAAGGAAAAAAATTCAGTTTATACCACTGATAATTTAAGGGAAAAACCAAGTTGTTCGTCCATGATTCCAGACCTACCTGAAGCAAAATCCAACGACGAAATCGAAAGGCCCCATGAGAAAAGATTAAACATTTCTGAACCAGAAAATAACGTTGTGGAGGTAAAAATTAAATTCAGGCACTGTTAATTTTATTTAAAATTTGTAAAAAAAAATAAAAAGAAAAAAAACTTTTTAAGTACGAGCATATAGAACAAGTACCTGATGAAAATCCACTCGTTCTCTGTAGACAAGGTGGTAATGGAAGATCGCAGTTGGTGAAAGCCTACAATGTTTGGGTTGATGCGCAGTTTCTATGCACCATACAGCGGTTTTTCTCTGATCCCAAGGAGATGACCAGAGTACTTTTAAAGAAGCTTGTTGGAAAAATGAATTTAATGAATATGTGCGCGCGTGGAAATTCAAAAAAGAGGAAGAAGATCCCAGAGGACATTGTACAATGCGTAGAATGTAAAAATCAGTTTTTAATTCTACTTTTTTTTTTTTTTTTTTTATTTATTATCAAAATCATATAATAGCAAAGGCAATATATACAATTGACTAACGTTTTAAAAAACCAAAAAAAAAATTGATACTTTTTAAATTTAATTAAAAAGAATGATGAAATTTTTTCAAACTCAGTAAAAGAACATTAATATAATATTCTTGGCCAAGCGCGAAAAAAAAGAAAATTTGACAATCGTGTAGTTTTGGTTTGTTGTAAAGTATCGCGTGAAGCGCGATTGTCCAAAACTGTGCAATTGTCAAATTTTCTTTTTTCTCGCGCGAAACTAAGAATGTTTTTTCTCGGTCTCAGCCCTAGAATCGCTCGATTCTCGGGCTAAGACCGAGAAAATTATTTATAGTACTCCTGGTCACTCTAACCACAAAATCAAATCTTTGATGCGTGTTTTCGGTGACTCGTACTATAAAATAGTATATAGTATTACCTGCTTTTGAATAACTAAAGTAGTGGGACGCGGAATTACGAGCATAGTCAATTTTTTGTGATCAGCCTGAACAAGCAAGATGAATAATATAAATAATATATAATAAAACTCGTTACAGGTTACGTGAACAAAAATTGCAACAAAAAACTCACTCCATCAGAATTTACAGATGTGATCAATTACATGTGCGGCACTTTGAGAGCAAGAGTGAAAAAAGAATTTAAAAATTAAAATGTTTAATGATTAATTAGATGTAACAATTAGTTTTTAATTTAAAAATGAAAAATTATTTATTATTAAGTTATTATTAATGTAAATGTTAAAGTCATCCAAATCGATGTTTAAATTAAAAAAAAAAAAAATGGAATACACTTAATAAATGTTTCAAAAAATTAATCAAAAACTTGTATTTATCTAAAAATTAATATTCTGTAACAATAAATTGTGCCCACAAAAAAAAAAAAAAAATTCTTTTGGCAAAGTGTTGGAGCAATATCGCTAATGCGCTCTTATTGAAAGTTTGGCAGCCATGTTGAATAACCTACCCCAACATTTGTCCAATACTTTTGAACCCCCAATTGGCAATATGTTGCCACCATTTTTCCCATAAAAAAAAAAAAAATTCTTTTGGCAAAGTGTTGGAGCAATATTGCTAATGCGCGCTTATTGAAAGTGTGGCAGCCATGTTGGATAACCTCCCCCAAACATTTGTCCAATACTTTCGAACCTCCAATTGGCAATATGTTGCCAACATTTTTCCCATAGGTTTGATTTTTGCGCGGGCAAGCAAAAGCAGATCTTGCAAAAATCAGCGATGAATACACAACAGTTAAGTAAACAACTTTTGGCACCACCAGCTCACCAACAAATCAATAAACAGCAAAGTCAGGTAGAACACGGGGCTCTGGACCTCTCCAGGATGAATATGCCAGGGACATCGAGAGAGGAGCCAAGGTACTCGCAAAAAACAAGAACACCGAAGATAGAAATTAGTCAGGTAATAATAAGAAACATCATTACTGACGATATGATTATAAAATTATATAACAATCAAAATAATAGCTTGCGCGCATTAGAATTTTGGTCAGGTTTAAATAGATTATATCATTATTCGTTCACTAATCTAATTTTAGAAAACAATAGAATAATCTGCTCTGAGTGTGCACAGAAAATTCCGGCTAGGATAAAAAAATTTCACGACCTATCAATATACCCCATGATACAAGCAGGGTGTTTAATATGCCATAAAAAATTAGCAGAAATGGGTAAGAAAATCCCATGTAGTATTTGTATCATAAACTAGCTAGAAAAATGTTGGCAACTGTAGGAATAATAGACAAATATAGAGGAATATTTTGAATGTAATTAATCAATTGAAAACTCATTAATTATTGATAAATTTATTAGTAGCAAGGTGAAATGTAATGTACTAAAATAATTATATACTTAAGTGATTAGAATAGTTGTAAGAAGGGGAATATTTAGAGTGAATCATTTTTAGTAACTCTAAAGCCTATTTTGATTAAATTATTATTGTTAAAAAGTAAAAAAAAAGAGGGTCTATTTTGATTAAATTATTATTGCTAAAAGAAAAAAAAAGAAGAAAAGACAAATTATTTTGATTAAATTATTTTTGTTAAAAAAAAAAGAAAAAAAAGCCTATTTTGATTGAATTATTATCGTTATAAAAGTAAAAAAAAGAGGGTCTATTTTGATTAAATTATTATTGTTAAAAAAAAAAGAAGAAAAGACAAATTATTTTGATTAAATTATTTTTGTTGAAAAAAAAGAAAGAAAAAAAGCCAATTTTGATTGAATTATTATCGTTATAAAAGTAAAAAAAAGAGGGTTTATTTTGATTAAATTATTGTTGTTTTAAGAACAAAAATTAAAAGTAACTAAAAGTAAAAATAATAACAATAATAATAATAATAATATGTAATGTACTAAAATAATTATATATTTAAGTGATTAGAATAGTTGTAAGAAGGGGAATATTTAGAGTGAATCATTTTTAGTAACTCTAAAATCTATTTTGATTAAATTATTTTTGTTAAAAAAAAAAGGAGTAAAAAAGCCTATTTTGATTAAATTATTATCGTTATAAAAGTAAAAAAAAAGAGGGCCTATTTTGATTAAATTATTATTGTTGAAAAGAAAAAAAAAAGAAGAAAAGACAAATTATTTTGATTAAATTATTTTTGTTAAAAAAAAAGAAAAAAGCCTATTTTGATTGAATTATTATTGTTAAAAAGTAAAAAAAAAAGAGGGTCTATTTTGATTGAATTATTGTTGTTGAAGAGAAGAAAAGAAGAGGGAAAGACAAATTACTTGTGCGAATGAAGTTTACTAACACAATGTAATGATTGTGTTTAATTATAAATTTTTTTTTTCTCTTCACAATTACCCTTTTTTTTAAAAAAAAAAGATCCTAATAAAAAATAAATTATAATAAATGTTATGTGCAAAATTGTATGTCTATAAGCCAAAGGCTAGAACTACTCAAAAAAATAAATGCTTCTTCAATATAAACAATGATAACTGATAAAAAATGTAAAGCATTATTATGCCCATTCATGAATAATGTAATTAAAGTTATGATAATAAAAAAAAATATATCAAAAGAAAGATTAAAAAATAATTTTTAATACCTTCACAAAAACAGCTGACATGATTATAGGATAGGATTATCAGCAAACACTGTATGGATCAGTCTCTTGTAGCCTTTTTATTTCTCTTTTCCTTATGTTCCCCACTGTTTGCTTTTTACATCACCCTCTCACTTCAACCTTTGGTCAAACCTATTGATAAAAAAATTGAACTATTAAAAGCAAGAACAAACTAGTAGGTAGACATCGACGCAGAAGCAGCATGCAGCATGCTGTACTGAGAAGCGAAGAGAAAGTGTAAATTTACATATTGAACACTACAAATAGCAAAAAAAACCAACAAAAAAGCGCGAGTTTAAAATTTTTTTGTTTTGTATTGAGATAAGGAATATTTTTTTTTCTTTTTGTTCGTAAATTTTGAATTATAAAAGGGCGAGTTTGTTTGTGTTGAGAATGAGGAGTAATGCAACGATGAATCATGCAAATTAAGTTTTTACTTATTTTTCTTGCTTTATAACTTTTCGAACGTACGAAAACGTATTATTATTATTTTTTTTTGGTTCAAATTTTAAATAGTGTAATCATTCGGGATTTTTTTTTAATTTTATGAGAAACACTTACCCTTTTTTTTATGAATCCGAGGATGGTAAGAATTGTATTCGCGACTCTTTCCGAGTTTTTCTTCTGCGGCTGCAGCAGACACCACATTATCCGGATTCACACGAAAAAGGAGGGAAAAGGAATTAAAAGAAAGGAAGAAAAATGAGACGGAAAAAGTTGATAGGGAACTAGTTACTAATATTTTTTTTAAGTAAATATTTTTTTAAAAAAGGGGAGGTAAAATGATGATTCAATTGAAGGAAATAAATTATAGTTAAATTTTATTACAAGATATGGTTACAGAAGTGGCATTATTTAAAAAATTTAATTTTTTTTTTTAAATTTTTAAAGTTGATGATCAAAAGAATGGAAAAAAAATCTATGGTAAAGCGAAACCCATTGACGAGGTTTATTTCCAAGTCCAAATGTAGCTCGACTAAAAAAAAATAAAGAGAGAAAAAAAAATGAAGATAGGTGAGGGATGATGAAATCCGAATTGATAAGGAGCAGAATGAATTATTGACCGGTAAATATTTCAGAATGGAAGTAGTAAAACATTCCAATCGTTAATGAATTCGGCTCACTTGTTGACAAATATGTAGGCATGAAAAGGGGAAAAGAGAGAATTACAAAAGAGAAGAAGGAGAGAGAGAGAGAGAAATGAAATACGTACGGTCGGGTGCTAGCAGGTTGAAAAGACTGTTCCCCATCCTGACGATCTGGAGAAAGAATAGAGTTTAAGGAAATGAATTTTCCATCCTCCTTGTCCAAATTATAGAGTGATGTACTTACCCAAACAAAAGCAGACACAAAAAAAAAACACTGTTTAACGTTTTAAGTATTTTTTTTTTTTTTTGAAAAAACAGGAAAATACTAAATGTATTTAAATAATCGTGTGAGAAACGTGATGAAGCAATTAATCATTAAAAGGGGATGATGAGAATGATTTAGCTTTTAACTCGTAGAAAAAAAAACGACTCTACTGTCTGACATGAAGCGGTGTACTGAGCCTTAAGAACATATGACGTAGTAAATTTTTGGGCCGGAGACGGTTGGGTTCAAAATTTGATTTGAATAATTGTGATTTGATTTTTTGTTGTTTTTTGTCTGTAATTTTTTTTTCCTTTTTCCTTCTGATTCTACCTTTTTTATTAAAAAGACTGACTGAGGGTTTAGGTATTACTTTAGGGTTTTTCTATAATTGGGAAATTTTTTTTTTCATGCGCCGCACCAGTACATATGTGCGTGTATATGTATATATATGTGTGTGTACTATTATTATTATTTTTTTTCTTTCTTCTCTTTCTCTCTTAACATCGGGATCGACTTTGAAAATTCAATTTTGGGGTTAATTGTGTGCGTAAAATGATGATGTTGTGATGATTGATATTGTTCGAATATTTTTCTATTCCGGACGAGCAGGCGAGTGGGAGTTTGAAATTTTTTTTTTTAGACATAGAATTTCCGGACGGGGAGGGCGGTGACAATAGAAAATTTCTGCCTAAAAAAAAAATAGAAAGATTATAGAAAAGATGTACAAAAGCCATTTTGTCGGCGGACAAAAAGGCAGGGCTAAAATTAGAAACGCCCAGCGTTTACATATAGATATACGTAGGAAATATTGATTGCGATGAGAAAATTGATTGATTATGCATTAGTGGCATACAGAAAATATTCCTATATTTTTCTTATGATAAAAAAAAAAGAAAATGATCACCAACTCATATTATTATTGCTTATGAAAAGATAAAGAAATGGAAATAGAACGATAAAGATAAACTTACAGTTTTATCATGAAACACGACTCTGATCTCAGAAAAGGAAATCATTTGTAAATTTTTTTTAAAGATCTTTGTCAAGGACAATGAAAAAGAAACATAGAACTTTTGCCAAATATAGGCATCCCACGAGTGCATTAATAGCAAGGGAACGGTTAGAAAAGGAATACGGAGCAAGACTAGGGAAACCTCGTCAATGGAAGTGTGACTTGCGCGAACTCCGGGAACCTTTCCCAATAATCCATTGTAGATATTGCGATACACAAGTGTCTCGGTTAGATATTAAGGACCACCGACAACTCCACACCCAAGAACGAATATGGGACGAAAAGGAACCAGACAAAAAGAGAAACAATGAATATGCGGCCACTCTCCGATTGGAAAGGGACTTGCAGCGGCAGAGCTTGAAAGACGAGAACACCCCCAAAGAGGACCCACAGTGCAAGAAGAGGAAGGAGGCAGACCAAAAGCCTCGCGTTTTCAGACCTTGGGAATAAAAAAAAAAAAAAAAAAAAAAAAAAAAAAACTCCTCACCAAACCTATACCTAAAACCTCCTTACCAAACCTATACCTAAAAACTCCTTACCAAATCGATACCTACTTCTAACCCTATACCTACATTCAGCAGGGACGGTGAACAGTTTAAGAAGGGGGGGCTGTCACATGACAATTAAATAAAATCCGCAATCGTGCATTCTCGCGCGAGTGTGCGTGCATGTGGATGAGGGGTCCGGTCAGCACTTCGGATTTCAGCTGCCGCTGAATGCTGCTCCTGCACTTTTGATGGGAAAAAATCAAGGTGGCGGGGGAAGGATTTAGAGGCAGCGAGGAGGAAGAGCGCCAGACGTCGAGTCAGTATGAAATATAATAAAATAGCGCAAAGATCGCGAGCATTATTAAAGTTAACCTAATTACTTAAAACTATATTTGCATATTTTGACCTTTCGGATTTTGATTCTAGATTTTATTCCATAATAATCATAAATTCATTGATCTCAGCGTCCGATAATTGTAACCCAGTGTATTTGATTTTGACCTGATAAAGCATATTTTAAAAGTAAACTTGCCAGTGAGTGAATAAAATAATTGAACCTATTGTACCTACGTCTGAGAGACTAAACAGAATACGAACACATCGACCAGTTACCTGCAAGTTTTGGATCCAGAATCAAGGTAATAAGTTTAGTATAAAATTTTAACTTATTTGATTAGTAGTTCGCGCGTTCCTGTCGTCACACAAGGGGTGCCGTTCACCCCCGGTTTTCCCCGCGACTCCTACCCGGGTCTACAAAATTAGGAGCCGGTTATATGTCCACGGGGGCATATAACATTGAATGATGTTTTTTTTTGATTTAAAAAATAATAATATAATGAGGTCATTATAAATTGTAGGGGGGAGGAAGAACGAAGTAAATAACATGTGTACAACATCCGGCAAAGAATTAACATCTGTGCATACTGACAAAAGAGCCTGAAATATAGCAAAAGCTTCCAAACTGAAAATAGATGAATCTGAGTCAAGCCCAAACCTAGCACAAAGATTCCGTGTTTCGTCATATATGCCAGCTCCGGATCTACCTATGACTGGATCCTTTGATCCATCAGTGAATAAAATATGCACCCCCGGCCCTCTGAGCCTGCTTAGATAGGCCTGAAAAAAGGCCACCTTATCTTCGGCTGCCTGGAATGCTCTTCCCAATTCACAATCCACACATTCGATGTACAAAGAGAAAAATGGTATGGAATAAGTGGGCATAACTTTAGATCTAAGTGCCTTGAGAATAGTATCGTGATGTTGAACCCATAGTGAATATAAACTGCCAAATCTACTTAACCTTGTGATGTTGGCCCAGTTTGCCCTGTCAAGAGTTTCCCGGATGGATTGAAATTTGGGTAGCACGCTATTGGATGAGTTAGCAGTACAACGAAAGAGCGATCTAAGAGAAATATGTCGTTGTCTAACATGGAGGGGTGGAATACCGGAGAGATGGTGCAGGACGTTGATGGGCGTCGTGGACATGCACCCAAGTGCTTTACGCAAGTCTGCAGAACGTCTAACTTATGCCTGACCTGTGAACCAGCAGAGCAATGTAGGAAACTACCCCAATCGATTTTAGGTCTAACAAGGGATTTATACATCATCAAAAGTGTCTGTGGGTGTGACCCCCATGTAAACTTAGCTACGGAATTTAACATCGACACTCCCGCCCGAACTCTAAGTATGATATGCTCTATGTGGGGTTCCCAATTCAAACACTGATCCCAAATGATACCCAAATATCTAATTCTATCTACGTTCGCTATTTGCCCAACCTCGGTGTCCATCACGAGGTGTCCAGGCAAATAACGAACCCTACTAAAGTTGATCAACTGGGATTTATGAGCGGATATGTTAAGGAATAAGGTCAACAACCATGCTCGGATGGCGTTATAAACTTCCGCCAATATCGACAGATTCTCACGTATTGAGTCACCGATGCAATAGATGATTACATCGTCCGCAAACCCGAGAGCCCTGACGCCTCGGAGGCCTAAAAATCAAACAAGCAACATAATGTAAAAGTTAAACAGAAGTGGGCTCAAGCATGACCCCTGCGGTAACCCCTTATTGGTGGAACCCTCGGCAAAAATTTCCCCGTTAATCACACCTGTCAACTTACGATAGCGCATGCAGTTTTCAATGAACCTAAGTTAAAAATATGGTACACCAGCCTCCTGGAGGCCAGTTAAAAGCCTATACACGTGCACTTTATCGTAAGCTGCCTCGATGTCCAAGGCCAAAAGGGTAAGATTGCTATTCCTGTTCCTGGCGATTTGAATATCCGTAGGTAAATTGGCCAGACAGTCCTGGCATGATCTACCTCTCCTAAAACCATAAAAGCAACGTGGAAGAATGTTACAGGATTCCGACCACCACTGGAGCCTGTCAGCCACGAGTCTCTCAAGAATTTTCAGCAAGACACAAGACAAGGAAATGGGTCTGAGTTTTCCAGACCCAGGTTTTGGTATGAAGACTACCCTATAGTCAAGCCATTGTTCAGGAATGGAATCCTCCTTGAGCACAAAATTGTAAAACTCGGTCAACCATTCAAGGCAAGAATTAGGAAGGTGCTTAAGGACTTTACAAGAGATACCATCGGGCCCAGGGGACGAATGAGATCTAAAATTGGAAATCGCTGAAGACACCTCTTGGACCGAGAATGCCCTCTGAAAAATCTCCAGCTCAGGATTTTGAAACCTCTGTGATCCTACACAGTCTGAGTAGTCGTAGCTGCTCGATATTTGTTGAAAAGCTGCCGATAGGTCGGGGTTCTTGCGTAATAATCTGGACTTTGGAAGGTCTGGAGGCGGGTTATAGAATCTATCCCTATATTTCTTAAAAAACGAAAAATTCTTCCCCATCGGGTTGGAGGGACTCAACGAATTAACCTTCTCTCGGAAGGACTCCCTCTTAATTTTCTTCAGGAAATTCGAAGTAATCCCAGCCTGCGTGTCGTAGGCAGCCAAAGTTGTAGCATTCGGGTTGTCCCTGAAAACTCTTCCCGCCCTAGTCCTAGCTTCGACCGAAAGAGTACACTCTTTCGTCCACCAGATGCAAGAAGGAGGCTTCCTCCTAACCCTATTCCCAGTTTCACCCGGTTGCAAAACCTTACCCTCAGAGCCCGCAATGCTAGATTCTAACGCCTCAACAAATTCCCCATATTGCCCGATATAATTGGCTGCTGTCAATGGAGAAGCTTTCGATTTCCATACCTGCATCAACTCCGAAAACTGGGACCATCGCAACTTATGAACTTCCAGTTTGCAAATATATGTTTGACCATTTTCAACCTATTATTTGAGTTAAGATAGAGAGAATATATCTTTACTGGAGAACAGGATAGTTCCAGAAAATGATGATTTATAACTGTAAACTTAAAAAAAAATAATAATAAGCAAGGTTTACAGATTATTAAAGTAAATCAGGGATAATGAATGATATGATTTTTTTTTAATGACGTGATGGAATCAATTCTCTAAATCGAAAGAATGATTGACAAATTTTTTTTTTTTTTTGAAAAAACATGTTGATGATAAACAAAATCATGATTTATACAAACCTGTGAAATATGAATATAATTAAGTAATAAAAAATAAAACGAAAATATGAATTAATGATCACATAATTTTTTTAAAAAAAAGAGGAACTTTTAAAGTATTGAATTTTAATTAAGAAACAAACAACAGAATAAAGGTCACACTTGACCCAAATTAGTTAGCAGGGTTTTATCAAATTAATCAAATCAAAAAAAATTACTTGAAAAATATGAACTATAATTTCCTTTATTTACATACAGCCAATAAGCTTAGTAGACATTGCAGTAAGAAAACAACTGAGTTGAATTTTTCCAAAACCTGAAAAAAAAAAGAGTATATGTACAAAAAATTAAAATTCCTTAATGAGTAAAAAATAGGTAAACAATTTTGTGCATTATGAAATAAGTATAGGCAATTACTAAGTAGACTAGGAAGTGCACAACATTAGTGTAATTGGGAGAGGATAGACTTTGAGTGAGAGTATAATTTTTGAATTATAGCTAGGTTAAGAATATATAAATATATATAATTAGAATAATGAAAATAAATTCCGACAATAAGAGTTAGGAGTCATGGAACAATTTAATTTTTTTTTAACAAAACAAAGTATACCTGTCAAAAGGTTTGATTGATCCCCAATGATATACCGACTGTTGATGGTGATGATGGCTGAAATAATTCAAATTACTTTAAAGAAAACATTTTTTTTTAACAAGAATAATGATAATATGGGAATAATAATTTTTTTTTTTACTTATCTGATTGTTAATCCATTAATAGAGAGGAAATTTGAATTCTGCTAAGTGAAATGGGGAATATGTTGTAAAGTTAAAAAAAATAATAATAAATGTCTAGCAAGATAAAATATGGAAAATGAATAAAGTTACATGTGAATTTGACAAAAGTAAGCAAATGAGGGCTAGCTAAATTATTATAAGTAACTAAAAAAATATAACACACTTACATAACCTCAAAACATCAAACTATAAAAGAAATCAAATACATAAAATTTTAGATTAATTATCATTAGTAAGGCATTTAAAAGAAAACTAATATTAGCTAAATAAAATTACTAATTATACTGCATGTAAGTCTCGTCCTCGAGATCAAAGTGTAGTCACGTCAGTGGCACGGTCCATCCACAACATTTTTAAAGCAAATGTTCCAAAATACTTGTACGTAACCTTCATGGCAACCCTTCCGCTGCAACTTCATTATGTTTTGTTGTGCGGTCCAAGCACAAGGTTAAATTATACTAATTTAATTTAATTAATAAATAAGACTTAACTTATTATAAAATGACAAGATCTCGATCCAGAGATCGTCATCGCCATGCTCGAGATCGGAAAAGAAAGAAAAATCGCACCAGGAGAAGGTCACGAGAGAGTTTTCTTTCTTCACGTTCGAGATCGAGACGCAGGTCGTATTCGACTTCCTCATCATCATCCAGTTCGAAGTATCATGCTTCGAAATACCGTAACAGGAGACACTCATCGTCAAGCTACTCTGATTCTTCTGGAAGAGCGTCGCCTTACTCTAGGAGAAGGATGAGAGAGCTATCTCACGGTAGGCGTTACGACAACGAAATTCGTAAACGCCACAAATATAACGACGAGCGCCAACGCAGTCGCGCATCGCCGTCGATTTCCTCGAGATCGAGCCGCTCACGAACTCCACGCTCGCAAATATCGCGCAAAGATAGTGATGCACATGATAAAACAAGTATGCCATCACTATACGCGATAAGGAAAACATATTTTCCTATACATGCAATTGTTGCTTCCGTAAATACCAGGTAACTAAAACTGATATGTTTTATTTCGACAGTTGATTTAGGAAAAGAGGTGAGCGACAAGAACGAAAACGAAAGGGTTAAGGACCAGCAGGAACAGGTTAAGGACCAAAATGAACCAGCTCATCCATCTGAGACAACTGCGGACGATGAAAACTTAAAACTACTCGGCGAAGTTACTAAAAAACTCGAAGCGGGACCTGAAATTCACGCTGCACTCGCGACTAGATGGACTGAAATTTTGGAAAACGGCATGAATGCGGAAATTAAAGAAAATTTGATAAAAAAATATCCAGCACCAAAAAATTGCGAGTATCTTAATGCTCCTGAAAATAATCCCCAAATTAGAAATATTTTACCAAAATTTAATGATAATAAAGATAATTTTAGTAAAAGCAGACAACAGCAGCTTGGCAGCGGTATCACTGCAGTTGCTCAAGTACTGACAAGTATTTTAAACATGAAAAAAGATGAAATTAATCCTGACACACAAGCTTGTTTCATAGAAAAATTAGGTGATGGCACCAGGATTTTGACTGATCTTTTTAATGAATTAAGCAAGCGACGTCGTTCATCAATTTATCCTGCCCTGAATCCTACTGCCAAAAAAGTTGCAGAAAACAGCAAAATTGATTTGTTTTTATTTGGAAAGGATTATTCTGAAAAATTAAAAAATGCCATGGATGTTAAAAAGAAGGTAAAAACATCGCCAAAACTCCTGCTAACCAGAAGAAGAACACGACCCGCTACGATGCTGATTACAACAAATCCGACGCCGGTGCTCCATCAAATAATCGTCCTTTAAACTCGAAATTCCTTCCCAGGAAAAACACCACGAAACCATCAAAACCGTACAACCAGGGAAGGAAACATCGATCGTACGGGAATTTTCGACATCAACGGAATCGTCGATAAATGTAAGTATTCCTCGTGTTGCAGGAAGGTTGAGAAATTTTTTGAAAAATTGGAAAAATATAACAGACGATAAAATAATATTACAATATATAAAAGGTTATAAAATACCGATAAAATTTGATGTAAATCAATCAGAGGTTCCGGAAGAACCCAAATTTTCAAATGGTGATTTTTTACACTGTAAAAATGCTATCAAAACTCTTTTGCAAAAAGGAGCAATTCAAAAATGTTCTTATTGTAAAAATCAATTTTTATCCTCTTATTTTTTACGAGACAAGCCCGATGGAAGCAAAAGATTCATTCTTAACCTTAAAAATTTAAATAAATTAATAAAAAATGAACATTTTAAAATGGAAGATAGAAAAACAGTAATATTTCTTTTAGAAAAAAATGATTATCTTGCTTCTATAGATTTACAAGATGCTTTTTTCTTAATTCCAGTCGATACAGAAAGCAGAAAATATTTAAGATTTTCTTTTGAGAACACATTGTATGAATTTTGTTGTCTTCCATTTGGTTTAAACGTTTCTCCTTATATTTTTACAAAAATACTAAAACCAGTTGCTCAATACTTGAGATTGAAAAAGTTCAGATCAGTTTTCTATTTAGACGATATATTATTGTTTGGTAGAACTAAAATCGAATGTTTAAATAATATCAATGAAACTAGAAAATTACTCGAATTACTCGGATTTGTGTTAAATTTAAAAAAGTGTAATTTAAATCCATCTCAAAAATGTGATTACCTTGGCTTTACATTTGATTCAATTGATTATTCAATAAGTTTAACAGTTAAAAAACGTGTAAAGCTTCTTAATTTAGCAAAAATGTATTGCAAAAAATCTAAATGTAAAATTAGGGAATGGGCCCAGTTCGTTGGTAATTTAGTTGCTGCTTCCCCAGCAATAAATTATAGTAATTTGTATTTAAAAAATTTCGAAAGATGCAAATATTTAGCACTAATTAAATTCAATGGTAATTATAATAAAAACTTAACTTTTTCAAATGAAATTTATGAGGATTTGGAATGGTGGATAGAAAAAATACCTTTCAGTAAAAATAAAATAAAAGACAAAAATTTTAAACTTACAATTTTTTCGGACGCATCCCTTACTGGTTGGGGTATTTGTTGTGATAACAAAAAATCTCACGGGTTTTGGAGTGCTCAGGAAAAACTTCACCATATAAATTATTTGGAATTGAAAGCTGTTCAATACGGATTAAAATGTTTTGTGGAAAATTTAGATAACTGTGACATTTTATTACGAATCGACAATACAACAGCTATAAGCTATATTAACAAAATGGGCAGCATTCAATTTCCGGAACTATCAAACTTAAGTAGAGAAATTTGGAAATGGTGTGAAAAAAGAAATTTATACGTTTTTGCTTCTTACATAAAGTCGTCAGATAATGTAATCGCTGATGAACAATCTAGAATTATGTCGGTAGAGACCGAATGGTCTATTGCAGATTATGCATTTGAAATAATTTTGAATGATTTTGGTCCATTTGATATGGACTTATTTGCTTCTAAAATTAATAATAAATGCTCGAAATTTGTTTCATGGTTCCCTGATCCTGAAGCTTTTGCGATCGATGCTTTTACTTTATCATGGTCAAACATATATTTTTATATATTTCCACCTTTTTCATTAATTTTAAAAATTTTGAGAAAAATACGACATGATAAAGCTAAAGGTGTCTTAGTTGTGCCTTACTGGCCTACACAAGCATGGTTTCCAATATTTTCAGACTTACAAATTTCTAAAATGATTAGATTGGAACCAAATAGAAAATTAATTTCTTCTCCTTTTAGGAAGGAGTATCCGACGTGGAAATCCCTTTCGTTAGTAGCCGCGATTTTATCAGGAGAGCATACGTAAAGCGTGGAATGCCAGAAGCAGCTATTGACACCATGATTGCGTCTCTATCATCGGCCACTCTACGTCAATACAATAAACCTTTGAAACTTTGGTCTGATTTTTGTACAAAAGAAAAAATTTGCCCCTTTGACGCTGAAATAATTAAAATCATTGAATTTTTAAATTTATGTTTTGAAAATATAAATAGTTACAGTACATTAAACTCTTACAGATCAGCAATTTCTTTAGTGACGACTAAAGATGTAGGCTTTGATGCAAACGTGAAAAGATTTTGTAAAGGAGCTGCTAATCTCAAACCTTTAGAGCGTAAATTTGATTATATTTACGATCCCAGTGTTGTCATAACTTATTTAGAATCATTATATCCGAATGAAAGTTTGTCAATAGAAAATTTAAGTAAGAAACTTGTAACTCTTTTGGCTTTGATTACAGCTCAACGCGTTCAAACTCTATCGCTGATCAAAATTTCTAATATAATTTTTGAAGAAAATCGGGCTCAAATTTTTATTACTGATAAGATTAAGACATCAAATTTCAATAAAACACAACCAATTCTAATAATTCCTAAATATTGTCAAAATGAAAAGGTTTGTGTGCTGTCAATTCTTAAATTTTACATTCAATTTACATCAAAAATCAGACCAAAAAATTGCGATAATTTAATATTAACTATAAAGAAACCTCACCATGCTGCGTCATCTCAAACCATAAGTACATGGATAAAATTAACATTGAGAAATAGTGGCGTAAATACTGATATTTTTACTGCACATAGCACTAGACACTCGTCTACGTCAGCAGCTGCTCGTAAGGGCGCTACGATTGAAATAATTAGGAAAGCGGCGGTTTGGACAAAAAATTCTAATGTATTTTATAAATTTTATAATCTTCCATTATGTGATGAACAAAATTTTGCGGATTTTATTTTGTAATATGAATATAGAAAAACAAATAAATAAAATAAGCACTTAAAAAAAAAAAAAAAAAAAAAGAATATTGCACCCACTCTTTAAACAACTACACTTTGATCTCGAGGACGAGACTTACATGCAGTATAATTAAACAATTAAACGAACTTACCTGTAAGTGAAGTTCGATTGTAATTATACTCATAGTCTCGTCCGAAGAGATCATAACCCACCACACCCTAACTTATTGAGTTAAATCCCGCATGAACTATTATAGTTCATGTATGGGTGCAATTTAGACTTTGAACAAATGAAGTTGCAGCGGAAGGGTTGCCATGAAGGTTACGTACAAGTATTTTGGAACATTTGCTTTAAAAATGTTGTGGATGGACCGTGCCACTGACGTGACTACACTTTGATCTCTTCGGACGAGACTATGAGTATAATTACAATCGAACTTCACTTACAGGTAAGTTCGTTTAATTGTTTAATTAAATAAACCTAGAATGGTAATATTAAAACTAACAACTAAAGGTCAACAAACTCGAATAATGTAAACAACGCGCACTGGACGCAATGATGCATTGTTGGAATATATATATATTATATTACACAAAGTGAACGAGAAAGTTGAGTCATTGGAATCCCCGTGCTTTTACTGCTGCTTATCGTTTTTACGATTCTATGGCGTCTTGATAAAAATTTAGACTAAACATTCGATAAGTACTTACCAGCACAGTAAAGGCTTGGGGGTTTCTCGGGCTCTCTTTGTCGTCAGTCGTCATCGAGATCTCGTTGAATAAAGAGCTCTTAAAACTTACACCTCTTTTTCTTTTATTTAATTCCCTAACTCTGACAGGTTATGGGCCCAGGCTAACGCAAAATAAAAGTGAAAGTTTAATTTAAAAAAAAAAATGGATTCGCAATCAAAGCGAAATATAAAACAATTTAATGGTGAGAAATATAGTGTGTGGAAGTTTCGTGTAAAATCATTACTTTCTGAGTTTGATGTGAGTGAAGTGATTGACGAAAATCCTCCAACACCCATTACTGATGAATGGCGCATTAAAAGCTCTACCGCTAAAAATATAATTGTTGAGTATTTGGGTGATACTTTTCTTGAACTGATAAAAGATAAAACTGCTAAACAAATTTTTCAAAGCTTAGATGCAATTTATGAACGCCGTAGCTTGGCAACTCAACTTTCTATAAGAAAGCAACTATTTAATTTGAAGCTGCAAGGTGAAATTACATTATTGCAACATTTTTCAAAATTTGATATGCTCATCGCAGACTTGGCAGCTGCAGGAGCTTCGCTTGAAGAGATGGACAAGATCGCTCACCTTTTAATGACTTTACCAAAAAATTACGATGGCATTACGACAGCTATCGAAACACTTGAAGATGATAAGCTCAATTTAGCCTTTGTAAAAACGCGACTTTTGGACTATGAAGTTAAACTTAAAAGTGAAGATCAATCGACAGCTCTGAAAGTTTTATGTGCTTCTGAATCTTCACTGCCAAAATCAAATGATAATAAAGGCAAGAAAAATAAACATAAATCTCAAAAACACAATAAGAAACAAAATAAAAAATTCAATCCATCAAAAGGCAATCATCAACCTCAATATAAATCTTCAAATATCCAGTGTGAACATTGTGGCCGCCGAAATCACGAAAAACCAAATTGTTATTTTTATAAACAAATGCTGCAAACAAATCAAGAAAGAAATTTGACACACGTCCAGACAAATGCTGCATACAACAGTCAAGGCTTCGCATTCATGCTGGGAAATTCCTACTCGTGTGGTGATTTCAGTTCGAATGAATTACTATTTATAATCGATTCTGGAGCAACAGATCATATAATAAATCGAGATGATGTATTTGCAAGCAGCAACATTTTCTCAACTCCCAAACGAATTTCTGTTACTAAAAATGGCGAGTCAATATCTGCTACCAAATATGGAACTATCCAGATAACAACAAATCTCGGAAAGTCAGGAATTTTGGAAAACGTCCTCTACGCACCGGATGCTGCATTCAATTTGTTATCTGTTCGACGATTGCAAGAGAAGGGCATGCGAATAATTTTTGATATCGATAAAGTCGTTGTTGAAAATGGTGAAAGTGAAACCATTCTAACAGGTAAGCCTATTAATGGTTTATTTGGTGTAAAATTTAAAATAGAATTAAACTTATTGAATGGGAGTCACGTAAATATCAGTAAGACTGAAAATTTTAAATTATGGCATGAACGTCTTGGTCATATAAGTGACTCTAAATTTAATCAAATAAAACATCAAAAACTTTTTGAAGATGTTGCTAAGCTTGATGACGTTCGAACCAATAATGAGGTTTGTGAACCATGTATTTTTGGTAAACAAGCAAGACTACCATTCAATAAGATTAAAAATAAAAATCACGTATCAAGACCATTGTTTATGGTACACACAGATGTATGTGGGCCAATTACACCGCCTACTGTAAATAACAAGAATTATTTCGTGACTTTTGTTGATGATTTTACTCATTACTCAGTTGTTTATTTATTAAATTCAAAATCTGAGGTGTCTTTTATGTTGAAAGATTATACACTCAAAAGTGAAGCACATTTTAATTTAAAAATTGTTAATCTGTATTTGGACAATGGTCGAGAATACATGAGTAATGAAATAAAAGATTTTTGTTCAGAAAAGGGGATAACATTCCATTTCACTGTACCACACACGCCTGAACAAAACGGAGTAAGTGAACGTATGAATCGGACGATTACAGAAAAAGCTCGCGCAATGATAAACGCAGCTAATTTAGAAAAACATTTTTGGGGAGAAGCTGTTTTAACAGCCTGTTATTTAATAAATATTACACCCACAAAAGCTGTTAAAGTACCGAAAACTCCATACGAACTGTGGCACAATAAAAAGCCCAGATTAAATTACTTAAAGGTGTTTGGTTCGACCGCTTATGTACTCATAAAAACAAGACGCGATAAATTTGATGATAAATCAGTCAAAGGCGTTCTTGTTGGGTATGAACCAAGTGGGTACAAGATTTGGAATGTTGAACAAGAAAAATTTCAAGTAGCTCGTGATGTCATTTTTGACGAAATTGATTTTAAATCATCAAGGCCTAAAACATCTGATGAACTAAACATTTTTCGAGGAAGTTCAAATTCAAATAAAGATGTAGGACCTATAATAAACGAGTTTATTGAAACCCCTGAAGTAAATGACTCTGTAACGTCTAAAGAACGGTCACATGAAAATAATAATGAGTCTGAATTAAGAAGAAGTGATTTAAAAAACGTCCAAAAATTTCTTACTCCGAGAACGAAAACTCTGAGTTTGATCCTTATCTCGCGGTGGCACAAGATTTTACGGAAACAGTTCCTCAAAATTTTCAGGAAATTAAAACGCGAAGGGATCGAACTCAGTGGGAGAGAGCAATAAAGGACGAACTCGATTCACATCTTTCAAATAATACTTGGTCTATTATACAAAAACCACAAAATAAAAATATTGTATCTTGCAAGTGGGTATTTACAATTAAACATGATGAGTTAGGAAACCCCACAAGATATAAAGCAAGATTAGTTGCGCGGGGTTTTACGCAAAAATATTTGGTCGACTACGATGAAATATTTGCTCCCGTCGCGAGAATTTCCACTTTTCGTTTTCTTTTGACTTTCGCGAATCAATTTGATCTTTTAGTACATCAAATGGACGTGAAGACCGCTTTTCTGAATGGAACTTTGCAGGAAGAAATTTTCATGCAAATTCCGGAAGGAATAATTGCTGGAAATGATCAGGTGTGCAAGCTGAATAAATCTTTATATGGGCTTAAACAATCATCTCGTTGTTGGTTTGAACATTTTGACATGATAATTAAGAGGAAAGGTTTTAAAAATTCAAATGTGGATAATTGTTTATATTTTTTGAATGTTGGTGATGTTAATAAAAACATTCATCTCCTTTTGTATGTTGATGATATTGTGATAGTAACTCGTGATTTAAAAATCATGAATGAAATTAAAGATTATTTGCATAGTTGTTTTAATATGACTGATTTGAATGAAATTAGATTTTTCTTGGGAATCTCAATTGAGAGAGGGAGAGATACTATTTCCTTGAACCAAACCTTATACTTAAAAAATGTTTTGAAGAAATTCGAGATGAGTGATTGTAAGCCTGTAGATACGCCATTGCCGCTAAAGGTAGACTATGAGGCGTTGAATTCTGATGAATTTTATGATGCACCATGTAAGAATTTAATCGGCTGCTTGATGTATGCAATGTTGTCTACAAGACCTGATCTTTGTTTTCCGGTAAATCTATTGAGTCGTTTCCAAAGTAAAAATACGAATGAATTGTGGAAAAGTTTGAAAAGAATTTTAAGGTATATCAAAGGTACTTTAGATTTAAAACTCGTTTACATTAAAACTGAGCATAAAAGTATTATAAGTGGTTATGTAGATGCTGACTGGGGTGGCGATGAATTAGATAGAAAAAGTACAACTGGTTATATGTTCACAATTTTTGATAACTGTACAATTACATGGAATACAAAACGTCAAAACTCAGTAGCGACTTCATCCACTGTGGCTGAATACATGGCACTTTTCGAAGGAGCAAAAGAAGCCATGTGGTTAAAGTCACTATTACATAGTATCGATATAAAAATTGACGGTCCCATTGTAATTTACGAGGACAATACCAGTTGTATAAGTATTGCAAACAACCCTACGCATCATAAAAGATCTAAACACATAGATATAAAGTACCATTATACTTGAGAACTGATACAGAAAAATTATATAAATCTTAAATATTTGCCCACAGGTAGCCAGTTAGCAGATATTTTCACTAAAAACGTCGCTGCTTCAAAACTCTTGGGAACAAGATTTTCTGTTGGTTTAAAATAAAAAATAAATAAATAAAAAATAAAAAAAATAAAAAAAAAATGAATAAAAATCAAATAATGAATGATGATTATGAATAGCAAAAAATGAATTTTTTTTAAATTAAGTGAGATGCTCTTGACTAATTTATTATTTTAACTACTCGTTCCACTTTTTGAGTGGGAGTGTTGGAATATATATATATTATATTACACAAAGTGAACGAGAAAGTTGAGTCAGTGGAATCCCCGTGCTTTTACTGCTGCTTATCGTTTTTACGATTCTATGGCGTCTTGATAAAAATTTAGACTAAACATTCGATAAGTACTTACCAGCACAGTAAAGGCTTGGGGGTTTCTCGGGCTCTCTTTGTCGTCAGTCGTCATCGAGATCTCGTTGAATAAAGAGCTCTTAAAACTTACACCTCTTTTTCTTTTATTTAATTCCCTAACTCTGACAGATGTGCATTCGTGCGCGAGGAGCGGGAAAGCAGTTCGCAGACTCGAAAACCGAAAAATCTTTTTTTTGAAAGTAACAAATATTTAGGGCACATACAACAAATCAATTTATTTTTCCTTCTTGAATGGATTATAAATTAATGCAAAATCCTCAGGGGATGGGTATATTCTTTTCCTGGAGTTGCCTGAGTGAAAATTCACAGCAAAAAAAAATTTTGAACACGAAATACAATGAGGGGCAGGAATTTGAAATAAAAAGAAGTAAAAATAAACAGGATGTTTATATTTTTCTCATAAGTAGGGGAAGGAGGTGCGAGAAGGGGAAAATTGCGCGACAATTTTTACACGCAAAATTCAAACCTTCTGAAGATATGGGGAAAGAAAGATAAGAATCCATAACGAAGTGGGAGAATTTCTCCTTAGACTCCCGCGATATTTAAATAGAGAATGCGCACAAATTAGGGCAGTACCGCTAAATCTTCCAGTTGGATGATTTCAAATTTTTTTTTGATTGCCTCTTTTTTTTTGAATTAACGTTTAAAAATAAATACGAAATATTGACTTAAAGTTATGTTCTAAAAAAAGTGAGTGATGAAGGGAGACTACAAAAAAGTGAATTTATAAAGTTGACATAAAGTTTAAAGAATAAAAAAAAAAAGAGGAAAAGTGCAAGAATAATATAAATTGGTGCAACTGGTGTCATATTTTCATAAAAAATTGTGATTTATTAAAAATGGAGGACGAAAAACTCTATGAAATAGGGTCACAGGTAATAGAAGGAGCAGTAAGCAGAAGCCTGGTAGAGGATAGGGGATATGGCTTCTTAATAGCAATATCACCACTGAAACATGAATCAAAAACCAGAGTTACATCAACAAAGAGTAGGGCAAATATTTATATCACAAATAAGCCTATGATTAAGAAAGAAGTCCAAGAAGAAGAAGATAAAACGAAAGAAGAAATTGAAGAAAAAATACTCAAAGTTGAAGCGAAAGAAATAGAAGAGTACACTCCAATGACAAAGATTCCTAAAATAATTATAGATGAAATAGATAACGAAACTCAAAAAAACAACGAAACAAATATAAAAGCAAAAGAAGAATCAGATGTAAAAGATAAAATTATAAACACAGTGGAGACAGACAAGGTTTGTGAAAAAGAAGAATTAAACAAAGGAAACGTTACAATTGATACTAAAGCAACAGCACCAAATCAAACTATCCAATTACCAGCAAAGCTTGAATTAAAAAAAAGATACAAAAATTTTCCAATAATGCTAGAAGAAATGAGACAACAGCAATCACCAACTGCAACAGGAAGTAGTAAACATCAGGTAATACAAAATATTCCTTTAGACCTGAAAACAAGAAAGGCACCAGAAACAATAACGAGTCTGACAAATGTTTCCATTAATTCAGGATTTAACATGGCACAAGCACATAATTTGAACTATATTTTACCCTATCAAGGACTATGGCCGGTACAGACACAAATAGTACAGCCTTGGACGTCTGAAGAAAAGATTATAACAAATGAAACCATAATAAATTCTTTTAACAATCAAAACACAGAAAAAACAAAAGATTTCTGGAAAGAATTAGTAAGATTATACCACTACAATTATGATGTGCTAATAATGAACGAAAATATTATAATTTGCCCTGCCTGTGCAAACACAAATTATGTAAAAGTAAGACACGTACATCCCGGACAAAAAAAATCAGCTGCTTTGGCAACTACTAAATCAGTTGATTTGGCAGCTGCTAAATCAGCTGCTTTAGCAGCTGCTAAATCAGACGCTGATTTGAAACACTTTATCAGCTGATTCGGAAGCTGCTAAAGCAGCTCATTTAGCAGCTGCCAAATCAACTGATTAAGCAGCTGTTCCATAAATTTTGGCAAAATAAATATTTAGCTCGCAGCATTTCTCAATATTTAACAACAAAAAATAAAAAAGAATAATGATTAAATAATAAGTAATAAATACGCAATATATTGATTGATATATATTTCTTGATTTTACTGTACTTTATTTTCCAAATTAAATTGAAATTTGAAATAAAGCAAATTTCGAAATGGAGTATCATTACAAATCTCGAGAAACGAATTAAACGTTGAATGATAATGAAAAGTTTCTCTTCGATGTCTTCAATTGAACGTCAGGTATTAATTATTAAAGGCCACATCACCAATTCAACCTGATAACGCTAGCAGTAACATATATCCCTGGGGGGGTCCCTGGAATCCCTGCATATTTTGATACAGTACCAAAATAGAACTTTATATTACGAGTAACCAAAAACACGAATCAAAGATTCAATTTTGAGGTTAGAGTGACTAGCAGTACTATACAATTTTTTCAATGACAAGATTCCTGCTTTGAGATAAGAAAAGAAAGTGTCTAGGTACCATCGCCGTGTACCGTATTCGGTGCACGGTGCACGGTACACGGTACCAAATAAGAGTTACTTTAGACACTCTGTGAATTTAAGTGGGTTATTTAGGATGGGTAATTAGATTTAAAGTAAAAACTAGTAGTTTTTTAAACTTAAGTGGGTTATTTGGAATAAATTATAGGATCTAAAGTAAAAAGCTACCGTGTACCGTGTACCGTGTACGGTACACGGCGATGGTACCTAGACACAACCATAAGAAAACGAGAAATTGTAAATTTATTAAAAATTTTAATTTATACTTAACGCTAGTTACAAACATTATTTTTTTTTTCTTAAGAAAACAGCTGCTAGAAAGCACAAAAATTTACGTACATGCCTGAACTTTCCCATACATATATGCTATGAAAAAGATGCATACTTATTGAAAATATCGTTCCTTGAAGAGAACAAATCTTTTTATGCCTTATAAGTTCGTGTAAGACACCATTTTTTTTTGCTAGACACCCAAATGTACAATAACCGCTCTTTCTGAATCGAGGGTCTAAACATAAGGGTCCCATTTAAAAAATTTGGGATTTGGGTCCATAGGGCCCAAAGTAAGGCCAAACAATATATTTTTAACAAAAACTTATAAAGCAGCTGATAAAGCAGCTGCTTTATAAATTACAATAACCGCTCTTTCTGAACCTAGGGTCAAACAATAAGGGTCCCACTTAAAAACCCGGGATTTAGTTCCATAGGGCCCAAAGTAAGACCAAACAATATATTTTTAACAAAAATTTATAAAGCGGCTGATTTATGAAGCAGCTGAAAAAGCAGCTGCTAAAGCAGCTGATAAAGTGTTTCAAATCGGCAGCTGCTTTATCAGCTGCTTTTTTTTGCCCGGGGAAGTAACAGAAGAAGAAGTGAAAAAATCATTTTGTGGTGTATGCCGGAAAGTGTTAGGAGTGAGAAGCTCAAAATTTTGGTGTAATGAATGCATAATTAATTATGCAAGAGGAAAGTTATTAAGTGACAAAAGATGGCAACACATCTTTTAAAGTGAAAAGGTAAAACCATTAATGCTAAGTGAAAAACAAAAAAAAAGAAACAAAAGACAAAAACAAAAAATCAAATCAATGTAATAATTGAATTAATTCAGAAAATTTTTCTAAAATAAGTTAAAACAAAATTATTTCTTAATAATCTAGGTTCGATTTTAAGAAGGTAACACTTTTTGCTCTCCCGAACTTATAAGGCGCTCCCGACCCCTTCGGGGCCGGTCGTGCCTAAAAAGTACTAATGAAAAATTAATTGTATGAGTAGTTTTGTTTTGAATAATGTTTAATAACACAAAATAATAATTAAATTAATTCATAAAATTTTTCTATGTAATAAGTTGAAACAAATTATTTCTTGAAAAAAAAATACTGATGAAAAATTGATTGTGAGAGTGGTTTTGTGTGAAGAATGCTTAGTAACACAAAATAATGATTAAGTTAATTTATAAAATTTTTTCTATATGATAAGTTAAAACAAAGTTATTTCAAAAAAAACTAATGAAATATTAATTGTAAGAATGGTATTGTGTTAATAAAGTTAGTAACATAATGTATTGATTATATATGTCAATTCACGAATTTTTTTCTTCTCTTCTCCCTTTATTTTCAGATTGAAATACAATTACTCCAATTTTGGAAGAGAAGATATTAATAAAAGAAAAAATTTTTTTTTTTATAAGAACCGTTTGACGTAAATAGAATTGACTGTTGTACACTTTAACTCAAAAAAAAAAAGGAGAGAAAAAAATCACCTGGTCAAATGATCTTGAATTCCTTTTTCATCTCCTTCACACCAAACAGCTGACGTTGTTTTGTGATTAAATTATCAGTGAACACTATGTTGATCAATCTCTCTCGGCTTTCTTTTTCCTCCACTATTTATCTTTTATCTCACACTTCAATCGTCGTCAAACCTATTATGATTAACAATTAATAAAAACCAAAACAATTTGAGGTCGATTAACATCGATGCAGGAGCAACGTGCAGAACATCAACAAAGAAAAAGAGTAAGTTTTCTTTATGGGTCATATGCAGAAACAGAGGGGAACAAAATCGCGCGAATTTTTAAATTTGGGTAAATGATAATGAGGAATTTTTTTTTAATAAACAAATGAAATGATTTGTCTTACAACTATAAATCACACGGGTCAAATTTCTTTTCCAATGTCTTACCTGAAACTGTTTTCAAAATATTGGCACGATGGCATTTTATTCTTATTTTAAATAATGTGATTGAGAAAGATATAATCAAATTCGTTTTAACATGTAATCTTGTGGGGCGCGGCAGTTTCTTGAATTATCAATGAATACCGACAAGTGTATGTTGGGGATAAAAATTTTGAGTAATAGATTTTTTTTTTGGACCTTAAAAGATGTAAGAGAAATAATAATGATAAAGAAGGGAATAGGGAAAGATCATGTTTCACGATTCTTTTACGATCCACCACGAGAAATTTAAACATGCAGCAACGTCGAATCGACTGAACTTCTAAGACTCAGCCCCCAGCCTCGTAAAGCTGTCAGCTGTGTAGGTACAATAGGTAGTTTCGGTAGTCTGCAAGATGAGAGATCGAAAATATGTTTTGCAGCGTGACTAGGCCTAATGATAAACCCTTTCAAATCCACGATTCCGCTATGTTGACAAATAAAAATAAAAAAAATGATTTAATCAAGAAGAGAAAATTATTAAAATAATGACAGGTAGGAGGCGTAGAACTTTAAAAATAATAATAATAGGTGAGAGACGGTCATTTTTTTTTTTAGTATAAAAGGTAAAGAAAGTTCATAACTTTTTTTTTAAATTAACAATTTATGTAAGTAGAGATGATTTGGCAAGAGATAAATTATAGTCATGAATCTCTGTAATATTATTGTTACTGCTAATTGATAAGTGTATTCTTTTGATTATTGCTTGAAATGATTGTTCACCAAATATAATATGTACGTGTTGCTTATTGAGGTTAATTTCTGATGTTGTGATGTTTGATGTTGTTCAAATATTTTTTTTTATTCCGAACGAACGAGTGAGTGGGAGTTTTGGGATTTTTTTTTTTTTTTTTTTTTTGCGGGAAATTCCCAATTGGGGGGAAACGGTGTAATCAAAATTTCTGCCTAAAAAGAAAAATTATAGAAAAATGTACAAGAGCCATTTTGTCGGCGGACAAAGGTAAGGCTAAAACTAGACACGCCCAGCGTGTACTTATAGATATGCAAAGAAAATAACATCTGCGATGTATTAGACGAAATGCTTGATTAATAATAACGATAGCGTACTGAAAATATTTGAAGAGCAAAAATCGCCAACTCATATTATTGCTTGTAGAGAGGTGAGGAAATAAGAAATAGAAACGAATGAAGATAAAACTCGGAATTTTATCATGATACATGACACCGATCTCAGAAAAGAGAAAAGTCATTTGTAAATTTTTTTTTATAGTCTTCGTCAAGGGCGGTGAGAAAGAAACATGAATTTGAATGATGTACAAATTTTTTTTTTGTTGTTGTTAATAAGGCTCTAAGTTAAGAATATAATGTGGACATTATAAATTGTAGGGGGGAGGAAGAAGGAAATAATTCACGAGTTGCGGAGTTGAAAATTGATAAAAGCTCCAGCAGCAAGGCCATCGGAGCTGCGGACCGCCGAGTCTGCCAGCAGTAGTGACTTACAACCGCAAAGTGGTACAAGCAGCAACCAAGAGGTGGCGGCAGGGGTACCGTTGGCTGCCTCGTAGTCGTTTTTGCTTTACACACATACACATATTCACGCCGCGCTCGGGCGGTACTTCACACTATGAAGCCAAAGAGTATCTCAAAGTTAGCAACTTTTTTTTTTTTTTTTAATTAAATTATATTCAAAAAATTACTAGTATTTCACTGATTAAAATGCGCTGAAAAAAAAAAATGCTAGTCGCTTGGTTTTTTTTTAAATAAATAAAAAGTGGTATAAATAAAAGTGGCTAAGCGACCTTAAAATCGGTTTATTTTAATGAATATTAATTTAATCGGTACATTTTTTATTCTCAATCGAAAGATGATTTGACTAGCAATTAGCATCTTTTGGTTTCACGAAGCTAGCACAATTATTTTTTAAGATACATATTAATTAATTTTACGCTAGAAACGAGGCAGTAGGACGAGCGTGCGCAAGCGCAATACGCGCTCGATGTTTCAATTCCATTTCATTCCCTTGATACTCCGGGGACTCCCTCGGAACTATGAAATGTATGTATGTACCTCTAACTTCAGGCGCGCAGGTGTAGTTTACAGTTACCCTACGCATAGAGCTAACTGTTATAAGCCACAATATCATTTGTTTATCTCTCTCATAAGTGAAAAAATAAAATTTTTATTGAAAAGGGTGAGCCGACAAATGGTTATTTTTCACTGATTTAATCATAATTCAATATTAAGCTTCACACGCTTCTAACTAAGAATTTTATTATTTCACTTCATCTAAAGATTTATAAACAATAGGATGTTTAAAAAAAAATTTTTTTGCTTATAGTTTTGAATTTTTTTTTCATCTATTAGAAGGATCAGGTCTTAAATATCACGATACTTTTTACTTGACCGAGAAAATATGCAGCGTAAAACCCAATAATTCCCCAGGGCAACCATCGGATTCTCAAAAAAAACCTCGTAATGACTCACGTAAATAATCCTTTAGTAGGGTCGATCTGGCGTGAAAAGACCAAAAATATTGATGTAAAAGAAAACTCTCATGTTGTTGTACATACTGGAAAAGTTTGTGTGGACACTTAATAAAAACGCTCCAAACTTTATTTCAGAGGGACCCATTACGGAACATTAATTTATTTACGAGATACGGTAAAAAATAAAAAAGACCCATTTTTTCTAATTTAAATTGAAATAACTTTGAAACGATGCGTTTTACGAAAAAAACCCTCAGATATGAAAGTTTTTCCGTTAAATTTTTTACAAGACAGGCCCATTCTGATTTCAACAATTTTTACAATTTTGCGTGTACACGTAATTGAACAAAATAAAAAACCTCTGAATTTTCATGGTTTGTGATAAAATTATATAAAATACTTGAAAGTGATTTGAATTAACTTTTATTATAGATTTGGGTACTATAATAAATATCCTAACCAAATTTTATTAAACTTGGTTTTTCAACAATCTATTTGTTAACAAAAGACCTCCCGCATCAAACTTTTATATTTTCAATAATTTCCTGGTAAAAAAATAAGCTACGATAATAGATACTAATATTTTTCCTACAAACTTTACAAGCTAAGTTTTGAGTACATGGGGAATTCTCAAAAACTTTTAAACTCGGTAAAAATTCGTAAAAGTATAGTAAAAATTGGAGCACACTTTTGTAATTTTGACAACTATTTATTATTGTAATTTCTGACTTGAACCAATAATAAAAAATTTATTTTTTAGTTCGCCAAAGAAGCTATTGCAAAATGAAACTATCCTGAACGTTCTGGCTCCGTGATCAAGAACTCTTTTATCAATTTCAATGATTTTTTTCACATAACCTAAGGCTTTAAATAAAAAATATCTGAGAACACTTTTAATTTTTTTTTCCTGAAAAATATGAAACCATTTTTTACGGTGCAAAATTGTGAAATTTTTGAAATTGTTTAAACAATATTATTAGCACAATAAATTTGTTAGCGGACTTTATAAAAAAATTTCCTTGCGGTTTAGCGTTGGAAATATTGTTAAGAAAAAGTGGTCAAAATTTCAAAGAAGTGCTTCAATTAGAACTATGTTTTTCTGAATACTTGTACATTTTAAAAGTTTTTAAGAATTTTCTTTATATAAATTTTTGATTTTTTTTTTTTTTTTTTTTTTAATCACTGATTTTTGACTTAATAAACACATGGAATAACTTTGAAATGATTAATTTTTTGTGAGTACTATTAATATTGAAAATACTTGACTAGCGCTTAGTTTTTCCAAACCTCGTAATTATATTCGAAGTTTTAGAAGCGAAGTTATTCGGTCAAACCGAATTGAATAAAATTTGGTGTGGACATTTATCATAATATTAGTACCCAAATCATAAGAAAGTTAATTAAAATCACTTTTAAGTATTTTATATATCTTTATCAAAAAACATGAAAATTCAGAGGTCTTTTCTTGGTTCATTTACGTGTACACGCCAAATTCTAAAAATTGTTGAAATCGGAATAGGCCATTTTTATAAGAAATTTAACGGAAAAACTTTTATTTTTGGGAGTTTTTTCCTAAGATGCATCGTTTCAAAGTTATTTCAGATTAAATGAGAAAAAAAATGGGTCTTTTTTATTTTTTACCGGAACTCGTAAATATAAACTGATGTTCCGCGATAGGTCCCTCTGAAATAAGCTAGAGCGTTTTTGCTAATAAGGAGAGGACCAGACATTTGAGTCACCGATTTCAATGAAATTTTGGAGGTAGTTTTCTGGTACTAAATGATGCAAGAAACCATAAATATTTCCTCTGAATGGGCTGTTTTGCCGGTTTGCCATGCAAATCTAAGCAATTTTTATCATTTTTTTCATTTTTAGCTAATTTTCAAAAAAATTCGTGTTCGAAGCCTTTTGTACGTTTGGAAAAGCGAAACCTCGCATTTTTTTCGCCTTTCTATGAATTTAAAGCGAAAAATATTTTCAAATCTCAACTCTAAAAATTCAATGGTGATTAATTTATATTACAGGGAGCACTTTTCAACATTTTAAAAATTTCAAAATATCAATTGTTTATAAACAAATTATTTAAATTTAGATTTAGATTTGAAAGTATTTTTCCCTTTAAGATCAAAAACAGACAAAAAAAAAAAGCTAAGTTCCTCATCTCTGAAAGTGAAATAGGCTTTGAACACGAATTTTTTGGAAATTACCTAAAAAAAAAAACAAAAAAGTGACCAATATATCTGGTCGTTGCGGGTCATTTTAGCGTCGGATGAATTTTTTGGGTCATCGATTTTAACGAAACTATGGGAATTGTTTTCTGGGATCAAATATGAGCAAAAGCATACATGGTCCTCAGAAAAGACCTTTATACCGGTTCATCCTGCAAATATATGTAACTAATAGCATCTTTTTTCAGCTATACTTCGAAAAATTCGTGTTCAAAGCCTATTGCACTTATAGAGATACGGGATCTCGCATTTTTTTCGTCTTTCTATGAACGGAAAGGGAAAAATATTTTTAAGTTTCAACTCAAAATTCATAAAAATGCTAAAAAGTACTCCCTGTAACATAAATAAGTCACCATTGAATTTTTAGAGTTGAGATTCGAAAATATTTTTCGCTTTAAATTCATAGAAAGGCGAAAAAATGCGAGGTTTCGCTTCTACCAAACGTGCAAAAGGCTTCGAACACGAATTTTTTGAAAATTAGCTAAAAATGAAAAAAATGATGAAAATTTTCTTATATTTACATGGCAAACCGGTAAAAAGGCCCATTCAGAGGAAATATTGATTGTTTCGCCCATCATGTAGTCCCAGAAAACTACCCCCAAGTTTCATTAAAATCGGTGACCCAAATGTCTGGTCCTCTCCTTGTGAGCGCCTATACAAAATTTTCCAATATGTAATAACATTAGAGTTAGATCGATAACTTTTGCCACATCGACCCTACTTGAGAGCCATGAATTTGATAATTACGGAACTTATTTCTCCCATTTAAACTTTAACTTTCTGGATAGCTTATAGGTACGCAATTTAACACACTTTTGGCTACACATATTATTTTCCCGTAAGATCCAGAGTCCAAAATATAAGGTCTTGTTAGAGCTAAGACAAGGCACAATTGTCTACAATTGATCATTACTAAAGAGGTTTCTTTTTTAGACTTTAAAAACCAGTTTCTAGTGTAAGCTTCAAGTTTCAATATCCACCCTTCGAAAAAAAAAAAAAATAAGTAAAGCAATCCTTCGAAAAGATGAAATCTTATTTTCACCTAAAATAAAACCTACTATAAAAAAAAGTAAAAAAAATTTTTAATCATGCTTTTCTAAAAAATAGACTAAAAAAATTGAAATAAAAATTTTTCAAACTAAACAAAAATCTTGCTCGAAAAAGAAGAAAATAATTTTGATTATACGATCTTAAGTTTTGAACTGTCTTAAATAAGCGTGAGGGTACATATATTTTAAAACTTCAAATTTCAATTTATAGTTGTAGTCGGTTGTAGAAAAGCGTGGATCATGTGTTCGAACTTTTAATTTTGATCTTACAATTAACATGAGCTACAATTTTCTACAACTATAAATTGAAATTTGAAGTTTTGAAATATATATGTACCCTTACGTTTATTTAAGACAATTCAAAACTTGAGTTTGTATAATAAAAATTATTTTCTTATTTTTAGAGCAAGATTTTTATTTATTTTGTAACATTTTTATTTCAATTTTTTTAGTCGATTTTTTAGAAAAGCATGTTTTTTAAAATATTTTTTTTTACTTTCTAGACTTGAATTTTTTTAATAGAAATTATTTATTATTATTATTATTATTAATTTTTGGAAAATTTCATTTTTTTTCCTCAAAGATAGTGCCCAGGTACCATCATTGGCAACCTGGACATTGTCCAGGTCAAAAATTTTTTTATAAATTCAGTAAAACATATACAAACAAATTTTTATAATTGCAAAATTTCATTTTTTTCCTCGAAGATGGTCCCTCCTTCATCGGTGACCTGGATCTCCAGGTCTCAAACTGACCACAGATTATTGTATTGTCATCTGATCCTGAGGTCTGTACAAAATTTCAGACCTCTAGGTCAAATGTGCTCAGATTCCTAAAGCTTGAAAGAATCCAACATACCAAAAAAAAATACAAGACGGCGAGTTAACGAAAAGCATGTAAAGTTTATTCGGAAAAAATTTTTCTAACAACTTCATAAAACTCAGTAGGCAGCTGCTGTAACCTAATGGGGCAATAAAACCATTACCGAGACGTGACCAAGACGGAGTCCCAGAGCTGATCGTACGTCGCACTAGATGTAATTAGCCGTGCCCCTCCCCTACCTGAAACGTTACCCAGGTGTCTTTTGTCGCTTCATGCAAATGTATGTTTTCATGCTTTTGACCGATGTTCTCAAACTCTACGTAAAATTTTTGACGAAATGAAAAAAAAATTAAATAATAGAATTTCAAGACTGTACTGATCTTGAAGATTTGAAAAATTATACAATTTATATTTCAACTTCTAAATTTTTTCAAAAATAATTTTTTTTTTTTTTTTACAAGCAATGAAAGGCATTTTTTTATTTGTTTATAACAATTTCTTGCATTGTTTTGCTGATGCAAATCGGATTCAAACAGTGTTTCTGGACCAATTTAAAAAAAAAAACCTTGTATACTTCGAATTAAAACATTTTCAATGCTAACTTCCCCAGACTATTCCTCCGCTCAGCTCACCAAAAGGGAACTGCATCAGTAATATTTCCGGATATTTCAAATGCCTTCGTAATTATTTTTAGAAGATAATATTTGATGTTTATAGTTCTCTTTTTTTATTTTCATCATGGATTATAGGGCTCGAAAATTCGAAAAAAATTTTCCTAAATAAAGTAGGCCTTATATAAGTCTAATTTTAAAAAAATTAAGGTTTTATTCGTAATTAGCATCCTTAAAAACCCCCATAAATTAATTTTTTTTACCTTAGTAAAGTAGACTTCGTATAAGTTAATTTCGTGATTAGCATTTTTGAAAACCCCTGAATACAAAATTTTAAACAGTTGTAATGCGTCACAGTCACAATTTTATTCAAGTTTAATGTTCTTTGTGTTACTTGATGTAGCTCCACATTAATAGGGTAAAATTAAAACAAAACACAGTTACGTTTTATAAAGACTACACAATTTTATTCGATTCGAATAATTAGTAAGTCTAATCAAAAAATGAAGGTTTCATTCGCTGAATACGAATTCAACATTAGTTTTTAAATTTAAGCTGTGATAGGTCTACTTTACAAATTACATTTTTTTTTTAATCGATGTAAATTTTTGCATAAAAAATACTAATGATTATTTATTTCTACTTCAATCATACAATTCGAGGAAAAAAAAAAAAAAAAACAAAACAAAACAAAAGGTAAAAAATTTCTGCATCCTTCTAATATATTTTCGTCGTCGTCGACTTTTCTTTTCAAAAAAGTGACTTGACTTCTCATATCAATTAGAAATTTGACTCTCGAAGAGTCTTTAGGCTGCTGATTACGAATCTAACATTAATTTTAAAATTTGACCTACCGAAGGTCTACTAATTCAAGGCTGTCATTTATGATTAATAATTAGAAATTGAGCTCTCGGAGATTTTTGAGGTCGACAATGACAAATCTGATCTTCATTTTTTAATTTATCCTACATAAGGGCTACTTGGTTATCGGAAAAATCAATTGTTCACAGGATTTTTTTGTAAGCTAACAACGAATGTGACCTTGATTTTTAAAATTGACTTACATTAGGTCTATTTGTTTAAAGTAATAATTTATTTTTAATATAATTTTTTTTTAACTTACAAGGGCAGGTCCAGACATTTGGGTCACTTTTTTGGTTTTTTAGGTAATTTTCAAAAATTCGTGTTCAAAGCCTATTGCACTTACGGAGATGTGGAACCTCGCATTTTGTTGTCTCTTTTTGAACTGGGAAAAATATTTTCAAATCTTAGTTTAAATAACTTGACCATGAATAATTTATGTTTCAAAACTCAGAAAATGCTAATAGGTACTTCCAGTATCATAGAAAGACGAAAAAAATGCGAGGTCTCGCATCACTATAAATGCAATAGGCTTTGAACACAAATTTTTTAAAAATTAGCTAAGAAATGAAAAAAATGCTAAAAATTGCTTATAATTTACATGGCAAACCGGTAGAAAAACCCACTCAGAGCTGAAATATTGTTAGACTTTCGCTCATCATTCGGTACCAGAAAACTACCTCCAAAGTTTCATTAAAATAGGGTTTTTGAGAGCGCTTGTTAGAAATCTGACCTTCGACTTTAAAATTAACCTAGATAAGGTCTACTTGTTTAAAGTAAAAATTTATCTTAAATAACTTTTTTTTTCAAATTTGGGATGTGTGTTCTTGAGAGTGCAAATTACGAATTCGGCATTTATTTTTAAAATTGACCAACGCAAGAACTACTTATTTAATTCATTTGGAACCAGAGAAAAAACTAAAAAAGATATTAAAAAACTCATTATAACTGTAGATGAGGTACCATGATATTTTCTTGCCGCAGGCGAGAGGGTTCGATTAAAACACCCGAGGGGTTTGCGACCCGAGCCGAAGGCGAAATTGTTAAAGAATCACTCTCGCCTAAGGGATGAATTCAATTTTTTGCCCTTCTAACCGAAAACAAGGGGCAAAGTTCCGATTTGAGATATGAGAGAGATAAACAAATGATATTGTGGCTTATAACAGTTAGCTCTATGCGTAGGGTAACTGTAAACTACACCTGCGCGCCTGAAGTTAGAGGTACATACATACATTTCATAGTTCCGAGGGAGTCCCCGGAGTATCAAGGGAATGAAATGGAATTGAAACATCGAGCGCGTATTGCGCTTGCGCACGCTCGTCCAACTGCCTCGTTTGTAGCGTAAAATTAATTAATATGTATCTTAAAAAATAATTGTGCTAGCTTCGTGAAACCAAAAGATGCTAATTGCTAGTCAAATCATCTTTCGATTGAGCATAAAAAATGTACCGATTAAATTAATATTCATTAAAATAAACCGATTTTAAGGTCGCTTAGCATCTACCACTTTTTATTTATTTAAAAAAAAACCAAGCGACTAGCATTTTTTTTTTTCAGCGCATTTTAATCAGTGAAATACTAGTAATTTTTTGAATATAATTTAATTAAAAAAAAAAAAAAAAGTTGCTAACTTTGAGATGCTAGCCAAAGGTGGAGCTACAAAATATTAAAAACTTATATTTTATTTGAAAACAAGTTAAAAGTTAAAGAATCAAATTATGAATAAAAATATCCAATTACAACATGCTCGTTTATTTTTATAAAAGATTATTTCTCTCGATGTGATTAAATTATCAAAAAATTCAAGTTTTCTGTTAAAATTAAAATACTTTAAAAATATTGTTAAAAAGAACTTTTTATGATTTCCTGTAAGTCTTTTTAAGTTTTTTTTTTAAATAAAACAGTTAAAGCTACATTCAGTATGTGTTTTTATATGATTTTGACCCTCTATTCTGAAAAAAAATTTTATTACAGCTTAAAATAACGCAAAATCAATGATTTTTAAACTCTAAAAAAAATTTGTTATTTTGTTGTGGTTTGAACAATTCTTCATAAATCGACTTGAAAATTTTTTTCTTTAAACTTAATCATGATAGAAATACGAGGAAAAAAAAATTATGATGCTGGACATTTGTAAATTTTTTTAAAAATTCATTGAAAACGATAAAATCGTCGAAAATAGCTTTTTTTTTATAAAATAACTTTTTGAACTAAAACTTGAGATAAAATGAATTTAAATGATAAATTTATGCATAGTAAATGGTTTTTTCTTGAGTTATTAGGTATTTTAAGAGATAAAAAATAGAAATTACAACTCGTTTGAAGTTTTATATGTTTTCTATCACTTTCAAGCTCAAAAATCAAACGGTGAAAATACGCAATCGGGGGGTGGCTTAAACTTTTGACCACTACTGTAGTTGTCAAACCACTATAATTGGTTTTCATATTTACAATAATAATAACTTTTTAAATCTTCAGTGAAAAAAATTCTGTCAGAGAGTCAAGTTTATCTCAAAAATTTATACAATAGTTTCTCATTCCACATTTTTTTTTTTTTTTTTTTTTTTTTTTTTTTTTTTTTTTTTTATTTTTATGAAAAAAAAACTTAATAATTTAATATTTACAATTATCCTAAAGCACGATAGCGCGCGACGGCGAGTGGGTAAAATACACATTAATTACAAATCATTTAAAACAATGAAAGTTACTTGGTTGAATCCTGCTTGTCATATTGTTTTTCAAGTATTAAAGTTAAAAGTTGATTCATTGATGTTAGTAATCCTTGTGAATCTTCAATTAGACCTGCACCAACCATAGCACCCATAAACAACTAAAAAATATTGAATGTTAGCGCAAAATAAATAAATCATACAGTTTAACATAAAAATATTTCATAAATAATTTGAAAGGATAATGTATAGGTACCTGATCCGTTAATAGATCTGCAATTTCTTTATCAGACGTTCGTAATTTTGCAAGCTTTTTTATTAATGGATGATTAGGATTGATTTCTAGACGTGGTCGAAGAAGACTGTAACGCATTTCATCATTGAACTGATGACTTTGTGTTCTGATAAAATGTCTTGCTGCTGCCATGTCTTGAACTGTCACAACACAAGGATGAGATTCTAAACGGTTTGTTACTTTGACTTCATAAGCTTTATTTTTTAAAGTCATTTTCATATAGGAAGAAAGATCTTTAATTTCTTCTGAAGTAAATAAACCTAAATTAAAAATAATAAATTAATAAAAAATTTTCATTTACTTTCAACTTTTAAATATTTAACAAGTATGTTTACCCTGGTCATTTTTGTCAGATTCTGTACTTTGGTGCATATCTTTTTCAACTGAAATAACATCATAAGATTTAAATCTTCTTAAGTGCATTAAAACAAGTTCGTCATATGGTTCTAGACAAAACAAAACTTCCAAGTTGCGCTTTTTGAACGATTCAAAATATGGTGATTGTTCAGCCAAAGTCCGACTAAATAAAATTAATAGTTATTTAATTCAAAGTTTGTTGTCTTTATTTGGTTAGAAAAATAAACTATCTATTATAACAGCCATACCTTGGAGCTGATAAATAATAAATATATTTTTGATCTGCTGCTAGTCTTTCACAATATTCAGGAAGACTCGTTACTTCTCCATTATTTTTCATAGATGATTCAAATCGCAAGAGTTTACTTATGTCTTCCTACAAATGTGAAAATAAATTTACAAGCATTGAACTTAATTAAATTCTCTCTTCTAAAATAAATTGGAAGAATTAAAATTATTTGTTGATCCAATCTACCTTCACACTTTCATCAGTACTAGTAATGATTCCCTCTTTGAAAAAAGCACTATAATCTCGATAAAATTGAAGATATTCTTCAGGCTGCTTTTTTGCTTGTTCTTGTAAAAATCGAATGATACGAGTTGTCAAAACATTTCTTAATTTCCTAAAAAAAAATATTTAAGATAAATTAGTATCTCTCCTATTATTTCTTGGTTATAATAAATCAAATATGAAGTTGATAATTCTTCAACTTACGTAATCAGAGAACTGTTCTGCAATAATTCTCTACTTAAGTTTAGTGGAATATCCTCAGAATCTACTACACCCTTTACAAACCGGAGAAATTTCGGTAAAATATTTTCAGCTTTATTTTGAATTAAAATTTTTCTACTATACAGAGATACTCCTATGCTAGAATCTCTCGATAGTTCAAAAAGACCAGGCTTATCTTCAGGGAAATACAGCAAAGCCTTAATACTAATTGGTGCATCAGTTGAATAATGTAATGTAAACCTTGGCGCATCATAAGAATTATTAACAAAACGATAAAATTCAGTATGTTGTTCTTTTGTCACATTCTTTGGATCTAACATCCACAATGCCTGAAAAACAATAAAAATAATTAAATTAATGACTTACTAATTATAAATCAACAAAAAAAAATTTTTTCATACCACTAGTGCGTAGGTACTCGATTTTACGCACGCTTCGAAATTTAAAAACTCGTCCTACGCACCAGTGGTATAAAATAGTATATGCAACGGGTGCAGCACGTCACCAGGGCTTCTTAAAGTTACTCGTGCTACGCTTCGCTTCGCACTCGGTACCTTTAAAACCGCCCTGGCGACGATACTGCAATCCTTTGCATAATATACTATTAAAGTGAAAATTTAAAATAATAATATCTATTTATTTATGAATTAATTTAGTAAAAATATTATGCAAACCTCAATAGTATTAGCACGTTTTCCATTGACAAATATGGGGCTACCAACGAAGTTACTGTATTTTTTAATAATGCCTGAAATAAATTTATTCAAACAATCAAACAATGATAAACAATGAATCTAAATAAGTGGAAATAAAATTTTAAGAAAACAAATATTGTACCATTTACAACATCTTCATCACTAAATTCTCTATTTTCAGTTTTTAAATGCAACACTATTTTGGTTCCAGGCTGAACATCATCAGCATTTGAAATTTCATAGGACCCAGAACTATGAATAAAATATATTTAAGGTAAAATTAAACTTTTAAATTCAAAAAGCACAATAATATTTGAAATAATATTAATCACCAGGTACATACCCATCAGAAACCCAGTATAAACCTTCTGAATTAGGTTTATATGATTTGGTAAAAACTTCAACTTTATCAGCAACCATGAAAGCACTGTAAAAGCCAACCCCAAATTGTCCAATAATTTTTGATGCTTCATCTGCTCCTTTTTTTTCTTGTAATTTCTCAAGAAAAGCCTGAAAATTTTAAGAAATTAGTCTGATTTACATGAAAAGCATTACAGATTAAAGAAAGAAATAATAATCTTCTCACCTTAGAGCCTGAGCGAGCTATTGTTCCTAAATTTGATATTAATTCTTCTTTGGTCATGCCAATACCTGTGTCTTGGATTATCATTAAACGATCTTGTTTTTCTGTTGCAATGTGAATTTCTAAATTCCTATCAGCACCTTCCTCAGCAGACAAATTTTCAGATAATCTAATATACCTTAATTTTTCTAAAGCATCACTAGCATTAGAAATAAGTTCTCGTATAAATACCTGTAAAAAAAAAAAAAAAAATTTAACAATAACTGCATAAATAATAAATTAAAGTTAAGCTTAAAAAAAAGTGGTACCTCTTTATCAGAATATAATGATTTGGCTACAATATCCAAAAGCATTCGAGTTTCAGATTTAAATTCATGTTTTATGGTCTCACCTATTAATTATTAACAGATCCATTATTTAGAGAATGTAATTTGTTAAGAAATACATAATAACTGATGCAAAAAATTGAAAAATTTAGTGATTGAAATAATGAATTAAATAGTTTAATACCTGTGATTTTTTCAGTACTTTTTATTATTTGGTGATTATCAGATTCTGTAGAATTTTGTGGAGCAGCCTGAGATGATAAAAGTCTTGTTTGACTTGAATAAACTGAAAAAAAAAAAAAATATATTCCTATTGAAATATTCATAAACGTTAGAAGTTAAATTTCGAAATATTTCAGCAATTGTCGTTTTAATTAAAAAATTGATATAATCGAAATACAGTTTTATTCAAGTATATATTTATTATAAAAATAATGACATAACCTGAGCGATATATAAGATTTCGGAATATTTCATATAAATAAAAGCTGCTTACCAAATTCATTTTGTTTAAAATTTTTAATCAAGTGATGATGATTGTATGTTTTATTTATTTTGCCAACTGATAGGGATAATGATTTTTTTCCCATGCGAAGAACCTGATGCAATCTGAACATGTTGGCTATTGTCACCGGTAAACTTGTCTAAACTCTGACGAACTATGATAACGTGCTTATACTTATAGGTACCTATGCTATACTTGCGAATTGCGAGTGTGCGCTTGAAGCCCGTACTCCGTAGAGCTCAACTCAACCCCCACACGTGCAAAGTTAGCGGTTAGCCGCACATGGCACATGTGCCGCGTTTCCACTCGACAGTTCCACTGCAGGCAACGGTACACAAAGTAAATGACAAAGATTGTTTTATGATTAAAGAGTAATAAGAAAACAAAAATGGAATCGCAATTCAAGTATGAAATATTTTGAAAATTTAACCGTTTGTTACTTTTGATATCATTTATGATTTTTTCTTTCAGAACAATTCATCCTGCAAAATATTTGAGAGATCACTTTGTATGTATTTTAAAAACTCCTACATTCAAATATAAATCTTTATATAGGGATTATTCTGAGACTTATAAATTTTCAGGCCTCAAGTATAAGACCTGATGGTAGAGAATTTATGTCTTTTCGACCAATAAGTGTTAATGTAGGATCTATTACTCATGCAGATAGCTCAGCAGTATTTAAAATTGGAAATACCACTGTTATTTGTGGTATTAAGGCTGTAAGCTAAATAAAACATCAGAATACTTTCAATTTCTAATTAGTTCTATTATTATATGTGATAATAAAAATACTATTGTCTAGGAGTTAGCATGTCCTAAACCTGAAATGCCTGACTGTGGTTTTATTCTTCCAAATGTTGAACTGACACCGCTTTCATCTCCAAAATTCAGACCAGGTCCACCAGGAGAAGAAGCACAATGTTCAACAAAAATCATCGAAAGAATTATAATGAATTCAGAAGCAATAGATTTAAAAGACCTATGCATTCACAAAGATAAACTTGTTTGGGTTTTATATTGTGATCTTTTGTGTATAGATTATGATGGTTCTGTGATAGATGCATGTATAGGAGCTTTAATAGCAGCCTTAAAAATTTGTAAGTTCTATATAACTTTCTACCAAAAAAATTATAATAAATCGTTTATTAATCATTTTAGTAACACTTCCCACTGTTGAGTATACTTTGGAAACTGGAGCTACAAAAGTAGATGTTAAGAAACAAAACAGTTTTCCATTGAGGCAGTTACCTATTAGTACAACTTTTGCTATTTTTGAAGAGTAAGTTAAAATTTTTTGAAAGTGTCTAGGTACCATCGCCGTGTACCGTATTCGGTACACGGTGCACGGTACACGGTACCAAATAAGATTTATTTTAGACACTCTGTGAATTTAATTGGGTTATTTAGGATGGGCAATTGTATTTAAAGTAAAAACTAGTAGTTTTTTAAACTTAAGTGGGTTATTTGGGATAAATTATAGTATCTAAAGTAAAAAGCTACCGTGTACTGTGTGCGGTACACGGCGATGGTACCTAGACACAACCTTTTTAAATCATCTGACCTTTCGATTACATTAAAATAAAAAATTATTTTTCATAAAAGTACTATTTTCTCTAGTCAATTACTTATCGCAGACCCAACAGAAGATGAAGAAAAACTGTCATTAAGTTTATTAACTTTAGTATATAATGAAAATGACTTATGCTTTGTACACAAGTCTGGTGGAATTCCAATTTCTCAAAATCTATTATGCAAAAGTATGTCTAAAGCTAAAAATCATGTAGAGCAAGTGAAAAAGCTAATATTAGCTGCAACCTCAACCACAAAAAGTAAAAATAAAAGATAATGAAATGTATAAATTCTTAAATTAAATGCTAAAATTATTTATAAAAATTTATTTTTACAATCATTTTATAAAATTTTATAATACAGGAGTGAATGATTAAATAATTTTGTAAAATATATTTTATACTTAATACAAACAAGTCTTTTTCATGACTCTTAAAAATTCTTCTTGTGAAATTTCTCCATCTCCATCTCTATCTGCTTCTTCAATCATTTCTTGTAGTTCTTCATCTGTTAATTCCTCTCCAAGTTCTCTTGCAACTCGTTTTAAATTTTTGAATGAAATTTTTCCAGTGTTGTCATCATCAAATAATTTAAATGCTTTTAACACTTCATCTTTAGAATCTTTTTCTTGCATTTTAGTAGACATGAGATCAAGAAATTCATCAAATGATAGCTTTCCTATACCATCCGGATCGACACTGGCAATTAATTTTCTTATTTCTTCTCTAGTAGGTTCAAAACCAAGTGCACGAATTGCAACTTTCAATTCTCTTGTTGCAATTTTGCCAGTTCCATCTGGATCAAAAAGATCAAATGCTTCTTTAATGTCTGATTTTTGATCTTCAGTTAACTCAAACTTTGAAAAGGGTTTTTTTCTGGATGGACAAGGTTTTTTTGACTGAAAAAAAAAAGTTGAAAATGAAATAAAACTGTAATTTGTATCAGGATAAATTATTATTTATTTTATGAATTGACCACAATTATTTGAAACTTGCCATTTTTTGAAATTTTTAATTTTAGTTATAATATAGTTAAGTAATAAAAAGAGTTAACTTTAAATCAGTTCAAAGTAGACTAAAAGCATTAACTTTAATACGTCAGTTTGAAGTAAACTAAAAAGCGTTTGTTATTATCATCAGAGTTTCGTTGCTAACATAGTAACATATGTTGCTGTTGACAATATCACAATCAAAAAAATAATAATTTCATTGAAGAATTTTTGTGGAAGGACTTACCAAATTATTAAAATAAAATATCTTTCTAAATTGTAAAAAATCATTCGTATATACACGTTGAATGCAAGTTTTGATTTAAAAAAATGTGAGGTTATGTTTCTGTTCTAATCATTTTCGAATTTCGATAGGTACGTCGTCTGCTTGTCGGCAGGCCGCGTATGTGCAGCACCTTTTATTGGACTCGAGACATACACGTGTTTATGATAAATTCTATCGTGTTCATTTTATTATTGTTATGATTAGAATTGTAATAATAATAAATTTAAAATAAGTAAAATAATAATAAATTATGAGTTGAAAAAAAAAAGATCATAATTATTAATATAATTTTGTTAGACATTTTAAAAATGATTAATAAATTTTCATGAAAAGTTTGGTTTGATTATGCATAAATTAATAAATAAATAAATTATATTATTTATTATGAATAAATCAAGTGTTTACATAAATTGAAAGATTTGTTTTTATAAGTTCATTTTATTGATAAAATCATGTCATCTAATGTGGCAATTGTTAAGAGCCAAGTACCCAATATTAGTGGAACAAAACCTGCTACTCGTAATGCTCAACTGTTAGTTTCTTCAGGGATACCATCTTTAGATCATTTCATTGGTTTGTTTCAAAATTTGTTCAATTCTTGCGCTATTTTTTTTTCTTTTTATGTAAAGAATTTCTATTTTTCTTCAGGAGGAGGCTTACCTATTGGATCAATACTCTTGATTGGTAATTTGATAAGCATTATGAGATTTTAATGAAATTATTTTTATTATTATTATTTTTCTTTTTTAGAGGAAGATGCCTATGCAACTTATTCTAAAGTTATTTTTAAGTATTTTATTGCTGAGGGAATAGTAAATAAGCATTCATCATTCATCGCTTCTCAGGACACAAAACCACTTCAAATTTTAGCTGATTTACCAGCTGTTGAAGAAGTCCAAAATAATAATGCAAAAGATATTGATGATTCAAACAAAAATGAAATGAAGATTGCTTGGAGGTATCAAAATATGAAAATATTTGATTCATCTCCAAATGAATCTTCAGTATTTGGACATTATTATGATCTTACAAAGAAAATGACCAAAGAAACTTTGGAAAATGTTAGCATTGAAACATGGGATGGAGAAGCTGCCAAAAATCAGGGTCTTATATTCGAAAATAATGCATACTTGGATTTATTATTAAATGTTCAGAAAACAATTACCAATGGACAGTTTTCAATTGCTCAAGCACCCAAAATAAGAAACATTTTAAGAATTGGAATTCAATCTATAGGATCTAGATTGTGGTTATCTAATTCACAAAAAAAATCTGAAAAAGATTTATTAAAATTTTTGTTTATGCTTAGAGCGTTATTAAGAGAATCATTTTCAGTGGCAATCTTAACCATTCCTGCTCTCAATTTTGATGATTTCTCAGTGAGTTTTTGATTTTAATATTTGATTTTAATTGGTGTTTTGTAGATTTTTATAAAATAATTAATAATTTACTTTATTGAACTTTTTTTTAGAGTGGAGTATTACAAAGAATAGAACATTTATGTGATGTTGTGATTAGTTTAGAATCTTTTGCTGGATCTTCAAAAGAAACAAATCCTATTTTTAAGGATTACCATGGTCTATTACATATTAAAAAGCTCCCTGCTTTTAATACATTAGTACATCAAAATTCTCTGTTCTCTGACTTAGCATTCAAACTGCGCCGAAAAAAGTTTCTTATTGAGGTAATTGACACCATAATAAAAAATTGTTTGCTTTATGTAATAATTATTTATAATTTTGAAAAAAATTTTAGATTTTGCATCTTCCACCAGAATTGGGGGAGACAACTCAACGAGAACAAGATGATATTTCTGTAAGTGGTTGTGGAGGAACAACAAGTAAACGTAAATTAGATTTTTAATACACAGTTTTTTGTATAAATGTGCCTGTACAAGATGTACTCACGAAAACTGTGAGCCACGTCAATGAGTAATTCAGAATATATACATGCGCCGATTTATGTTTAAGTTTAAAGAAAGAGTAAGCTAATCTAAATTAATGCAAAGGCAGGAGATAAGCTTGCTGAGCACTTACAATGACGTGCATGAAGTCCGTTCTAGTGCACGTTTTACGTAAATAGACTGAAGTGATCGAGTATGTGTGCCTACTCAGCACGGTAGATTCTAATTGTATCACTTACAATTTTCCATTGTCAACAGTTTGAATCATATTTTATTTACAAATATGTAATGCGAATTACTACATAATGAATTTTTTATTTAAATTAAAAAATATATGTATACATTATACAAATGAGCTGTAAAAAAAGTATTTTTTGAATATATTTACATAAAAAAAATTGATTTTTTTTATAAGACTTTACCTGGTATGTGGATTTTAAGTTTTTAGGTACTTAGTAAGGTAATTATTAAAAAAAAATTTAGAATGTAAGCTGATTGTTGGACTGGTATGGTAGCCACAATCGTAGCAACAGGTGGAAGTTGGTGGAGTCGAGGCACTTCCTTCCGTTTCCGTTTGGCCGCCCCTACGGGACTCACTAGGTAGGTAGAGGAGGTCGAATCGGCGCGCTGGGTCACGCATGAGGAAACTCGAACGCGCGCAATGCGTGATGTTGTTCTCCGACACAAATTTTATAGCATTTGCCGGCATTCTTTAACAGACCACAGGCGTGAATAGGTACATTACAATCCGGGATTTTTTTTATCTCATTTTTCAATTTTTCGTTTCTTCATTATTATTATTATTATTATAATTATCATCTTTTTGGAATTAGTTTTTTTTGTAGTTTTAACAAAATTTAGTTACTAACATGTGCTCGGAAAACAGTTTACAGGTGAATGGTTAAGAAATTCAAACGAACGAGCCACGAGCTCGATGTGGAAGATTTAAAATATTTCAAAGAAGATGCAGGAAAAAAGAACTTTGGGCCTTCCCAAGGCCTTCATGTGTTGCTCAAATATAATTTTTTTGGTAAGAATAAATTTTTAACATACTTTGTTAGCTTAACTTGAACAGGTTTTAAGTAATGAAAGTTTGAATTTTTGAACTGAAAAAAAAAAAACAAAACAAAATTTGAAAACTGAAAAAAATTGCGGATAAAGAAATTTGTTTCGCTTTCAGATGTCGGGCTTCGTGCTCATGTCATTGGGAGCACTTTTACTAGCCGACAGTGACAGGATACTGTTGTCGCGATTGCTAGGCTCCAGCGACGTTCATCCGGAGCAACCGATTTTTTATTACGTAGCTCTTGTAATTGTTGGAATCGGTTTTATCATTGCAATCACTGGAATCCTCGGATGTTGGGCATCATGCCTCTACAATTGCTGTATAACTGCATCTGTAAGTAAAAAAGTCACTACAACTCCCGCAATAATTAAAATAATAAACACGTTTTAGTATTGATCAAAATATCTAAAAAATAAATCAATGCATTAATAGGAATTTTTAATTAAATTTGCTCAAAATGCCAAATAAACTACATATAAACTAAAGTGAAAAGGAAATTACGAATTTATAAGGAATGACCTGCTTATAAGTATTATAGTTAAATAAGAAAAATAATTATAAGTAAGATACGAGAGTAAATTCTAAATCATTCCTATTAAGTACACTGCACGCATAAGAGTGCGATCGCCGCTATGGACGAGTGCAAGGACGAGGCGGAAACGGTTATTGTGTCCCGGCCTACTGCACCTGCCAGTGTTGTTTTCATGTCCTGAACACATGGATATACTTTCTTAAATAGAAACATACATATTAAATTTTTATCTAAAAATTTATAAAAAAATTTTTTTTCCCTTTCAGTTACTGAAACAATAATTACTTAAATACTTGGCAGGAAGAGTTTTTAAAATTAGATTCGCGTAAAACAGGCTAATTACTGCAATTAAAATAAGCTATGTATTTGAATATTGTTAACAATTATCTAAAAATTTAATTTTTAAATACAAAGTGTTAAATTTAATACACTAATTCACTTAATTAATTTTTTTTTTTTCTTTCAAAGATGATCATAAGAAGAATATAATAATTTTCACTAGACAAAAAAAATTTTATCACGAGAAATAAAAAATTATGAAAAAAAAAAAATGTTTTTAGTACGTGAGCATAGTGATACTGCTACTGATCGGTCAATGTACTTTGTGCGTGATGGTTGTATTCTGGCCGCACCTGTTGGGGGTCGACGTGAGACCGCCGCGGCTTCTGCGGGCCTTACAACGCAGCTACGCCCTTCCGGGACATGAACAATTCACCGCTGCACTTGATTTGGCTCAAACAACCGTAACTATCTTTTGAATATCTATTTCTTTCTTTTTTTTTTTTTTTTTTTCTGATTTTTTGTGTAAAAATGGTTGAATTTTTTTTTTTAAAGTACAATATGACTTACTGAAAGTTTCTAAATTTAAAGTAAAATTAAAAAAGTATAAACATTCATGATCTGTTTCAGAGTTTGTTGTTTTAATAATGTTAAAAGAATATTTTTGATGGTTGCCTGGGTCTAAAATACTATTGCTTCGAAATTGAAACATGAAGCCAGCTAGTAAACCAGCAGGTACTAAAATAAAAAAAAAATTTTTTTTAGTTACACAATTAATTGGTAAACTAGTTAGCTTTCATTTCAATTTTTTTTTTTTTTTTCAAATAAAAAAAACTCAAGTTTCTAGTGTACCAGCTGGTTTTTTGATGGTGAAAAATTTTATACTAACTGGCTTACCGAATAAATTTAAATTTCAAAAAAGAAAACTAAAAAAAAATTTTTTCCCCAAAATAGCTGGTAAATTAGTTGACTCCTAATTTTCTGTTTCAATTTCGGAGTTGATTTACTGGCAGTGTTTACAGTGGGAAACTGGTTTATACTTTTCACTCATTAAGTTTAAATAGTATTTTTTTGGCATTTTTTATAACATACTCGATTACTTTTGTTTATACTTTCCTTCACGAATTTTCCCGCAATTTCCCGGATAAAGTTATTTTTACAGTTTACTTAAAAAATGTACTGATTCTAGCAATAAATTAACTAAAAAATTAATATTTTTACAGCTTTTACTATTGTCTTCATTATTGATCACTAATAATTCCAGTTTTCTAAGAGAAAATAAACCAAGTTATTATCTCGTCGGTTTGGAGTAAGAACCTTCTATCTCAGCGGGCCAGAGCAAGAACCTGCTATCTCAGGGGCCGGAGTTAAAAGCTACTATTTCATGGGCCCATTTAAATAGTCAAAATTTTTTTTTCTTTTTTGAAGCGTAGCAGAGTTATAACTTAAGTATAGAAGATACGCTTCAAAAAAGAAAAGAAAAATTTGATGCCATTATTTAAATGGGCACGCCAGATAGTAGCTTTTAACTCCGGTCCCTGAAATAGCAGGTTCTTGCTCTATAGTCTATAGCCTGCTGAGATAGCACGTTCTTGCTCTGGCCCGCTGATATATTATAGGTTCTTGCTCTGGCCCGCTAAGATAGCAGGTTGTTACTCTAAACCGACGATCTGTTGTTTTGATGTTACTTATATTGACGGATGTTAATTTTTATTTAATTTTTTATGATACTTAAAATTGTTATTTCGTCGGTTTAGAGTAAGAACCTGCGATCTCAGCGGCTGTTCTACGGGCCCATTTAAACAATGGCATCAATTTTTTTTTTCTTTTTTGAAGCGTAGCTTCTATACTTATGCTACGCTTCAAAAAAGAAAAAAAATTTTGATGCCTTTGTTTAAATGGGCCCGTGAGATAGTAGGTTCTTACTCTCAACCGAAGATTTATATTTTTAGTATCATTTATTATTGTAAGTAAATGGGAACTTTTCGCTTAGGAAGTTTTAAATAAATAAAAAATAAAAATAAAAAGTTTTACCATTTTTGAAAATTATTTCTTTTATTATTATTTACTGTGAAGCCTCAATACCGATACAATATACTTAAAAATGTTTAATCGTTAAAAAAGAAAACCAATTATTTTTAAAATAAATTTATAGTTAATTTTTAAATTTGTGTTCAGTTATGAAAAAAAATAAAATAAAATAACTGTTTCAGTTTTCGTGTTGCGGAATTAACGAAAGCAGTAATTACGGAACTTCGTGGTGGCGATTACAAGAAGAGGGCCGCCGTGGGCTGGTTGTACCACTTAGTTGTTGTTTTTTAAATAATACCCATGATCAGGAAAATTTTTTAAATCCTGAACCCAGAAATATTACTCTATGTGAGGCTTTAAACCCGGTAGATCACCAACAGGAACGACACACTTTAGTAAGTAATTATTTTTTTTTAGAACTTTTGTATCATGGTTAATATTGTTTTGATAAAAAATAACTATTTTTAATCAATTTTTTTTTATTTTTCCTTCAAAAATAGGGCTGCTTGGAGTTTATTGAAAGTTGGGTACAAGAACAAGCACTAATTTTACTTGTATTAGGGCTTAGCGTTGTTTTGATTGAACTATGTGCTCTACTCAGTACGTCATTGGCATGTTCAAAACTAAAAAAACAAGATCATCAAAAGAAACACATTCAAACGTCTACGTTTAATTCTACGCAAGCGTTGAGTCCTTTCAATCAAAATCACCAAGAATATGGTAAAATTAATTTTTTTTGAATCTCACAATCTAAATCCAAAAGATCAAAAAATGACATTTAACGGTACAAATTCGCTCTTTTCACAAATGACGAAAGCTCGGTGAAAGCTCTAACTTACGATTTAGGTGATAATTAAAAATAATTTTTTTGATCCTTTGCATTTAGAGTGCGCAACGAGAATCTAAGATAATAACTCCGACATCAAATTTTAGGATTAAATTGCAGTCATATGGAAAATCGACTCACGATGACTAATGGCAATACTTTTGCGGGAAAATCTTGAAGGTGGCTCGAGGGCAGCGAGAGTTTTCAGAACCCAAAATTGACACATAGTGTAGATAAGGAAAATAATGTCAATGCAGTTACAGATTTTAAGCCGTGGGGTAACCCAATAGATGTACCTGATGAATATACTGAGAAATATTATTTAAAGCAAGAAGGACTTGGAAAAGAAGATAATGATCAAACGATATTAGTAAAATCTTTTCAGCTTCCGTTAAAAAATAAATTTAAAAGCGATATTACAACTGAAAAATCGAAAAAAGCCATGAGTGTTTCTACTTTAAAATCGAATCAGCAGCGTAGACGACGTCAACGTCGGTGCCAAATCGATCTTAATTTTAACGCCGATTGTAGTTTAGAGGGCCAATATAATTTTATTGAAAATTCTTCGGGTTTTCATTCTACAAATGACAAAAACATGACAAGAACGAAAAAACTACATAGATCCCAGATAAACGAAGAAAAAATGACTAATACTTTGAAGACAGTGGAGAAGGCAGGAATTGTTAACACAAAGATTAGCATATATGAAAAAAATCTTGATGTCACAAAGGATTATGATAAAAAATTGAAAAATAGTAAAAGAAAAAAAACCTTGATCGGTGTTCCTTTAGTAGGCATGCAAAACGGAAGTACTACAATTCCAGTTCAGACAGTCATATCACCTACTTTGAAAAACCAAGACTTGGATAATAAAACTCAATACAAACCCAGTAGTCAAATAATTCGTTCCTCAAAACGTTCACACTCTAACAGTAAATCACAAAAAGAAAAACAAAAAATCTCTAGCAAAAAAAGAGCTCCATCGATTCCAGATCATATTACTGATTTTGAACCAATTTCTCAACTAGCAAATCCTACAGCAGTAATTTCTAAAGATATACGAAGTATAAGTGATTTTAAAAAGTCTTATAGAAATACTGTAGCTTATCCAAATAAATTTACCAGAAATCCCTATTTAACAACTAGAAGTGGTCAACCGCGATTAGGTAAAGATTTTCATCAAACCAAAGAAATATCAAAACCCCAGTTGGGAACTGTAAGATCGCAATCAACATTTACTGGTTTTCGTAATAGTGGGCGTGAAAAAAGAAAAACTCTTTATGCTAAAGACGCTGACGGAGATGAGGCAATTCTTGTTTTATCTAATCTATGTCTAAACCCTCTTGCTCGTAATAGTAAACGAGCTTCTTTTATGATGTGGTAGTTTTTCAACCTCAGTGCTTTTCTTAGAACTTACATATATTATCAATAAATTTTTCTCGTTGCCCTTGATTAAAACTTATATAACTGTGTTCTATAAGAGACTGATGATGATTAGTGTGTATATGTATGTAATTGTACGTAATTAATCCTTTTTTATTATTCAGTATAAAATGATCTCACAAACATATTTGAGGAAATTAAGTTTGTTAAGTGTATCTTTAACTTAAAAATTAATTCGGTCATTACAGAACGAATAAATTTGACACATTATAATTATTAACATTGAATTTCCTGAGCTATCAAAATTATCATTACAACAATAATAATAATTTACTATTAATAAGAAGATATTATATATAATAAATGTATGGTATTAAATATGATTAATGCTCATCTATTAATTATTAAATAAACAAAAATTTCTTGTATTGGATAATAAACTTTCATTCCAGTTTTTTACCCTTGATCAAATCTGAAATTTGTTTGAAACTGAAAAGTTATAATATTATCAAATTCATGATTAAAAACGTAAAAAATAATTGTATGTTTTTGCAACAATGGTGTAAAAAATGTTTTAAGCTACCTATAATCGTCAAAATATCAAAAATAAATATTAATACTTAATATAATTTAATATGTAACATGATAAGGGTCTGTCCGTATGTGACGGGTGTTACATCGTACACAGTTTTTCAAATATTTATGAACATACAATACTAAAAAAAAAAAAAATTTGATACTAAAAGGAAGTACTTTTTTTTTAGAAAATTTTCATGTCATTCAAAAATTTTTCACATCTTTCATTTTTCTAAAAATTCAATGCAAAGTCCGTTCCGGGCGTTACTGAAAACAGAAGTGGTTCTGATGTTACCGGTAAGAATACAAGAACTTAGCGAATTATGAAATGATGCAGTTCTGAAAAAAATTCATGTTAAAGTTAAGTCTTGAAACTTTTACGCTCATATAAAAGTTTTTGTATTTTTCATTTTTTTTACTTAATAAAGATTTATCTTTATAAATTTCTTGTAGGACACTGAAAAAATTATTTCTGATGCATATTTAATACTATTAAATTAATAATCATCTATTGAAAAACTCTGAAGCAATTTATTTAAGAAAAAATCTTTATTTTTTGAAGATTTTACATTTTTAACGGGCTTATAATATAAACATTGATATAATACTACATAAATTAAAATCTTTGATAATATAAGATCTAATAGTCAAATTGATAACTATGAATGTATTTTTTAATATTTTATCTCATTTAATTCAACGGAATCTTATTTTAAAAGTAATTTTTTCTTTTTTTGTCTTTCTTTATCTCTGATTCTTTCTTTATAGTCAGGGCGCCGTAGGGGTTTTCGCGACCCGATAGCGGTCAGCGATCCACCCAGGATTAAAAGATGTATTTTGACCTCCTAATGAAGAATTTCGAGGGTGGAAGTTCGAAAAATTTGTTTACAATTGTTTAAACAAATAACAAAGTAAAAAAATCATTTTTTCGATGAAAAAAATTTTTTTTTTATATTTTTCAGTTAAAAATAAGTTGAAAATGTGAGCGGACTTTTTTTTTGTAAAGTCAATAGTTTTCGAGAAAAAAATCATCAAAGTTTAAAAAAATCGTGCATCTGTAGAAAATCAGTCGAGCCTACCATGGCGGCCGGAGTATAAGTTTTTTTAAACTTTGATGATTTTTTTCTCGAAAACTATTGACTTTACGAAAAAAAGTCCACTTACATTTTCGACTTATTTTTAGCTGAAAAATATGAAAAAAAAAATTTTCATCGAAAAAATGAGTCCAAAAGATTGAACGGAGGCAAAAAGACCAATGCTGTAAAATACGTTTAAAATACGTTTAAAATACTTGGCAGGAAGAGTTTTTAAAATTAGATTCGCGTAAAACAGGCTAATTACTGCAATTAAAATAAGCTATGTATTTGAATATTGTTAACAATTATCTAAAAATTTAATTTTTAAATACAAAGTGTTAAATTTAATACACTAATTCACTTAATTAATTTTTTTTTTTTCTTTCAAAGATGATCATAAGAAGAATATAATAATTTTCACTAGACAAAAAAAATTTTATCACGAGAAATAAAAAATTATGAAAAAAAAAAAATGTTTTTAGTACGTGAGCATAGTGATACTGCTACTGATCGGTCAATGTACTTTGTGCGTGATGGTTGTATTCTGGCCGCACCTGTTGGGGGTCGACGTGAGACCGCCGCGGCTTCTGCGGGCCTTACAACGCAGCTACGCCCTTCCGGGACATGAACAATTCACCGCTGCACTTGATTTGGCTCAAACAACCGTAACTATCTTTTGAATATCTATTTCTTTCTTTTTTTTTTTTTTTTTTTCTGATTTTTTGTGTAAAAATGGTTGAATTTTTTTTTTTAAAGTACAATATGACTTACTGAAAGTTTCTAAATTTAAAGTAAAATTAAAAAAGTATAAACATTCATGATCTGTTTCAGAGTTTGTTGTTTTAATAATGTTAAAAGAATATTTTTGATGGTTGCCTGGGTCTAAAATACTATTGCTTCGAAATTGAAACATGAAGCCAGCTAGTAAACCAGCAGGTACTAAAATAAAAAAAAAATTTTTTTTAGTTACACAATTAATTGGTAAACTAGTTAGCTTTCATTTCAATTTTTTTTTTTTTTTTCAAATAAAAAAAACTCAAGTTTCTAGTGTACCAGCTGGTTTTTTGATGGTGAAAAATTTTATACTAACTGGCTTACCGAATAAATTTAAATTTCAAAAAAGAAAACTAAAAAAAAATTTTTTCCCCAAAATAGCTGGTAAATTAGTTGACTCCTAATTTTCTGTTTCAATTTCGGAGTTGATTTACTGGCAGTGTTTACAGTGGGAAACTGGTTTATACTTTTCACTCATTAAGTTTAAATAGTATTTTTTTGGCATTTTTTATAACATACTCGATTACTTTTGTTTATACTTTCCTTCACGAATTTTCCCGCAATTTCCCGGATAAAGTTATTTTTACAGTTTACTTAAAAAATGTACTGATTCTAGCAATAAATTAACTAAAAAATTAATATTTTTACAGCTTTTACTATTGTCTTCATTATTGATCACTAATAATTCCAGTTTTCTAAGAGAAAATAAACCAAGTTATTATCTCGTCGGTTTGGAGTAAGAACCTTCTATCTCAGCGGGCCAGAGCAAGAACCTGCTATCTCAGGGGCCGGAGTTAAAAGCTACTATTTCATGGGCCCATTTAAATAGTCAAAATTTTTTTTTCTTTTTTGAAGCGTAGCAGAGTTATAACTTAAGTATAGAAGATACGCTTCAAAAAAGAAAAGAAAAATTTGATGCCATTATTTAAATGGGCACGCCAGATAGTAGCTTTTAACTCCGGTCCCTGAAATAGCAGGTTCTTGCTCTATAGTCTATAGCCTGCTGAGATAGCACGTTCTTGCTCTGGCCCGCTGATATATTATAGGTTCTTGCTCTGGCCCGCTAAGATAGCAGGTTGTTACTCTAAACCGACGATCTGTTGTTTTGATGTTACTTATATTGACGGATGTTAATTTTTATTTAATTTTTTATGATACTTAAAATTGTTATTTCGTCGGTTTAGAGTAAGAACCTGCGATCTCAGCGGCTGTTCTACGGGCCCATTTAAACAATGGCATCAATTTTTTTTTTCTTTTTTGAAGCGTAGCTTCTATACTTATGCTACGCTTCAAAAAAGAAAAAAAATTTTGATGCCTTTGTTTAAATGGGCCCGTGAGATAGTAGGTTCTTACTCTCAACCGAAGATTTATATTTTTAGTATCATTTATTATTGTAAGTAAATGGGAACTTTTCGCTTAGGAAGTTTTAAATAAATAAAAAATAAAAATAAAAAGTTTTACCATTTTTGAAAATTATTTCTTTTATTATTATTTACTGTGAAGCCTCAATACCGATACAATATACTTAAAAATGTTTAATCGTTAAAAAAGAAAACCAATTATTTTTAAAATAAATTTATAGTTAATTTTTAAATTTGTGTTCAGTTATGAAAAAAAATAAAATAAAATAACTGTTTCAGTTTTCGTGTTGCGGAATTAACGAAAGCAGTAATTACGGAACTTCGTGGTGGCGATTACAAGAAGAGGGCCGCCGTGGGCTGGTTGTACCACTTAGTTGTTGTTTTTTAAATAATACCCATGATCAGGAAAATTTTTTAAATCCTGAACCCAGAAATATTACTCTATGTGAGGCTTTAAACCCGGTAGATCACCAACAGGAACGACACACTTTAGTAAGTAATTATTTTTTTTTAGAACTTTTGTATCATGGTTAATATTGTTTTGATAAAAAATAACTATTTTTAATCAATTTTTTTTTATTTTTCCTTCAAAAATAGGGCTGCTTGGAGTTTATTGAAAGTTGGGTACAAGAACAAGCACTAATTTTACTTGTATTAGGGCTTAGCGTTGTTTTGATTGAACTATGTGCTCTACTCAGTACGTCATTGGCATGTTCAAAACTAAAAAAACAAGATCATCAAAAGAAACACATTCAAACGTCTACGTTTAATTCTACGCAAGCGTTGAGTCCTTTCAATCAAAATCACCAAGAATATGGTAAAATTAATTTTTTTTGAATCTCACAATCTAAATCCAAAAGATCAAAAAATGACATTTAACGGTACAAATTCGCTCTTTTCACAAATGACGAAAGCTCGGTGAAAGCTCTAACTTACGATTTAGGTGATAATTAAAAATAATTTTTTTGATCCTTTGCATTTAGAGTGCGCAACGAGAATCTAAGATAATAACTCCGACATCAAATTTTAGGATTAAATTGCAGTCATATGGAAAATCGACTCACGATGACTAATGGCAATACTTTTGCGGGAAAATCTTGAAGGTGGCTCGAGGGCAGCGAGAGTTTTCAGAACCCAAAATTGACACATAGTGTAGATAAGGAAAATAATGTCAATGCAGTTACAGATTTTAAGCCGTGGGGTAACCCAATAGATGTACCTGATGAATATACTGAGAAATATTATTTAAAGCAAGAAGGACTTGGAAAAGAAGATAATGATCAAACGATATTAGTAAAATCTTTTCAGCTTCCGTTAAAAAATAAATTTAAAAGCGATATTACAACTGAAAAATCGAAAAAAGCCATGAGTGTTTCTACTTTAAAATCGAATCAGCAGCGTAGACGACGTCAACGTCGGTGCCAAATCGATCTTAATTTTAACGCCGATTGTAGTTTAGAGGGCCAATATAATTTTATTGAAAATTCTTCGGGTTTTCATTCTACAAATGACAAAAACATGACAAGAACGAAAAAACTACATAGATCCCAGATAAACGAAGAAAAAATGACTAATACTTTGAAGACAGTGGAGAAGGCAGGAATTGTTAACACAAAGATTAGCATATATGAAAAAAATCTTGATGTCACAAAGGATTATGATAAAAAATTGAAAAATAGTAAAAGAAAAAAAACCTTGATCGGTGTTCCTTTAGTAGGCATGCAAAACGGAAGTACTACAATTCCAGTTCAGACAGTCATATCACCTACTTTGAAAAACCAAGACTTGGATAATAAAACTCAATACAAACCCAGTAGTCAAATAATTCGTTCCTCAAAACGTTCACACTCTAACAGTAAATCACAAAAAGAAAAACAAAAAATCTCTAGCAAAAAAAGAGCTCCATCGATTCCAGATCATATTACTGATTTTGAACCAATTTCTCAACTAGCAAATCCTACAGCAGTAATTTCTAAAGATATACGAAGTATAAGTGATTTTAAAAAGTCTTATAGAAATACTGTAGCTTATCCAAATAAATTTACCAGAAATCCCTATTTAACAACTAGAAGTGGTCAACCGCGATTAGGTAAAGATTTTCATCAAACCAAAGAAATATCAAAACCCCAGTTGGGAACTGTAAGATCGCAATCAACATTTACTGGTTTTCGTAATAGTGGGCGTGAAAAAAGAAAAACTCTTTATGCTAAAGACGCTGACGGAGATGAGGCAATTCTTGTTTTATCTAATCTATGTCTAAACCCTCTTGCTCGTAATAGTAAACGAGCTTCTTTTATGATGTGGTAGTTTTTCAACCTCAGTGCTTTTCTTAGAACTTACATATATTATCAATAAATTTTTCTCGTTGCCCTTGATTAAAACTTATATAACTGTGTTCTATAAGAGACTGATGATGATTAGTGTGTATATGTATGTAATTGTACGTAATTAATCCTTTTTTATTATTCAGTATAAAATGATCTCACAAACATATTTGAGGAAATTAAGTTTGTTAAGTGTATCTTTAACTTAAAAATTAATTCGGTCATTACAGAACGAATAAATTTGACACATTATAATTATTAACATTGAATTTCCTGAGCTATCAAAATTATCATTACAACAATAATAATAATTTACTATTAATAAGAAGATATTATATATAATAAATGTATGGTATTAAATATGATTAATGCTCATCTATTAATTATTAAATAAACAAAAATTTCTTGTATTGGATAATAAACTTTCATTCCAGTTTTTTACCCTTGATCAAATCTGAAATTTGTTTGAAACTGAAAAGTTATAATATTATCAAATTCATGATTAAAAACGTAAAAAATAATTGTATGTTTTTGCAACAATGGTGTAAAAAATGTTTTAAGCTACCTATAATCGTCAAAATATCAAAAATAAATATTAATACTTAATATAATTTAATATGTAACATGATAAGGGTCTGTCCGTATGTGACGGGTGTTACATCGTACACAGTTTTTCAAATATTTATGAACATACAATACTAAAAAAAAAAAAAATTTGATACTAAAAGGAAGTACTTTTTTTTTAGAAAATTTTCATGTCATTCAAAAATTTTTCACATCTTTCATTTTTCTAAAAATTCAATGCAAAGTCCGTTCCGGGCGTTACTGAAAACAGAAGTGGTTCTGATGTTACCGGTAAGAATACAAGAACTTAGCGAATTATGAAATGATGCAGTTCTGAAAAAAATTCATGTTAAAGTTAAGTCTTGAAACTTTTACGCTCATATAAAAGTTTTTGTATTTTTCATTTTTTTTACTTAATAAAGATTTATCTTTATAAATTTCTTGTAGGACACTGAAAAAATTATTTCTGATGCATATTTAATACTATTAAATTAATAATCATCTATTGAAAAACTCTGAAGCAATTTATTTAAGAAAAAATCTTTATTTTTTGAAGATTTTACATTTTTAACGGGCTTATAATATAAACATTGATATAATACTACATAAATTAAAATCTTTGATAATATAAGATCTAATAGTCAAATTGATAACTATGAATGTATTTTTTAATATTTTATCTCATTTAATTCAACGGAATCTTATTTTAAAAGTAATTTTTTCTTTTTTTGTCTTTCTTTATCTCTGATTCTTTCTTTATAGTCAGGGCGCCGTAGGGGTTTTCGCGACCCGATAGCGGTCAGCGATCCACCCAGGATTAAAAGATGTATTTTGACCTCCTAATGAAGAATTTCGAGGGTGGAAGTTCGAAAAATTTGTTTACAATTGTTTAAACAAATAACAAAGTAAAAAAATCATTTTTTCGATGAAAAAAATTTTTTTTTTATATTTTTCAGTTAAAAATAAGTTGAAAATGTGAGCGGACTTTTTTTTTGTAAAGTCAATAGTTTTCGAGAAAAAAATCATCAAAGTTTAAAAAAATCGTGCATCTGTAGAAAATCAGTCGAGCCTACCATGGCGGCCGGAGTATAAGTTTTTTTAAACTTTGATGATTTTTTTCTCGAAAACTATTGACTTTACGAAAAAAAGTCCACTTACATTTTCGACTTATTTTTAGCTGAAAAATATGAAAAAAAAAATTTTCATCGAAAAAATGAGTCCAAAAGATTGAACGGAGGCAAAAAGACCAATGCTGTAAAATACGTTTAAAAGTGAAAAAAAAAAAAAAAAGATATCTGTATTGTTTCTTTTTAATGCTTTAGTAATATTATATTTTTTTCTGCTTAAATAATGTATTAATTCTGAAAGATTCAAGTGTACTTTAACAGCGACGTCCGTGACATGTAACACCCGGAACGCATTTTTTCGGAAAGAGGAGTCTCAAAAATTTTTTCTACAGTAGGGGGGGATTAGTTATCTTGAGATAGCTTTGTAAACAAGAAGCTGAGTAAAAATATTAAAAACTCAAGTCACTATACAAACAATACCCTTTTTTAGCGTTCCGGGTGTTACAGAGAAATAAGGATCTTTACCACAGCACAAAAATTTCTGTAATTACCGAAACAAATTGAAACTTTGCTGAGAGCTCAATCACACTACATTCTAAAGAGTGAAACATAACTTATAAATCTTTGTTGACATCGAACGATTAACAGTGCTACCAACTTTTCGCTAGAATCACACAAGTCAGGCCGGTGGTGTTCATAGATTCGTCAACAGGCTAAAAAATTTGAAATTAAAAAAAAAATTGGTAGAACCAATATAGTTCCAGAAACTACATATAATTACTGACCAGAAAAAACGGTTTATATATATTTTTTTCATTATTAAATTTTTTACTCTGAGGTTCGTTTTTATACGGACAGACCCATAAAGGAAAATATTTTTAATATTGTTTTAACTTTGGACACCAGAAACTTAAAATTTTTATTAGAAAAAACAAAAAAAAATTTTTTTTTACAAAAATGTGTAAACGAAACTGTTACGCAGTCCTCTCGATGATCTCAAAAAGAGACGAGACGAGATTTTTCTGAAAATTATCGAGAATTTTCAGATACCGTAGTTGGAATCATAATTAAAATAAATTTAGCAAAGTAATATTTATTTCAAGAATTATGAAGGCAGCCTTTACTCAATAAACGCCTTAACTCAAAACAATGTAATATTAATAATATAAAGTTATTTTATTTTTTGTAAAACAACTCTCTTAAATGCAACCAGTGAAAATCACTTTGAACCAGTGCATATGCACTGTAAACCAGTGAAAACAGTGCCACTGGATAAAACAGTTGCACAGTTTTCCACTGGAAACCAATGCACATATGCACTGGTTCATAGTGAATTTCATTGGTTTGTAGGTTATGAGAAGGTCTTAAACATCAAATAGACATGCATGACTGCAACACTCTAAAACTGTTTCAAAAAATAAATCTAGTGTTGACTTTTCCGCAATTTAAAGTAGCCACCCTTTTCTGGTATCTTCTGATACCCCCTTTTTATAATAAAACTCGCTTTCGCAAGCCTACGCGAGGACCAAATGACGTAGTGCAGTACGTAACCGAGTTAGATTTTTCTGGATCGTTTGCTCTTACATCGGGCAGTTTCTCTAAAACAAACAAAAAAAAAGACAAATTGCAGCTCTGACACGAATTTTTCCCTTTAGAGCCACCCCTCAATAAATCACACACGTATTCGGGCGGCCGCGGCCTTCGCGCGATTGTTCCCGGCAGCAGTACACCCCAAATCGAATTTTTTAAATAGAATATACAGATAAAATGTCTAAACAATAATTAAAGTTTGAATGTATACAATTACTACTTTTATCAATCTTTCCTAGTTATTAAAATAGAGACTAAAGTTTTTATGATGATTTTTCCATACTTCCCAAATAAATAAATTAATTTTTTTTAGCATAATGAAATATCATTCCATATTTGCGAGAACATGAAATTTATTGGGTTATTAATTATTTATTTATTGCATGTAATCTGCTTCTGAATAATTTTTGTTTTTATATAAAATGAAGAAAAATTTGAATTATTCACGAAATTTCCAAAAAATATCTACCGTAGGCACTTCATACACACATGGAATGAAAATTGTTCACTTTACATACCATTTATATTGGTTTATTTTTAAGAGATAATGTAGATAACTTACTTTTCTTTAAAATAAATTGTTATAATTGAATTTCTTATTTTTTAGAATGAATATTGTTAATATTACTTTAATTTTTGTTTGTACAGTGCTTATTGCTCGTAAATGATGATGGTTGAATAAAAAAAAAAAAAAATTTTTTTTTTTGAAGTGAAAATGATATGTTACTCAACTTGTGTGTGAAGATGTAAGTGTACAACTTCGGACACAATTTGAGTATCATATTTTATTCAACGAGATCATGTAATTTGGTACTTTGATAAAAATGCGGCTGTAAATGTACCCTATTATTCAACGCTGCGGTGAAAAGAAATAAAGATTAAAAGTATCACTTCTACCGAGTATTTTACACGTCAAAATATACCCATTACATGGTCGAGTTGAATAAAAGTCATTTATAACTTTGATTTTTTGACGTATCCGTCACTGATCGTGTCATTGCCTGTTAGTCGGTGGAATGACATGAATGAGTTTGGTTCACTTCGTTCGGGGCTGCAGAGTGCAGAGCCTGATGCAAAGTTTTTTGCTTGTTTATGTTTAGTTCGTGAATAAAGTGATTTGTTTAGTGATTGTATGTTACTAAAATATAAATCAATACGCACAAAATCGACTAGATGGATTATAAAAGTTTATCATTGACTGAGCTTGCAGCAAAAAACTGTGTGTAGCAGCTGACCAGTAAGTTGTTGTCAGTATACTCAAATAAGTTACGTCGCGTCGATATCTTGTAAATGTTGCTCTGTGAAAAGCGGTTTTCCATAACAAAGGCTCGAGCCACTACGAAGTCATGGAAATATTGAAACATGGGTCTGATCCCAGCAAAACCAGAACATTCTTGCACTTGGTCAAAAACTCAGCCAGTGTCGAAATTTTAAAATTATTTCTAAGATTCAAAGCGGACTTTATCCATGTGAATAAACACTGCGGCGTATCATCACTTTTAAAAGCAGGAATTGTGAGCTGTTGATAGAGTGGAAGTCAAATTTCTCGTGCAGGATGTCGGCTTGAATATCAATAATGACAAATATGAAAGGTCTCCTTTGCACTATGCTGCCATGTTTAATAAAATCGATAGCCACTACGAAATATTTGAATTTTTATTAGAAATGGGAGCTAATCCTAATGCCACCGATCGAGATGGATTAACGCCATTTTACTATTCGATCGCAAATCACAGCAACTTTAGGGTCGTTGAACTATTTTTGAAACACATCGCCGATGTACACGCGGTTTGTGCAGGTAAAAATATCCTCTTTGCATTTGATGATTACCGGAGTAACATTCAAGTTTTGGATAAATTTTTAACATTTTACGACTTGAATGTCAATCACGAAAATATAAATAAAGAAACGCCTTTGCATTATATTATCAATAGTGACTGCGAATCGTTTGATGTTAAGGTCATCAAGTGTTTATTAAAAAACGGTGCCAATTTCAATGATCCCTATGAATGTGGATTGACACCTTTGATCAAAGCTGTGCTTCGAAGTAAGAGTACGTATGTTTTTAGAAAATATTTTGCTTTTTTTATCGAACAAATTAATTATAGTGTCGTGCATAACGATGTGCACATATTTAAATATTATCGTACATTTTACTTGGAAAACCATTGGAAATGGATTTTAGAACATCTGGAAAAAGTTAAATTTTTAAATATCCCAATACATCCGATTGTTCTAGAGTTTATAGAACAGCACTCTGATTACAAAGATTACTTCGAGAACTGCACGAAAGAGTTGGAAATGATGAAAAATAGTAAACTTCATAATTCGTGGCTTACTTGTTTCAATTTGTTAGTAGATGACAGAAGAAAATTGAAAAATTATGCTGATAATACAGAACTGATAACAGATTATGAAAATAACGACTAGCAAAATAGATTCCCAAGTTACGGAATTACTTATGATAAGGAAAAATGTGAAAAAAGGACTCAAACGAAGAAAACTTTTTGATGAATCGAGTATTTTATTAAGTGATTGTTTACCGATTTTTAATTCAAACAACTTGATTGTAAAAGCCTTTTTTGATTGTATCTTAAGTAAAAAAGATTTGTCATAATTCTGTGAGTAATCAGTCTATACCATATAATAAACTATATTTTAAACATTTATTATTATTTATTTATTTATTTATTTATTGCATAGTACGGGTTTCACCTATGGATACAGAAAGAGTTAGTTATATAATTGTACGAGGTAATGAAAATAAAGTTCATAAGTTAAACACGTATCGTTATTAATATTACGATTAATATTCAAATTAATGAACAATATAATACTCGTCATAGTCTAACTTGATCAACAAAAATTTTAAAAAAATTATAAAAATCAAATCTATCTCAGCTTCATACTCTATAGAACGCCGTATAGGTAAATCTACGAGAAAATTTTCCGCGAGAAACGTTTTCGGTAAAAGCGGGAGAAGGCACCATTCAGTCTACTCCTTATCGCTTGCTGTCCCAGGACGAACTGAGGGACTTCTTGGAAAACAGCAACAAATTTCTCAAGAGATAGGAAAAATTTCGCAGTGGAAAAATCTATTTAAACAAACAGTTGTTACCTAGTAGCGCATGGCCAGCCGGCCGCCCGGCAGGGGACCACTCGCGCGAAGACCGCTCTAACATGTGTACGTACACCTTATGCAGGGGTTGCTCCAAAGGGAGAAATCCACATCATGAATGCAATTTCTCTTTTTTAGTTTGTTTTGGAGAAAGTGTCACAGCAAATGATCCGGAAAAATCAAACTCTGTCACGTACAAATGACCTCGCGTAGGTTTTCGCAACAGGATTTTATTATTAAAAGAGGGTACCAGAAAACAGAAAATACCACAAAAAGTTACAGTTTTTTAAATTGAGGAAAAGTCGACACGGGATTTATTTTTTGAAACAGTTTTGGAGTGTTGCAGTTATGCAAGTTTCCAAAATTCGATTTTTTAAACTTTGCTTTAAAAAAATAAAATAACTTTATATTGTTAACATTAAGGTATATTGTTTTTAATTGAATTAAAGAGTTAAACGTCTGCACTAAAACGTTCTCCAAACGGCAGAGTCCGTGCGGTTCCTCCTTAAATTTGAGAGACCAAGGTGCCTTATCTGATTAACTACGACATGGCCGATAAGATCATTACAACTATGATCAATATAGAAATATTTTTGAGTATTTAAAAACCCCTATATCCGACGCATGCATCCAAATCAATACATACGACCAAACAATCGTTGAAAATTAAATAAATATGATTGATTATTCACTGTATATAATTCGATATTAATTATCACAATTAAATTATAGAGATTTAATTTTCTTCTTTTTTTAAAAACAATATTTTTTAAAACAATTTTTCGTTTACAATAAACTTTTTAATATTAGCTGTAAATGGATTTTAGGTTTATTTCATTCTCCAATAAATTTATTTTTAATTGTCCGAAAAATATTTTATTAGTACAGTTTCTTTTTTTTCCGACAGAAAGATTTATTTTTTAGACTTATATACTAGGTACCTAGTACTTATATGAAAGCTAACTGATAAAGTCTGTTGCAGACTGCAGACTCTGCACTCTGCAGTCTCTGCAGTGCAGTGCAAGACATCAGCTGTTTTTTTAAGGTTATAATTAAAGATGGGTTAGCAAGTAGCAACTACAGAAAGTGGATGTATATTTAAAATTTTAATTACATATGAGGATCTTTATTAAGTAATAAAATTATGGCAGAACGAGGGGCTCATCTCACAGGTACGGCCTTTGCCAAACCTTCTATTTTTGAAATAGCTGCTCACAAATCACTTGCCACGACGCTTGAACCTGCTGCAAAAAAAATCATAACAGTATTTATTTTATATTTACTTTGAATTGTAATTCTTGAAAATTTTAATTAATTTTAATTTCTTAAGTTTTTAGCTTCAATTAATCCTGAAAAATATGCCTGGATGTACCAATGGTCAGATGAAATTTATTTAATTCTGATAACATCTCTTCAAAATTATTATTTGAAAAATTATTGTAAATATTGACAGTTCATTATTTTTATGAACACAAATTGTGTACATAAAGTTTCATAAATATAATTTTTTTATAGCTGCTTCGTTTTCTGAAACATTTTATGGCTTAAAAAGAGTGATTTTTAAAGATTCCAAAATTCAATCAAATCTTGACCAAAAAAGACTCAACTTATCTCTTTTAATTTTAGTAATTTTTCCATATGTACAAAAAAAGATTGAAAATTGGGAGAATCGGAACAATGATCCACATCAAGTACAATAAAATTTTTTAATTTGTCATTTATTTGTCTTATAAATAGACCAATAAAGAATAATTTTTTAATATTTTTTAGATACAGCAAAAATGGAAAATACATGCACTTCGAATCTATAAAGCTGTTAATGCATTAAAAGAAATCTTAAGCTTCCACCAGTATTTAGTATATCTTTCTAATCGTTCAAAATATCCTACACTATCTCTTCGTTTTCTTTCAATATCATTAACATATGCTGATAATAGTGAAGAAACCAATTTGATCGAATTATTGAAAAAAATAAGAAATGGAAGTTTCAGCGGTGGTGATGGATTAGAAGTTTTACAATTTATTATTATTCGGTCCATTGAAGTAGGAGCTTTTTTTCTTCAGTTTCTTCAATGGTGGAATCAAGAACATTACTATAACTTTAATTTAACTACATTACCAATTCCACCACCTCCTCAGGTAATAAAAATTATCTGTTAATTTTAATTACACTTTCTTGTTTTGATTTACTCTTCTTGAAAGAATAATAGTATAGTATAAAATAGTATATTTAAAGTAGCAAGAAATCTAATGCATATAATTTTAGATATCAGAACAAGCTAGGCAGTACAAAGGTGTATGTCCAATTTGCCGCAAGCCTCCATGGATTCATACAGCAGTATCAACTTCTGGATTTATCTATTGTTACCAATGTATTTTATCAGAAATAAGGAAAAACAAAAAGTGTCCTGTAACAGGGTACCCAGCCAAAGAAGATCATTTAATTAGATTGTATATAGAATGAATTTTTAGTTTTAAATACAAGATTTTTTACATCTTTGTACCTATGTTTGGGACCATTTTTATACATGGATGTAAGACAAGGAAAAAAATCAATTGAAAATGTTTTTTATTTAATTTGCATTCATCAACATGGATTTGGTAGAAATAAGTAATTATAATTATTATTTTTTTTTTTAAACAATAATTTACAAGGTGAAAGTTAGAGTAATGAAGAGTTTATTGTACATAGCTTATACATTTTATATTTTATTCTTTAAATTGACTGTTGTATAATGTAATTACAAAATATAGTATAAGGCACTTAAAACTTTGTATATTAATAAATACCTTTTGTGGGTAGACGCTTACAACTTAACTTTCATTTAAAATTTATCAGTCATTCTTTTTAAAATATAACAAAATATATTGTCAAAGTAATACATATACATACATACAGGACAAATTAATCTTGTCTTTGTTCAACAGAGCACAAACATAACTATTTTTCTAAAATGATTCTAAAATTCTATAAGGCACATCTAAACAAAGATTTGTTAGTATCTTTCGACTTCAACTAAATAGCCAACAAATACATAAAAATTGGTTAATTTATCTTTCAATGTATCTAGGACATGGTAATATCTCATTTTTATAATCAATACAAATTAAAATTCATAATTTTTGTAAACAAAAAAAATTAAAAAGAAAATCCACCAATAAAAAATTAGTTAACTTTTAAAATAATAATGATAAATAACAATATTTATATTGGCAGTTTTATTAACGATCGAATTCAAGTAGGCATTAACGCCACAGCCTAAATAACAACATTCTTGTTATAAAAATATGTCGGTACATTATTAGTACTATTAATTACAATATATATAAAATACAGAATTCCATTTTTTCAAAAATTGTATATTGTGATATTTTATAAAAATAGTAATTACTATAAATAATGGAACATTAAAAGTTATCTTTACAATAAATTTTCGCGCGAAATTAACGAAAAAAGACTACAACTCTTCAAAAAAGGCAACTCTGGCTTTAGTTGACCCAGATTTAACTTTTTTTAAAGTGCTATATTTATTCTCTCCAAGTCGAACTTGTTCTTCGTGAAGTTGGTCTAATTCACATTGTTTTTCTCCAACTTTTAAAACTTCTATTTCAGATCGAAGCTCACGCAATTGCTCCTGCAAATGTTTACTTTTTTCCCAATAATCAACTCTTTCTTTTTCAATTTCTAAAGAAAGTTGTTCGACATCTCCATCAGCGATTAAATCATAACAATTAACTTCTGAAGATAGTGGTTCAGAATCCAATTGAAGAGTTTGTAAATCAGCTTGCAAATCAGAAGGAAGAACTTGCGTGGAAGGAAAAAGATTTGGTACAGGCTGAAAATTTTTCATAATTAGATATATTGAAAAAATATTGATCAGTGAAATTATAAAAGATGTAACTTATTTATTACCGTTATTGTTGAAGTGTAGGCATTTCGACTTAAGAATTCTAATAATTTTTCTTTAGCTTCTTTCTCAGCTGTACGAGCTCTTAAAAGTTCATCTTTTAATTTTTTTTCCTCGGCTGCTCTTTTTTCAGATTCTTGAACCAACATTTCCGTAAGACGAACAGCATCTCTAGTTTTTTGCTCCAAGTGAACTTTTTCTTCTTCTGTTTTCATATTAGTTAATCTTATTCGAGTAATTTCTTGTTCAGCTTCTGATGCTTTTTGACTCAGTAACATGGCTTCTTCTTCTGCTACACGACTTTTTTCAGCCAATAAATCAGCCGTTTCTTCAGAACGTCTCTAAAAAAATATTAAATTGACGAGTAAAAATACAAAAATTTGTTAATTTATCCAGGATGTTAAGAGGTTTTGAAACAATGCGACTACTTCGTTAATTTTGATTGAAATTAAAAAAAATAGATTATATTAAAAAAAAAACTCAAAATATATTAAATTAAATAATGAAACGCGATTTTCATAAAAATGAAGCGTTTTTTAACTTTCTGACTTTTTTTTAAGATGGAAAGAACATTAAAAAAAATAATAATAAAATTTAAAATTTATAGTTAATTTTAGTATTGTATTCTTTAAATTATAAGATGATACAATCAAAATTAATGACGTGATCACCTTTTAAAGCAGTTGAATTCACTATAACGTCGGGTCTTACAAAAAAAATTGTATCCAAGATTTTGAACGGAGTTTTATCTGGGGAAATGTCCAATACTGTTTTTTTTTCGTAAGACCCGACGATAAGACCAGGTAATTATTTAGATATCGCCCTTGCGACTGCGAGGTAAGACTGAGCCATGATTAGTGACCAGCCTTTAAGTGCACAAGTGCGTTTGTGCACCTACTTTGTAATACATATCACAGGAAATAAACAGCTTTATTTAATTTCTTTGGACTTCGATGAAAGTTATAGTTAAAAATCATTTACAAAAAATTAATTTGTTTTTGAGCAACCTTTGAGAAAAAAGTATAATTCTAAAATAAGAAAAAAAAATTCTGTAAAGCATACTTATAAGTACTACAATAAAAAACCGAGTAAAAAACTAATTTCAAAGAAAAAAAAAAAAAAAAAACACTTTGGCTAGAAGTAAAGATAAAAATTTTTAAAACTGTAACTACTTAATTTCAAATTACATTGAAAATCGAGGTATGAATGACATTTTTGCGATCAGCGTACTCGAAAATCCCAGAAGCTGAAAATTTATTCAGATCATGTTACAAGATAACTTTATCGATAAAAAAAGGCGTTTCATGGGTAGACAAAGACCAAAAATTAAAAATAAAGTTAAAATAGAAAAATTTATGTTCAAAATCTCTGACCTGCCTTAAGACGGCTCTCCTTAACTTACTCTATTTTGTAAAAATAGAAAATTCTTGTAAAAATTAATCTAACTATTTCACTTTTAGTAAATACCCGAAATAATCGTTCGTAACTACTCGTTTGATATTTTTGCTACCCTTACGATAACCTCTGGGTTCAAGGAAATTAAAAATGAATGATGCATTAAATTACTAAGTGATAACGAAGTGAGCCAATTTTCTCGGGTTGAATTAAACTGCTTTCGAAAGGTAACAATAAACAGTATGTTACACGGAGAGAAAAAATACAGAAATTTACTGTGGAGGACACGAGAAACTTGTGTGCTGCTAAAGCACGTAAATTTTCTGCGAGCGCCACACATAAAAATCGTGTGTTAGCTTTACGCAGAAAAAATCTTAAGCGCACTGTATTGGAGCCAATCAAAATCACTCCGGTCGCACCTGATTGGTTCCGCTACAGTGCCGCTTAAGATTTTTTCTGCGTAAAGCTAACACACGATTTTTATGTGTGGCGCTCGCAGAAAACTTACGTGTTAGCTTAACACAGTAAATTTCTGTATTTTTTCTCTCCGTGTACACATCTGAGGGAGTCAAAAATTAGCAAACCCCTGGGCAATGAGCATTTGGCTTTGCTCATTTTTGCACTTCCTCGTGTGTATACTATTTTTCAACACAAGGCAAGGAAAGTGCAAATGCACGCCTTGAAACAAGGAAGAAAGTTTGCGCTTTCTGCGCCGTGTGTTGAAAAAAAATTAACTAATTAAAAATAATAGATACTTAAACACATTTACAGTACTTATAAAATTCCATATAGTTATATACTTACAAGAGCTTCGTTTGCAAGTCTTATTTCTTCTTGGTATTGTAAAAGCCTTTGTTCCATCGCAGCCTTTTCTCTTTCTGCAGCTTCTCTAAGTTGTTTTTCTCGAGAAAGCTTATTCTTCTCAATTAATCGCCTATTAAAAACAGCTATTGTTGTTATGAGATTCTTTTTTTTTAACTTTATTATTATGGTTTAAAATTTCATTCAATTGATAGAGTAAATTTTTTTTAGTCTTACTAAATTTAATTTTAATGGCTCTTGGTTGGTTGGTACCAAAAATAAAATAACAATAATGGGAATTTTAAATTTAAAAAAAAAAAAAAAAAAAAAAAAAAAAAAAGAATATTGCTGCCTGAAGCAAAAAAGTAATGTTCTATGGGTTTCTTATGTAGTTACATCCTTTTTGCTTCAGGGGGCAGAATAGTATAAGTTATAGAATTAATTTAAAATTTTTTAAATATATTTTTATCAAGTATTAATAGTATATTACACACCAGGCGCTGGTAAACTATTGGCCATCCGCCGAAGGTTCGGGCGTCAATCTGGGTTTGCTAGGTTGGCCAATACTTTTTCAGCGTCCGGTGTATAATATTCTATTATTCAACTCGAACATGTAGTGGGTATATTTTGACGTGTAAAATACGCGGTAGAAGTGATACTTTTAATCTTTATTTATCGCATTCGTGGCTAAAACATTTTTCTACGCACGACCTGAAGTTGTCATGTTTTAGCCACTCGATTCGATAAAGCACATATCGACACTGGAGCCTAAACAAGACAAAGGTTTTTTCACGCGGCGCATGCGCTATCACACTCGCTTCGCTCGTGCGATAACTTCGCGCCGTGTGAAAAAACTTTGCCTTGTTTTAGGCACTAGTGTCGATATGTACTATTCTTTTCACCGCAGCGGTTAATAATAAGGTACATACATTTACAGCCGTATTTTTATCAAAGTACCAAATTACATGATCTTGTTGAATAAAATATGATACTCAACTTGTGTGTGACGTTGTTCACTTACATCTCGAGTATCAACAACTCTCGATGTAAATGTACAACTTCACACACAAGTTGAGTAACATATCATTTCATTATACGCGCACCGAAAGTTATGTTTTTCGTCCCTCTGATGAGGGGAAGACATCGGGACTAAAGAAACGTAACTTTCGGCGCATGCTTACGATGAAAACTACTGTACACAGCTGCGAGGGCATGCACACTTCGCCACTGTCCACGCTAAAGGCGATCACAGAAACTTTGCATTTGCAGGTATGGGGCCTGGGGGCCAGAGCTCCCAAAAGAAGCAGATTTTCCCAGCCAAAAGTCCTAAAGAGGGCGTAAAAAAACTGCCACTGGCAGGTATTCGCTGTGGGGGTGACTCCAACGTCACCTTGGATTTACAGCGCGGAAAAGGCTCGAAGTATCGCGGGACCAAAACTTAGAGCTTTTTCAGCGCTGTAAATGCGAGGTGACGATATAGTCACCCCCATAGCGAATATGGAGGCTCCGAGCGTCCGTGCGTCGGCTATCTGAAATACTGGTATACAAATTGCTGCTGCGTCGCTGCGTAAGTACCTCGGCGCAGGGCTTCTGTGATCGGCCTTTTGCTCGGGCAGCAACAGCGCGCTTTCGCCCCGCAGATGTATAAAATTATTCAATTGACTCTATTGGACTTTAAAAAAATTAATGATATAAGTAAGTTGTAATAAAAAAAAGCAATGACAATAAATTATTAAATGCAACTTTCTAACTAAAAACTCAAGAAATTTTAAATTGGTTGTTGATGTAATAAAAATAAGTAAGAATAATAGTTAAAAAAAGAAAGTAAATCATGAATACTGTAATTTTAAGTGGTTCTATGAATACATACAATTTAATTAAGGCTTATGATTGTTGTATCCAAATTGATTTATGCTAATATAATATGTAAAAAAAATAATAATAAAAAAAAACTTTAAACTTACACTTTTGTTAGCCACTGCTTAATAAGCAAATCAAAAAAAAATTCTTTATACTCACGCAATGCAGACAAAAAGCTTTGGTTAAAGAAGAGGAAGGAGACGTTACCGAGATTTTTCTTCCTTTGCCTGGGCCTTCATCTGCTGCACTTCCATGGAATCTGGCTTCCGGCGTCTCATGAAAAGGTCGTGGTTGCCCATGCACAGGTCCAGAATCTTAACAAATAAGGCGCGAGTGGCCTTTTCACTATTATGTTCGTCCAAACCTATAGCTACCTGTAAGCTACCCATCACCCTGCTCCCTACATCAGACTTTTTTTTTACCAGTTTATTCATCCGAACTTTCTGCGAGAAGAAGACAAAATTCGGCGACGACTTGTCCACAGGCTTGATAATGAACTTCTTGTCGTCAAAACTTATGTGCCGGATCTCGGACCATGCAAACGTCGTCTTTGGTGTAAGTTTGTTCTCTTTCTCGTAAATATTGAGCCCCAATGCCGTCACTCCTAGCCAAAGATTCGTTTCTTTTTTGTTCTGTTAATTTTAAAATTTGATTATTGAGAAGTTTTTTGAAATATTTAAAAAATATTTATTAATCAAATTATTATAGTACATACACTAATTGGGAAATAATTAACTCCATACATATCCAGATCTTGCGCTACTTTCAAGTATTCCATTTCCGATTCATCCCTAGATAATGTTTTGTGATTTATGTACCAAACTTTAATTCTGTCTTCCCACATTTCAGGAGTCATTTGGTACTGATCAATCACCCTTTGCGGTAATAAATCTTCACTAGCAAGCATTCCTGGTTGATAAGATAATTCATCATAATCACCATACTAAAAAATTTAATAATTTTTATATTTATTAAAATAATTTAAGCTAGCATTACATTAATGTAGTAAAAATCATTATTATTTTAATTAATAAATTATTATATTAATTATTATTACTTTAGCTTGAACAGCATAAGAAGCCAATAATACAGAAGCTTCAGGAGGACAATATATGTCCATTGAAAGAATAGCCTGCTTAACTTGAAGATAAAATAAATGTTGTGTTACTTCTTGAACTAGTTCTTCAGCAACATCTTCTGGATAAAACTTAGCTAGGAACATGAATGGTGTTGTCGATTGCTGGGAAATCCCCTGATCTTGAACTAAAAAAAATTTGTTAACAACAATATATTTGTAAAATTAAAAACAGATATCAGGTAAAAAATTAAAAAATTACCTTTTTTGTCCAACTTTAGCCAAGATATAAATCCTTTTGAATCTTCGTATTGAAGCCCAAAATACCATGTTTCACGAAGACCTATTGTTCGACATACTAAATCAAATAAATCCCTTCCCGTTGCTTTCCACTAAAAACAAAAAACCAGATTAAAAATTCTGTGCAATAAAAATATTTCGCTTTAAAATTAGACATTATTTTCACATGACTGAAAAAAAAAAAGAAAGAACCTCTAAATTGAATTCAAGCTCAGCATCTAGGGTACAAACTTTGACGGGAAAAGATTTGGTGGACTTTTTTCTCCGAAATTGAGGCATCTTACTCTTCATTTCGAACAGTAACTATCATCTTTAAGGCTAAACTTTATTGTTGAATAACTTTTTTACATTTACTAAAAAGTAAATTTTTTATTTGAGTTTGTACATTATGTAATTTTAAATAAGAGGAAAACGAATTTCTTTAAACATAATATTAAATATAAATATACCTTTTCATCTGCATATTTTTAAGTTACAAGCAGCTATATACAATTCTGTACGTAAATTCCGCATCCATTCTCTTGTCTTCCTAAAAGTTTTAGGCTTATACTGGTAGTTATTTGAGTTCAGTATTAATGGTACTCAATATAACTCATGCTCTTCTTCAAAAATAATAATAGCATTTTGGATACAGTAAAACATTTTTGATTTTTCTTGAATAAGCTTCAAAATTGATTGTTTGTGAAATGTCACATACTTATATTTACTAAGGCACTCACCGCACTCTAATGTTACGTCTCATAAGATTAGCTACTATGCACTACTATGCACTACCTACTATGACTGTAAGTGTAAAACACTAAAACATCCTCGAGGATAGAGGATGCTAAAAAAGGGGGCGCTGGTGCAAGAGGCTTCCTATTTCATCCTTGTCCTCTTGAGTAGCATGGCCGAGCCCCGCGAGGAGGAAGTCTCTTGCACCAGCGACCCCCATCGAAATTTTTTTCTTAACATCCTGTAACCTGTTATATGTATATAAAATACTACTGCAGTAGGTACATTCTGTACACTTCACTGGGGTCTGCCTGCATTCTGATTTCTGAAGCAATGTAGTTAAATACAGTATGCTGCATTTGTAATTCGTCGGGCGGTGGACAAGGCTTGCTAAAGCCACGATCAGCGCCCAAGACTAATAAAGGAGAATTCGCATGAAAAAAATTGCGCGATTGATGAAATTTTTTTTTATCAGATTTTTAGTTAGAAACAAATTTATTGAGTATAAAGCTAGGTATCATTTTATTGACACAATATTTGTTCATATAAATAACAAGTCGCAATATTAATAAATATTTTTTAAAAAATACATTATACAAGAGATAATTTGTACATACATAAATACCGACAAAAAGACAGTATTATAACAATCTTATACTAGATTTATCATGTGCTTGAGTTGATACATGCTCATCAGTTTGGATTCTAGTGGTTAAATTCCACTCTAATGATTATGCACCTTTAATTAGCCATTAAATCAATGTATAAATATGTTGAATAGAAAACGTTTTTACTTATTAATATAATGCCTTATTTTCTTATATTAAAAAAATATGAAATTTATTAAATAGAAAAGTTATGAGACTGTGTGAAATTGCACTGCCCATTTGGAATTTTTAATCTCAATACTTAAAATATTTCCTGATATGGTTCGTCTAAAGTAAGGAAAGGCACACCCATTAGGTTCTATTGTGCTGATTAATGATTTATAAATACATGAAATATTTATAAACTGGCCCAACTATTACTATTTTGATGTTGAGACTGATCTTTTGCTCTTCGTTTTATAACTTGCCTTTGGTGCTCATATTCAAAATCTTCTTCACTTAAATTTAATTTTAGAATCTAAAAAAAAAGTTTACATTAATAAAATAAAATAAGAAATCACTTTAGTTTATTTAAAATTTTCTTACATGATAAACCAGGTATTCTTCCTCCATAATTTGTTGGGGTGGATTTTTCAAAACTTGTAATGTTTCATACAAAGTGGGACATTTTTTTATTTGCCAAGATCTTCCCAAGGACCCTTTTAATAAAACAAGAGCCACTTTGAAAACAATTTTTACTCCTTCACAAAGAAACATGTCCCATATTCTAAGAATACTTTCCCAGGGTAAAGTACGAGTGTATACACATAAAAACCATTCAGTCATATAAAGGATTGGTTCCACTTTCTGCTTTTTCTATTAAAAAATTATGAATTCATAATAAGTTTTCAATACATATTAAAAATACTCAAATAAGTAGGAATATTTAAAATATAAAATTTGTATGACAAAAGAAAAAAAAATAAAAAGGTAATAATAATTTTTGTATTCTTCAATGCAATGTGTGAAAATTGCAAAAAAATTTTTTTACTAACAAATGAAAGGTAGTAAATTTAAAATATAAATAAATTTAATATCTTACCAAATGTTTGTATGCAACCGGGGATACTTTTTTTAACAAGGCAAATAATATATCTCCATCCCTTTGTAAAGTTTCCATTCCTTGACTGTAATAGCCAACAAGGTACTTGTCACATATAGCCACAAGACACCAGAATGCCTGTACAGCAGGCATGTGCATAAGAAGAAAAGCAGCAATAGGTGCTTGAGCTTGACAGTATCCTACTTTGCTATTTAGAATTGAATAAGCTTTAAGAATTTGAAATAGCTCTTGTTGTCCAGGAGCATTTTCAACAAACATCTCGTGATGTGGAAATTGTCTATGTAGATCTTTTTTAATATCGTCAATGTATTTTGGATCCCCAGGACGCTTTATCAATTCTTGATATAAGCCTGGGTTTTCTTTTAATAACAAAGCTCCTCCACACAAATTTGCCCAGGCTCGAGGACGAACAGAAGGCGGGATACCCTTTCTGCATCGTTCTCGTACTTTTCTGTAGTTTGTACTCATAAATGTGCTCCATTTATCAAGCATTCTTATCCATTTCCTTTCTCGTCTCAGGACTACTTCTGGAGGTACCACTTGTTTTCTAAAATTATTTTTTTTTTATTTATTCAACCTTGCATGAAATTTGAGCAGTTGATTAGAAAAAAATTACCTTTCAGGACTGTACTGTGAACCTCCAAGAAATCCATGTCTGTCAGGAACTGTAGATATCACAGAACTACTTTGATAAATGCTGCTAGCTTCAGATTCTGATTCTATGTTTGCTTCTTCTTCGTTAGTCCGTGTCGAGGCAGCCATTGCATCTTAAACTATTTGTATTCAATTTTTTAATAAAGAATTAACAAAGTTAAATTTTAAAATTTTATGTGTAAATAAACTTACGTTCGAAAGCAGGTTTAGCAGAAAAAATAGAATAAAGTTTTATATTCTTATCTCTTGACCGTGGCAAATTCTCAGTGAAGAACAGGTATTCAAAAGTTTTTCAAAAGTTTTTAAAGCAGTTGTGATGATTAGCCTGAAAGTCTTTATCCCGTAGAGAAATACTTATATTGTTTCAATAAGTACGCTACCCCAGCTACCTACGCTTTGCGCTACGCCCAACTTTCCAAAGAACGGCGACGATTGTTTATGATATATGCAGCAAGTAACATTTGGCTAGCTTCATTCAACACCTTGCCAACTGGGATTTATAATTTTTTTCGTAGGCGATAATGCATAAATTTGGAATGACCTTCATACCTATTAATTCGATGAAACGCTCGAGTTTTGTTTCTAGAATTATTTTTCATTGTTTCATTAGCAGGTCAAAAATTATATATTTTAATGGTTGTATGTAGGTACCTCCTGAACCGTATGTGCTGATTACACGTAGGTGATCTCACAATTCAGAGCAGTCAGAATAAGATTTGATTCGCAAATTAAAAATCAATGCTCAACTTTCTATTCTTTATAGTAGTTGTTAGCCATTCACGTTTCATTTAAACTGTTCGATTTTTATCACACTTTTAACTCAAAGTCTAAGAACCTTAATTTTAATTGACAGACTACTGTTTATGTGAGGGCGGTGCAAAATTATCTTAAAAACAAAACAAAAATGATGACTGCTGTCTTGGGAGTTGGGGGCTGGGGCCCGCAGTGCCCACTGTTTTTCAACGTCTGTAACCTGTGTTGTCTGCAACTCTGCACTTAAGCACTAAGATGTGTGCGTGTAATATACGTTGAGCCGATACCGAATACGGAAAACATATATATCTTTACATGCAGCTGTAAAGTGTAAATACATGATTTACAGCAAGATTCATGATTGATACAAGTAATATGCTTGCAGTTTACTATACCTATTTACGTTTTTTTTTTTTTTTAAACAGTAGATTTTACTCACACATTTGTTTTACTTTTTCATAACAACAAAGTCATATTCTGCAACCTCATACATAAGTATATAGGCGTGTACCTGTGTCCTATACCAAAAGTAAATAGAAACTTTGCAGACTGCACCGGAGCCCAGAGCAGTAGACGGCACACCCGCGACAAGCCTGCGCGGTACGCGATAAATAATATACAATAAGAGGTATATCTAATAATAAATGGCTATAACTAGTTGAGTATCAAGGTATTAGTACAGATAATTCAACTTATAGAATCAGATTTCAAGCTTTCTGTTATTTAATTGTTTATTGTAACCTTTTTTAGGTTGGAAATTATTTCAAAAAATAGAACTTTGATAGCTTTTTCAATTATTTTTAACGTAATGGCGTCAACTAATGGTAAATTTTTTTATTTTCCTAATTATATAATTAATTTTTTAACAAAAAATTTTTTTTTTTGTAATAAATTTTTTATCATTGTTCACTTTAGATATTCCAAACACGGACGATAGAAATGAAACAATTACAGCAACTGCCATCACCAACGTTTTACCTGATGTCACAGAGGTGAGATAACCTTTGAAATATCATCAATTATTTAAAAATCTCAATAATTTCTTTTAGTTAAATTTGACTTTAAATTTACAGAAAGTAATTATTATGGACAAAGATCCAGATCTAACAAGTGTTCCACCAAAAAAGTCACGAGTGGAAGTTCAGTCACTACCAGCTAGGCAATACTTAGATCAAACAGTTGTACCAATTTTATTACAGGCTCTTTCAAGTTTAGCTAAAGAAAGACCTCCAGATCCAATTAGTTATTTAGCTGCTTACCTTCTTCGAAACAAAAGCCAATATGATACCGGCAGCTCTCCGTCCACAACTCAGTGACTTTGTGCAAATGATATGTGAATTCAGTGTGTGTGCATTATTACTTACCTTAAGAGTAAATTTTGATCTATTATACAATTAACTTTATCATAAATATATTTATAGCATTTTTTTAATGTGCTGCATTATTTAATCAATGAAAAAAATTTGCCTTGACTTTATTCTTTTGATTTTGTATCAATTTGTAACAAAAAATAATAATAATGTAAGACTGTATAAATTAAAATTTTTAAATACCTTTAATGAAGATAAAATTTCATACTTTTATATTCATTTTAATAATACATTTTAAAATACATATTAAATAAAATTCATATTTAACATTTTGAGGACATAATGATAAATTTATTTCTAAAAAATTATGTGAGCTTAGGTTTGTCAACATATTGTTTGCCATGATGTATGACTGTAGCAAAAGTGCCAGCTACCATAGCTGCCCAGAACAACATATATAGCAAAATTTCAGTTGTATATCTTGAAGGTAATATCATATGAGCGACTAACATTGCTGTTGCCACCAATAAAACTAATGGGAATGTAGCATATCGCCAGTTTCTTTCTGATTCTAAAGGACATTTGACTGTCAAACATTCACCATCTTGCACCATGTATCGACCCAAAAACAAATCAATTGCATCCTACAAGTATTTTTAGTAAATCATTAAAATAGTTTGTTTTTTTATTAGTTTAAATAGATCTAATGCAGTTTAATTATTACTTGTCTAAAACCATCAGCAAAATTATTTTTGTAATATCTAGTTAAGGAATTGATACCATCCCTAATGGCACCCATTTTAGTTCTTTTACCAGTTCTGGTAAAATCAGTTTTTAATGCACATGTTCCTGAGTATTGAGTACTGACTATATCTGCATTATCAGCCCAAACCTAAATGTTTGTATTTAATTTTAAAAATTTTACTCATAGCATTTTTATATGATTAATATTAAAATTTTTAAATTCAATTACCTGCTTAAAAAGATATTCAAGGGAGGGATATTCATCAACGTTTCGTAAAATTTCAAGTTTGTTTAATGTATCTGAAAGTACTCGCTTAGCCAACATACTTTGAACAACATTTGTCCTATCTAGACAATCAATGCAGTTTGTTCTAAAGACTCCGTCTTGAACTGACACAAGTACTCCATCACGAGTTAATAAAAAGTAAGTCATTTGTTCTTGATCATGAGCAAGACGGGCCATTAAAATATCCAATCTATGCCACTGCATCTTGCCACACTCAGCATGAAAATCAAAAGCTTCATATTTTATATTAGGATTTCTTAATTCCAATACAATATCTCTATATCCTTTTTCTAAAGTTGCTTCTGCTCCTTTTTGATCAATCTAAAATTTGAGTTTAAAGGTAAGATTTCATTAACAACTCATCGTACAAAAATTTCCCATTTTAAATTTTAGAAGCTTAGAACTTTTTAAAAGTGAAGTCTTACCAAATTCACTATGATTTGTTTGCCATAATGAAAAATTTGACTTTCAAAATGTCTGGCGCAAGCTATCAAATGGTTTTCATGTGGAATTAATTGCGGCTTAGGTTTGTATTTTAAATTTGGAGCTTGCTGCCAAAATAATGGAATTGAGCCTCGAGTTTGAACAAATGAACTTTTACTTCCATTAGCTTCAATAATTTGCTCTGTTTCAACAAAATTTGATACATTTCCATTTGCATCTATTCCTCTAGAAAACAATCTTGTTCCTGCACGATGGATGGATCGCCTGGAGATGATTCCCCAATTAAATTGAATCCCATTTATAACCATTGTGTTCAATGAAATAACTAAAATATTTTTGTTAAGGACTTTTCAATTAAAAGATATTGGGAAAGTGTTATTAAATATTTTTGTATAAGAGGACTGAATTTAATAGGTTTACTTTAAGGGGGGAATACTAAATTATTATAATATAAATTATAAAAGGATACAGCCATGTATTATAGGTAGACAAAATTTATGATGTTCTGGTCTTCCTGAGAGATCTTTAAGTAAATATGAATTCCAAATAAACCTTGGATCTGCTCGATCATGCAAAGGCATCTAAAATAAAATTTATAAATTATGATACTGTATAAAACTGATGATGTTACAAAATTCAAAAGTTGAAAAACCTGGAGAAATTCTGGATTTGTATTATGAAGCCTTTGCATTGAATGACTCAAGTCATAAGTATAACTAAAATAAAAATGAGGTGTATTTAAAGTAGCTTTTATCATGTCCAAGTAATTTGTATTGTATCGAATTTGTTTCTCATCTAAATGTGACATTGATCTTGTGTAAGGAAATACATGTGTGGAAGTAATTCTGAAAACATCTTGATTAGCAATTGTGCCCACATTTTCTGCATCATCTATTACTATCAAGTAAGGACAGGCTAATAATCTAACAATTCCAATGATACCCCATATTTTACGTCTACTTGCTGTTTGAGGAATCAGACTAGGACTTGCAACTAAAAATATTAGTCAAAGTTACATTTTTTAAATTTTTTAATAAAAAAAATTTGAGTTTTGAAAAAATAATGATACCTTGAGTGTGAATTTGGTAACTTGTTCTATCAATTACTAGTAAAATATTAGTTCTTATGGGTTCTATATAAAATTTATCTGGTGTAGCATACCTAAAAAAGTAATAAAAATTATTTATCATAAGTAAAATTGTTCCATAAAATATAAAAAAGTCTTTACTCACAAGTAAAGATCATCATAAACATCAACATTGGCAGCCATTTCTGAAATTATTTTAATTTATACAATTTTAAAATTTTATCTAAATCTAAAAAAATTTAAGGTTTACCTAATACTTTACCTGGAATGTATATTCTAATAACGTTTTGAAGATTTTAAAGTTGTTTATTACTATTATACACTTGATCTAAAATTATGTTTTGTTACTTTAAAGCCAATACACTGCTGCAAAATATATCTGCGTTAAAACAAAGCGTAATGATATGTATTCATTAAAGAGGCATCGACTACTATTACGGTAGAGTATTCGATTAAAAAAAGAGACCTTAGTCATAATTGCGATAAAAAATTTGAACCATTACCAAAAATTACACTTTTCTTATTCTAATAACCATCTTAAATTCTAAATAGTCGAGACTTTAACTTTTAGTCAGCTGCTGGAGTCGTCTGTCGTTTTCACCCCTCCTTCCCCTCCCCTTTCCTCTTGTTAGAAGAGCGCCATCTGTAAAAGTTCGCGGTCAATTTAAATTTTAATTTATTTGAAAATGACTGATTTTTTTTGTGCCCTCATGGTAATTTCATTGACTTAAAGGTAGTTAAACAATAGAAACTTCATAACGATGTAACATTTTATTACTTTACTTTTCTCTAAAGACATTTATCTTGGGTATGATATGTATGCTTAAGACTTTTGTAGCAATGGTCACTTCCATATATACATATCTAATCTAATATAAAAAAAAAAACTACTCTTTCTCTGATTGAATCGAGAGAAATTGAGACTTGAGGTTGAGAGAATTCAAAAGTCAGAACTGTGAACTTAATTAATACTATTACACATTTTTTATAAGTAACTTAGAAAGTGCTATGACTAAAATATTTTGAATTAATATTATCTTTTGTTATAACACTTTTAAATTTGTTTTTCCATCAAATTTGCTTGCTAATGAATCTATTAAAAATAATCATTTAATAGTATCAAAGATATCAGTATATATTTAGTATTAAGATGGTAAAAATGAATTATGTAAGAATTTTCTTGTTAATTATTTATAGAATAAAAAAATGAATTTTTTAAAAATGGGGATTGTATAACCCCTGAAAAATTGTACTTCAAAGATTAAAAAAATTAAACAGATTTATTCTAACTAAAAAAAACTTGTATTTAAATTAATATTTCTCTTCTTGATTAGGTCCATTTAAAAAAATTTTACCAAAAATTGAAAATATATTTGACAAATCTTTTACAATAAATTGATATTTTACATATTAACTTAAAAATTATGATTCTACCGCAAGTGATGTTGAATTACTTTCTTTAGATTCATGAAATTTTTTTAAAGCTGTACGAGCCATAGTTAGTGCTCCATCTCGGTTTTTGTTACCACCAATAAACCTTCCAGAATGAACAAAGACACAGTCCTTAATTTTAGATACTTCACTTAAATGATCATCTCTAAGACCTGCCCATTCTTCAGGTAAAGATATTCTGTAATGAAAAAAAAGTTTATAATGATAATTTATTTAGAAGATTTGATTGTCATACTGTTTTTAAGATTACAAATTGAGTTTTTTTCAAGTTAATTTTCAAGTTTTTAAAAAAAATTTCTTACCTGCATAAAAAGCTACCAAGTTTTTCAGGTACACCTTGAACTCTGTAACTATTGTCTTTGTAAATAATAAACTTAATTGAAGGATTAATATTTAATTCTTCTTCTAAATTAAACAAATGCTCCTTCCAAGGTACTGGTTGAATGAATTCTACTATCTCTCCACTTGGATCAACCTACAATAATTCAAATTGATCAAAAGCTATTTACAAAAATTTATAAAATTTACTAGACAATTTTCTGAAAATCTTATATAAATCCAACCAAATATCATAATTAACCATGTAAAATAAATATAATAATGATACCTAATCACATGATTTAATAAAGTGATAAATACTGCAGCTTTAAATTTTTATGTATGACAAGTATAAATCAATAAATAAAATTTTATTTAAACTCATACTTTCATTAAAACCAATAAATAATTTTTTAAATTGTCATCTCTCAATTTCATTTAATAAACTCAACATCCCTTAAAAAGAATATTTATTAAATTACCTCAAATCGTCTTTCAACAGCTTCTTTAACAATATTTCGAGCAGGTAACCAGGATCTGCAAGAACTTTCAACATAAGAAACAAACTCTTCTCTGACTAAATTCATGGCTTTATTAAATTGCTCTTCTTCAATTAGTTCAGGAGTATTCCATTGAAGATTAAGTCTTCCAACTCTTGCAGATAAGTTTGTTGTGATTCGATATCTGAAAATTAAAAGCATTTGTAAAAGAATATTCATAATAAATGATACTAACAGATAAACTTTACTTACCTTGGCTCTCCATCAAACATTTGTACACCATTATCTATGCCATCAATTTCTATAATCAAAGTTTCATATATTTTTTTAAATATTTTCTCACTGTTGTCATCATTTAATCCAGGAACTAACTGATTGATTATTTTTTTTCCAAAATGACAATAAATTAAACCAGCACTGCTTAGTTTTATTTCAGAATCATAACCAGGTTTTTTCATCACAGATTTGAAAGTTTCATTGAATTCTCTGAAATTATTTAAAAAATATTTTTTCTTAAAATTTTGTCAGATAAAAACATTTGCAACGAAAAAATAAAAATAAACTTAAAATCTTACCTCATATGGTGATCATACCGATGTGTCTCGGGGTCATATTTTCCACCGACATCAACAACAATATCACAAGAATCAAGAATTTGTTGATCTCGGGATCTAAAAATTGATTGAAAATAATTTCATAATCTTAAAAATTGATGAAAATATTACTAACCGTACAATCGTGGCATCTTTGTAATCAGGTAAAAGTTTGAGCAAAGAGCAGGCAAGAACTTCATCGCAATGAAAAGTTCCGTTGTGTGTGCCAATTTTGAATGAACTCATATTGACAGTTAAATAATATAAATTATTACTTGACAATTTAACAAAATTTTTACTTGAGGTGAATGATTTGCCGGTTTTTGAGGTTATGAATTTAAGCGCTGTTCTAAAACAAAAGACGGACATTTACACCGTGAAAGCTTGTTGAATGAGGGTGTTGTGATCGCCCTGCCCTGCGCACGTTGTGGCTTTTGCGCGTGCAGCTTTGAGCTTGACTGTTTTCTGCAACTTATTTACCAATCGCATTTTATTTATGTTTATAAACAATGGATTAAATAATTATAAAAAATAACTTAATGATTTATAATTGGTTCATTAACAATTAAAAATGTCTCAAGATATTTTAGAATTACTGACACAACCTCAAATGACCAAAGTTTGTGCGCCCATGGTTAGATATAGCAAGTAAGTTAAAAAATGTGTACCTTAGATAAAAAGTACTGTAAAATTATAATTTATCTCATTATGTTTTGTTTTTAGACTACAATTTAGAACATTAGTGAGAAAATATGATTGTGACCTTTGTTTTACTCCAATGATCCTTGCAGATTCTTTTGTTCAATCTTCAAAAGCTAGAGAAAGTGAATTTTCAACAAATCAAAATGACAGACCTCTTATTGTTCAATTTGCAGCTAAAGAAGTTAATGATTTTGCTGCAGCTACAGAAATGATTGCACCGTAAGCATTAGCTCTTTAAACTTCATCACAGTATTAAGAATTCTTTTTATATTTGTGTTCTTTTTACAGCTATTCAGATGGTGTTGATTTAAATTGTGGTTGTCCTCAAAGATGGGCATTAAAAGATGGTTACGGTGCAGATTTGTTAACTAAGCCACATTTAGTCAAAGATCTAATTCATCAAGTAAGAAATCAAATACCAAAACCATTTACAGTTTCAGTAAAAATTAGAATTTTAAAAGACATTAAAAGAACTATTGAATTGTGTAAAATAATTGAAAATGTTGGTGCATCTTTTTTAACAGTGCATGCTAGAACTCCTGAAATGAGAAATGAACCTATTGATTTGGAAAATTTGAAACTAGTTAATAGTTGTGTTCAATTGCCAGTAATTGCAAATGGAAGTGTAAAAAATCTAGAACAAGCAGAAAAATTATACAAAGAGTCAGGGTGTAATGGTGTAATGGTAGCTAATGGAATTTTAACTAATCCAGCTATATTCTCTGGGTACTCAAATACTCCAGTAAAGTGTGTTCAAGACTGGTTGGACATAACATCAAGTATAGAAACATCTTTTTTATGCATGCATCATCATCTTGTTTTTATGCTGGAAAAAGTATTAAACAAAACAGAAAAACAAACATTTAATGTACTTAAAAATAAAAGTGATGTGTTGGACTTTCTTGAAAAACGTTTTAACATTAAGCCAAGAACACTTTATAAAGAGCATGAAGTAACTAAATGTCAGTATAAAGTATTTCCAAATCAAATAGAAAAACAAGTACAGTTTGATGATGACTTTAGCGGAGGTTTTAATAATCTTTTTGTATAGGTAAAATTTAGCTGAATTTTAATAAGTATTGATTATACTGCACTGTAAATAATAGCTTTTTATTATACTGTATCAAATTTTTGAGTTTATCAAATGATTTGTTTATATGTATACATAACTTTTTTTGAGATTTTCATCTCTCAGGTTTTTTTTTTTATGTGAAAAGCCTTGATCGACTCATCAAGGCTTGAAAATATATATATATATCTTTTTTGTAATAAAATTTAAATAAATTTTTGGTTGAAACTAATAAATCAAACCACAACTCTTTGATAATTAAATGGATTTATTTTTTTATTAAGTGCAACATACCATTGTGATGTTTGAAAGCTTTCTGCTCTTAATTTTTATTTTCTTAAAAACTGGTAAGCGATTTAAAGATATAATAATTGCAGACGCCATTTCTTAGTAACAAATTTCAAAAGAAAAGTTTGCTGGCAGTACAGAGCTTACGGTCTAAACTTTGATTGAAATTTATCATTTTTTTTAGCTACCATAGCTGCCCAGAACAACATATATAGCAAAATTTCAGTTGTATATCTTGAAGGTAATATCATATGAGCGACTAACATTGCTGTTGCCACCAATAAAACTAATGGGAATGTAGCATATCGCCAGTTTCTTTCTGATTCTAAAGGACATTTGACTGTCAAACATTCACCATCTTGCACCATGTATCGACCCAAAAACAAATCAATTGCATCCTACAAGTATTTTTAGTAAATCATTAAAATAGTTTGTTTTTTTATTAGTTTAAATAGATCTAATGCAGTTTAATTATTACTTGTCTAAAACCATCAGCAAAATTATTTTTGTAATATCTAGTTAAGGAATTGATACCATCCCTAATGGCACCCATTTTAGTTCTTTTACCAGTTCTGGTAAAATCAGTTTTTAATGCACATGTTCCTGAGTATTGAGTACTGACTATATCTGCATTATCAGCCCAAACCTAAATGTTTGTATTTAATTTTAAAAATTTTACTCATAGCATTTTTATATGATTAATATTAAAATTTTTAAATTCAATTACCTGCTTAAAAAGATATTCAAGGGAGGGATATTCATCAACGTTTCGTAAAATTTCAAGTTTGTTTAATGTATCTGAAAGTACTCGCTTAGCCAACATACTTTGAACAACATTTGTCCTATCTAGACAATCAATGCAGTTTGTTCTAAAGACTCCGTCTTGAACTGACACAAGTACTCCATCACGAGTTAATAAAAAGTAAGTCATTTGTTCTTGATCATGAGCAAGACGGGCCATTAAAATATCCAATCTATGCCACTGCATCTTGCCACACTCAGCATGAAAATCAAAAGCTTCATATTTTATATTAGGATTTCTTAATTCCAATACAATATCTCTATATCCTTTTTCTAAAGTTGCTTCTGCTCCTTTTTGATCAATCTAAAATTTGAGTTTAAAGGTAAGATTTCATTAACAACTCATCGTACAAAAATTTCCCATTTTAAATTTTAGAAGCTTAGAACTTTTTAAAAGTGAAGTCTTACCAAATTCACTATGATTTGTTTGCCATAATGAAAAATTTGACTTTCAAAATGTCTGGCGCAAGCTATCAAATGGTTTTCATGTGGAATTAATTGCGGCTTAGGTTTGTATTTTAAATTTGGAGCTTGCTGCCAAAATAATGGAATTGAGCCTCGAGTTTGAACAAATGAACTTTTACTTCCATTAGCTTCAATAATTTGCTCTGTTTCAACAAAATTTGATACATTTCCATTTGCATCTATTCCTCTAGAAAACAATCTTGTTCCTGCACGATGGATGGATCGCCTGGAGATGATTCCCCAATTAAATTGAATCCCATTTATAACCATTGTGTTCAATGAAATAACTAAAATATTTTTGTTAAGGACTTTTCAATTAAAAGATATTGGGAAAGTGTTATTAAATATTTTTGTATAAGAGGACTGAATTTAATAGGTTTACTTTAAGGGGGGAATACTAAATTATTATAATATAAATTATAAAAGGATACAGCCATGTATTATAGGTAGACAAAATTTATGATGTTCTGGTCTTCCTGAGAGATCTTTAAGTAAATATGAATTCCAAATAAACCTTGGATCTGCTCGATCATGCAAAGGCATCTAAAATAAAATTTATAAATTATGATACTGTATAAAACTGATGATGTTACAAAATTCAAAAGTTGAAAAACCTGGAGAAATTCTGGATTTGTATTATGAAGCCTTTGCATTGAATGACTCAAGTCATAAGTATAACTAAAATAAAAATGAGGTGTATTTAAAGTAGCTTTTATCATGTCCAAGTAATTTGTATTGTATCGAATTTGTTTCTCATCTAAATGTGACATTGATCTTGTGTAAGGAAATACATGTGTGGAAGTAATTCTGAAAACATCTTGATTAGCAATTGTGCCCACATTTTCTGCATCATCTATTACTATCAAGTAAGGACAGGCTAATAATCTAACAATTCCAATGATACCCCATATTTTACGTCTACTTGCTGTTTGAGGAATCAGACTAGGACTTGCAACTAAAAATATTAGTCAAAGTTACATTTTTTAAATTTTTTAATAAAAAAATTTTGAGTTTTGAAAAAATAATGATACCTTGAGTGTGAATTTGGTAACTTGTTCTATCAATTACTAGTAAAATATTAGTTCTTATGGGTTCTATATAAAATTTATCTGGTGTAGCATACCTAAAAAAGTAATAAAAATTATTTATCATAAGTAAAATTGTTCCATAAAATATAAAAAAGTCTTTACTCACAAGTAAAGATCATCATAAACATCAACATTGGCAGCCATTTCTGAAATTATTTTAATTTATACAATTTTAAAATTTTATCTAAATCTAAAAAAATTTAAGGTTTACCTAATACTTTACCTGGAATGTATATTCTAATAACGTTTTGAAGATTTTAAAGTTGTTTATTACTATTATACACTTGATCTAAAATTATGTTTTGTTACTTTAAAGCCAATACACTGCTGCAAAATATATCTGCGTTAAAACAAAGCGTAATGATATGTATTCATTAAAGAGGCATCGACTACTATTACGGTAGAGTATTCGATTAAAAAAAGAGACCTTAGTCATAATTGCGATAAAAAATTTGAACCATTACCAAAAATTACACTTTTCTTATTCTAATAACCATCTTAAATTCTAAATAGTCGAGACTTTAACTTTTAGTCAGCTGCTGGAGTCGTCTGTCGTTTTCACCCCTCCTTCCCCTCCCCTTTCCTCTTGTTAGAAGAGCGCCATCTGTAAAAGTTCGCGGTCAATTTAAATTTTAATTTATTTGAAAATGACTGATTTTTTTTGTGCCCTCATGGTAATTTCATTGACTTAAAGGTAGTTAAACAATAGAAACTTCATAACGATGTAACATTTTATTACTTTACTTTTCTCTAAAGACATTTATCTTGGGTATGATATGTATGCTTAAGACTTTTGTAGCAATGGTCACTTCCATATATACATATCTAATCTAATATAAAAAAAAAAACTACTCTTTCTCTGATTGAATCGAGAGAAATTGAGACTTGAGGTTGAGAGAATTCAAAAGTCAGAACTGTGAACTTAATTAATACTATTACACATTTTTTATAAGTAACTTAGAAAGTGCTATGACTAAAATATTTTGAATTAATATTATCTTTTGTTATAACACTTTTAAATTTGTTTTTCCATCAAATTTGCTTGCTAATGAATCTATTAAAAATAATCATTTAATAGTATCAAAGATATCAGTATATATTTAGTATTAAGATGGTAAAAATGAATTATGTAAGAATTTTCTTGTTAATTATTTATAGAATAAAAAAATGAATTTTTTAAAAATGGGGATTGTATAACCCCTGAAAAATTGTACTTCAAAGATTAAAAAAATTAAACAGATTTATTCTAACTAAAAAAAACTTGTATTTAAATTAATATTTCTCTTCTTGATTAGGTCCATTTAAAAAAATTTTACCAAAAATTGAAAATATATTTGACAAATCTTTTACAATAAATTGATATTTTACATATTAACTTAAAAATTATGATTCTACCGCAAGTGATGTTGAATTACTTTCTTTAGATTCATAAAATTTTTTTAAAGCTGTACGAGCCATAGTTAGTGCTCCATCTCGGTTTTTGTTACCACCAATAAACCTTCCAGAATGAACAAAGACACAGTCCTTAATTTTAGATACTTCACTTAAATGATCATCTCTAAGACCTGCCCATTCTTCAGGTAAAGATATTCTGTAATGAAAAAAAAGTTTATAATGATAATTTATTTAGAAGATTTGATTGTCATACTGTTTTTAAGATTACAAATTGAGTTTTTTTCAAGTTAATTTTCAAGTTTTTAAAAAAAATTTCTTACCTGCATAAAAAGCTACCAAGTTTTTCAGGTACACCTTGAACTCTGTAACTATTGTCTTTGTAAATAATAAACTTAATTGAAGGATTAATATTTAATTCTTCTTCTAAATTAAACAAATGCTCCTTCCAAGGTACTGGTTGAATGAATTCTACTATCTCTCCACTTGGATCAACCTACAATAATTCAAATTGATCAAAAGCTATTTACAAAAATTTATAAAATTTACTAGACAATTTTCTGAAAATCTTATATAAATCCAACCAAATATCATAATTAACCATGTAAAATAAATATAATAATGATACCTAATCACATGATTTAATAAAGTGATAAATACTGCAGCTTTAAATTTTTATGTATGACAAGTATAAATCAATAAATAAAATTTTATTTAAACTCATACTTTCATTAAAACCAATAAATAATTTTTTAAATTGTCATCTCTCAATTTCATTTAATAAACTCAACATCCCTTAAAAAGAATATTTATTAAATTACCTCAAATCGTCTTTCAACAGCTTCTTTAACAATATTTCGAGCAGGTAACCAGGATCTGCAAGAACTTTCAACATAAGAAACAAACTCTTCTCTGACTAAATTCATGGCTTTATTAAATTGCTCTTCTTCAATTAGTTCAGGAGTATTCCATTGAAGATTAAGTCTTCCAACTCTTGCAGATAAGTTTGTTGTGATTCGATATCTGAAAATTAAAAGCATTTGTAAAAGAATATTCATAATAAATGATACTAACAGATAAACTTTACTTACCTTGGCTCTCCATCAAACATTTGTACACCATTATCTATGCCATCAATTTCTATAATCAAAGTTTCATATATTTTTTTAAATATTTTCTCACTGTTGTCATCATTTAATCCAGGAACTAACTGATTGATTATTTTTTTTCCAAAATGACAATAAATTAAACCAGCACTGCTTAGTTTTATTTCAGAATCATAACCAGGTTTTTTCATCACAGATTTGAAAGTTTCATTGAATTCTCTGAAATTATTTAAAAAATATTTTTTCTTAAAATTTTGTCAGATAAAAACATTTGCAACGAAAAAATAAAAATAAACTTAAAATCTTACCTCATATGGTGATCATACCGATGTGTCTCGGGGTCATATTTTCCACCGACATCAACAACAATATCACAAGAATCAAGAATTTGTTGATCTCGGGATCTAAAAATTGATTGAAAATAATTTCATAATCTTAAAAATTGATGAAAATATTACTAACCGTACAATCGTGGCATCTTTGTAATCAGGTAAAAGTTTGAGCAAAGAGCAGGCAAGAACTTCATCGCAATGAAAAGTTCCGTTGTGTGTGCCAATTTTGAATGAACTCATATTGACAGTTAAATAATATAAATTATTACTTGACAATTTAACAAAATTTTTACTTGAGGTGAATGATTTGCCGGTTTTTGAGGTTATGAATTTAAGCGCTGTTCTAAAACAAAAGACGGACATTTACACCGTGAAAGCTTGTTGAATGAGGGTGTTGTGATCGCCCTGCCCTGCGCACGTTGTGGCTTTTGCGCGTGCAGCTTTGAGCTTGACTGTTTTCTGCAACTTATTTACCAATCGCATTTTATTTATGTTTATAAACAATGGATTAAATAATTATAAAAAATAACTTAATGATTTATAATTGGTTCATTAACAATTAAAAATGTCTCAAGATATTTTAGAATTACTGACACAACCTCAAATGACCAAAGTTTGTGCGCCCATGGTTAGATATAGCAAGTAAGTTAAAAAATGTGTACCTTAGATAAAAAGTACTGTAAAATTATAATTTATCTCATTATGTTTTGTTTTTAGACTACAATTTAGAACATTAGTGAGAAAATATGATTGTGACCTTTGTTTTACTCCAATGATCCTTGCAGATTCTTTTGTTCAATCTTCAAAAGCTAGAGAAAGTGAATTTTCAACAAATCAAAATGACAGACCTCTTATTGTTCAATTTGCAGCTAAAGAAGTTAATGATTTTGCTGCAGCTACAGAAATGATTGCACCGTAAGCATTAGCTCTTTAAACTTCATCACAGTATTAAGAATTCTTTTTATATTTGTGTTCTTTTTACAGCTATTCAGATGGTGTTGATTTAAATTGTGGTTGTCCTCAAAGATGGGCATTAAAAGATGGTTACGGTGCAGATTTGTTAACTAAGCCACATTTAGTCAAAGATCTAATTCATCAAGTAAGAAATCAAATACCAAAACCATTTACAGTTTCAGTAAAAATTAGAATTTTAAAAGACATTAAAAGAACTATTGAATTGTGTAAAATAATTGAAAATGTTGGTGCATCTTTTTTAACAGTGCATGCTAGAACTCCTGAAATGAGAAATGAACCTATTGATTTGGAAAATTTGAAACTAGTTAATAGTTGTGTTCAATTGCCAGTAATTGCAAATGGAAGTGTAAAAAATCTAGAACAAGCAGAAAAATTATACAAAGAGTCAGGGTGTAATGGTGTAATGGTAGCTAATGGAATTTTAACTAATCCAGCTATATTCTCTGGGTACTCAAATACTCCAGTAAAGTGTGTTCAAGACTGGTTGGACATAACATCAAGTATAGAAACATCTTTTTTATGCATGCATCATCATCTTGTTTTTATGCTGGAAAAAGTATTAAACAAAACAGAAAAACAAACATTTAATGTACTTAAAAATAAAAGTGATGTGTTGGACTTTCTTGAAAAACGTTTTAACATTAAGCCAAGAACACTTTATAAAGAGCATGAAGTAACTAAATGTCAGTATAAAGTATTTCCAAATCAAATAGAAAAACAAGTACAGTTTGATGATGACTTTAGCGGAGGTTTTAATAATCTTTTTGTATAGGTAAAATTTAGCTGAATTTTAATAAGTATTGATTATACTGCACTGTAAATAATAGCTTTTTATTATACTGTATCAAATTTTTGAGTTTATCAAATGATTTGTTTATATGTATACATAACTTTTTTTGAGATTTTCATCTCTCAGGTTTTTTTTTTTATGTGAAAAGCCTTGATCGACTCATCAAGGCTTGAAAATATATATATATATCTTTTTTGTAATAAAATTTAAATAAATTTTTGGTTGAAACTAATAAATCAAACCACAACTCTTTGATAATTAAATGGATTTATTTTTTTATTAAGTGCAACATACCATTGTGATGTTTGAAAGCTTTCTGCTCTTAATTTTTATTTTCTTAAAAACTGGTAAGCGATTTAAAGATATAATAATTGCAGACGCCATTTCTTAGTAACAAATTTCAAAAGAAAAGTTTGCTGGCAGTACAGAGCTTACGGTCTAAACTTTGATTGAAATTTATCATTTTTTTTAGCTACCATAGCTGCCCAGAACAACATATATAGCAAAATTTCAGTTGTATATCTTGAAGGTAATATCATATGAGCGACTAACATTGCTGTTGCCACCAATAAAACTAATGGGAATGTAGCATATCGCCAGTTTCTTTCTGATTCTAAAGGACATTTGACTGTCAAACATTCACCATCTTGCACCATGTATCGACCCAAAAACAAATCAATTGCATCCTACAAGTATTTTTAGTAAATCATTAAAATAGTTTGTTTTTTTATTAGTTTAAATAGATCTAATGCAGTTTAATTATTACTTGTCTAAAACCATCAGCAAAATTATTTTTGTAATATCTAGTTAAGGAATTGATACCATCCCTAATGGCACCCATTTTAGTTCTTTTACCAGTTCTGGTAAAATCAGTTTTTAATGCACATGTTCCTGAGTATTGAGTACTGACTATATCTGCATTATCAGCCCAAACCTAAATGTTTGTATTTAATTTTAAAAATTTTACTCATAGCATTTTTATATGATTAATATTAAAATTTTTAAATTCAATTACCTGCTTAAAAAGATATTCAAGGGAGGGATATTCATCAACGTTTCGTAAAATTTCAAGTTTGTTTAATGTATCTGAAAGTACTCGCTTAGCCAACATACTTTGAACAACATTTGTCCTATCTAGACAATCAATGCAGTTTGTTCTAAAGACTCCGTCTTGAACTGACACAAGTACTCCATCACGAGTTAATAAAAAGTAAGTCATTTGTTCTTGATCATGAGCAAGACGGGCCATTAAAATATCCAATCTATGCCACTGCATCTTGCCACACTCAGCATGAAAATCAAAAGCTTCATATTTTATATTAGGATTTCTTAATTCCAATACAATATCTCTATATCCTTTTTCTAAAGTTGCTTCTGCTCCTTTTTGATCAATCTAAAATTTGAGTTTAAAGGTAAGATTTCATTAACAACTCATCGTACAAAAATTTCCCATTTTAAATTTTAGAAGCTTAGAACTTTTTAAAAGTGAAGTCTTACCAAATTCACTATGATTTGTTTGCCATAATGAAAAATTTGACTTTCAAAATGTCTGGCGCAAGCTATCAAATGGTTTTCATGTGGAATTAATTGCGGCTTAGGTTTGTATTTTAAATTTGGAGCTTGCTGCCAAAATAATGGAATTGAGCCTCGAGTTTGAACAAATGAACTTTTACTTCCATTAGCTTCAATAATTTGCTCTGTTTCAACAAAATTTGATACATTTCCATTTGCATCTATTCCTCTAGAAAACAATCTTGTTCCTGCACGATGGATGGATCGCCTGGAGATGATTCCCCAATTAAATTGAATCCCATTTATAACCATTGTGTTCAATGAAATAACTAAAATATTTTTGTTAAGGACTTTTCAATTAAAAGATATTGGGAAAGTGTTATTAAATATTTTTGTATAAGAGGACTGAATTTAATAGGTTTACTTTAAGGGGGGAATACTAAATTATTATAATATAAATTATAAAAGGATACAGCCATGTATTATAGGTAGACAAAATTTATGATGTTCTGGTCTTCCTGAGAGATCTTTAAGTAAATATGAATTCCAAATAAACCTTGGATCTGCTCGATCATGCAAAGGCATCTAAAATAAAATTTATAAATTATGATACTGTATAAAACTGATGATGTTACAAAATTCAAAAGTTGAAAAACCTGGAGAAATTCTGGATTTGTATTATGAAGCCTTTGCATTGAATGACTCAAGTCATAAGTATAACTAAAATAAAAATGAGGTGTATTTAAAGTAGCTTTTATCATGTCCAAGTAATTTGTATTGTATCGAATTTGTTTCTCATCTAAATGTGACATTGATCTTGTGTAAGGAAATACATGTGTGGAAGTAATTCTGAAAACATCTTGATTAGCAATTGTGCCCACATTTTCTGCATCATCTATTACTATCAAGTAAGGACAGGCTAATAATCTAACAATTCCAATGATACCCCATATTTTACGTCTACTTGCTGTTTGAGGAATCAGACTAGGACTTGCAACTAAAAATATTAGTCAAAGTTACATTTTTTAAATTTTTTAATAAAAAAATTTTGAGTTTTGAAAAAATAATGATACCTTGAGTGTGAATTTGGTAACTTGTTCTATCAATTACTAGTAAAATATTAGTTCTTATGGGTTCTATATAAAATTTATCTGGTGTAGCATACCTAAAAAAGTAATAAAAATTATTTATCATAAGTAAAATTGTTCCATAAAATATAAAAAAGTCTTTACTCACAAGTAAAGATCATCATAAACATCAACATTGGCAGCCATTTCTGAAATTATTTTAATTTATACAATTTTAAAATTTTATCTAAATCTAAAAAAATTTAAGGTTTACCTAATACTTTACCTGGAATGTATATTCTAATAACGTTTTGAAGATTTTAAAGTTGTTTATTACTATTATACACTTGATCTAAAATTATGTTTTGTTACTTTAAAGCCAATACACTGCTGCAAAATATATCTGCGTTAAAACAAAGCGTAATGATATGTATTCATTAAAGAGGCATCGACTACTATTACGGTAGAGTATTCGATTAAAAAAAGAGACCTTAGTCATAATTGCGATAAAAAATTTGAACCATTACCAAAAATTACACTTTTCTTATTCTAATAACCATCTTAAATTCTAAATAGTCGAGACTTTAACTTTTAGTCAGCTGCTGGAGTCGTCTGTCGTTTTCACCCCTCCTTCCCCTCCCCTTTCCTCTTGTTAGAAGAGCGCCATCTGTAAAAGTTCGCGGTCAATTTAAATTTTAATTTATTTGAAAATGACTGATTTTTTTTGTGCCCTCATGGTAATTTCATTGACTTAAAGGTAGTTAAACAATAGAAACTTCATAACGATGTAACATTTTATTACTTTACTTTTCTCTAAAGACATTTATCTTGGGTATGATATGTATGCTTAAGACTTTTGTAGCAATGGTCACTTCCATATATACATATCTAATCTAATATAAAAAAAAAAACTACTCTTTCTCTGATTGAATCGAGAGAAATTGAGACTTGAGGTTGAGAGAATTCAAAAGTCAGAACTGTGAACTTAATTAATACTATTACACATTTTTTATAAGTAACTTAGAAAGTGCTATGACTAAAATATTTTGAATTAATATTATCTTTTGTTATAACACTTTTAAATTTGTTTTTCCATCAAATTTGCTTGCTAATGAATCTATTAAAAATAATCATTTAATAGTATCAAAGATATCAGTATATATTTAGTATTAAGATGGTAAAAATGAATTATGTAAGAATTTTCTTGTTAATTATTTATAGAATAAAAAAATGAATTTTTTAAAAATGGGGATTGTATAACCCCTGAAAAATTGTACTTCAAAGATTAAAAAAATTAAACAGATTTATTCTAACTAAAAAAAACTTGTATTTAAATTAATATTTCTCTTCTTGATTAGGTCCATTTAAAAAAATTTTACCAAAAATTGAAAATATATTTGACAAATCTTTTACAATAAATTGATATTTTACATATTAACTTAAAAATTATGATTCTACCGCAAGTGATGTTGAATTACTTTCTTTAGATTCATAAAATTTTTTTAAAGCTGTACGAGCCATAGTTAGTGCTCCATCTCGGTTTTTGTTACCACCAATAAACCTTCCAGAATGAACAAAGACACAGTCCTTAATTTTAGATACTTCACTTAAATGATCATCTCTAAGACCTGCCCATTCTTCAGGTAAAGATATTCTGTAATGAAAAAAAAGTTTATAATGATAATTTATTTAGAAGATTTGATTGTCATACTGTTTTTAAGATTACAAATTGAGTTTTTTTCAAGTTAATTTTCAAGTTTTTAAAAAAAATTTCTTACCTGCATAAAAAGCTACCAAGTTTTTCAGGTACACCTTGAACTCTGTAACTATTGTCTTTGTAAATAATAAACTTAATTGAAGGATTAATATTTAATTCTTCTTCTAAATTAAACAAATGCTCCTTCCAAGGTACTGGTTGAATGAATTCTACTATCTCTCCACTTGGATCAACCTACAATAATTCAAATTGATCAAAAGCTATTTACAAAAATTTATAAAATTTACTAGACAATTTTCTGAAAATCTTATATAAATCCAACCAAATATCATAATTAACCATGTAAAATAAATATAATAATGATACCTAATCACATGATTTAATAAAGTGATAAATACTGCAGCTTTAAATTTTTATGTATGACAAGTATAAATCAATAAATAAAATTTTATTTAAACTCATACTTTCATTAAAACCAATAAATAATTTTTTAAATTGTCATCTCTCAATTTCATTTAATAAACTCAACATCCCTTAAAAAGAATATTTATTAAATTACCTCAAATCGTCTTTCAACAGCTTCTTTAACAATATTTCGAGCAGGTAACCAGGATCTGCAAGAACTTTCAACATAAGAAACAAACTCTTCTCTGACTAAATTCATGGCTTTATTAAATTGCTCTTCTTCAATTAGTTCAGGAGTATTCCATTGAAGATTAAGTCTTCCAACTCTTGCAGATAAGTTTGTTGTGATTCGATATCTGAAAATTAAAAGCATTTGTAAAAGAATATTCATAATAAATGATACTAACAGATAAACTTTACTTACCTTGGCTCTCCATCAAACATTTGTACACCATTATCTATGCCATCAATTTCTATAATCAAAGTTTCATATATTTTTTTAAATATTTTCTCACTGTTGTCATCATTTAATCCAGGAACTAACTGATTGATTATTTTTTTTCCAAAATGACAATAAATTAAACCAGCACTGCTTAGTTTTATTTCAGAATCATAACCAGGTTTTTTCATCACAGATTTGAAAGTTTCATTGAATTCTCTGAAATTATTTAAAAAATATTTTTTCTTAAAATTTTGTCAGATAAAAACATTTGCAACGAAAAAATAAAAATAAACTTAAAATCTTACCTCATATGGTGATCATACCGATGTGTCTCGGGGTCATATTTTCCACCGACATCAACAACAATATCACAAGAATCAAGAATTTGTTGATCTCGGGATCTAAAAATTGATTGAAAATAATTTCATAATCTTAAAAATTGATGAAAATATTACTAACCGTACAATCGTGGCATCTTTGTAATCAGGTAAAAGTTTGAGCAAAGAGCAGGCAAGAACTTCATCGCAATGAAAAGTTCCGTTGTGTGTGCCAATTTTGAATGAACTCATATTGACAGTTAAATAATATAAATTATTACTTGACAATTTAACAAAATTTTTACTTGAGGTGAATGATTTGCCGGTTTTTGAGGTTATGAATTTAAGCGCTGTTCTAAAACAAAAGACGGACATTTACACCGTGAAAGCTTGTTGAATGAGGGTGTTGTGATCGCCCTGCCCTGCGCACGTTGTGGCTTTTGCGCGTGCAGCTTTGAGCTTGACTGTTTTCTGCAACTTATTTACCAATCGCATTTTATTTATGTTTATAAACAATGGATTAAATAATTATAAAAAATAACTTAATGATTTATAATTGGTTCATTAACAATTAAAAATGTCTCAAGATATTTTAGAATTACTGACACAACCTCAAATGACCAAAGTTTGTGCGCCCATGGTTAGATATAGCAAGTAAGTTAAAAAATGTGTACCTTAGATAAAAAGTACTGTAAAATTATAATTTATCTCATTATGTTTTGTTTTTAGACTACAATTTAGAACATTAGTGAGAAAATATGATTGTGACCTTTGTTTTACTCCAATGATCCTTGCAGATTCTTTTGTTCAATCTTCAAAAGCTAGAGAAAGTGAATTTTCAACAAATCAAAATGACAGACCTCTTATTGTTCAATTTGCAGCTAAAGAAGTTAATGATTTTGCTGCAGCTACAGAAATGATTGCACCGTAAGCATTAGCTCTTTAAACTTCATCACAGTATTAAGAATTCTTTTTATATTTGTGTTCTTTTTACAGCTATTCAGATGGTGTTGATTTAAATTGTGGTTGTCCTCAAAGATGGGCATTAAAAGATGGTTACGGTGCAGATTTGTTAACTAAGCCACATTTAGTCAAAGATCTAATTCATCAAGTAAGAAATCAAATACCAAAACCATTTACAGTTTCAGTAAAAATTAGAATTTTAAAAGACATTAAAAGAACTATTGAATTGTGTAAAATAATTGAAAATGTTGGTGCATCTTTTTTAACAGTGCATGCTAGAACTCCTGAAATGAGAAATGAACCTATTGATTTGGAAAATTTGAAACTAGTTAATAGTTGTGTTCAATTGCCAGTAATTGCAAATGGAAGTGTAAAAAATCTAGAACAAGCAGAAAAATTATACAAAGAGTCAGGGTGTAATGGTGTAATGGTAGCTAATGGAATTTTAACTAATCCAGCTATATTCTCTGGGTACTCAAATACTCCAGTAAAGTGTGTTCAAGACTGGTTGGACATAACATCAAGTATAGAAACATCTTTTTTATGCATGCATCATCATCTTGTTTTTATGCTGGAAAAAGTATTAAACAAAACAGAAAAACAAACATTTAATGTACTTAAAAATAAAAGTGATGTGTTGGACTTTCTTGAAAAACGTTTTAACATTAAGCCAAGAACACTTTATAAAGAGCATGAAGTAACTAAATGTCAGTATAAAGTATTTCCAAATCAAATAGAAAAACAAGTACAGTTTGATGATGACTTTAGCGGAGGTTTTAATAATCTTTTTGTATAGGTAAAATTTAGCTGAATTTTAATAAGTATTGATTATACTGCACTGTAAATAATAGCTTTTTATTATACTGTATCAAATTTTTGAGTTTATCAAATGATTTGTTTATATGTATACATAACTTTTTTTGAGATTTTCATCTCTCAGGTTTTTTTTTTTATGTGAAAAGCCTTGATCGACTCATCAAGGCTTGAAAATATATATATATATCTTTTTTGTAATAAAATTTAAATAAATTTTTGGTTGAAACTAATAAATCAAACCACAACTCTTTGATAATTAAATGGATTTATTTTTTTATTAAGTGCAACATACCATTGTGATGTTTGAAAGCTTTCTGCTCTTAATTTTTATTTTCTTAAAAACTGGTAAGCGATTTAAAGATATAATAATTGCAGACGCCATTTCTTAGTAACAAATTTCAAAAGAAAAGTTTGCTGGCAGTACAGAGCTTACGGTCTAAACTTTGATTGAAATTTATCATTTTTTTTAGAAATTTTCTTACGTTTGGGAGGCTATGCTTCTAAAGTGGGAATGTTTGCGCGAAATATGCCTGGATCGTCAATACAAAGTCACACTGATCTATTATCGTTATCCGTGGGCAATACAAAGTTGTTTAATGAACTTAAACTTTGCCTTTATTTACAGTTGGTTATTCAGAAAAAGGAAACGTAAGTTTTTCGACAGTATTGGCTGAATAAAATTTGATCTATTGCATATCTTTTGTCAATTTTAATGTTTTTTTTTAACTTATGAAAGTTGTGCTTTTAGAAGTTTTGGAAATATTAATAATTTGATAAAATAAAAAAATTAGACTATTTGACAATAATGTGTTTGTTTATTAAGAATATTTGTAATAGCAATGAAATTTTTTTGATTAAAAATTATTAATCACTTAAATTTACACAAAAATATTAACACCTCGAAATTTTTTAAGCCACCTTGATGCTTGTTCTTATACAGTATTTTATACATGCAAAGATCTGTGAAAAATACCGACATCTCTTATTTATTTATTTATTTTTTTTTATTTTTTACAAGAATTAAATTAATTTGGAGCAAAAAACTAAAAGAGATGTACCCTTTTATCAATCTTGAAGACAAAATTAATAAAAAAAAAGACGATCAGTACATTGTATTTTTATTTTTATTTTTTCGATAAAATTAGCAAGTTGATGAGACTTTTAAATCCCTTACACACGTTTCCTCTGTTTCGTCCAGCGAGAAGCTTTTCACTAAGCGAATTATTCTAGCGAGGAATTATTATTGAGTTACACAAAACGTTTTAAACAATTTTTTACTAGCTCCACCTCTTTGGCTTGTGGACTTGTGACTGACCATATGTATTATATAAATTATATATAATATATATATTTTTTTAATTTTTTTTTTCACTAGAGTTGGATTATGCGCTCTAGAATCTCTTTTAGAATATTCAAATATTTCAAAGTTTGTTTTTTAAAAGTTGTGCAATAATTAATTTAAAAAAGCACGCATAAATGAAACGCGTATATCTCGACTATTTCACAACTTACAATAAATAAAAATAAATGAATAAATAATAAAATTAAGACAAAACATTTTTTATCCATAGAGATTCCAACAGGCATAAACAAACTTTTCATCACTCTCTCAATACACTCATACTCATTTCTAACTGCACAACATCTGAAGGAATATTTTAACGTAACTTTTTATTGTTGCATTTAAATTAGTTTTAATTTACTAGAACTTCGTTTATTTCAAATTTTTGTGCATAAAAATATTTCAATCAGGAACTGTTCTATTTTTATTTTTTTCAAATAATATTTCACGAATTCAAGTTGTATTCATTAACAATTTTTGTGACCGTTATTTTACAAAAGTTTCTTTTTTATTTTTTTTTTATATTTAAAATTACGGAGGTGCTTAAAGATTTTTTAGCATTCACAATGCACTCTTAAAATAACAATCGAAACTAAATAGTAGAAAATACAAATTGCTGAGAGTAACATTTACAAATAAATAATAATTGAACTGCATAACATATCTTCATTACATACACTTAATTACTTATGTTTTAAAAATTTTTTAATTTACACAAATCTTATGACCTTTGTACACGTACGAAAATAAACATAATACAGATTTCAGCCTTCGAATAGACGTATTTAAGATCGTGACTAAACAAGAAAAAACTCGCAAGGAATTTATAAATTTAACGAATGTTTAAGAAAAGTTTTTTAACCTGAAACTAAATTTTACAGTATTTTAAAGAAAATTTAATTATAAAGTTTCTTTTTAATCTATATTATCTGTAAGCTTGACCTACAAATAGCAAGACTAAAACATTCCAATCAAACTGTATTAAACCTATTTGACAGATTAGTTGAAAATTCAATAAAATAATTGCATCCACAAATCAATGAAAAAAATAAATATAAGCTATGATAAATTTTAACGAGTAGAAACTAAATACTAATTCGAAATAAATTGTTCTCTGCCGATAAAGTACTTCGAAATACTTCGCGTCGAGAGGCGATCAAAGGTGCTGATTTAATTACTCACGAGTAATTACAGAACCCTTGAAAAAAGAACTCCCGGTAGCATCCTCTTATCTGGCCTACATTAGCGAGGTAGTATAGCAAGTCCTTTCTCGAGGGAACCAAGTGAGAGGCCCTGGTTCTCGCAACACACGGCTCGTGTTTATTTTGAAGCCCCGGCTGTGCCCTTGGGTACTGATTGACTAGCATCGTTCATCACACTTACTCCCTCGACGAGAACTCGACTACATTTTTTCTACCTGCAAGTTTTTTTCTTTTCTTTTTGTCCTTTCTTGCTTTTTTAACTATTCCCGTGAAAAAATAGTTTTTTTTTTTTTTTTTTTTTTTTTTTTTTTTTTTTTAATTTTCTTCATTATTTAATAACTACAATTACAACGATAACTTCAGTTTAAATGCAGCAATTGAGTAATTAAACTTTTGTGCTTTTTACAATCAAGAAAGCTAAAGAGAGGCGAAAAGAAGCGAGCTTTCAATTATTAAACTTGCAAATATTCGAAACAGCAACAGCGCACACAGGGTTTTTCTTGTTTTCAACGTCTTCCTTCAGCTTACGTAAATAAATACAAACAATGACAATTTAAATGGAGAACACAGTAAAGGTATTTGGTCACTTCACTGTATCAATGAAGTTGATTGCGATTTAATTATCTTTTATCGCAAATAATTATTAATAAGCTAATATTTTGTGTGCACGTATTTACTTTAACAAAGCGAACTAGTTTTTTTATTACTTAAAATAAATTTGCTCAAGCTTTTTTTTTTCGCTAACAATTTTTTTTAGTTTGAAAAAATAAAATTTAGTGCTAGTTTGAATTTAAATTAATAAAAAGTTTTCAAATTTCAAGACGAGAACTGAATGGATTCTTTTATTTATGTATCAATTTAAATTATTTTATGAAATGTAAACTAGTAATAAAAGTTAACATGTCAATTTAAACTAAAAGTAATCGATTTTAAATTATAGTTTAAGTACCTTGGCTTATTTGAAAAACTCAATTTACAAGGGATTAAATTTAACTCAATTGAATTGGAAAAGGCTTTACCTTTAAAAAAAAGGAGTTAATTAAATTATATTTAAATGAAAGGTAATTTTTTTTTTTTTTTTTTTTTTTAATTTTCCAACCGGAATGACTGGTCTCGATAGGAAAAGCTTGTACATTTGATTGGACAGAAATAAAATGCAATCTTAACACAACTCGTCTTGATAAAGAAAAAAATTAAATAAGGGAGTAATTTGTGCACTCAAAATTCACGCTCATATGATGCTGATGATTATAGTATAATAATGTGATAATGACGATGAGGATGATACTAGTATTAATGTACTGTACATATTTACACAGTCTTTTTAACTATAATACACAAAAATAGCGTTTACATCAGCGCACAGGCCGCTAATCATCATCTCAGTCTTGTCGGCCCTATATATTTTTTTTTTCAAATTTTTTATCATTATTTTTTATTTAATCCTCGTAAGGCTCCTTATGGCTAATAATCTCCCTTTACTCGTTCAGCTGCACTCGTCCTTGAAAATATTCTTTGGCATAGTAAACGCGGATACGGTAGTCCTTCGCTTAGACAACTAGAGAGGAGGACGACCACTGCAGCTGGACTTGACGACGACGACATCTCCATCTTGGTGATAATGAAGGTGGTGGTGGTGGTGGTGGTGGTGGTGGTGAACATTGGCTTCGCGTTACGTTGGCCTGGGGTAGCCGTAAGCGAAGCTGACCTCGCGTCATGGATAATCCGGGTGCATGAGGTTGTACATAATTGCGAATATCGTGCAGGCTGCGTAAACGCCTAAGGAAATCCACCATAGCTGTCCAAAAAAATTATTTATTAATAATTTAATTATTATTAAATATCGATCATTTTTTTAGTACTTTTTTTATCTTATAAGGTAATTGTACCTAAAATGTCTTCCCTAAGAAAAAACTGTCGCCACGGGCGACCAAATCAATATTTTGAGGTCTCAATTAAAGGTCAAAGCAAGAGCTTTAAAATGAGACCCTTCATGTTTCGATGTCCCGGTTCAATATGTCTGATTTACTAAAACTTAGTTTTTTGTCGAATGCGTAAAATTTTGTACCTAAAGGTCATTTGTAGGTAAACTAAAGCCCACGAATAAAAAAATTAATGGGTGCATTGTACTTTCAACAATGTACTTTGATCACACATTTTTGTCGAAAAAATTAAGAAATTAAATATAAAAAACAGTTTTTCGGCTATAGAGAAAGTGTAAAAAAAATTTTTAAATAACCAAAATGTTTGGCTGCAAAATTTGAAACCCTTGATAATTTTTTACCCATAAGGAGTCTATGTCATTGACTCTGCAAGTTCCTGATAACAAACACTTTAGATACAGTTACCTCATGTAGTTTTTATGAGCTAAGAATTTTGTTAGAAAATAATGAATTAAAATTAATTACTTATGGTCAATTTTTCTAAATATATATAAAAATCATTTATTAATAAATTAATTATTAAATATCAATCGATTTTTTTTAGTATTTTTATTTATTTCGTTTAGAACTTTAAAAATCGTTTATCTTATTTGTATATAAACTTGCTAGGAGTGTGATGATTTCAAATTAATTTCTGGTTCAGTTTTTCTTTTAAAATTATTATTGATGTAACTAGAATATTTACCAGCTGTTCGTGCAGCCGCTGCTCGAAGTTCTTTAAGACTAGGAGGCCGATCGTCAAACCAGCCAGGGCTCCGGTCAGGTGGGCCACGTACGACACCGGCAAGTAACGCTGCTGCTCCGCCTCGTACCTGTCGTACACCGCGAATCCCACGTCCGCACTGGCTGTAAATCACAAATATAATTACACGTTAATACATTGGCATATTCAATAAAATAAAGTATTATATATATATAGCTATGATTTTTTTTAAAACTTATCAAAATAAAAAGAGTGAAAGAAAATTTACAGCGAGCTTGCAACTATTTTAATTGTGATCTTCCCCTTTGAAAATCGAGCCTATGAAGGCTACGGCAGATTTCTTTTAAATTACACTTATCTACACAGAAATAAAATTTGAAATGTCTAGGAAAGTGAATCCCATTTTTGCCCGAGGAAAAGCAACAAGGCGAATGTTAATGAGGAACGACGAGTCGTCACAAAGTGTAATTCTTTGATGCAGAAGGAGGAGCATGATTTCATTTTGCGCGCCTTTCTACCGAGGCGCGTATTAATTTTACTAAAACTTTTTTTTTTTCTTTCGTAGAGAAACGCAAAGACCAGGGGGAAAATTTTGCCCAACCAAGCGTGAAGGAATGCAAGACTTTGTACTTTCTGTCTCTCAGAATATGAACTTTTTAAATGAATGAGAAATGAATTGCTTTTTATGTCTAATTTCGCGTTCTTTGAATGACGTTGACATGTTGCTCTTGTATAAAAATTTTAAACGAAAAGTTTGCTTTCGGTATTCATCTACCCCAAGTTTTAATGTATAGTAATTGATTCATTAAAAAAAAAAAAAAAAAAACAAAAAACAAAAATCAATAACTTATTCAAATTTGAACAAAAATTAAATGAAATTTTACGTGGACGGAACGCAACAAAATATTTATATGCACTCGGTGTTCGCAGATCTTCTACAAAAATTTTTAACCCACATGCTTCGTCATTAAAATTTGTATGTATAAAATAATTTTTATTTATACACTCGATTCAAATTTATTAGAGCAAACGACCACTCGAGCCGCTCTTTAAAATCATCTCCTATTAACAAGATTTAAAAAATACCTCATAACCTTTGGCCTGTAAAAAAAAAAAAAAAAAAAAAAAAAAAAAAACACCGAGATGTACCAAATCAAGTTTTGAGTGGTCAAAGCGTAAATGTAAAAATCGAAAATTTTTTTTGGTTCGATAAGATACTTAGTTTGGTTGGGTGCAGTTACACACTCGTGTCCCTTGTCGAGTGCTCATTACGCAGTAATCGAAGGGACAACAATGTGCGACCCTTGAGAGCTTTGGTTCGCTCTCGATTTTATTGGTACTCGAACATGTACAGTGGAGTACGCGGCACGGCTTACACAGAAGCACCTAAAATTTACGTGAGCCTTTGACCTCTCTTTGCGTCGTTGGAATTTCATTAAAATCCGCTTCTTCTTTTAGAAATCTGTTACGTGGTCTCTTAATTCAAAAATATCAATAAATTTCACCGATACATAGCCTTTTTTTTTTTTTTAATCAAAACTAACAAAAAAGGAGTAAAATTAAGAACAAGTAAGATTTTTTTTTTTAATGATTAAGAGCCTACTTTTTTATGCATCGGTGAATAAGTAAATCAATCACTCAAGGGTCGCGGCATTTGCAGTGACTCGATCATTGCATACATGAGTCAAGAATCTATTCGAAAATCTATTTTTGATTCCAATTACACTGTTAAATTCGAATTTAATTTATTTCTCCTATTTTTTGCAAATGCAAGCGGAGCTTACAGGTTTGAATTTATTACATTTTTTTAGATGTTTAAATTTTTAAAAATAAAGTCTTGGATCCAAAAGCAATAAGTGTAGGACAAAAAAGTTCTTGAAAACAACTAAATCTATTCCACCTGCGGAGTGCACTCATAATTCCTGGTAGATAGAAGACGCGGCGATGGTAGAGAAGTTAGCTCTTGCGATTATACCTAAGAGAGCAAAGCGTTTCTGCAGCTTTAAACTCGCTCTGAGTTGGATCGGCATTAGGGAAAGGAAAGCAGCCCATCAAAGGGGAGCTTGTAGTCGAGCTTTTACGCGTGTAACTTTTGGTCGTCATCCGCCATGTAGAACGTCTCGGTTTCAAGGTGAATCAAGCGGCTTTAGTCGTTTTATCTTTACAGAATTATTAAAAGTACCTGCTGCCCGGATAGTTTTAAAGTATTTATGAACTCTATAAGTTATAAACCAAGTTTAAAAGTAAGCATAAATCGTTTGAAATAAAAACAAGCTACTGCATTCAATAATACCAAGCTCATCTGAAGATAGAAAAAAATGAGAGAAGTCAATACAGTACCGATAGTCGATACTATTTTCTAAGACCAGACAACAACGACAAAACGTCCGGAAAAATGAAACAGAACGAAATTGAAGAAGAAACAGTTCGACCGTAATCCCCCGGGGAACAATCCATATTGTCGGTTAAACGCGAACGAAAAGCTTTTTATACTCCTGAGACTTATGCCGGGAAACGATTATAATCCGACGGTAGCAACTAACAATACACGTTGGTGTTCATATGGAACGAGACCGAAGTGTCAAACGTATTAATCTTTTTTAGTCTCTTTTTTCCATCTTGCTCGTACTAATATACGTAATACAATTGAACGTCGATTATCCCGAATTTGCATAAAAGCGGGAATACGTATGAATAAACACGCCTGGCACAGGGATAATTGAGAGAGAGAATTGAAATTGAAACGCTTAATGAACGCGTTTGCAAAATTAGAGCGATCACGAGGAAATTATAGAATTTCGTTCGAAGTTGCATGAAAGGCCTCTATGGTGGAGTGAATAGGACTGCGCCCCCGCGTGTCCTTAAAGATAGGTTTGAGATGATAAGTTTCATCGAGGGAACAACTTTGAAGGAGGGAAAGAGAAAGAAGATTAAAGGTTATTAAGTGAGTGAGAATTATGTAGAGCATCTACTGGTTATGTGGGACACTCGAGTATCTAGAAAATTAAAATAGTTCAAACTCCTTACGTACGAGCAACTCTAGATTGTGCTGGTGTCTTCGATAGCACTTTAAACTTCTGCAACTACACCACTTAGATGAATTTTCAAATTACTATTGTTTCTGGAGGTGCCCTACTATTTTAATTTTAATCATTATCGTTCAATTATTATTATTATAAAAATTTTAAATAGAATAACAGGAGAACGAAAAGAATTCAATATTCATTTATTATTTTTTAAAGGGATGCATATTTTTTTCAAATTTTACGAGGAGCTTACAACTTCTTCTTGATGTACTTTTCAAACTCAATATCTTAACAATAGTTCGTTAGATACAATGGAAAATTTTTGGTGTAAATCATTTTGGTTTCAATAGAAGCGAAAAGCAATCTCTTACGGTGGAAAAGAACGTTTTTAATCGAATATTATGAAAAAAAAATATGTGCAAAGTATAATATTTCATTAGAGAATTTGATGAGAAAAATTTCTGAGTAATTTTATATAATAGCTTGGATAATAGCTGCCAAAGTTACTTTGGACTCTACAACCATGTGTTTCATTCTATCTAGGCTGCTACATCGGGTTATGTTTCTCTCGAACTTGAAATAGTTGTTTAATGGCAACGCACCGAGGAACAAAAGTTTACACAATGAAAAAATAGTTTCCAGAATAAATAAACAAAAATATTGTGGAAAATAAAAATTATATGAGATTTACAGTCAGTAAATACAGCCAGAGAGTAAAAAAAAAAACCTATATAAGTGCAACATAAATTGTTGCGGGTGGAGTAACTTTTCACAATTGGTCTTGGGTTGGTTTAAAAAAAGTAAATCAGAGAAGTTTAAGAGGATGGTTGAAGAAATTCGCGAAAAACAGGAAAGAAGAAAAACTTTTGACGACCCCGAAAACAAGAGATAGACACTCGGCGTACCAAGAGGGTTTGATGGCGGCGAGATGAGTGGAGCTTGCGGCTACGCGAGCTTGGTTTTTCAGATATTTTTACAGTTGCCATCTGAACATCAGCGGTCCGCTATTTTTTTTTCTTTTTGTTAATCTTTTATTTTTTATTATCCCCAGTTTATTTATTTATTTTTTTTACTTTTTCACGAGAAACTGAGCACAGCAGTTAAATATTTTTCTCGGAAAATTTTTTTATAAGTGTAATGTGCTGGTAAAATTATTTTCCTTTGAATTAGTGTAAATTAGCGCGAGCACAGACGAGAATTACAACTTCACGAGGTTTGAGAGAACAACTGAACCACCTTTCTAAATTTTTTTTTTTCTATGCAAATCTTAATAAGCGCTATGAACTCGTTTTGTTCTACTTACGCCTGACGCGTGTAGTTTAAATTATTTCATCAAACACAGCAAAAAAAGTTTGATGAACTTATAAGAAGTGTTAAAAAAGGTCAAGTGTATTAAACGAAACTTTGGTTTTAGAAACTGACTTATATACGAATTTTAATAGAGGTCGATCGTCCAAAGATAAAAAAATAAATATACCTATTTCTACGTGGAAAGTCACACATTTTTAGTTCATGAAGTGCAATTTATGAGAATTAACACAAAAAAATGTCATATATAAAACTGGAAAAATCGCGAAGCAGCAAAAAGTAGGTAAAGGGATACGTTTCTTTATCTTTTAATTAAAAGTTTGGCCAAAGTAATATAGAAGCCGTAAGGAAATGGATTGATGACTATCGATAAAACGCGCAGCGAGCAAAAAATGGATTTTTTTTTATATGGAAGAGAACGTCGTAGTTAAAAGTTTTTGATAATTTTCCGAGCCATTTTTGAGATCACGAGGTTTGACAGAACTTTTTGAAGCTGTTTTAAATTTTATTCAAAAAGCACGAATGTACCGAGAGCGCAAGGACAAAGAGCATTATTTCGCGAAGTAAAGTTTCAAACTCGAGGTTTTTTTTTTGGGGGACAATTTAATCGAGGCTTGGTAAAGAAAATTATTTCACGCGTCATTAAACGAGTAAAATAATCCTCAATTATTCTCCGACTCGAGGGTGAAAAATTGTTCGCACTCGTTGCGTAACCGTGGCGACAAAAAGAAAGAAAAAACCGACAAAATGTCAAGCGCTAAATGTCACGGCGAAGAAATATTGTCGCGTCGGAGAGGACCTCCAGTTTGACGATGAAAACGAACGCATTCAGCATACTAAAAGTTTTCGCGTTCGCACCCAGTTTCTCATTGGACGTGCTCTCACCCTGCACTTAATTGCTTGTAATGAACATCCATAAAAGAACGGCCGTTAAGTTTTTCCTTCTCTCGCTGATGCGCGCCCCACTCTTTTACTTTTTTTTCTCTTTTCGTAAATTTGAATAATTCTACCTCCCGTTTTTTAACGATTCAAAATTTTCCAATATCTGCTTAATATTCAAAAGTTTAAAATCAAACAAAGGCACTTATATTAAACGTTGTATCAGAATAATACGCGCATGCCCTGTTTTAATGCGACATCAAGTTATTGCTGCTCTCGAACTTTTAATTTAGATTAAAATGAAAATTTTAATAAAACGAGCACTTGCGCTTTAACTTAAAACTTAAAATCGATATTAAAAATTGAATTGGTATCGGTGAAATAATTACGTCAAAAATGGTAAATTGAAATCGTTCAAATAAACAAGGATTGGTAGAAGTGTTCATTAAAACTATAAAATTTTTTTATAATTAAAATTTTTTCGATATTCTGTATTTTTTATTTATTCTTGAACCTGTACTTCAAATTATTAATTAAAGTAAGGTAGAAAAAAAAAAAAAAAAAATTGAACTAAATTAATAAAATGTAGGTTTGAGGTACTTACCTATAATGAAAATACCAATGAGCCTGACTATGCCAAATTCCATATTATTGTAATTTAGTAGAACATTCGCGAGGTGTGCAGCGAGAAGAGCGTAAACTCCACCGCTGGCTCCAACGAGGTACACGTCAGTGTCAAAGACCGATGTTCCCAAAGAACCTGTAATTATAAAACGCCGCATTTTCATTAATTATGATCAAAACATATGAAGAAGCAATTTCATCAAAATTACATGATTATTATATTCATGTCTTTGTAATTATAATTAACGCTTGTATTTGTATCGTTTGATATAAAGAGCTGTCGAAAAAATGGTAAGAGGAGGGTACATAGTGCATACGTATGAAAAAAAAAGTTAATTAATTTACACAGAGTTTAAAAGAGTAGCCGCAAAAAACTTTTAATCAAGCAAATCGAATAGCGCCCTCATTCTGCAATGAGCATAATGAAATAAATTATTAATATTAATTTGTACAAACGTAAAAGCGAGGCACGACACATTCATGTAAGCTCAATAATTACGATGACACACCAAACTAATTTGAATTCCTTCAACACGCGTGTATATAATTTCACGCAACAATGTTTACAGCTGATAAAGGTCGCACATTTCATTGACATTATTAGCGGCGTTATAATTATATATATATATATATATATAGAATTGCAATTACTTTGGTGCATCAATTTTCGATACAACTGGTTAAATCAGCTCTTAATAGATGCATTTCTACTTGACCAAAAATTGAGCCATGAAAGTAGTTTTTTTTTTTTTTGTTATTTTTTTAAGTCCATCGATTATAAGGTAAAAGTAAATGCATACAAAGTACCTCATACGGAATGATTAATTTATACCGAATTGAATATCCGATCGTCAAAGCTAAATCGCTTGCGATCCCTTCAATAGAGCGCGCAAAGGATAATGACGATTATTCAACCCCGAACGATAATTAAATACGCATTTCGACGTGTTACACTTAGGGAGTCGAAAACGAGTCAAAAATTATAAACATGAAAAAAATAAAAGAAGATTTCAAGACCACGAGAGAGAGATAATAAAACTAATGCTTTCGTTTAGCCGAAGACGAGCAATAAGAAGGAGTAACGGCACGAAGAAAAAAATAACCAAGAATATAATCTTGGCTACTGGAGCCCAGTTTATTAATGTTTTCTTTTTTCTTTTGAAGTGATACATACGTCTGTAATAATTTTTTATAAGAGGTAAATCTACAGCTCTGCGTTAGTCGAAGGCCCTGATCACAGCGAGACTAATTTATTGGTGTTTGCATGTTCACTTTCCAGCTCAAAGTTTTTTAGAATTTGATTATGTTAAAGGTCCATCAGGTTCCGCCCAATGGCGTTATTATTTTTTGAGAAATTTAAAGGATCTTTTGAGTTGTTTGAATATCCTTCAGCCTAGAAAGTGTTTATATCACTCAGTTTATTATAATTTTATCCAAACCAAAAAATTATTGGGTAAATTATTTGTGTAAGATTAAAATTAAAACAAACATCTAAAACCTTTGAAGAAATGTTGATTTTAGTACGCTCTAAAAACAATGACACTTCCACAAATCTACCTGGTATAATTTAATGCAGAAAAAGAATAATGAAAGATTCTTGTTTTGTAAAAGAGAAGATAAATAAAACTACAGCGTTGCGAGTAAGGTGCAATAAGGAATAGAGTTCAAGAGAGAAAAAAGCGCGTTATCGTGGGAAATGGTAAAGGGCATGGGTTTATTATATAGGCGCAGCAGCGTTTTTCTCCCCTCTCGAGTCGTACGCGTAGGGGACTACTCGAGGCGTCGCGGAGTTGCACCTGTGCATGGGAATCCGGCTTATTGCCTCCTGCGCTCTAGTTTATTCACCGCAGTCATCGTTCGAGAACTCTATCACTGCATTTTATTAATAATTATCAAATTATAAATTCATTGTTTGGACAAGAAGAAGGACGGAAAAGCGCACCGAGTTTACGGTTGAATAGATCCGGACAGAGAATTCGGGGAGCCACGTTTTTGGAACAGCTGCAGCCAGTGGGTCACGTACGGAGCGACGCGCATTCACCGATGATACGTGATGACGCGAAAATTCCGGATATCTATTCTATTCCGCAGTCAGCCGCTGCTTGCCCGCGCGTCGGCATTTTTAGAAGCTCTTTATTATTGCTGCTGCACGCGGCTTCGTTTACTCAAGACTTCCCATACAATTGCGAATTGGCTTTTTAACAATCGCTTTTATTTATGGAGTTTGTCGAATCGGACGCATCGCAGCCAATCGATCGAGGTGCGTGCGACATTCGTTCAGCCCACCCGATTTTTCAAGGAGCTTGCACGTAGCGTTGTCACTTCCGGTTCCGGTCGTCTCCGGGATAAACCGGCTGTACGAACTCGCAACAGAAGACCCGAGATTCCCACGAAATGACAGCGTGGCGCGTCGTGGCACACCTTACTGCCATAGACATTAGGTAATTGCCCTTTTATCTTTGTCCTCTTTGATTGTCTTTCTTCTACTTCTCTATTATTTGCGCGCTGTCTCTGATTTGATTTTCTTACTGGAGTACGTAATTGATCATTTTGGTTTGTCAAATTTAATTTTTATCGTTGTTCATTTGATGCGATCAGTTTTTTCATTTTTTACAAGATAAGGATCTCCACTTCTACTATGATTACTACTTTGGTCGCGTATTATTACTACTTTGATGTGTGTGTATTGTGATGAGTAATGTAAATTCGTTCGATGGGAAAGATCGTGTATTTATATTTGGTATTGTTTGAAAAAGTGGAAGAAGTTAATGGTAGCAATACAAATTCATGAAAAGATTAAACTGATAAAGCGCGCTTTTAAAACCGAGAGCGAGGTAAAAGGAAAATAAATAAGGCGAGTATAATTTACTTCTTTTTCTTCTTCTTCTTCTTCTTATTTCAAATTAACATCAAAGTAGTACCTATCGCGATAATTCGTCCTTGGGACAGATATAAGGGCTGTCCGTCCCTTTTCACCTTAAACAAGCGAGGGTTCATTCCCCTAATTGACCGGCCGAAGTCATTTCGCTCTGCAGCGAAGGCGCGTCGCTGAACTTAAGTAATTGACTCCGGCGACTAATGGATTTCGTAGCCGAGCGTTGCAAGGAACGATCGTTAAAATAAAAGAAAAGAAAGAAGGGAAAAAAAAGGATCCACCATGGAAACTACGGAGGGGTGTAGCAGCTAGTTGGCTCCTCGAAGATGGGTGTCGTTCCGAGTAAGTAAGCCCTACTACACTTTTCTGTAATCGCTTAAAGAGTCCTTTTAAATTTTATCTGAAACTCCTTTTAATTCAAACTTTTCGATTCCCAAAGGCTTATTCAAAGGGATGATCGGCGTTATACGTGAGCTTTGCGTTTATTCGCAATTTTTCCGAGCCTCGCACAAGGGTCAAGGAGCAGCGCGCCGGGAGATAAGAAGCTTTCCTATGGGGCAGAATCGACTAGGCAACTCGATGCATGTGGATTAGACGCTCGCACGTGACCGGGGAGCCGGCCTACGGGGAATTCAGTTCTTTTTTTACCGTTGAGCGGATTTCTTTTCTTACTTTATTTATACCTTTTTTTTTCTCCTCAAAGATGCTTCGTCGTATCAAGAAGATTTTTCTGTATCCCCTTTTCGAAGATTTATACGCTAGGAATAATTTAAAAACAAAAATATGTATATAAAAGTTTGTATCTGTAAAGTCAAAGTCAAAAAGATCTTGCGTAATAATGTTATTCGAATTTCAAAAAACGTTAGGGTAAAAAAAAAAAAAAAGGGCGAGGGGGAGACTGAGGAAAAAAAAAAGGGAAAGGTTAATAAGGAAGCGGCCGGCGCACAACACACCAAAGAGCGACAAATGAGTCACTACAGGCAGCGCTTGAAAATCACCGAAGCGAGACGCGCGCGGTGCAAGTGTCGGGACAAATTGGGCGTGCAGCTTATATACAATAATAATATCTTTCGAATAGACAAATGAATGAGCGGATGAACTCTGAGTTTCATCCAGTTTATTTATTTATTTTTTTATATATTTTCATATTTTTAACGTTTTTTGATGTTTGTGATGTGAGGAGAACAAACATTCGAAAAATAAATTTTTCATAACGTGATTAAAATTTTTCGTTCGATATTTATTTTTCGCAACAATCAATTTTTATTGCATTTCCTCAGCCAAACTTGGCAAAAAAATATTTTCATTTTTTAAATTAATTTACGAGAAATCGACAGTTTTTCAAGTGTTTGAAATTTTCTCATAATATTTTTCAAATGGTTAACTCAATTTTCTTACGATGTGTAAAAATGGTTTTTAAATTAAAAAATGCTGTAATTTTGAAGACTCACGTACGGAAGAAAAAATATAGGCCAATGAAAGTGTGTTTCTTTTAATTAATAAAGTAGAGAAGAGGAGAGGGGCTTTTTACCGAGCAATCTAATTAAAAACATAATTGCATTAAATCTCTTTGTACGAGATCTCAATTGTTTGCAAAGCGATTATACTAAGTGCGCTACTTAATTTAATGCACGAAAAAAGGCGCGTGACAACGAGTTCTGCACGACCCAAGACACGCTGAAAAGGGACGAAAGAAAACAGGAGAAACAAATAATTACGAAAAAAAGGTAGGTGAAAAAAAATCTCGGGAAAAAAAAGTCAACTGGTAATCTCGTTAATTCTTTTGGATCTTTGCACTTGTTTGATGAGTTTATTGAAAAAAAAATTGATAAAAATATAAAAAACTTTTTTTCCAAAACGTTTTGAAATTTCCATTTTCAGCACAACCTCTAAAATAACTTGGAGCAAACAGTTTATTGTTAACTCGTTGAAAAAAAGGTATTTATAAAAATAAAAAAAGAATCGACAAACATAAATGTTTGCCGAACCGATATACGCGCGAGACGCGCCGAAGAATCGTTCGAACGAGTTCCTCTTTGACATTGCGTCAGAGTAAGTGACATAAAAAAAGGTGGAAAAAAAGAAGATTCGTGGATAGATGGAACAATAGAAAAAGGTAGAAAGCACTGAAAAATCGCGGGCAAGCTACTCTCTCGGTATTTTTTCTCTCTCTCTTTCCCTAGCAGCGGGGCGACGGTACCTTTCTATGACACTCGTTTCTTGTTTCTATTTTACGGAAATTCTCCATTATCTCTTCGCCTCCGGTTTTCATTATTTTGCGTTTTTTCTCGCTCGCGTAACTGCCGTCGGTGGCGAGCGCGGCCTGACCTTTTGTTATCGCAAACTCCTCTTTTATATTTCCATTAAAATTAATTCTGAAAACGATGTTCCCGCAGTCTCTTTTCGAGTACTACTCCCTGCACGCGTCACCATGCAGTGGATAAAGTTTTACCATTCTTCCTTTTATTTTATCATTTTTTTTCGCGAAATAATTCACCGTGCGGGAACGCCTTTCTTCAACGTGCGTGCAAATGTGCGATAATGGTTTCGGTGGGACAGCTTAACTCTAAATTCATAATTTAATTTTTTAAATTTAACTCTCTTTTCCGTCCCTTCGAAATTAAAATATTTCTTTCACCTTATTATACGATTTTAAATCATTTCTCTAAGCTGGCCGTCTGTGTATTGGAGAAAAAAAAAAAGAAAAAAAAAAAAAAGTTTTAGCCTCAAATAACGGGGAACGAAGGAATGCACAAACTGACTAGTAGGCTAGAATATTTTTTTTCGGTCGATTTTTCAGTGGGCCATGCCAGGCTAATACATATCGCCCGCCCGCGCTCACGAACGAGTGACCGGCCGCAAAACGCTGCTCCACTGCGGCGGAAGTGATCCGATGCGGTTGAATGCAGGATGCAAAACTCGACTCTCTCTCTTTTTTTTTTTTTCGCTTTTACCTTCGCGCTCTGCACGCGAAACATAGTTGCCAAAAAATGAATGCCCCGGCTTTGGTGGAAGCGAGAGAGACCACCGGTACACGCTTTACGGTTTAAATAACTGCGCAAGATCTCGACAATGAATTAGCATTTTTCACCTTTTTTCATTTCATTTGGTACTTCCGCGTGTTTGAACTCTAATGATTTCATTGTTTTTGACTCGGTTTTTGAGAGCTTTTTGGTGTGTTCATTTTCGAATGGAAAGATTAGCCGTTACCCAGGAGCTACATGAAATCGAATATTTTAATATGGCTACAACAACAAGAACAATGAGTCGTAATGACGAAGGTGGAATAATTTGTGGTATGAAAGTAGATAAGAATCGAAGACAAGTTATTAGAAAAAGTAGAAAATAAGAAATTCAAAGAAGTTCCAGGGCGATGTTATCTGCACTACTAGCACCATTAGCAGTAGTAAGAAAGTCGAGGTTTATAGGTCTTCTCAACGTCGAGATTTCCTCTTATCGCTTTGGTATTATTCTTTTTTATTCGACAAACAAACTCGATTTTCGACCTGGATCTTAAAAAAATGACTCTCTTGTTAACTGCGATGTCCTCTCGCGTTTCTTATTTACTTTGAATCTCTTTCGACGAATTTTTCTGGTGATGCGCGGGTGGGTAATCCAGGCTAAAGTTAAACGTATTTGACTTCCATTAAAAGATAACAGGCTTAAACATTAAATTCCATGGAACTCGTCGAGCTATTTTTTTTCTTTTTTTTTACTTCTTTTATGCGATTCAGGTGAAAAATACCAAATACCCATCGGTACGAAAGAAAACGATATTAAAGAAAAATCAGATTCAAAATCGCATAAATATGCGCACGGTGCAGCTAGTGGTTTTAATTACCCTCCAGTGCAGCTTTGGCCGATGAGTGATAAGATGAAAGCGCAGGTACTTTATATGTACGGTGGAGTCTTTGGATAACTCGTAGCTCGCATTAAATTGGATGAGGCCAGCCACCAGCCACCGGAAGCGCGTGTGAAAAAAAAGCGCGGAACGAGAAGTCAAACGGAATGGGAAAGAAAGAACCAAGCACCTACTACTACTCCCAATGCCCCGCGTATTACTCGCGGTAGCTCCGGAATTATTTACCTTCAAAGTGTTCTCGCTATTTCTCTCACTTTCAAATCTAATAGAGAAGCTTCTTTTTCTCGACTTAAATCTAGATTAGTTGTTTGTCCAAAGTTGACTGTTTTAGTTTGACCAACAAACAGATTGGCTAACAACCATTCAAATATCTAACAAATTACTAAATCAGATTCGGATTAAAATTTTTGTATAACGTTTACGTAATTAAAAACACTTTCAAAAATTCAAGAATTTAAATGAACAAATTCCAACTCGGGAGAGTCTGGTGCGAGCAGATGCAACAATTATTTAAACCCGCGTGTGTGTACAATCGCATACTTGTGTGTCGCCGGGACAAAAGGTATAAATTCCATTCTTGCTCACTTTTTTTTTTCTCTCTCTCTCTCTCTCCGACTGCCTCCCTCTCTCGAAATAATAATGAGGGTACGTCCGCGGATCAACGCCCTCTTCGCGACCGACGCTTTTTCATTATGCGTGCTGCTGGATGGTAATTATATGGTGATACGTTTCAAAGGAGTAGGGGAATTTTGTGACTTTCTGAAAAAAAAAAAAATTTACCCGTCGACACTTTTTTTTCTCTTTTTTTTTTTATGTTTGTTTGGATCTGGCGCTCTGGGAAAAAAAAGAGATGCTCTTTGATGCGTTTAATTGACAAACTTTCGGGGGAAAAATTAGAGGCTCTCGCATCGACTATGATTTTTCTAATTCCAAAAGAATTTTTTTTTTTTCCCTTTTTTTTAGTAAAAAATACGTTGTAACGAGGGTGTTTTTTCTTCAAAATTGTAGAGCTAATTTTATAAATTTCTCGAGTCACGTTTTACTTAATGAATTATTCATTGATCCTCTCGCACATGGGAAAATTAATTTTAAATATTCATAGACAAAGTTTGAAAGCTGTAATAAAAATTGAATTATTTTTCATGATTTACGGTGTGAAAGGTTGATAAAACTCAAAATTTATTCTATTCTCACGTATTAAAAGTTACAGGAGAAAAAAAAATTGTGATATTATTAAGATTGCATTACAATTCAAATTTAAAGATGCCAAGAGAAATGTCAGAATGGCGTGACTCAACACTTTGATATTATTTTTTTCCCCTCTTTTTTTTTTTTTTTTTTTTTTTCAACCGCTTCAGATGCCGGAGAAAAGCGTAGATAATTTTTCACATGAAACTACGAACTTAATTTAATTAATAACAAAACACGCAACGATCACTGTAGCTTGTTAATTTTTCCTAGCGTGCAGTAACTTAAGAAAAACACATAAATTTTATTTAATGACCATTAAAAAAGCTCATATGTTTTATAAATTTTTCATTTGAAGCAAAAAAAAAATTAATAATTTACCGTAAAATTTCATAAATACCTAGTGTTTGGCTCTGTGCTAAAATATTGAAGTCTTTCGCAAATACAAGGAGAAAACTTACCGGCGAGAACTCCGGCCATGTAAACCGCGGCGATCCTGAAGCTTCCGTGTACCATTTCCAGGGGCAGTCCGACGACCACCTGTACGCCAAGGTTGAACAGCAGGTGAAGCCATCTGTAACAGAAATGACAAAAGGACAAATGTCAAATAAACGCTTTTTCAGTAATACTGCCATAATGCTACTCATTTCCTAGCATGTCATTAAATTTTCATCGCAACATATGCGACACATTCATCACGCGAGTTTCGAAAAAAGAAGAGACAGAGAAAGCAATTAGAAAAAGATAAGTGCAGGCTATTACGACGAGTACGGTTGAGTAGGGCGGTTGATTCAACTTACGAAAATTCGTCCAAACTGCAATGTAAACTCGTTTAGCACCAGATAAGCAAGACCACCCTCAGAAACCGAAAAGCGTGATAAAGGTTAATCCCGGTAAAAGCCTTTCGACGATCAAACAAGCTGCAATTAAAGCCAGAGCGTTTAATAGCCCTCCTCCCTTACGTCGCAGAGTCATCCCACTTTGTGCACCGGGGGGAGAAAGGGGGAGGATTTCATAATACCATGTTTACGGAATTCGACAAAAGTTGGCAGCGCGAGAAACGTTAACTAGGTCTTTACGCCGAGCGCGCGAACAGTAGCGGAGGGAATTTGTTGCCGCTGCGCGTCAAAGTGCCAACCGAGAGTCAAAGGGAATTGCTGCCGCTGGACGACGAGATAAAGTTTGGCTCAAAGAGCCAGACTTCAAACCCGGCGATTCCTGATTTTATATATAGCTGTTGTACTACTTGTTCCGGACTAACTCTCTCCACTGTCTTCTTTGACACGAGTACACTTCTTGGGTAATGTGGAAAATGAAATTTTACCCGCGTGCGTGGAATAAGATTTTCCTGCGACTTTTTTTTTTCAAATTCAAGGCTAAGGATATTGCCTTCACTCCCGGAATTTGACTCTCGTCGCGACAAGAGTGACGTTATTACTTTTCTGTCGTCGTACAATATTATACGCATGCGCTTTTACGCTATAACAAAGCGGGACGTGTAGCATCAAACGATTTACAGATATTTTCGAGTTTGATAAATTTAATAATATTTTCATGGAGGTTGAAATTTATTCGCGGTTATATGTTACTGAAGTCTTTGAATAAACGAGGCTCTCGATAGGAGTAAAAAATCAAAGTGCAAAAGAAGAAGTAAGATGGAGTCACACACCGAGGACGTCGGTTTCTTAAGCGGGTGCTAACTTATGCCTTTCGGGCTCGACGACCCGCACGTAAAACGAAGTAGGAGAGTTTCGCGAGATTAAGGGTTTTATCTCCAGGGGCTGGAAGAAGAAGAAGAAGAAGAAGAAGTTCGCTCCGTGGTCGCGTGCGAGTGACTCCCAGACGAATGAAGAAGGGCGATGACTGCACAAAGAAAAAGAAAAAACTTACAGACGTCTCGCGATTATGTGGAATATATACTCGCGTTCGACAATCACGGACCCGTGAAATTTTTAATTTAACGCCTCTGCGTTGTCACTTATATATAGATAATAAAAGTTTTGCCAATCTTTACTGGGGTAAGGCGAGGGGTATTTTAGCGTTTACTCTTTCGGCGGTCTAGGAAATTTCATTCGACTGGACGCCACTTGTTTTCCGCGGGGAAATCTAATATTCGCCACCGGGAAGTTTGTTTGCGAGGGTACTCTATTTTACGTGTTTTTCTATTAAAAGCGTTAACTTTTTTTTATTTTTAGCCGAATTTAGAGTGTTAAAGGTTTTTACTTCTGAATTAAGATTTGCAGAAAAAAAAAAAACTTGAATTGTTTCAAAACGTGAAATTAAAGTAGTTTACAGTTGAACTTGGCGCCTGAGAAATTCTCAACATTATTAGCCCGAAAGGAAGGGCATTAAAAGTTTTCGAAATTGCATAAGCGAGCGAACATGCGAACTGCCGTGCTCGATTTTAAGTACGATTGTTTTATGTTAAAATAAAACTAGTAATTTACGAGCGGGTTACTCGCAGTGACATCAATTAATTTCATCGGAAAAGTTCAACTTTGTCTATCTGACCCCTGACATCATTTTAATCCATTAGGGTAAATTTTCTAATGGCAACGTCCATTATTAATTTTCAATATCAAACTGCACCACTCTCGCATTGACACGCCACCATTGCGTATTGCAATCAAAATCAACATCTCTCTGGTATTACATTACTCTTCAAAAACAAGCGACCGTTATTAATTCGTAAAAGTACGAGCTAAAAAAAAAACAAATCTTTTTCAATCGATAAAAATTTAACGTGGCATAAGGAATTTTTAGCCACACCGTTTACGACGAATTCCGGATAACTGAAAAATAGATCTATTCGAGCAGTGCGTGGCGATGGAAAAAATTGGACGCGTATTGGCACCGAAAAAGGATAGAGCGAAACAGTGAGTTAAAATAAAAAATTCAAAAAAGGGCTAGCGCGAAATCTTGTTTGAAACGCGTTGAACGAGCGAGGAATTTTCGCGCGAGATGTTTTGCCATTTTTATTTTTTTTCTTCCCTCTTTTTGATTTATCATGGCGCCATCCACTGGGGGTGGGTAAAAAGAGTATCGACGCGAGCGAAAGACAGTAGATAGCGGAGTCAAAAAAACAAAATGTGCGAGAAATTTGATTTTCTTCGATTTTATGGATTCTCGATTGTTATCAAATTGTATACCATTTTTGTATTTAATTGGAAGAATAATAAAAAAAAAAAAACTTCAGATGGTCAATAGAGAGCAAATAACTGTTCAATGAAGTCTTGTGCTCTAATTCACAACGAAGGGTGTGCGTGCAGCTTACGATTCCGGAAGGAAAAACGACCCTAGGAAATAGTCAATTTGCATCGTCCATCAATAAAGCAAGTCTCGCTAAAGAAAAAAAAATAAAAAAATAACGAAAGGAAATAGAAAATGGACGCTGTTTTCTCATTAATGTCCACCGCCGACGCAATTAGTTCGACCTCGGGCAGCAACACCACAGCCCATCTCATACTTTGTTAGCCCCGGTGGAACGCGTACTTTTCGCCACTGAATAATCCAACGCTGAAACTTGCTTCTATCCGTTTACTTAAACTTCAAGCCAGTGTGTATTTTTTCAAGAGATTTATTTCGTCATGAGTCAACTGGGATTTTTTAAATTATGTTTATAATTCTGGATATTCAAATTTTAATCCCTGATATCGAGAGTATTTTAAGTTTAAAAAAATGTATTTCCAGGGAAATCAGTGGGTCGCGTTTTTTTTCATTCACCAGTCGTCACAGCGTTCCGCATCTTTCTTCGTTTTCCCTATATCTTCTGCTTTTTCAGACTCCCTCTCTCTCTCTTATATTTATTACTTTACCGAGCTCCATATTTTAATCTCGGACCTGCTCACGTATAAAGATATCGTACATGCCCAAGGTTTTTTCGATATCTCAGTACGAAAGTAGGTACGTGGTATAAGCCGAGGTATAAGCAATTTTTTTTCCTCCTCTTTGAAAAATAAGCTTTCTAAGAGATCCACTCAACCGAAAGAGATTGGTTTACAGGCGTCCTAAAATTACTTAAAATTTGGTCATTCATTCGTTCTGGAAAAAATGAAAATAAATCTGACATCGTTCGACGAGGTATTCGTGGCACGTGCGCATCTAAATGGCGATTTCGAACTAAAATAAAAGTCGAATAAATGTAAATGAGTTAATAAAAAAAAGCTTAATTCCACAAATTCTCCCTAATACCGTCCAGACTTGTATATTCAGGAACGTAGATAACCGCGGCGATATAATAAAGGCGCTCCCCTACGCCGCCGCTGCCACCGCAATAAATCGCAATGAAACCACCACGGTCAAAATCTAGCGATACCACCGAAATCAAATGAAATACACGCATGTGTAACCACGAAAAAAAAGTTGAGCTAGGGCATGGAGATATTGGACCAAAATTTCCCCGACCTGACCCTTTTACATTCCAGATACTGATCTTGATTTTCCTGGTCGAGAGCCGAGATGAACCACGACGCGACAGAGACCCGTTAATTCTACATAGAGAGTGGGCTTTAAAAACCGTGACTGCATATCGATGCTCGGTTCGGCGCATACACTTTACGAGTTGGACCAAATCAAAGGGATTACGTTACGATGGACGCGCATGAATGGAAGTAAATTAATCACGCGAAATCCAACGAGCTGTGATGTACGTAATTGAGTTATCCCCAAATCGACTTTTATTCCAACCTTATCCCTATAAATTTACAAATTCAAGCGAAAAGGAAAGATAGAAGGTAACGATTATTAATAAACACAGAGCTCTCCCAAAATTACTCAATCCGTCGGGGTTAACCCGAAGGCAGGTCTAAGGTGCATGCAACGAGACGATCGATGAATCTCATGCATAAAAGCGAGAGCCAATCATCGAAATGGATAACCAACTGCTGCCCTTGTACCAAGACTTTATCGTGCTATTTTTCTTCCCTACCTTTTTTATTACAATACGTTAGACTGTGTTTGCTCTTCGGACGGTACAAACCAGAATTTATTATTTAATCTCTTCTATCACAGACTCTTAAATATATAAAATTTATTTAATCGCGGGGAGTTGGCTTATATAATCGCCTTTTCTGGGATTTTAACGATATCTCTATTTATAGCTTTTCTAAAAATGCATTGACGCTGCGAAAAAAAAAACTCTTAAATTATATGTACTTTGGAGAATTAATCTAGCTTATTTTGGGGTGAAAAAAAGAAAGAAGCTGCATTGAAAAATTGGCAACCCCCCTCTCCGTGGCTCGATTCGTTTCAACGATTGTTCGAGTTTATTGTCTCGGTTTATATCGCGAGGCACAGCGCGAGCACCGACGAGATAATGAAGACAAATCGAAAATCGATAGCCGGCTGATGGGGTGGCGCTAATGTCCGCTCATTACTTGCTGCTGTGGTCGCAACCGCGCTTTTTAAAGACGCTCTCGATCTTCGAGCCAAGAATTTGATGTATCATCGCTTTTTACTCCCAACGCAAATTGATTGTTTTGTCGAGTTTAATTTTCAATACTACCCCCCCCTCTCTCTCTCTCTCTCGTCCGACCGGGATTTCGATAACCCAAGCTTTTTTTTAACGAGCTTAAGCTTTTTGTTGCTCTCGAGTCTTGGAATTTTTTGTTTGCACTAGCTTGTATCCATTATCGAGCCAAAAGTTAAACATTATCCATCCAAAACTTTTTTAATTAAAATTTGATTTTTTTTCTTCTTTTTTCGTGTACATTGATTTTCTGGATAATTACCCAGCTTTCGATGGCTTTTTTCTGTATTCATTTTCTTATCGGAAAAAAAAATCCCGCGACGCTGCCAATCATACTTAAAATATCATAAAAGAGCCCCCACACACACCCTCCAATCACTCGCAAAAGTGTTCTTTTCCACGCACGTCAAAAGGGATGGAAAAAAAAAATTTCGCGCTAGACACACAAACACCAAAGCGCGGGCAATCGTCTAATGGAATTAGAGTTTGCGGCCTGGGCTTGAATACATGCGTGTGCAAGCCAGGTATTCGCAGAATTGAACGTAAAAAACAAGGGATAGGCCTACGTATTATACGCAGCTGTTTCGTTCATGGCCCTAATGGATTGCCAAACAAATAAGACCGTATCGCGTGATGATAGTATAAGGCTAATGTGATAAAGGCTATGAATCTTCATGTAAAAAGCTCAAAAAATTTATTCAATTTTTTTAAAACAGAACAAAGTTTCTATTTCACATTAGATTTTGAATGTAATTTATTGTCGGGGAAAGGGGAAACAAACAAGAGTTTCAAATGACAAAAGAAAATTGAGAAATGTAACCCAAGCCGGGAAAACTTGAAAATAAAATTAAAAACGGCCAATGTAAAAAAACTCGGAGATGAGAAAAGAAAAGGAGGGCCGAGAGGAGGGAAAAATTAAAAACAATTTATCTGAATTACAGAAGTCAAAATGAAGAAGAAGGGGAAGAAAATCCCAAGAAATAAGAAAGAAAAAAGTCTCCGAAATTCAAAGCTCGGAGGCGAAACAAGATGGTTCCAGGATTTTCATAATAGTGCAAGAATGTAAATAAAAGAGACTAGCCGACAGCTGAATAAATGAGGAAGGACGCAAATAAGGCGCACCGAACTCGATGCCGAAACCCAGGGAAAATGTAGATAAGGTAGAGACTGATTTTTTTCAACGCGATTTTCGGAAATGACGCGCCCTCGCTCCCCCGCGCATGCATAATCGCCGCTGGACTGTACGTCATTATTCAAATTTCCGCCGAAGCTACGAGTTTTTGGGATGAACCTCGGGGCTAGGGAATATCTTTTTCCTCAAAAAGGGGAGGGATCAGGTTTAAAAAAAATCAGAATTTCGCACCAAAACAATCAGTGTTTACGAATGTTTCCGAAACCACGGTGGGATTATGCGCGATTAATGGCTAAGCCGTCGTATAAATTCCGGGCTACACCGCAAGACGCGAAATCCTTACCGAAATTCACGCTTAGCATATACAAGGCGGAGCAGCAGCAGCAAGAAGAAAAGCGCGTGCCGTCGTCGTCGTCGAAGCTTATAACTCGTGCTGTCGGCGTGCCGGCTTCGCATTATAATGTACGCGCCGGCAGTCTGAAGCTTTGTCTGATTTTCCCAAGTTTTCCCCCTTGCCAAATGTTCTCTGTTGTGTAAACTGCGAGGGCCTATTATCGCAAACTTCCCTCGCGATGAAGCACGACCTGCGCGTGGCTGCGATTGATCGAATCTCTTGTTTTCTTCAAACTTATTTCTCCTTCAGTCTTTTAATCAGATGCTTTTTTTTCAAAAAGAAATATGTTTGCTCATTACGTTTGGATTGAAAAACTTTTGGACTCTCCGATAAATTTACAGCGAAACAGAAAAAAAGATGCGCGTTTGTATCAATAGAGTGTCACGAATGATGGAGATACAAAAACATAGTTCGGTATAGAAGAAGTGAAAAAAAAAGCCATTTCGGAGTTGACAGGGCGTTAGCTTCATCGATCAGCTGATCAACGCGTCTCCCCACGAGGCGCATGATTTATTTGAGTATTTCGTTTTTCCACCCCGCAGCCTGTCAATCACACTAACTTATAATGGAATTTTGCGAAAAATAAAAAGTGAATGCGGTAGGCGCTGTACTTTACGAGTTGACGCGTCGAAGGCTTATTTAATTTTTGGACTCCGCTCCACTACAACTTTTTTATTTTTTCCCCAGCTTCGATTAACGAGTTATTTTTAGCCGGGGACATAGGAATGACAATTTAATAATAATAATAATAGAGTTTTGAAAGTGGTGCAACGTAAAATTGATGTCGCGGGGTAGTGGAAGCCATTGTATTTTTATGCAAGTAAAGTAGCAGCTCCAAGCGATAGTATCGTCCTCTGCATAATGCACTTTAATCACAAATGTCGCGCTATCGATCATTGGAAACATCGAATAGGTGGTGCTTATTACAATATACTCTCTCTATCTCTCCGTGCCTCTAATATGTATGGGATGCGACATCCATAAGTTATAACAACTTTTTGAATATTTAACCAAGTTTTAGAGTTCATTGGGAGCTGCAGACCGATTATGATCATTGCAGGAAGTAGGCTGGCTCTGGGAAAGGAACCTTTAGAAATTTAAATCCCATGATCTTGCTTACGAGAAGAGGTTCCCACTTACTTACGCGTGCATCTCGCTCATAAGGAAAACGACGATTACTTTTTTTGGGCAAAAACCACGAATCGAGGGCTGTTTAAATTTATAAACGTGCGAAAAATCTCGGTTGGTCCAGCATCAGCAGCTGATGGAGATGACCGCGTCACAACAAAACAGCTCGCGTGCTCGGGCGCGTTATATCCTCTGCAGGCTGCTTCCGCTAATTAGAGCTAGTGCGTGAGACGCGATTCGAGGAGCTAACCGCGGCCCTCCCGTTCCCACGGGACCTCTGCTTCTGTTGACGCTGCATCGAGATCTTCTTTACTCTTGTGGTTCTTCACCCCCTTTTCTTTCTTCAAAGTATCGCGCGGGGATTATTCAATCACGTTGTCGACTTTGTTGATTTTTATAATGTTGTTGCTTTTAGTTTTTTTTAAATGGAGCGCTTTTATAAATTCAATTAACTTTTAATTAAAAAATCACTCATAAATAAAATAAACTAATTTAATTGAATCGGTGACTTAATAAATAGTTGTGTCATTGATGTTTACGTACCCAGCGAGTTTAAAAATAGTCAAAGACAGTTTTTTTCACTAGATTATATTATTAATTAACAGGGTTCGAGGAGTTCATGGTTTAATTAATTGAAATTAGATTCCGGGCGGGTGATAGGGGGGAGGGGGAAATGAAATGATTTTTAAATTGGCGAGTTGAGGTGAGCAGCGGTGAAAATCAAGGATGTGGGAGGTCAGCACGCGCTCTTATCGGTCGAACGTTAAACGTAACAACGGCCGCGATTATTTCAGCGGAGCTCGCAACTTTGTATACACGGGCGCCTCCGCTCAATCTGCATAAAATTATCGACTCGGTGTTGCTTTTCGCGCCTCCGCGCCATTACTCCTTTACCTCGAACAAGAATGAAAATTTGAAATTTCCTTTACAGGCTCTCTACAGGGGTGGTATTAGGGGGGGCTTGTTTTTCAAAATTTCGCCATTTCACGCTCGCGCTTTAAAAATGATCAAAATTTTAACAACTCGTATAATGAAAAGTTTGAGTTTTAAAAAAATAGTAAAAAGTTATGAGAGAAGAGGAAGAAGAAGAAGAAGCAGCTTTTTAAGTAAGGTTGTTAAAAAGTGTTAATTAAACTTTTGATGCGCCGAGCGAGCGGTTTCTTTCGGTGTCGGGAATGTCGATTTAACGGGCGATTAACTTTTCTTATCCCTCGCCCTCGAATATAACTAACACAACACACGTGGGTGTACTTTAACGGATGAAATACCGCGAGCTTATAATATAATTTTAACGGAAAGGAGATATGGCGAGTGAACGTCGAGTACTTTCAGTTTCAACTGCTTAAACTTGCACACGATTTTGATAGGATTTTGACGTGGGTTTTATTTAATTTATTAATTGAATTGCTGATCAATTTCATTCGATAAACCGCGATTGTTTGTTCTATAGAAGCAAACAAAAAATATTAATTATACGGTAAAATTGGATTTTAAATTAATTATCAGCAGCTCGGGACAGGAAATATTCTCACACGGTAAATGTAAAACGTGCGCAACAGCCGGCGGTCCTTAGCACACCGTACATAAAGTCCGGGCTCTCTTATCTTCTCATCCTCATGAATAATTCAAGCCCTCGAGTGCGCACGCGCGACCACGGAAAACCCATGTGTCTTTTCCGCTCCTGTTTTTCCGAGGATCGCCCTTTTTTTTTTTTATTTAGCCTCTTCCGTGAAGCGAAAAGTACAGACACCGGTTCTTTAATTTTATTAAGCGCCGAGCGAAGGAAGAAAAATTCAATCAATTCGAGTCTGCAGCTTGCGTCACAAAGGCGAACCGAGTTTCGTTGCACAAAGGGTACGTACCACCACCAGGAGCAAATTGAGCGAAAAGGAAACCACGTGAGTGCAGAGGGATTTAAATCTTGTTATGACCCACCCCAAGTACCGCGTTACAAGACCCTGGCTATCCTTTACCCCAACCTAACTAGGTCGTTATACGCTTAATTATTATTTTATTTCAGGAGACTAATAAAACTATATATAAACAAGCTACCGTGGCTAAGCGAACGGTTTCAATGAAACGTGAAACGCGCGCAAAAAGCAATGGCACGTAGATGCGAAAAAAAAAATGTAAAAACAAAGATAAACAAAAGTTAAAACGGAGGTGGAAGTTTTTTCCCTGGCTCTCGGGCGCATTGCATCGAGCAGAAAATGGAATAATAACACAATCGACACGAGTATCACGCTGCACATGAAAGCGAAAACAGGAATATAATTCCCGCGAGCAAACAAAGAACTCTCCGCTGCTGCTGCTGCTGCTGCAGAAGACGCGCCGAGTGATGAGTTCACTCGCGCCCCGATCGGCACGTGTCTGTTTTTTTCCTTTTTTTTAATATACTTTATGGAAAAAGAAAAATTGACCCACATTGAAAAACACACGCTCACTTGGAGAGATTTGCGGAAAAAACGAGCTTTTGTTTAACGGCCGAAGGAAAGACAACCGCGGAGCTTTTCTTTTCCTTCTCGGCTGAAAGTTTTTTCAGAGGTTCGGTCGACCAGGAAGCGCTGTCAAATGTGTCCCCGTTGAATCTTTTTGTTTCGAAATAAAAAGAGTTTAAGTAATTTCATATTTTCAAAGCATTGGCAAATACAATGAATAAAAAAAAAAGCGGATAAACGTGCTCGAAGCGTTGTAAACAGGTGCCGTTGATGCCACAATTTTTACGTGGATTTAAATAAAATTAATTATGCAATAATAAAATATGCAGAACGCGTCAAAATAACAATTATTTTCCCTGTGCTTTTTATTGTTAAAAAGACACATTGTTGAATTTAAAATATTTCCTCGTTCGTTCAACATTAATATTACGAAGAAAATTTTACGATACTTCAGCAATCGTGCAGAGATTTAATTAATCGCAGATAGCGGTGTTCAAAATTCTATTAAAGTAAACTAAAAAGACGACCAGTAATGAGGTAAGAGTTTGAATTGACGAGTACTTACCCAGCGTGAAGGAACATGTAAAAGGCGAACCTCCATAGTTCTTGTCTTTTGTCTGGTCGGTAAATGAAGACGCTGTCAATGGGAACCGGCCCCGAAGGGTTTACCTGTCCCTTAGCGGCAGTGTAGTATGTGAAAAACCCCAGCTGTAATTAGAAAGAATAAGACTTATGAATAACAGTTCGCTGTACAATAGCAGTTTTATTCATATTTAAAATCTGTACATCGCAAAGGTATGTCATCATTTTTTTTTTTTTTTTTTGCTTGGTCATAACATTGCTAAATCGATTACATCGGTGGGCAAACATAATATTAAGTTCCGCGGAAAATCAATGTAATCGCGTGGCGCGGTAAAGAAAATGTCAAAACTGGGCAACAATATTAGTCGAGGTTTGAAATATTCATGAATCAACTTTTTCCGTGTGTGCCAACGGTGGAATTATTGCGATTTGAATAAAGCGATATTTGTTGCTGGAAAAACCGACCTGTTGATATCAAACCCTTTGACGGAGCTTTCATTATATTCGTCAATGTAACGACCCTTGCAAAAGCGAAAAACGGAATTCACTTTTCAAATCGTTTCGCAGAATGATGACAACCCAGGAAAAATGAAAGTAAAAAAATGATTCTCATAGAAATCAGGGCTGTTACCTTGAACGGGAGGACGCAAATTCCAACGAATGTACATAATACGCGTGGAGCATCTAATTAACATAGTTGTCCTGGCCGCTTAGTGCACGCGAACGGACGACGACGCGACGCGACGGGGAAGCGCGTAAATCAACGGATGTAATATCGCTACTGGTACGACAACGAAACTTTGTACCTCGGCTCTGAGCCAGGAACGCACGATAAAAATTAATTAAAAATTTGTCGGGACACCGCGTTTTTGCCACGGCGTCTTCCTGTTTGCTTCCTTTTACTCCAGGTCTATGCAATTTTTTACATAGTGTTATATGCTAATTTTTCAAAGCTGATTAATTTTTCTTTCTTTTTTAATTAAAACTAACAAAACAAACTTTTGAAGAAAAAATACTTTTTTTGTACGAAATTCCAATTTTGATTTTTTTTTTTTTTCAAATACTTCGATAAATGATTAATCGTAGTCATTTTTTCTGCTACATGGAAAAAAATTGTTCTTTTTTTAACATCGCATTTTTCAGTTGTAAATGAAAAAAAAAGGGAAGGATAAAATTTTGAATTGAAAAATGGCGGATTCCTGTAAAAATATATATACGGACTAAAGCACTAAACGAACAATTAAAATGCAAAGCGAGGAGAAAGGCATCACCGGGCGACTGAATTGATCGGAAATATCGAAATTTATGACGATTCCATTATGCCGCACGAATAATAATAAGTGCCAGCAGCCAACTCGTTCGATAATACAATCATGCACGAGTGACTCGCCGGTCATAAAGCTAAAAATTTCGTGCTTTTATTCCTCAAATATTTAATGTTGATAAATTTTTATTGTCTATACAAAAGTTTAAAAATATTCAATCAATTTTTATTAAAGAACTGCAGAACAGTGAATAAATAAACTAATACCTACCGATGGATTTTAAAATTATTCTACCGCGTTTATTGAAACTCCCGAGCTTCCATTTGAAACAATAAATGGAAAAAAGCACCCCTTCGCGAAAAAACAAAAAACCCCCAAAAAAAAGGAACGGGGTATAGAAAGGGAGAAAAAAAGCTTTCAAACTTTTGAGAACGTAGCCGCAGGCGGGCGGGGCGCACCAGCACGTAGAAACGCGAAACGGCCGATCGTAAACAAAGTATCGGCGGCCACGGGCAAGCCACGGGCCCGCACCCGTGCCAATGAGAGCAGTCATCGGGTATGCAAAAGCCGAAATGTTTGTCGGGGGGTGACCAAAGTGCCAAGACCTCCAAGTGCTGCTCTCTCGTGCGTTCCTTCGTGACCTGCTTTTTTTCAACAGAACCCGCGTGTACGTTTTGTTTTTATTTTCGCTAGCTTTTTTCTGTGAGAAATCACACCGCTTTGCGATTCTCTTCTTAACTGTTTTAGCCGCGTAAAAAAACACTCGGTGCAGGTAAAAAATATAAATTGGCACTTTTGTAAAATTACTCATGCCAGGGAAAGGGGCGGTTTCTGCATGGATTTACCATCAAGCGTCAGAGGAAAGGGGGGTACACGCAACGCGGGGCACGGACATTATCACTGGCGCAATTAACGCGCACGACTGGTAGGGAGGGAAAGCCCTTCCTGAATAATCCAGGCGCTCCGCAATGTCAGCGCTTCATGAAAAATCTAAACAACTCCGGCCACGGCGCAGGGGTAAGACAAGCTTGATTACAAGCTCCGGTCCGACCCTGAAAATTTTATCGGCCGATTAGAGCTCCCTTCGGTAGGATCCTGAATTATGCAGCTGCCGCCTCGCGACTCGAGAGCAATTGTTCTCTTATTGTGTAGCTGCGGGTAAGAACCGCTGCTTTAATCTCGCTTTAGCGGTTTGTCACAGTGCGGTCGTCCAAGTTTCTCTTTCGCATAACGCGGAAGTATTTTCAGAGTCAGAAGTAATTCATCTTTGCAAAGAGAAGCCAAGAGAAACCCGAAATATTTGACTGAAAGGAATGAAACTGTTGAGCCAGTGGAGCTAGTCGGTCTGTGGTCAGACGCGAAGAGTGGTATGATTTTGAAACAAACTGAACAAAAAAAAAAGCGTGGGTAAAATTAAAAAAAAAAAAAAAAAATTCATTCCTCTCCACAACAACGGCTATGAAAAAAATTCAGCACCGCGATACATATACGAAGCAAGGCAAACGACGCTCGCACCGCGGGCGCATAGGAGAGCCGCCGGAGGAAGAACATAAACTCGGGTTTTACGGGCCGTAACAATTTTATCCCTGTAGGCAAAATCGCATCGCTAACGTTATTGCCTCTCCCCCACCCGAGTTCGACGGTTATCGTTCCAGAATGCTTAGCTACGGTGCAGCAACAGTAGCAGCTCGACAGTACCGACCCACGTCCTCCTCTTCTTTCTACTTTCCTTCTACTTCGTATATCGCTCAAAATAAAGACGTCCTGCTGCACTCGATCGTAACTGCGGACTGTAAAGACCTGTGTAATGGATAGGGAAATAAACCTTCAAGACGTGATAGAACCGCTCCCAAAGCGACACTATATGGGACCATATCTCGCCCTTTACTTCTTAAAAATCAAAGTCGAATTCTTCTTTTAAACTTATTCGTTTACTTGCCTACGGGAGTAATTACTTTAATCCCTTCTTCTTTTTTTACTCTCAGTACTCAATAAGACTTTAATTATACTGGTTCAAAATAAATTCTCCCTCCCTTGATTGGACTAAACTTGAGAGGGGAAAAAATAAATAAGTAAAAGGGATGAATTCAAACTTTGCGCACAAAAAAAGGAAAGGGGGAATCGGCAAAAAATAGAGAGCATGATTGAAAGAAGCGCGGCCGTGGACGGAAAAAAAAAGAGTTTCGGAGGAAGACGCTCGCAAGCGATAACGCTATTAGGTATGCAAATTAAAGGCATTCGAAGAACGGCCAGGAATGAACTTCCGGGAGAGTTTTACGCGAAAGAGGGTTACGAAAAAGAAAAAAAAAAAAAAAATGAAGAAGAAGCACGCTAGCGACGAGTGCCCGGTCTGCCGATGCAATTTGTCGAGTTTCGCGAGCCGCTCCGCGATGATGATAAGTCCGAGATTTTCTCTCTTCTTTCTGGTTGAAGAGCGGAGAAGGGAAAAATAAATGCGAGCACAATGAGAGGAGTTTAGTCAAGTTGCGTGAGAAATGAATGTACTTCTTATACTTCTTGTACTTTTTTTTCATTTACTGCAGCTGAGCGAAGAAAATATTTCTCGAGGAAGTTTTGCATCGATAAATGTGCAGAGTAACCGAGTTGGTTGCAGCGAATTGCAACTAACAATTTTTTCTCTAAAAAAGTTTTTTAGTCTCTTCTATTTACTTTTTTAATTTATAAAACTCGCATGCTTTTAAATGAAACCTCGAATGAAACATCTTACCAAAAACGGTAGAGGGAATCATAAATAAAAGTGCACTTCAATTCTAAAGGGAGGACGAATGAAACGAGATTCACTGAAATCGTAAAAAAGTTTAACGAGCAGTTGGTAAAAAAATGATAAAAATTTGATTAAAAAATAAAAAGTGTTCTTTCTAGCGCGAGCATGCATAAGTTAGCCTGAAAAAAAAAAAAAAAAAAAAAAAAAATGAAGAGAATCAAGATAGAAAAGCTTGATAAAGCAGCTAAGTCCAAGAGAGAATTATATAAATTTAGATGAAAATTTCAAAAACGCAAGAGAAAACCAACTGAGCTGCCTGTCGGCGCACTTGGCAAAATAATTTAGTAGGCACTCGCGCTTTTTGCAGACAGTGAGCTGTCTTATTAAACTTAAATTTTTCGAAAAAAGAAAAAATTTACAAAGAAAATATACATTTTCTCATTAGTAATTGAAATATATTTTACAAAAAGAGAAAGATTTAAACCTGAAAGCTCCTTTAGCAACGAGAATCCCGAGGTATTATAAACGATAATTTGGGTAATGCAAATTTATGCACAAAGTTTTCGAGAGCCGAGTCATCACCGTATGAAGTTAAGTAAGAGAAAGAAGCGAAAGTATGTTGCGAAAATTTTCTCATTGATTTCAAAGTAGAGCAGAATTTCGATTTTACGATCCTTCCAAGCCGAGATATTCGCGCTTTTAAAACGCATTAACGTCAATAATGCAGAAGGATATAATGGAAATTTACGAGGAAAGTTTGAAAAATGCAGTATGGAAATTACTCGAGGATACGACTGTTAAAAATGCTTATTGGAAAGTGATTTCTTTATTAGGAGAAGAGTCGTAAATCAAATGGTGAAAAAAAATGAAAAGAGTTCGAGCGCTACGCTTTCTCTCCTCCGCCTAAAGTAGTAAGAGTCAGCCTTTAGTCAGACGTGCGATATCATATAAATTCTAATTAACTGCTGCAAGAGGAATTTTTCTGTATCTGGCTTACTTTATTGCCGTCGTAAACTTAATGTTTCAGACAGAATAATTTCCATTTAAATGAGTTCTCCTTCTATTTGATTAACCAATCGACATCGGTCATGCAATTAACGATATTTTGTCACTAAATTGAGCGATGAAAATTTTATTGAACTACAAAAAGACATTTTCGAATTCTTTGTTAGTTAGTTTGTTATTTTTACTCGATAAAACATCATCTAGTTTTAAATGTGCATTGATACGAAGCTCTGCTTTACGAAGTTATTTTTTTCATTTCAACTCATTAATTGTTTTTGAAAGTTAAAAATTGTTATTTTTTCAAATAATTTTATTTGACAGCTTTGATAAAACAACAATGAAAAAAAAAATAAAAAAAATAAATTTATTTAAAACTTGCTCTTTTAATCAACAAAATCTTTCATCCACAGATATTTCAATAAAAAGGGGTGAATTTTTGCGAAAAAAAGAAAGAAAAAAAATTGAATTACATAAAATTATAAAGACCAATTTATCGGTTGAGAGTAAGAGGGGCTCAGCATCCACACTCGGTACGGCTAAAACAAAAGAAAGCAAATGGGGCAGCAAATTTGACGCACGCGAAATCCTGCAGCAGCAGCAGCAGCAACAACAACAATGGAGCCCAAAGCGTGAATTATTATTATAAATTTGCATCGATCGTCCCTCCTCTGTCGGAGAACAAAACAGTCATTAACAAAGTGCGTTCGATTTTGCGTGCACACGGTCGTAAATTACGAGCAAGCAGCCGATGATAATGAACGATCGTTTTAATCGCAAAATAACGCTTTCTTTCGATTGTTTCAGCTTGGTCGGATTGTCATTATCATAAAAATTTCTTTTTTACTGTTTTGCCTCGTATTTAGTATTAAAAGAATAGTGTTCGCAAAGCTAGAAGGGGGCGACTTAATGATGATGGAAGGATATTAAAGTGTCCAACTCTAACCAAACTAATTGAATAGGTCGAAGCAATATAGTTAAGTTCGCGAATCAGCAGCGCGGCAGACCAAACAATGAGGCAGACGACCGGCTTGTAAATCCGAATACCGAGCAAGTTTATCATCATCAGAGTTTGTCTCTGTATCGTCCCGCTCCCTTCATGGTGAAACTTTGCGAATCTCCGGCTTATGCATCGCGCTAGAAGATGCGCCTCGCGGATTTCGGCCCAAAGCGATAATGGAGAAAACTCGTGATGGAGTTGCCGGCGCAACTTGCCTTTTTGGGGAGGATTTTTTTTTTTTTTTTTTTTTTTTTCTTTTCTGGAGGGCTTCGCGTTTGCTCGGTTTAAAGTTGAGTTTGGCTCTCAGGGATTAGTTGCTCGAGTGATCTTTGTTGTTTCCTCTTGAAAGGACCATTGTTTTATTATATGCAGTTGAAATTTTGAACGAGTTTGCTTATCCCTTTTGCTCCATTGTTCCCGAAATTGTACTCGAGATTTCAAGACCTAAGATCAAATCAAAGTTTGAAATTATGTTCGTAACACGACACTTGATTATTATGAAGGAAGTTAGTTTCAGGGATTTGATCGAAGCTTCGAGTCAAGCCTAGTCCAGGGGTAGTTACGACAAATTATTTTGAAAGATGGTCAACGTCGACGAAGATTCACGGACAGGCGGGGGTTGATGTAGAGTGCGGTTTGAAGCAGCCAATTGCCATGATTATTGCAGCCTCGGCTGCAATCGCTCGTCGCCGTCTTGTCTTCCCCAGCGGCAATAAACTTTGGTCATGCGCTCGACGTTCCTGCCTGTAACTTGGCCGCTCGCCCGAAATTTAGTATATCACTTCCGAGAAATTAGCCTGCACGGACACATTGATCGATGCGTAAATCCAAAACACGCAGCCTGCTTGTTTTGGACATACAGCTAAACGTATCCTTTCCGACCAGAGACAGTTTTGATCTCTTCGAGAAATATGATTTATCGCAGAGGGCTTATTCAAAAAATAACTTTTTTATTTATCAGCTGTAAACGAAGTATACTCCGGAAAACAACGAAGTCAGTTATTTAAAAGAGCAGAGTGAGCGTTTTCTCGTTTAAGCACCCACAGATGAAAAACAAAAACAAAAATCTATTAAAAGCAAAATTTACTCCCGGGAAAATAAAATTTACGAGCGCACTTTGAAATTTCACGTGTTACGCAAAACACCGCCTCGTGTAGAGCCAAACGGAATTTAGCTCGAGCAATAAATAAATAAAAACAAAACAGAAAAAAAAAGTTAACAATTAATAGCTGGCAGAAGAGGCGGATCGAACGTAACGAAAAAAATAAAATAAAAATAACAAAGCCCGGCTCGCGCTGCTCGCGCCATTAATAAATCACTCGAACGGCCATCCCAGGACTCTCTGAAGTGGCCCCTTGTATACTTCCCCCACCCTTATCCTCCTGTTATTTTGAGTGCTCCGTTCGCGAAAATTCTCATTTCACCACCCTAGTAGGTAAAAAAACAAAAGTCAATACTCGCGGTGGCGATTTATACAAAATCATACACCGCCTTTTAACTTTGCCCGGCTCTTGAGATTTTTCGAGGGTCAAGATAAAATCTTGTACGTACACAAACTAAGCTTAGAGCGATACCAACTTTTACAGGGGCTGTTGGGGTTAAATTTTTCAAATTCCACAGTGCGTAAATCATTTTTTTTACGATGCGAAAGAAAAATAAAAAAAAAAAAAGGATAAAAGATCGTACCGGAATAATGAGATTTCGGGTAAAAAAGGCATCATCATTTGCGAGAGCTATAAATAAAGAGGAGGCACGGGGGCGCGTAAACGCGTTCTCACCCTTAAAATCGCGCGGCCATAAAAAGAGCTGAACGTGCGCGACGCACCCGCAGACTCGTTCTCTCCCCGAAGAAGTTGCTCGGTCATACGACTGTAGCGACGACAGGGGCCCGGGAGTTTGTTACCCGGTTTGAAAGATTAAAATTAATACGCGGGAGCTCAGGAAAGGTGGTGACTTTACAACTTTCGCTAGCGAAGCCGAGCGAAGCTCCTCGGGAATTTCGAGCTCGAGTGATTTATGTTGCGGTTTATGAAAACTCCCCCGTATCACAATAATACACCAGCGCCTCTATCGAAGAGCCGACGAAATGGGGCAAAAAAGTATCAATGTTTCAGAGCTATTCGGTGCGAGTATTTGTCAAAAAATAGTATACGCGAATAAGTTTATAATGCGAGTATTATTACCGAGATATGCGGTGCCCTGCAGAGCCAGCACTTTTACTGATGAAAACTGCGCCGGGAAAAATCGCGAGTGATCTTTTACACGCGCTGCGAAAGAAAAGAGTGATTTTGGAGAAAAGTTTTACCCCCTGAGAGATGAGATGGAGGACGAGCAAATATATGAGTTATAAAAAGCCTTTTCAGGTATTTTCTTCTTCTTCTCCTCGTACAGTCAGACTTTTTCAAATTTTTTTTTCAAAAATACTCTCGAGAGATTGATACACACTGTCTTAATCATGGATCAAGCTTGCCAATACAATTTTCCGACTGCACTTTTATCATCTCGAAGACTCAAGGAAGATAAAATAATAATCTAAACGAGTGAGCTTCTTCTAGGTACGGTCGCAGCACGTGCTTGCTCAAGAAGCTGCAAAAAATTGCACGCAAAGAGGGAGGAGCGTATAAGAACTTTAATGCTCTCTTATATCTTGCCCCCCCCCCCGCGCGCGCACGAGATTTAGTGGCAAACAGCCGAGGAGACACACAGCTTCGATTTTCTCAGCTTTTGAATTTAACCTGGTTTTACTCTCTTTCATTCTCGCGTAGTACTTTTTATCGCTCTGGTAACCCCCCTCCCCCTCCTTTTTTCTGTCTCTCTTCTTTTATCTTGTCGTTTAGAGAAAATAACCCGAGTGATATGCGGAATAAGGAGTTTATGTCTCTCTGTTTAATTATTTATGAGCTTGAAAAATTACAGTAACAACCTGATAGGTGTGAAAAAAGGTTGAGAAATTTATATAATTTAAAAAAGGGTTTTTTTTTTTTCTTGTAAATTTTAAAAAGTTCAAGAGCGAGTTTTAAATACTTGGGTGGTTTATCTCGGAAAAAACATCTTTTTACAGAGCCGTAAGATTAACAAGGGAAACACTAACGACTTACTAAGTGTACCATAGTAATATGCATAATTATTAGATCGCTCATACACGCACTAGGCTTGTCGACTTGGATGTTTCGCGCCAGTACGACTCGATAATTATATTTAAAAAAAAAGACGATCCATAATCTCATCGACCACTCGAAATTGTCGATTCGCACTGCGACAAAATCTGGTAAGAAAGTAAAAGGAAAAAAAAGAAAGTAGTAGACGATAAGAAAAAAAAAGGGTCCCACGTGGAAGAAGGTAAAAGGCTAACGCCCCGAGGGCTACAATCTTCATTTGCGCACGCAAGCTGTATAATAACACCCTCTTAGAAAAGTGATTTTAGTCGTTTTCCATGATAGCCGCGTCTAACGAGCCCCCTAATGTCCTCGATTAAATCTTGATTGAAATTTTTTATTTCGAATATTCAAATCAGTCGGAGAAACGAATCGATGAAAAGATACGGCGCGCAGGGGCGGCCGAACGTCAAATTCAATGAAGAAAGAAGCGAAGGCGGAAAGTCGCGCGAGGGGAGGGCGAGCAGCAAGCCAGCGTGGCGGTCAATTAAAGAGCAGCAGGTGTAGGGGCACGCAGACGGAATTAGCCGCCTCGAGGCCATCGTCCGCCCACCTCCGAGGCCGTAGGGCATCCATCCCACTACGCGGACGACGCGTCGGTTAAGGTGCCATGCCAAGGTGTAACGACCCGACGCTGGCTGCACGCACGAGGGCTTCTTACTCGGCTCCCTTCTCTCTTCAAAATCCCCAACTAAACACGCAACTTTATGGCCATTTTGTTGTTGTTATACAACCATCCCTGCTCCCCTTCAATCAAAGAAGCTACTTTTTATAATTTTTTATCAGAACCTAAACTCTACAAAGGAAAAGAGAGATAAGTGCGTCGATGGCCTGGTCCAAAATCAAACGAAGAAAAAAAAGAGAGAGAAGAAAAGAGAACTCCGAGGAGGTACAAAATCTCTGAAATGAAAGAGAAACGACGTCGCTGTAGATAACGCGCGGAATCGGTCGGCCCAGCCAAATTGAAGCCAGTCCTTGGCCTACTATCCTTCCGCACATAAAGGATGCATCTTCTCCAGCAGCGAGCCGAGCGGAAAAGATTCGGCTGAAAATCCAGGAATTAGTCTGAAATGATATAGGGAAGATAATGCTTTGGGATTTGGACCTTGTTAGATGCACACTCCAAGTACAAAAATCGCTTTATTTTAATGTCCTTTGTACTTATTTTCGAGGCCTGAATTGAATGCGCGCAAGCTCTACGAGTATGACTTTTTGATATGTTTCGTCCGACGTTTTCCGTAAACGCAACGCGATGCTAAAGAGCCCGAGGGCTCGAGATCCACGAAAATTTTGCGGGCTTATCGGTCGATGGCTCGCGCCCGGCGAGGAGTATAATGGCCCCGCGAGAAGGGAAATTAGCCGGAGGAGCTGGAGAATAAGCTAAAACTGCATGCCAAGATGGCTATCGCGCGGGAAGCTGCAGCCGCGTTTAGCCCCCGGATTTTCGGTTATCTGCCTTATAACTGACGCTAAACCAACGCACCGCGGTCTAAATATTCGCTTTAATTACACTTATCTCGCCCGTATTAATTGTTACGGCGAGGCTTCAGCTAATTTCGTAGAATTTCATAAAAATTAACTTCGGACTTTTGAATATTTTTCGTACGTATGAATAGAGAAAAAGTATATGCAAGCCCAAGCAACAACTCATTCAGTATGAATTCTCGAGAAAAGACGAAAAATAAGCCATTCAATTTGAAATGCACGTAGCGCGTGGGCCGGCGCGCCAGCTGGATGAATACACCCGGCGCTCTTCATAATTTTCTAATTACTTACAAAACCTGGCAAATTACCACTTGCATTAAACAAAACGCGCGCAGCCCAGTTTCGCTTACCGCTTAAATTTAGCTTGCTTGTACTTACGAAAAGCTCCCTTCAAGATTTTACCTTCTCCTAATAATTTCTGCGAAGCAAACTCATGTTTAATAAATCCTCTTTTTTTCTTCTTCCTTTAGCAGCTGCATCATCCCAATGAAGCGCATTCGGATGCATTTTCATTTGAGATTATATTTTTCCCCTTTTGGCTTTTATTAATGATGTTAAAAATGGAAGAATAATTCCAGTTAGCATAATTTATATCTACGTTTGATTCAATTTTTTTTCTTCCGGCACCCAAGTCTAAAGATCCCGGAGAAGAGCGTCAAGTTGACTTGGAGTTTATGCGAAAAAAAAAAAGGTTTGAGACAAAGTTGCCGCGTGGCGTTGATCCCCGCATCGTTATCCGCTCGAGATCCGTAACCGCAGGGGGTGTCTTCCTTTTTTTTGTTAACTCGATTTTATTTCACGGAAAGTAAGAAGAAAAAAAAAAAAAAAAAGAGCGTACTCTTTTAAAACGTATAGTTTTTCTAACTTGAGCGTCGCCGTTGTCGTCAGAGGGAAATGAGATAAAGAAACTTTTATAATTTTCGAGCGGGGGTTGGAGTTGTAAGAATAAAGCAGCATTGTGGGGATAAATGACGCTGGCTCCCGGAATGTTTTGCAAGATATATAATTAGTGTTAATAGCCGTGAATTTCGAGAAAATGTTTTTTAAATTAGTGTTTGCCCTTTGTTTTTTAATAAAAACTGCGTAGTTCACACACTTACTTGAATTCCTTTCGTAATTGAGTTATTTTCCTTTTTTTTTTTTTTTAATTAAATTGCTACACTTGGCGCACTTGCAAAAAAAAAAAAAAAAAAAGAATTATCGTTGGTCTTCGAGTAAATTTAAGGCCAAAAAGTAACCGCAGTACAGAAACATCATAAGCCAGGGGAGATAAAATATTCCTTCCCTCGGCGCCGATGGTATTTCGGCTTTGACTTTGCATAATTCAAAGTACCGCGAGGTAGCGCAGTCACACGCGGCACCGCACCGGCATCTTTTATGCTGCGCCAGACTGATCCACCACCGGAATAAATCGAGCGGTAAATGTACGTCGCAAAAATTCCTGTGCTTTTGGTCATGGTGCCTGTTTTTTTTTTTTTTCCTTTTTTTTTCATTGGCGGAGGTTATTGCATTGGTATATTGCTTTCCCATATTGGCTTTTTGATGGGACGAATTTTTATCACAGGAAGCTGCTCGTACTCTCTTTTGAAAAACGAGATTATTGATATCTGCGTCGCGACGCTGGATTAAATTTTCATTAATTCATTCCATTAGCAACCTTTTTTTTTTTGAAAAATTTTGATTTTTGCAGAAAAAAAAAAATTGTAATTTAACGAAGTAATAATTGGCAAGTTCCAAGCTTCGTATTATTATAATTCCAATTTAAAGTCGAGCTGTTAATTCGGGAGCGAAAGTACCGCGGGGACTCTCGGGGATGAGACCCTCTGGGATTTTGTCAATTAGCTTGATTAAAACAAAATACGAGGGGTAAATCCGTGCCCCCAGAAAGCTCGCCAGAAAGCCAGAAACGAGGCCACCGACCAAAAACCTCTATTTTGAGATTCCACGGGACCTCAAGAAAAGGCCTTGAAAAAACACTGGCTTAAGAAAAGAGAAAAAGCTCTTTCTCTCTCTTCTAGCATGGAGAAGGGCTGCACGCGCCCGAAAGAATTAAAGTCGCGCTTTCGAGAGAGAATAAAAGCTCCCCGAGCAGCCGATAATCGTCGCGGCAAAGCGATTTCCTCCTTTTGTTTTTATCATCATCTTCTCTTCCTTATGCGGCTCCTGCAGTCTCGACCTCCTTTCGCGAGCCTTTATCTCCAAAGCTTGAAATTCCGGCGGCAGTTTTTCGGAAGACTCTTCTTCTTCTTTTTTTTTTTTTTCATGACTTATCGTTCCGTCTGATTTTTTTATACTTCCGAATCGAATGAGAAATTGTATAAATCGAGGTATTAAAATTATTACAATCGATTTGGATTTCGCGCTTTTCCAATTTTACAAGATCCTTTCTCGAACGTCAATTACCCGTCCAAGCCATATGGCCCGAGATCTGGATTATCCTACGGATGCAACTGACGTTTGAAATGGTGCATTTCTCTATAAATAATCTAAGGTGCAAAGTTTTCCTGCGTGTAATAACTAAAAAGTTTTTCATTATTACACTAAAAAAAGAATCTTTCATCTCGAACGCAAAAGTTCACCCATGGGACTTAATAAGTTAGCTTCGGGTAAAAGCTAGCTTCTGGTTTAAGGAGGTTTAGCGGCGCGAGAAAAAAAAAGTAAATAAATGAAAGCTAGAGAATAAAAAAGCTACGTATCATTTTCTCCCCAGCGGTTGGCTAACGAAATGCAACACCGCGAATCGGGGAGAGATAAGGAGAAACAGGTAGGGCGAAAAAACTGCGGCGGAAGGTATAAAGTCTGACGCGAGGGGGTGGTGCGAAAAAAAAAAGCCGGAGTAAAAAATGGATCGAAGAATATGCAAATATCCATACCACCAGCGCTGAAGTTTTATCGCGGAAGGCGATACACCGGAGATAGAAAATAAACCCGGGCGAGAGAGCCGATTTTTTTTTTTTTTTTTTTTTTTTGCGCCTTCTTCGCTACCTATCTTTTGTCTCGTCGTCAAGAATGTGCGCGATTAATTTTTCGCGCTTTTATGCAGAGGCACGCGCGACTCTTTCTTTACCCGTCAAGCTGTTTTATACTTCATCCAAGGGTATTCCTGTCAATTATTTTTTATAAAATGCCGCGTATCGATTGACGGCTGCAACTGTTACTTTAATTTTGTGCAACAACTTTTTTACTTGGTAAAAAAAAAAAAAAAAAAAAAAAAAAAAAAACAAATTTTAATACTTCCGGGAATAAATCAAGCCTCGAAGAAACACACAATGATAAATCAAGCCTTTATTTTTCATTAATTTTTCAGCCACGACCTTCCATCCAAACAGCAGAGCCTGTTTCCCAGGGGAAGGATTCCCCGACACCCCGAGACTTGGCGGGGTGCGATTTATGGAGTTCGGTTGGCTCCCCTGCGCACAAGCCCTCCTCAATTTTGAAAATTTTTAACCCCGCAAGAGACATACGTGCGTTGAGGGTTAAGTCTTCTTCCCAAATTTATTTGGATGAATTTTCTTTCTCGAGTTTCTGGCTTTAGCAAATAGTATGAATCTATTTTGAACGAGGTAGTTGAAGATGATCTGTTTTTAAATCATTAAACAATAAAACTTGGAGTTATTTAATGCAGGTATCACCTGAGTTACTTATGGTTGCGGCTGTGTTTTTTGTGAATTGAATGCAAATGTTAGAGGGAAGATATGGCAGAACGCGTGAGTTTTTCATTATCATTTTACTTTATAGGGTATTGTCACGAAGTTTCCTTCATCATTTTTACGCTTATCGCAGATTCGTACAGATCTAGGTAGAGATTGTATTCTACCACAGCTGAGCTCATAATATAAGCAGCATTGTTCTGTCTCAAAGGAGTTTTTCACTAAAATAAGGCTATTTAGAACTATTTTCTCAAACATTTAAGATTATTATTAAATCTGACCGTATTTGTGAAATTGAATTTTTTTAAAACTAACATTTATAGATTGGAAATTGAATAACTATGCAAAGAGCTGCAGCTTGCACGCACATGGAATAATCAAGAAATTCACTTTGCTCTCGACTCTTTGATCTCCGCCATCACAAGCATAAAAAGATTTGAAAGCAGACTGCAGAATAATGCAGAAGAGGAAATGCTTATTCCAATGTCTTTTGACTAATAACTTTCAGTTTGCTTTACCTTTTCTTTATCTCATTCAGGCAATTAATAATAATTTTTTTTTTCTTGTATATAAAGTTTAAACTCATGGTAAAATTGTATTTTACAAATATAGTTTTGTTAACGAAAATGGTCGAAAAAATTCTACTATCCAGTTTTTTAAAATCGTCGTAATTGCTCTAATCAAGTCCTGGAAACGAGATTTATTCAACGATTTTTCCCTTGTAGTTCTACATAAAATTTTCATGAGTTTGGAGACTCAAATTGTAAAAACGTTTTTTGTAAGAATACTCCTACAAAAGCTCGTAATTGATGCTCTTTTTCAATATTCACCACTTGGGAAAGACCGGAAATTCCTCGTCAATTAAATTAAATTTATAAAAATATTATTTTTAAATTCTTTCACGAATTGAATTGAGAATTGAATTTCAAAAAGCAGAGATAACTTAATAGACGGAATTCAATGAAATGAACTCTCTCCGACAAGAATTTGATTATTTAGTAGAACTTGGACGAAATATATCAATCACCGAAGCAAATCGTCCGGAAAGCTTCATCAATGGGCACGGTGTGGTGCGAAGGCATTAAGACGATTGCCTCGGCGGTCTCGAGCCAGCTACCATCGAACTTATTGTGAGTTGGAAACGCGTATTCGAGGGGAAACACGAGGACGCGTTACAATTTAAACGCCTCTGGGGTCTGATACAGAGATTTACTTTTGAATCACAACTTTGCCATTAAGCTAATGGATGCAGTACCTCGGCCTAAGGAAAACCGAGAGTTTTATTACAATGGAGCGTTAATTTATCTCTGTGAACCCTTTGGGTCGATGGAATCCAGTATAGAACGTGAAAAGCAGAAGTGAAAGAAAAATTGTAATAATTTACCAGCCGCAGAAACAGCGTGTAGGACCCGAAAACTTATCGGCTTACTTAGCCTGGGGTCGCGGGCGCCGCGCGTCCGGTGCGAGAGCGCGTGAAATTTGATTTGCCGCGAGTTAGCGTTCCCACTGCCGCTGGCTTCTTTTGAGGTTGCGGCAACGCGATCCACAAAGAGAGGGCGGGTGGAAACCGGAACCCCGAAGATATTTCACGAAAAAAAACGCGAGGAGGGATGGAAAAAAAGGTGCGAGCTAACAGGTATGATATAATGCACGATCTTCGGGCAATTGTAGAAAAGAAAAAAAGTAGAATGAAAAGGATTTGATCGAGTCGTAATCGATGAGCGCGCTTGGGAAATAAAAGAAGAAGGGACCTTGTTAGTAAGAAACCGAGATGCAACGCCTTTTTATCTCGGCTTTATTTTTCACGTTTAACCCCTTGAACTGCTCTAATACCCGAGCCGCGAGTCTACTCTCCTTTTAAATAACCTCTCTAGGGATCAGGGCTCAAACGAGACGCGGGGATTCAATGTTTTTTCTTCCCCCTTTTTTTTTCTCTCTCATTTCTTCTTTCTTTTTTATTTCTTCAAACCCATCTTGTCTGACTACTTTCATTTTTACACGAAATAAGCTGATTTTAAGGGAGCTGTCTTCTTAAAATTTATTGAAAATCCAATCGTATTAGTCGTCATAATATCGATTAGGATCAAAAGTAAAAAAAATTCTAGAAATAATCGTTTTAATTAAACCCCATTGCAGCAATAACGGAACGAAATCTCCCCGCTGAACTACCTGAAGAAGCTCGAAAACTTGGGTCCTTAGCTATCGTATAAGCAGCAATGCAGTAAATTCAACGGGAGGAGGATGAAGTAAAGCGCGTCGTGAGATAAGGTAGATGCAGCCAAACGAAAGGATTACCTGCCTGCGCGCTTCTAAAGGCTCCGAGCATCAAACTTTAAAGATGACAAAGACGCATTGTGGAACTTTGTAAAATATTGTTCCGACCAAATTGATCGATAGTTTTTTGAAAGGATAACCAACGCAAACTGTAATAAAAAAAAATTACCATATAAGTTCGGACGTATTGTAGAGAGATAAAAAAAAATAATACGGAGGTCACGCAAGCCCGATCTAACGAAACGACCGGTGGGTTCGTTTTGTATACGGTACAACGGCCGAAAAACGTGGCTGCAGGTGCAGGAAAAAAAAAAGACGCGCTCAAAGTGTTTGATAAAGGTGGATAAAAGTCGACGGCGCAGGTTGATTGCTGTACAGGGGGAGTTTACGCCGACCGCAAGCTGTGTGTGCTGTCGTCGCGTCGTCTGTTAAACACAGCTGAATGTTTACCCGAGACGGTGGGTTTTTCTTTAAATTAAAAAAATCTCCTCTCGTCAAGACTCATCAAAGGAATTAAAAATGCGGAAGGTGCGTTTGATTATTCATAACCAGCTCGGCAGTCGTCATTGAGAGCACCCGGGAGGAGGGGGAAAAGTTCGCGAAGTGGTGGAATCAGTTTCTCAGCCACTGCAGGAAAAGGCGTCGTTGCGCGATAAGATCGCCCTACCAGAAAATCGGGGCCAAGAGGATCCTTCCAAGCGCCGTTGCCGCAAAAAAAAGGCCAGCCGATTTTATTTGATTAGGATTCCACGGGGCTAGCGGGACCGGAGTAGAAAAAGCCCGATGGAAATTTTGAGCTTTTTAATTAGTTTTAACAGGGAGAGCTAATTTATGTACGCATTTTTTTCTTAGTCCAAGCGGGACTGAAAATCATCAGATTGGGGGGCAAGCTTCAGCCGTATCGCATGGGCGAGAAGTTTCTGCGGAGAGGAGCTTATCTGCTTTGTCGTATCTTTCTCCTCCTCCCGCCTGCTTCATCGCTTAATTAAGGGGCTAATGGAAGTGTTTAATTACTCACGAGACCATTTTCTTTCTTTTTTTTTTTTTTCGTTTCTTTTCAGTTACTTTCATTTGATTCCATCTCGCTCTTGCAAAGCGATACAAACGCGTGAGAGCGCGCGTGCTTTTGTACTGAAGTTTAAGCTTACCTGAAACAGAAATAAAAAATTTTATCGTTAGTGAACGTGCTTTCATACAATTTTTTCTTCTTTTTTATTTTTATTTAATCAAACATGTGTTTTATAGTTTTGATTACACGACTATAGTTTGATGATTTATGTATTGATTGTGTGAAAATATAAGTTGACGAACAACGATAAAAAAGAAAGGTAACGATGTGAGAAATGTAGGGGAGTTTGGTTATAGAAGAACAAAGTGGGATCTTGAAAAGGCATATGACAATAAAATTTTTTTCTTCAAACGCAAAACGTGACATTGCGGGGGCACGAGCGACTTTGGACGCAATTGATTTATACGTTGTGCAAACACCGAGTTAATTGGATAGGGGGTTCATTTATACATACATATATATTTTTTTTCATACTCTGCGTGAAGTGATTTAGAGTATCCAAGGGTCATTGCAGTCATTTGAATTTTAATGAAAAACCGTTTTATCGTCATACAGGGTGTTTGAATCTATTCACGATGTACTTTTTATACTTTTTATGATCTAGAAGCTCCGCAGTGGCGTTTCCAATTAATTTCGTAATACGAAAGGAAACTGAAATGCTCTGATAATGCATTTTTTTTTAAAGCCTCAAAAAGCACCCAAAAATAGCACAATAGAGAATGGGCTAACAAGGAGAAGTCACAACTCGCATTATATACATCTCTCCTCGTCTGCAGCAGCCTCACAATCGCGGATGCACCGCAAAGGAGAAGAGAAGAGAGGAGACGAGCTAATGCAGCTGCTCCGGACGCTCGGAGCGAGTCTACTGCAGCGGCAGCTAACCTGTCGCGTATCAACGACACGTAAACCACCAACGCGCAAACAAAAGCCTCGAGCGGCATCATCGACTGAGCCTCTATTATGATATACCGCTGCATCTCCCTTACCAAAATGCGCCTTCAATGGGAATAAAAGTCGCCTTTTTTCCGGCCTTGTTTATTGGGGACGGGTTCATTGAAAAAGTCTCGAACTTTTTCAATGAACTGTTTCAGGGGACAACGAGTCGAGCAAACAAACAAACTTTTTCTTCAAATTAAAAGATTATTAAATTAAATTTGAGGATAGTCCATTTTAAAAGAGCGGTTTCAAATAGCCCCGAAAACAAACGCGCTTATTATTTCAGCTTGCAGGGTCAGGAGGTATTGGTTGTTGCGTACAGTACTTCCTCTCTTTCTTTCTTTCTTCCTTTCGTTTATTTATTTCGAAAAAGGCAAGCGAGCGGAGAGAGTCGCGTGGCGCCACGAGCCACTTGGACGGACGGAACTGTCAGGCACGCGCGAAGTGGCTATCGGGTATCGGCAAACACAGACCGACGCCCGACTGCAACGCCTTCGCCGCGACCGTTAACTGCTACTCCAACTACTTCTTGCCTTGCTTTCCGTTAATTCAATTTTTATTCTATTTACTTTTCTTCAACAAATACTTTTTTTTCCATAATAACCTTCGCTAATATCCGATAGATGAAATTTAAATTCCCTGTCGACACCTTGAGAGAGAGAAAAAAAAGTCCCCCTCGGTAGGATCATGCACCTCGACTTTTTTCTTCCTCACTTCATCTCCCGGATGATTATCCAATCAGCTCAATTAGCCTTTGAAAAGCGTAAAAAAAGGGAAGAAAAAATCTGGCGCTACCAAATGAGGGGGAACAGAGGACGAAAAAAAAAGCCGAGGAAAAACACCGAGAAAAACACTTTCGAGTGTTTTCCTTCTTCCCCCACGGGCCACCCAGCTCAGGGGAGCACTAGTCCGGCGTACTGCAGGCGCCACGCGCGCGCGAGAAAAAAAAAATAAAAAAGAGAGAGAGAAGGACGGGACACGCGATCATCTTCGAGTCCCGCCGCTGGCTGGGGGATAAATAGACGTGAATATGCCTCGAATTTTTTTTTTTCCACCGCGTGTCGCTTGCGGTTGTGCCGTTCGGTTTTACGGCCGGCGCCTTGGATTCTTTGTTCGGGGGTACGAGGCCGAGATTAAGTTATGATTTGGCTTTGTGCTGTCGACGAGGAAACAAGATATCAAAAATTATGATTCGGTTTTCCTACAAATGTAGGTCAAGTTTTTTCTCGTCAAAAGATGTTGATTACTTCTGTTCAAATAATATTTGTTTCGAAATTTATTTGTGACGACACCGGACATTACATTGTTACAATATTCAAATCGTCCCTAATTTTGCAAACCAAACAGCATTCACCGCGGTATTTTCCAACTTTGGTGCAAATAAGCTTTGATGAATGATTAGAAGAAATTTAAAAAAAAATCAAGTGTTAAATCAAGTCTCGAGGTGACAAAAGACGTCTGGCGATAATCATGAAAAATCATGGTAAATTTTCTAGGCTTGTCAGCAATATTAAGACGAGACGAGATACAAGTCGCCCTTCTCGACCGCGATAATCATTTAGCAAAGAAAAGAAACTGACGATCCGTGGTGAGTGCAGAAAAGAAAAAAAAAAAAAAAATTGCATCCGCGTATCGAGCGTTGATTGAAACTTGAGATATGATGGAATTTCGATATGCGCACCGCGATTTCCAATCTATTTATTACGAGACTCTTCCATCGGAGTAACTCGCGTGCACTTATTAAACTACTTGCTGCGGACGACGTTTCACAAGCTGAATTTGAATTTATTAAACATTTCGGCATATTTATCATTTATTAAAAACCGAATTCAATAAAAGATCTTATCGATCCCGATTGTCGGTTATTACCAATGCGTAACCCCACTATGCGAGCCGCTAATAAGAATTGTAATTTATAACAGAGCGGCAATACATCGCGCAGAATTAACTTTATTGGGCTCGGCTAATGAACGAAATATGATTCTTCGAAGCGGGGACAATATTAAACGCGTGGTTCGGCCGGGGGCTATCGGGTTTTTGCATACTCGCTAATGGCCAATCGAAAATCTTGGCCTTGGTAGTAGCGTCGCCATTGTCGATGGGGTAATTGCGGCTCGCGTATATCCCGCGATTGACAATCGGCGCGCTTTGGGTGAAATTACCGGCTGGCTCGAGCTGGCTCCTGTTGTAATGAGTCGGCAATTACCGGCCGGCTTCGGAATCGTGCGTGCATGCGGTAGGTAAGGGGAGTACGTAGTATGTTACTTTGCTACTTTCATGCATGCGTGCATTTTCAATTATAATCGAATGCGCACGTGCGTTTTAATACGTTGAGTTCTTCTTTTCCATTACCAACAGTTTTTTCCCAGGATCAGCTTCGATTGAGTCATTTATACTTTTTAAATTATCCGAGCCGATATCTACTACCAGAAAGAAAAAAAAGAGTAATTTCAATAATTTAAAGGAGCTGAAACGTGTGCTGCAGGTACACAACAAAAGCTTCCGCGCAATCACCCCAAGAACCAACACACGCAGCCGCTAAAGTTGGGCTCGGTCTGGCGGGGGTGTCTGACTGCGATTAAAGCAGCTGCAGCTCTCGAACGCTTTAATGAGAGCCGCTTTAATTGAAATATCCCGGAAGCAGCGGGAACTACTCCCTCCCTTTGTTGTCCTCTCTCTCTCTCTCTCTCCTCAAAGCTACTTCTCTCTGGCTCGATTTGTCCCATTTAACCTTTTTATCTTACGAAGCTAAAGCTCGCCCCTGGACTGCGACGCCGCAATAACACCGTATCGTTTGTCCTAATTAACAGCCACTTCGTTAATATCAAGCCCTATTTTTTTCTTTTACTTTCTTTCTCAAATTTGATAAATCAAGATTCATTCGGAATTTTAATTATCGGAGAAGGGATGACGAACGATATCATCAACAAAGTAAAGTTCAGCGAAACGCAAAAGCTCATAATTACCGAAAGTCGATTCATTTACAGCAACAGCACCGAAAGCCGTGATCTATATAAACTTAGCGGGGGTAGTTTTAATTTAATTAAGGAACTATCTGCCCTAGCTACCTATCTACCGATTATCTTTGTCTGAATTTTCAATTAAATCAAACTAAGCAACTCTTGTAACGTAAGGAGCTCAGTGTCGAAGTATACTTTGTTCTTAATTAACAATGTTTTAGTTTAGCATCCAAACTTTTGATAAAGATTAACAATTATTTTCTTCAATTTCCAAGTGCCAGGGGTTATGAAGCAGGCGTTGCGATGATAATAATAATAATAATAATAAGCTAAAGCCGCGAGCCTGAAATTGGATCGAAGCCAGAAGCGGGAATCCTTATTTCGGCACCCTCCCACCCAACTTTCTAAGTGCAGGTTTCACGCGCTAACTCCAATCGAGCGTGACGTATAATGCCTAACACCTTGTTCGTGGCACCGGGCGCGTGCCCTCGAGCAGCTCCTCTTTATTCGCGGTGTTAACCGTGATCATCATACTTTAACTTCGGCTGCGTCTCCCTTCATTTTATGACGAATTTTCATATTTACTCTTTTTCTTTTTAACGTAATATTCAAATTCGACGAGGTTACATTTCATATTCGTTTAAGAACTTTCATATTTTTAAATAATATTGAGTTTCAAAATTTTTAAACTTTCAGAGCGGTAATAAAGTATTAATATAGAAAATAAAAGTTTTTAAATAACGAAACACGACAAAACAATTAATTTTTAATGACTACTTTTAAACTTTACATTTTTTACTGTTAATTTTTTATAACTTGCAGTTGGAAAAACAAACCAATAAAAAAAAATGAATTTATTGGTTTTAAAAAAATAATATTTGAAAACATTGAGTGTAACACGAAAATTTATTTTTCAGTCGACCACTTGAAATTTGTCGATTTGAAATCACCATAGAAACAATTTTGCTATCAAGCAAGTCTAAATTTATTTTTTAATCACTGACTGATGCAAAGGTAACACCCGGTTCGAGTTTAATAGCTCTTCAACGCCTTATGCTATTGCACTTAGCAGCTGCACGTCACGTTCTCGATTTTAGACTTGGGAAAACACTGGAATTATCAAGAGCGATCGATTAGAAAATTTTAATCGTAATAATTTAAAACATTAAATTAACTATTCGACAGGCTCGGGTGACTTTCGAAATGAGTACCAAGCAAACTGGTACATTGACATTGCTCTCAAAGCCATTCGTCATGTCATAATTATCGATCAAATGTCGCCAGTCTGCAAACTGTTGAAGCCCAATCAGACTCGCGTTTGGCCAATCCGATAATTTTGAGAAGAAAAAGCGCTAAATTCGAGCACGCGCGAACACCATGAATTTCGTACGTGGCCTACGCCGACTAAAAGGTTCGCATTTTTTTAACCCTGGGGTCGTAGCCCTTCTGACCTTGCAGGTAATCACAAGAATTGGGGAGGGATCGATGCTCTTTTTTTTTTTTTTTTTCAACCCCGCTTAACTCATTTTTATTGCCTTCGCTGAGCCCCCACAATTCATCCTAATTTCAGTACGCCGTGAACGGTGTTGTTCCATATAATAAAATTTAGGAGTAAACTTAAGCTACGAGGGAATCGTTTTAAGAAACGATGTTTTTTTTCTAGTTTGAATAAAATAAATTAAGAATCAGATTTTGTATAATTATCGTGATAAATTGACGATGAAACTATAGAACAGTATGAACTATAGAACTATAATGTATCAATAGCAAGAATTGAGGAATTCTCAAATACCGAGATAAGAGAAAGCAGTTAACACCTCGCACAGACCATACAAGCTTGAAAGAATGCACCATGCCACAGAATCGTGTGGTTATGTTTGCTCAAGTGTGGTGCAACATACAAGCATAAGCGAACGAGGGAGAGAGAAAGCCACATGTTGTCTCTATATTAGTCGCATTGCCCCCACCTCCGCTTCCTACACGCGCAGGTGTCGATCCGATCCCTCTGGTATGCCGACGCTATAGCCGACGCCTACGTTCCCGGCTGCGTAATCTGTAGTATTCCTGTTCAAGATTTATTTTCCAAATTTTATTTATAATCAAAATCAACTCGCATCCTCCCCTCGAGGTGAATCAAAGTGGGGGTGCGTTGATCCTAATGACGCGCCTTTGTGTAGCACGCAGCATCGGTTAAATTCCAACTAAGCGACCCCCCGCTGCAGGAGTGTCGCTTAACGCATCGACAACTTTCGTATATCTGCTGCAAGTGCGCATCAAGAGTACTCCCCTCGTTAATTAAACCACGGCTCACCACAGTGTGATCCTGGATTTCATTCGAAGCTACTTCTATTGAGGGTCCAAAAGTAAGAATTGTCATCTTGATAGTTGCAGCAGCACAGGTGGGGGGTGGTAGCCATGCAGCAATAAAGCATACACAATCGGTTGGGCATCAGAAGCTCCCCTTTCACTACCGACTGGCTCTCCGTACAATTAGAGAAGCGCGCTAATTATCGACCTCGAGCGCTCGATTGAGGCCTCCGCCTTCCCTCCTCCTCCTCCCACTAGCTCTGTGTAGTCGTTAAGGCTTTAATCGCGATCACGCGCGCCTCGCCACCGCCACCGTGGCTTTTGAATTGTTTAAACTCTGTTTTTTTTTCGCAACTCTCCCACCCTCTGAAAGTGGGTCGATAGGCTACAACGATAATTATGGGAAATTTTTAACTGTCACGTATCGATTGTTGTTGTTGTTGTTTTTATCGCCTTTATTTACGCGTTTTGATACTACCGTCCGTGCCGATATCGCTACTAGTCGTAATTTGTAGCTTCATTAGATCCCCCTTTGATAATGCCGCGAAGATTGTATCGTCGACAATATTGTGCGGTGGTTCGCTTTATCGGGGACAATTTTTACTCCATAAAAAACGACACTCTTTATAACGGATGATAAAAACAAAAAAAAAACTGAATTTCACCGAAACTAACTTTATTATTTTTATCTAACAAAATGCATTTCTTTCTTTTTCTTTTTTTTTTTTTTCAAAAATTATGGAAAGCCTCAAAGTTCTTAATGGAATGGCCCTTAAAAACCTCTGGTACGCTTATGGGCTCGTTCAAAATATTTACGGCAGCGTAGTAACGCACTCGCGTGGGGGGGTACTGGAAAACTCTTAAACTTATGCACGATCGCTCGAGTTTGTGAATTTTTCCTCGTAATCTTTTTTAAAAAAAGGTATCTTCTGAAAAATTAATAACCATAATAAGCATAATTCAAGCGTAATTTTCTCGAGTACAGTGAATTTCGGTGGATATTACGGTAGGTCATGGTTACAACAGGAGCAGGATCGCCCGTGGAGAATTCATATCTCAAGTGCAAAAGCGCCCCGAAGACGCATAAACAAAAGGCGCGCATCGCGAACAATATACTCGAGGCGGATGGACCACGTGCTAGGATTTGCATATAAGAAGCTCGCGCGGGATATTGAAACGAGGTTCGAAAATACGATTTTCCATTAAAGCTACTAAAAATGAGCACAAAATAAAAAATTATCTGAAAAATTCCTCAGATAGCGAGGAATAAAAAGTACCGTAAGATCATGCACAATGTGGGATTTAATTAATCCAAATGCGAGCGAGTTATTTGAACAAATGCGCCCGGACTCAAAGAAAAGCTAAGCACGTTTACAAAAAGCGCGAGATCACAGGGCAGAAACAATCGTCGAGTCGTATCTTTGAAGCGCACCTACGTCTATTGTCGTTAATTTTTACTTTTTCAATTCAAAAGTAAGCTGGAGTTGAAGAGCCAACTGCAGTTCACATAGAGGAGCAGAGTGAGCTTATAAAAGAGCCAATGAGAACGCGGGGGTACCTTTTTGACGTCGCGCGTTACCTGTGCATGACGCTTCGAGCCACTGTAGCGTGACGAATTCACCTGGAATTAGAGCTATGAAAGCTAGGACGAGGGGTATGTAACTATTATTTTAGGTAGGAAATAAAGCTTGTTAAATACTTTTTTTATCGAGGCTTTCAGCTCTTTGCGTAGCGTGGGATAAGGAAATCGACTGGCGATAGACTCGGGCAATGTGGTTTTTAGCACAGGACCCTGATTTATAACCATCGCGCCATTGGTTTAGTGTACGTACCAGTCACGTAACGCCGGCTCATTTTTGTCGAAGGCACAAAACAAGTTTATGGTCATAAGACTGAAATATCGGCAATAAACAGCCACGCGGAACTTTTCAAAGGAACAAAAGGGGCGTTGATATAGAAGCCCAAGCCAACCCAAGCAGCTTTTGATCGATCCTTCCTTTATTCCTTATACGCGAGAATGAAAATAAAAATCGATAAGACGTGATGGGGAACGTGGTAGCTGATCTCAACTCTTTCCTTTTTTTTCCCCCGCTCAATTCGTAAAGGTCGAATTTAATGCCATTATCAAAAAACTTTGTTCGAGTAAATTCCTCAATCGACTCGTACGCAAATCAATCTAGAATTCATTTGCCACAATGAAAGAAAATAAAAGAAGCAGCGACGCGTGGAAAGAAAAGGGCGAGCCGGCACGCAACAAACCCTCCCGCTAAATTCAAATGCAAAACCGAGGCGGCAATTTACCTCAGAAGCCCCCGCGAAAGGAGTATAAATTCGCGTGGGGGCGAACGCGAAAAAAAAAAAAACAGGCCAAGGGAGAGTAATAAAACACGGGGCCCAGGTAGCGTAAAAAATAAAAAAAGGGGGGAGAGACACACACGCAAACCGATTTCCGTACGGGCTGTGCTCGTCACGCGCCAGAGGTAGATAAGCCGTCGGTGGTGGTGGTATTACCGCTACCCCCCGCGTATAATAAACCTGCGTGAGTCGCAACTGACGGAGGGAGGGTTGACTTTTTTTTCTTTTTTTCCTGCCTTTGCCGGCTGCCTCTTTATGGCAGTTGTTGCACTTTTTACGGGGGAATCATTTTCTCACGAGGGTCGACTCGGCCCTTATTACGGCGGGGCGCGCGGGGTAGACCGTTTTTTTCGCGCTTTTATATCGCTCGTAAAAATGTTAAAATTTTCAAAAATGAATTTATTTTTAAACACCGGAGTCCGCGAGGGAGAAAAAATGTTCAATCGGGGGTTGTCGACAACCAAGCTTTTTTTTTAAGCCGGAAAACCAAAAAAAAAAAAAAAAAATCAATTATATTCGAGAACATAAATAATTTCGTGAATTCACTTGTCGGCGCGCGCGCGTGGGGTTTTCAGTGCGCGCCGGTGTCCACGATTTACATTTTAATGTGCCCGACGAGTGGCGTTTCGTGTCGGCGACGAAACGAGCGCTTTGTGTAAGTTTGAATAAAAAAAAAAAAAAAAAAAAAAAAGAACGTATAGGAAGAGATAAAAAGAATATTTGGGCGTTCTGCCTATCGTTGCTTAATGAAAACTGTCCAAAGGTCTTTTTTTTCCGTACAATGGAACACGAAGAGATATTTAGGAGAAGAATAAATTGAATTCAAGAAAAAATGCGATAACGGTAAATTGCGACAACAAAAATATAACCGATGTATTTCACGGAAGGAGCAAACAACGCTAGAGGTTTTAAAATAAACCCTTTTTTTCGATTAAAACAACTAATTCAAGGTGTATCTGTAAAAACATTCGATGGATGTTTTCGCTGGGTCCGATTGTATTGTTAAACGTCCGATGAAAATTGTTTACTTCAATTCCTTCAGCCCTCCCGTAACATGTTTTCAACGTTAAAATGTCTCCTGATTTGTCGGAAAAAGGGAGTAAGAACAAACATTTTTTTTTTCTGCCCCAGTACTTACTTTCATTTCTCCCCCCCTCCATGTGTACATACATGTTGACAGGAACGGACAACAACAAAGAAGGGGCCGCGGAGGAGCGAGGGCGGTTAACCCCTGCAGTACGTACTTACTCGGTAACGTCCTTCCACGAAACGAAATTAAATTTAACGAGCGGTGTATGTGGGTCGTAAGCTCCCTTAACTTACATTCAATCAAAGGAGCTTTAATTCGGCTCCCGCACCCGCCCGAGGAGACAATCGACTTATCATTCCCGGGCGTAAAGTGCTCCTCCTTAAAAGCTCCGGGAAGACAACCAAATGGCCCTTCGCCCAACCGCAGCTCGTATCGGGAGCGCGGGAGCTTTAATAATAAATACCCGCGCATAGGATCCTGGAAGTCGGGTGAGTCAGCGACTTCCCTCCTCGGCACGCTATGGCGACGACGAAGACAACAAGTGGCCCAAATCCTGGTGATTTCAGCCGTGAGTCATCGACACCCTCGCGAGCTAATTCGATCTCGAGTTTAATTGCGATACTTTACTAAATTCCAGCGGGTCGATGACTTTGGTTTATACACGAGACCAACTGCAACCAAAATCCCAAAAAGTTGCAGCGTGGGTGAGTTAGAATCGCGTGTCTGTAACCTGCAGCGCCCGATCGTCGCCGCGAGTCGGGGAGTAACCGAACACGCGGAGTTGTTGCCCCCCCCCCCCCCCCCGCCGAGGCTGACGCTTAAATTGTTTTATCGACAACGATTATTACCCACCCTCCGGCAACCGCTATCAGAAGATTGGTGCTCTCGAAAACCCGAGCTTTGGAACGTGTGTGTTGGCCGTTTGAATCTTTCCTTTCTTATTTCCGTAAACGAGTCGCGATTATTATTCGCGAATTTGTCGTACCTCAGTTTTCACGTTTGTTAAGCCTCCCCCGAGAGAGATCTAGATCGGAGAGGGCGGGGGCGATTTGTCGTCGAGAAAAAGGCGCCCGCACGGAACGGATCTCAACGGTTCCAGCTCCCGGTAAATACATTAGATTTTAATCTTCGAGAACACGTAACGCCCCCCCATCGACCTGGATAAATCTTTGACGGTACGGAATGAAAAAAAAAAAAAAAAAAAATTGTTTCTGGAATAAAAATGGGTCGAAGTTTTATTGGGCCAGAAGTTAAGACCGACGTTGATAAAAGACGATGTAATAATCGGGAGCAGGATCTTAGCACCCGGGAGGAGCGGATTACCGGAGATGATACGGCCTAGCGGGGGATGTTGTAACCTTCTTAAGCGCGCACCCACCTCGCCGCCGTAATATCGTTTCTCGGGGTGGAGGCGCGCTTATAACGAGGTTAGTTTACTCGGCCGAGGAGTAGTTTAAGGATAAGGAGGAGTTTCGCGGCTGTGCAACTTGTAGGATCCTTGTAGCTATGGCGCTGCCTTATGACTTAACTTGCGGGATTAATTTATCAAAATTAAATAAAAAACTCCTACGCGAGACTGGGGAGTACAATAAACTGCTTTTATGGAAGAGGAAAAAATATTTAAAAATGAGGTGATAAAAGATAAGTACCGAATTCGCGAAATAAACAGGAGCCGCGACGAGTCATCTCCTCCGTCAGTTAAATGGCCCGTGAAGCGACACAGCAGGCATCCCGAGCTCGCAACCGCGCGGGTAAATATAAAATAAATGAGCGAAAAAATGTAAAGGCACAGTACGAGTACGCGAAACAACGCGCCATTTGCCCCTCGGATAAAGCATCAGGGGCGGCCGAGAGATAAAACTCGGCTAAGACACCCGAAGTTAACCCCTCGAAGAAGGTCCTTATCTCCAGGGGTGGTATCGAGAGAGGATCTTCCGGTCCTCGAGCCGGAAAATTTTCCCCTTTTTCGGCTCTCTCTCTCGAGCTGGCTCTAGATAACAAGGATGCGGTTAATTTCGGTAGCGGAAGGATTTGTTGCTCTGGCAGGGCGATTTCGGGCTTGTCGGGTGCAACAGGCTTTGCTCTCGAGTTTTTTCAGAAAGTACGAGTACGCAGAGGAGTTAAATTGTTTTTCGATCCCCTACAGCATGCAAGCTCGCGTGGCTTATTTGAATAAAAAGAGCGTAAATATATAGTTGATTACATGGATTAAAATCAATTAATCGCGGGAAAAAAAAATGCTGCCCCGTAATTTTTCTTTGAAAAAAATGATCAGGTGCGGAAAAGCAAAGTACACATTGTGTTATCGAGCGCGTACAAGGGTGCACTTTTTTCCTCGTAAAAAGAATCTAGGTAAGGTTTATTTTTTTTTTTCGAACCAATCACATGTAAAATCTTTTAATTACGTAACTGCAATTAATTTAAAATTAAAAGAAAACAAGGCAGATCGATTAATTGGTTGACGCCGTCGCCATGACTGCAAAAGGCAAAACGAGGAAGGGTAGGTGTTGCAGTTTTGCAGAGGGGCGGTGGGGGACGAGATATACGACGGGGCCAGAAATAAAGCCCCCCGTGTTCCGCGCTAAAGATTACACCGGATTCGCCCTCACCCACACGCGGAGTAGTTGTAAGTAAGTATAAGGAACGTCTTAGCCGACTCCGGTCTTAAACCTTTCGAGCGGCTCCCTGGTTTATAACGCCCGAAAAATCACCTAACGCACGACTGATGTAAGAAGGCAAATTGATTTTCGCCTTTTTATCCCTTTCACCGATAAGAGGCTTTATTTTTACCGAAAAATCGTGTAAGCCGGATCAAGATGTAACTTTGCTTTTTTGAACTTCATCCCTCCTGCCGTAAGTTTTTAAAGAAAAAAAAAAAAGAATGAATTTTTTTTATAAACTAGCACCGCTTTTAACGTTAACTTTTCTTTTATTTTTATCGAGTAATCCAGTTTCAACAGCATGTAAAGTACCGCAGCGAACAATAGACACGAAGAAGCGGAAAAATAAAGCGCTCGCGTTTTTTTCAAAAACCCATTCGTCAAACTGTCGATACCAGATCCAAAATGGAAAAAGGGACACGAAAGAGGGAACTGAAAAGAAGGAAAAAAGATAAAAAAGAAACTCAGCCGCGACGACTTACGAAATAAACATTTCCGCGCGCTCGGCCGTCGTAAAACGCGTTTTATGGAGGATAAACACCGCGAATTAATTGTTCCCCTTGCGCGTCGCGACGTGATGCGGCCGAGCACATATACCTTTTTTTTTTTTTTTTTCTTCCTCGAAATCCCTCCTCGCACCGGCGATCATATTTCCGCTACCGCCGGGGCACGGAGTTTTTCTTTTCCCTCTTTTGTTTCAACGGTGGAAACACACTTTTATGCAAATCGCTGCTGCTCCCGCAGCCGCACACGCCCCGGCCGTTTAAACTCGGCCGAAAAATATACGCGAGCGGAGGAAAAAAAAACAGAGCGTTATCATTTGATCGAGCAGACACTTTTGCAATTGCCTATTATGGAAGGCACTTGAGCCCACGTGGCTTTACAAGTGGCTTTACCATTATTAATGAAGAGGAAAATTTTGTCTCTTTAACTTTTAGCATTCGAAGAGAATTGAAAACTTAATTTAAAATTTTTCAATTTATACCACTCGATAATTCTTCGGAAAAATTTCGACCTGCCACAAATGACAACTAATTACATGAGTTTGAAGCATATAAGTCTGGGAGTTACAATTGAGTGACTTTTGTAGAACATACGTCACTCTTTTAGGTAATTAGGAGATTAAAGGGCGCCCCGTGATTGCGGGAAATTTTCCCAAAGAGTATCGATTACCGAATGAATTGGGTCCTTAAATATACATTCGAGCGGATGCCATTAAAGTTTATCAATTAATTAATCTTTGGCGTAACGATGAATTCGGATGAAGTAGTTAGAAATCGAGTCCCGGTATATACCAATTTTATCTGTAGCCATGCGTGCTTAATGAATGGCTTGTTTCGAATGAAACTTTTGAATTGGCCGCGGGGCGCAGGGATGAAAACATCGGCTGCACGAAAGCGGTGAAAATTCATTGGGCCGAGAGCAGCGATATGAACTTTTGTAAAAGCAAATAAGGCAATAATACAGAGAGAGAGAGAGCACCGAGAGCACTTTAATCGTAAATCGAGGGAAACAGTCGAGAGCGTTTAAAGGACCGCGAGTAATATGAATAACGCTCGAGCGTGAATATAATCATTTATAAGCGTGCCTGCCGCGGCGTCCTGCACAAAGCTCGTCTTCCATTGGCTGGATGTTTGCGGACGTAAACTCGAGTACACAAAAGACCAAAGTCATCACGCGCCAACGAAAATTATTTTCCAGTGAATTTGTGGGTGTAACGCTGCTACTGCTCAGCTCTCTGTAGTTTGACCCAAATGCGAACGAAGCGGCAGCTACTTCATTGTTGCTGCGATTATGATTATTAACCACGTTATTATTGTATTACCGTAAAATTATGATCGATTGGTGCCCAATGACGTTAATTGCGCGTGGCAGCCTCGGATTTATAATTATTCGAGCTGGAGCAAATAAATAATGAAATGACGAAGGAGTTTATGATGGAACGGGGCATAAATAACTTCAAGTTTTTGCTCCCCAAATATTTATGCGCTTTAGCGATTATAAATGTTGAACGCGATATAAGAGCGAGCCAATAACACAAAGTGGTTCCGGTAAATTTACTGCCGGTCGCCAGGCCGCTATGATTAATGCAACGAATTTTCATTAAATGTCAATAAAAGCCCGCCCGGGTGTAAAAGTAAATCCGGAAAGCTCGATTAATATTAACCAACCACCGTGTAAAAAAAAGGGCCCCGATAAGGCGTTACACGGAAGCTATTAGATATAAATCGCAATTAGAAGCCGCAAGCTGTAGGCGCGACAATTTAGCCCGGGAGGGTAATTGGCAATAATCGAGTCTTGGTCCCGTTCGGTTAAACAAACCGCGCCGGTGTTGATGAATGTCCGTTTTCGATGACGGGGCGCTTTTTTTTGTATCGCGCGCGCTAGCTACTATCACGCGACGCGATGATTGCAAAGCGCCGAGGCCTTGATTTATCGGGGCTTATTAATGCGAGCCGCGAGGGGATGAGTGCCGCGGTGGCGTTATCGCCTGCCTAGCTGCCCCCTGGTCTACGCATCTTAGAGCGGCTGTTATTACTCTGATTTATTGCTCTGCTGCTCTATTTTCTTCGACTCTTTTTTTTTTTCAAATTAAAGTGCAATACACTAACATTCCTCTGTAGGATTTCGGAACGTACTCCCATCAGCTGATTAGTTTTCGTTCAAACTTGATCAATTCATTCGGCTTACGAGTGTGATTGAAATTTTTTTAAAGTAAAATGAAGCAAGCTGTATCCATCAGGTGGGGTGGGGGGGGGGGCAAGCGCGCGGAGAGTAATTTCAAGGTTGAAAATGAAAATTTCAACGCTGCGGGGGTGGGGATAGAAGGGGTTATGGGTAGCCGTATAAACGCGCTCGCGTCACCCCGCAAGCAACTAGATGATGCGTGGTACGGGCTAATGGGTAATATTCGCGCGCACCAGGGTCGTAGAGAGACTCGAAATTACAGGGCAACGGATAATGGAGGATGAGACCCGAGATATCCGCTTGCCGGTAACCAACCGCATTTCGGCGGGTTAATTTTGAAAAATAATACCGAACGAAGAGAGACCGTGAATAATTGAGTTTAGGAGAAGGCGCCCGAGAGCAAGACGTTAAACTAAAAGGGTACTCACCTCGACGAGAGTGATGAGGATGATAAAGAGGGGCGGTGGACAGCAGGTGTAGTGGTCGGCGTAGTACTTTCTGTCGCGTTCCTCGGTCAGAAACTCGTCGCCGATCATCCGGACCATCCTGTAAAAAATAACAAAATTCAATAATTTAAAATAAACAAGCAAGTTTAGCAAAAAAAAAAAAGTATGTAAGTATGTAATAAATCGGGGTAGACGCTCTTAAAAAGTCATTAAAAAATTTCTCTTTCTTTTTGAAGAATGCAGCAGCCTGGACTCGCAAGTATTACCAAAGCTCGCGCGCTGCAAGAGAAAAGAAGAAGTAGAAGTTACTCTCGGGAAAATTGCATGCCGTTGCCGTCGGGCGTGCGCCACTTCATTTCCGTAATTTGGGGGAGGAACAAAGTAGCCGCTTGCCGCTGCTGCAAATGCAAAAAAGCCCGAGCAGTAGTTGGCGGTAAGGCGAAAAATAAAAAGCTGTTGCGGCTGCTGCCTCATAAGATCAAATTTATTAACGCGCCGCGAGCCCAGGGCTTTTGAGGTAGCACCGAGTCTTTAGTTCAAACTTTTTTTTTTCTATTTTCTAAAGTTTTAAAAATTTCCATGCTTTTGGACGCTCGCCGTATTTAATAACTTGGGTATTCTCTTGTGGCGCTGCGGGCTTTAATAAAAATTCCATTTAGATACGCGTCAAGCGATAAAAGGCCGTTGCGGTCACTTCTTAATATTGAGCGCAATAACCTTTGCGGATGGGATACTTTGCGAAGACAAGAATGAGAGTTTTTCGTGCAGACATAAGCTCTTTTATCGGCTTCGATAGGATTGTGGACGTCGTCGGGCTGACTTAAGAGGCCGGCACAATTATATGTGTCCGCAGTGGGGGGCAGTAATATACACCGCGACCCCCTTTTTACTCGCACCCTCAGACCTTCGAAAAATGCCGATTTCGCTCGACGCGCGGAACTTCTTATTTTTTTCCCTGTATTTTTTTTTTTTAATAACGTTGCGGTGCGCCGTCGTCGAGTTTTATTGGTCCCAAGCGACGCGAGAAAATTGCTTTTGATCTTTTTCAATCAATTTTTTTTTTTTTTCGATACATATTGATTTTGATTATAATTTTATTAAATTTTTCTATTGAAAAACGACCTCGTTACGGAAGCATTGAAAGTTATTTTATTTATCAACAAATTACAAAGGCGTTATCGAGCTGCATTCAGCTGGTTTCAATGCAGCGTACCTACCCCGTGCGCGCCCTTCAAGGTAGTAATAAAGGGAAAATAAAACGAGCAAATAAAAAAATCAACCAAGAAATGGCTTTAAATTGGTTTTCGAGACTTTTGCGCGCTGCAGTCCATACACTCGAAAGAAAGGAGCAAAAAAAAAAAAAAAAAAAAAAAAAAAAAAAAAAAAAAAAAAAAAAAAAGAGCGAGGAGGGAAAAGGACCTCAACCGACTTCCGCGTAATAGAGCAGTGTGGAACTAAAAGGAAGAAAAAAAAAAGAAGTAAGCAAGCTACAGCATCAAGGGTACCAATAAAAGGGTAGAGGAGAACCCAGTAAAACCTTGGCGATCGATTTATCGTAACAACGCGTGTTTGTCCGCGTCAACGCTTTCTCGTCGTGCCTCTGGTTTTCAAGCAGCGGCCATAATTTCTTCTTTGATGCCTTCAGCGACCCTTAATTAGCGAGAATAAATATAATAATTGATAAAAAATGGTAGTTCTATGGTTTTCTGTGATTGGCTCGAGGTTCAAAAGCTAATGAAAATGGAGTCAAATCGATGAGTACGAATAGAATCAAGACTGACAATGGTCTTTATGAAAGCACGAACAATTTCGAAAATATATTTGTTTCAAGTTACACTTGCTACATAAATAATTCAACTGCAGACGCGGTGGAAAAAGCCAATCTGGTGCAGGAGCTCTCGAGATTAGATTACAATGTAGGAAGAATGGAAGGGAAAAAAACAATCCAATCAGTGTACGAGTCTGGTGTCTCCATAACTCTCGATCTCCCCTAAAATTGCTCGCGCCTAAATAATCAAAGCCAGAAAAATATAAACTTGCCGAGTCGTCGTTATAAGACTGCGGTATGAATTTTCCATAGAACGGGCGCCGGTCGAAGGTAAAGAAAAAAAGAAAACTGCAGATCGAATTTCTCGCGGAGGCGGGAAGGAAATAAATAAAACGTAAAGTCCCGCGGGGTAGGTAGAGCCGTCTGGCGCGTGTCTCGACTTGGTATTGTTGGAGTCTCGGGGAGGATGAACGCGGTCTTCGCAGTGGGTTACCTGCCCGGCTGGGAGTAAAGCTACGCTTTACGCATGGGAGGGCGTGAAATTGCAGCTACCTGGTTTGGGGGCGGGCGGGGAGTTTTATGGGACTTTGCGAGAGATAATACCGCAGGAGTTTCACTCGTTTGCAGCACCAACGCCGCGAGTTTCAAGTTTACCCCCCGCGCGTCTTCGGGAGATATGCCAAAGTTTCTTTTCTTATGCTTTCGCTTTACTTTGTTTATGCGGCTTTACTTTGGATAAATTCGGATATCTTATAAATACCAACGAAGCTCAAACGGTTTTTAATTCAATTGAATAATCCACAAACCAATATTGGTCGATGAATATTTGATCTTTTCGAAATTAAGTATCTGTTAGCTCATCGAAACTCAATTTCCCGTATTAAGCCACTCAGAGTAACTTCCGTAACTTTCGAGGTAACTTTAGACCGTATTTATCAATAATAAATTCAACAATCGTCGAGAGCTAAAATAAAAATTCTCTCTCGATGAAATCAAAATGTAAATTCTCGGTTCGCGACGACTGGGCAAAAAAAAATATACCACCAGCACCCTTTAAATCAAATTTTTACAAGCCAAATATTGCCTTCTCGGAGGTAGAAAAAAGGAAGAAAAAGGAAATAAAAACGAAAAGAAGGATTCGGGTCAAGAATAAGCGACCTTCTCGGTCCGAATTCGATGGAGCGAGACGAAAAAAGAAAGTCAAACGAGACGGCGCGGCGCGGGGCCAAGGAAAATTTAGATTAGAAATATTCGCGCTTGAACGGACACCTCCGCCGGGGGTTACCGTATGAGCTATATATTCCGGACACGGTTTTACCTTCACGCACGAACGAGGATGGCTCGCCACCAACCGGAGATGTTTTGTCCGAGCGCGAAAAAACTTGACCGTCATCGATGCGTCATTTCTTTATATTTTTTTCCCTTCCTTTAACTTTCTTCACGGACCATTGCGGTTTTCACGTGAGTCGTTCCGCGACCCTTTACCGTGATCGATCTATCCTCACCCCCGAAAACCAGCTTTTTTGCTGGAGCGACAGGGTTATGTTTCGGAAGCTTTATTTTTAATCTTTACCCGAAACAAAAAGTCCCGGCCAACAGCATTAATATTTTTTCGTAAAAATAATCACAAAAGCTTGAATTTTGATCAAAGTACATATACCAGGGGAGTGAAACAAGCCCTCTTGGCCGTTAATTTAAATTGAGGCTCCCAGTAGAAGAGGTAGCGGTCACCGCTCGGTCCGGCAAATGAAGCGCGAAAAGTAGCTAAATTAACCGCTCCTCGGTGTGGGCGGGCGCATTTAATTAAAGTTGAAACCGAGCTGTGAAATTTCTCACGGCTCGTCGATAAACCGCCAAATCCCGACGTCAAAGCTTTGGCTCGGCTCCCTCGCGAAATAACCTCACGCACTCTTGGGGAATGACGCCACCGCGAGAGAGAGAAAAATTTGTGCGTGAGAGCTGGGAGAAAAGCTCCCGCGAGCAGGAAATTGACTTCTGTCAGGGCCGACGACGCGACGCGTGCTCGGACTACCCGAGCTTCTTCTTCTTCTCCCGCCATTCCGGTATTTTCGCGCGGTGCAGTTATCATCCCCTAAAAAGCGATGTTGACCAAGAGGCAGCGAGTTCCGACAATTTACAAATAAGTTAGAAGCGGTCGATCCATTATTGAATTTTAATCGGGCCAAAGGTTCTCGAAGGCTCCCTTTGCGCGGAGAAAAAGAAAGCCGATCAACTGACTGACTCACTGACTGACTGGCGGATGCAGCGACACGTGAATCGATAAGATCCTTCCCACCAGCGAAATGGAAAAATCTGCGGGGCGCGAGGAATAAAAGAGGGAAATAAAAATCTCGCATTTTCTCGAGAGCCGGAGCGTTTCGTAATAAAAACGTGCGCGCCCCCTCGTGTCTTTTACGCATCGGCAGCTTCTCCCGTTTCAAAGATTCCGAGCTAATGGTTTCGATTTAGAGCCGATACCCCGCGATATTCTAAACTTTGTTATTGGAAACGCGTCCGAGCTTTTATACCCTGGTAACTTTTACGCAATTATACTTTTAATTTCCCTTTGATTTTATACCTTGTAAGATTTTACAACTTTTTTCCCTTTTCAAAGCGAATATTTATTTGTTAACTCGAGAGAACAAAGAGCAGGGCTAAAAGTTTACGCGCTTAATACAATTTCTCTCGGGGCTGAATTACTTTGCGCTTGCACACACACACTCGGACGGAGCGAAAGAAACTTTGCGAGCTTCAAAGAAAAGAGGATAGTTCGAGAAAAGGCTGATAAATTATGACCAAGCTACTATCAGTTTGCCCTCAAAATCCTACTACTTGGAAATAAAAGTGGCCGTCTCTATCAGCGCGTTAAAAATTCAAGGTTGCCATGCTCTTTGCGACCTTTTTTTTTTTGGGTTCACTTCGATGGTCCGATGGATTCCTCGATGGATTCCTACGGTGGTCTCTTGTATCGGGAAATTACAGCATTCAAGCCTCGACGTGAAGATCCCAAGTTTTACTTTAAGAAAATTTCTGGCTTAAACGGAATATTGAAAATACCGCTGCAACTGGTTTCGTATTTATCTTTTTTTTTTTGTTTTTAAAACTTGAATAATTAATCGAGTTGATCCTCTTATCCTGGCAAGTAATCCCAACAATACGTCGACGAAATCTTAATCCCGGTCTGCGGCCGTACCGGCGGACGATTTTCTGACCATAGCTTACAAAGCCCTCATTAATCGCGTACCTCCCCCTTTGCCGGTCGCGCGCGGTGCAATTTACCCCCTAAAAAAGCTCCGGGGGTAATGAATTCGTTGAGCCCCACCACCGATACCACACCGCACCGTTAGTCGAAAAAAAGAAAGAAAAAAAAAAAAAAAAAAAGGGTTGCACCCACATGCTCGTTAAATCGAGATAAGGTATAAGGCTTGAATGCAGGAGCACGCCGACCAAAAAACGTCGCGTTGTCGGCGTTTCTCTTCGCCCACGTATACACTGCACCACCGACCAATTTTCGAGCTTTCACGTATATATCTTCGTGTAAGCTTGCGGTCGAAAAAAGTTTTAAAAAACGCGAGAGGGATTCCCCTAATTCCGGGGGAGATAAAGTTCGACGAACTATTCAATACGTCGACGATTTCAACTCGATGGCTGAAAAACGCGTGCGATATTCTATCGACGAGTCGTCAACCCATTTGAATAACTTTTTGTTTATTATTAGGTTTACACTGGAAACTCGAGAATTTTTTTTTTTAATAAATTCATGCTGAAGTTTTAAAGCAATCAAAAAAGTTTTGAGCTGAAAATTAAAACCTAGTTTCGAAGTATTCGTTCTTTAATATTAAACGAGTAAAACCATTTTATACTCGGAAAATTCGCCCTATGGTATCCGTCATTTTATTATCAAACGGCAAAAACTGTGACAATGAAAAATCGAAAAAGACAAAAAAAAAAAAAAAAAAAAAAATACGACAAAAGAAAGTTGGAGTTAAAATTCATTGGTGCATACGCGGACAGATAAAACTTGGTGCTGCAGTATTCATGACGTACATTCGAATATTGAGCCTGACAAGTTCGAGATATAAAATGTTCGAACGAGGAATAAACGTCGCAGTTATCATTTCATTACCATTGAATGTTTCCGCAAGAAAAAACTGAGACGATAAAAAAGAAATCTCGTCTATTGACTTGGCCTCTACTCTTTAGATGATGTAAAATAAGTTAAAAATCGATTATACACACATCCTTTTTTAATACATGATGTAATTTTAATAAACTGAGGGTTCTATATACTTAGAATACTAAAAAAAATAAATAAACGAAATATAGGAAGAAAGAATGTTCAAAACTAAGAGTAAAATTTAATAAAAATTCTAAGTATAAAGTTTGTCTCAAATGGTCAGGCGTTTCCTTGGCCTATTAGTTGGACGAAAGTCAAGAGGATGTGAAATGAGAAACAGTTGAGAAAAAAAATCCCTCGAACTAAATTAGCACAGCTCAGCTAGTGCAGCGTGAAATTGTACCAATACGGGATGAAAGCTGTATATATCGAAAATGTTTGTGGAGGTAAGAAATTTTCTTCCCTTAAGAAAAAAAAAAGGATGCTTCAACCCGGCCAAAGACTTAGCTCGATTTCTTTGTGCTAGTGGTTTTATAAGTATAAGAAGGAACTAGTACACCTCGACGTCTTTGGTGGCAGCGAAGGAGAAAAGACTCCTCAAAGGCATAAAGGTTGAAGTTCTCGTGTTTTCCTGAGAAATGGAAACAAGGACGGAAAAAAAGGAGCCAGGGAGCAGCCAAAAAGAAAACATTAAAAAAAAAAAAAAAAAAAAAAAAAAACGAAAGAAAAAGAATAAAGGTTTGATCAAAGTAGCAGATATACAAGCATTTCGATCAGCCTCTCCTCCCGCTCCGAGGCTGCTGCATCTTTGAAACATCGATACATCCGCATCGTCTTGCTCCAAATTCCCAAATTGCTTCTCCCCCCCGACTTTATCTCGTGAAATTATGATCTCCACAGGCTGAATAATGAAAAAACACTTATCGTTACGTTTTATTTCCTGGAGGAGGGTGGGTGGCGCAAGTTGTGTTAAGTACATAAGAAGAAGCGTCAGGAAGTGAGATGCGCCGCTGCAAGAAAAGAGCTGCCGTAAGAAAAACGGGCCGAGTGCTTATTTAACGTTAATAGGTAAAGCAAATGAGCAAGTAGCCGAGAAGTTTGTGTTTAAGTTGGGTAAATTCCTGTAGACTTTATCGAGTAGTTCGGGAGAGGGGTGAGCAACTTTGTTTTACAGAATTACGTGCCGCCTAATAATGTTTAATTAGTAAGCATGTCCAAAATATAACGGCTCGCCTAAAGCTGCTGTTTAAAAATTTAATCTTCAAACGTAATGAAAAAAGGGCGATTCGTTACACCCAGCCGCGAGCGCTTATCGGAGTACCGCAGCTGCAGCAAGCATTTCGGGCAAACATTTTTACACCTCGGGATCGGCAGCAGGTGCATCCGCAACAACGCAAGCATTGTAGTGTAAACGCGAAGGTGCTCCGTTCTTCCTTATCGCGTTTAAAAAAAAAAAAAAAAAAAAAAAAAAGCTTTTTGTAAAAGCCGACATTAATAACGAGGATCGATCCGGTGCATAAATTCGGGCGTAAGCTCGACAAAATCTCAAGTGTTGGTATCAGAGGCTCGCGCAATTAGTATGGATTACGCCGGGGAAGAGGAAGAAGGACGACGGGGTGCATACCGCCGCGGTTTACCCCGTCCCGGCCGTACATCATCCCATGCATCCTGCTGCACCTGCTGCTCAACGGCGCGAGCACCGCGCAACGCCCTGATTTAGACGTTTAGAAGGCGAATTGATCCCCCGCTAATGGGGATTATCGGACCGGACTTTGCTGCTTTCTCGTTGCGACTCTTTTTTTCTTTTTCTTTTTCTGCAGCTTCCGCCTTCTTCCCTTTCGAAGAGAATTAAAAGCTCCGGGCTCTAATTACCCCAGTAGTGCCCCGGAATAAATACAGCACCACCACTGCCGCGATATCATAAACGTACTTGCTTTAAATTCATTATCAAGTGCGGAAGGCCCATTAGCAGAACCTCCGCCGAAGATGCTTATCTTTTAATGTTCAGCTGATTAGAAGCGGCAATGTTTTCATTAACGGAGCTTTTCGCTCTAGCACCAGTTTTTTTCAATGAGATTTTAGATTTACCCTTACGAGTAACAGCCAAGTTAGGAGCAGGTAAACAAAACTCTCGACAGCTCGAATAATTGATTACACGAGTTATCAACGGTATCTGCAATACTGAATAAATGAAGATACGTTAGCTCGGGAGTTTCTACTTCCTCCTCCGCAACTCTAAAAGCTCGCTTTGACATCCAACTTCTTACACAATTATGTAAGTAAGTAAGTATACTCAAAGCCAAGGCGCTGGGAGGAAATTTCTCGCCAAGTTTCCACTCAATTAGCAAATGTTATCCATCGGCTCTCCTTCTCTATCTCTCCCTCACGCCCCGGACGAGAAGCCCCGAAGCCGCACGTGCAAACTTATCGACCAGCTTTTATGAAGGATGGCTATTAAAGACTAATTTAATGCCTTCTCAACTCGGGGATTCGTTTGCAATGAGGTCGCAAAAAGCATCTTTGAACGATTCAAACTATGGGAGGATGGCACTCTCCCCCCAAATATCCAACGGGGGTTAAATGCCGCGCGTGCGGGATAGCAAACAACGAGGCCGGATTAATTAGCCAGGTGTGCGTAATTTCATGCAGGAAGTTCCATCCACGAGTGAGAGAGCCTGCTGCTGGTACACACGCGGAAGAGGAGCAGGAGGATATTGGATTATACGTCATTGGTATGTGTCCTGCGCTCGCTGCTGCGATGACTAACGAGCTCTGGCGGGGTATTGTCGGTGGTGATTGTCCTCCTGCAGCGGCCCTTCGACATTTTCATTCTCTTCGAATTCTCCGATCAGCTTCACTCTATTCATTTGCAACTTTTCTTCAAATTTACTTAAACGATAACCAAGCCATAATCAAGCCCTTCGTTGATATCGGCTCTCGAATAACCCTGCGGCTTATGAGCTCAAAATAAACTGATAACGTTTGGAGAATCACTGCTTCCTCCGGTAGGCAAAGTTCTTGCAAAGTTCTGAAGCTGTTAGTACGTAAAATGTATCGTCAAACGGTTCGCTTAAATTTCGGGAAAGTGCTTCGTCTCGCAACAGCAGTAGTCGATTAAGGCGCGAGGCCAAACGTCTTAATCCGGAAGACCTCTCGGATATCGGAAACGCGGTCCCGCGTCGAACAGCAGGATATCGGAATCAGCTCTCCGAGAATGATTCTACAGCGAGCCAGGGGAGGGAAGGGATTATTATGGGCATTGCCGAAATCTCAAGAACGTAACCGCAGAGTACGTCGTGCAACACGAGAAAGCGGTTATGTAACGCGGGCTAAGGTCGAGCCTCCGCGCCTATATCGTCCAAAGCAGCCGAGTATCGATTGTCCGCGGCCAAGGAAGGACCGACTGATATTGCAGACCAGCGTGGATTATCGACTCATCCAAAGACTATTCCGAAAATAATACATCGCTATTTTTTCAAACAGACTTCTCGAGAGTAATTTACACTTTTGGTCCTTCAAGCATTTTAGTTAAATGCAGGGAAATTCGTATCGAAGATGCATCACGGTGCACGTAGAGTGGATTACATGTAAATAAGATGGCACACCTAATCATGGAAAGTGCGTCGTTCGACGCGTTTCCAATACGAGCGACTCTCCGAGGTGCCGCACTGCAGCTTCGACGTCTCTGTGAGAATGAATTAGAGACTGATCGTAACGGTAATGAATTAATCCCTTGCATTAGTCCCAATCGAACGTCTATCCTCTATTTATTTCACCTAGATAAACTCGAGTCTAAACCACTCGAAGCACTTTGAATCGAAAAAAGGTAAACACCTTGATTCGACGGTAGAGGCTCGAGCGCGTCTTACCATAGCCCGAGCTATACTACTTGTCTCGATGTGTTGGATGCGAGGGTTTTCTTATTGTCTGAGCCGAGCAGGAATCTTTATTCAGTGCGATTTAAAAGTTTTCAGTGCGGATCGATAGCGAAATAAGAAGTCTTCACGCGCATATAGAGAAACCTTAAACATCATCATCCCTTCCTCCCTCTCTTTGTCCCCCGCGACGCACAGCAGACGCGTTACGAGTGTGTGTAAGTGGTAACGCGATACATACGCGCGTGCAAAGAAGCCCCTCAACGAGCAGCAGCAGCCCCTGCACACACCTTTTTGTTCTTCTCTCTATGCAACTACCCTCGAAAGACTCTGTGGCGATAAAAAAATAAAAAAATAAAAAAAATAAAGATAAAAATGTCCTGCAGTTTAAAGCTCGTTAGGCTGACGTAATTGCCACACTTTTTATCAACTGGACCATCTTTATCTTCCCTTTCTCTTGAATCCCACAACCGATTCCGAGTCGATTGTTTGTCGGTGCACCCAAAAAAAAAGAAGAGCAGCTCGACGAGCTTTCGACGCCTTCGGTCTTTTTGTAAGGTCTCTTCATTCGTTTTCCACAGAGGTCAGCCGATGCTCATACAGAAGTCAAACGAAAAAACTAAATCATTGACTTTCGGGTAATTTTTAAGTAAAATATAATGTTTTCATTTAACCAAATGTAAATTTAAAGTCACCCAAAATGATTGATAGATGAAACTTTGATGTGTACTAAACAATGCACACACTCGGCGTTCAATTAACGATCTATCAATATTGGGGTCATAATTTATTTAACAGGAGCGAATAATTTGCAAGGGTACCAAAACACGCTATCAATTACAATCAACCGTAATGAAAAACACACATTAGAGAGAGAGAGAGAGAGAGAGAGAGAGAATAGTCATTAGGTAAATTAGATGAAAAAAAAATAAAAAAAAATAGAATAAAAATAAGGGAACGAAGGAATTGAGAAGTGGGGCGACGGTGTTTGGGGGCGATCATCGTCGACGAGTTGATCGAGCCAATAATTTGCGCCTCGTTACTGCTTGAACTCTGCCGGGGCGGGTGCACACCATCCATCGCTGGCCTCCGCAATTTCCTCGAGCTATGGCCGCGCTCGCGGTATTTAATTATCTATTCCGGCGTGGCGCTCGCGGTAAAATAGTTAATGCGAAGCGTCGATTCGATTTCACCCGGATCTCCTCTCCTTCATTCACACTGCCTTCACCACTGAAATACACTTCTTTTTTTCTTTTTTCTTTTTCGTTTTTTCATTTTCGTTTTCGTTTATGAGCGACTGAATTATTGAAACGCAGCTACTGAGTGCAGATTGATCGAATCCCGGAATCGTTCATGATTTTCACTCGAGCTTTGATGAATAATTACTCGCTGAGCTGAAAATAATTACGCTGTCGAAAAAACTTGATTCCCTGATTTACTGTACGTTATATTTGGATTATTAATTTCTCTTAATGTATGCCATTATTTATTTGTTTGTTATTTTGTTCAATTTAGTACCTTGCTATCTGAAATCTTTAAGAAAAAAAGAACTTTGAAGAGCACTGTACTCAAAGTGCCTCTTCAACAGTCAATTCGAGTGCCATCGAATTAGCATTCATCAAAATATGGATTTTTATAATTAAGTCGAGAGTAACTACCACTCATGCTTTAATTTTCAACAAATAGTAAATTTAACTATTTAATTTTTTATGAACTTAAGTTTAAACTTTTTATGATGTTTGCTGTATTTTTTAGAAATCAGCTGCATAAGGCCCTTGTCGAGGCCCTTGTTAAAACTCTTGTCTTCAAGCATAATAAAGCTCGGTAATGAGCGAAAACGGAGAACTATCCGTGATTATCGCTACTTGTATTCTTGTCCCTCTTAAGATTGAAAAATTATCGAGATTTTTTTGAAGAGTCCTGTATTAAAAGGTTTCATCAACAAAGGTTGTTACTAGAGTTTGAAAATAAACTGATACGCAAAATCGAATAAGCTTTGTTTTTCAAGTTTCATAATAGCTTCAGTAACGGAAAATTGAAAATTTTTTAAACGTGACTTTTTTGAACTCTTCTTTCAATAATTGAAGTTCATTTCGAATCGATAAATTTTTTCCCTCTCAACATTGTTCCATTATTATCTTCTTCCTCGTTCTTCTTGCACCCAGAAAAAAAAGAGTAATATAAATACCAAATCTTTTTACATTGACGAACGCTTCGACTTTTGAGTAATTCGATAAAATTAAAGTGACTGAAGTATCTTTTTTAACTTATGTATTTTATCATCTTTGTGGAGCAGAATTGATATAAAAACCGATACCGTCTTCGAAAAAAGTAAGATTAAATGAATCGCTATTACATTTAAGAATTATATCATTATTATTATTAATGACAAGCAACCAAAAAAACAAAAAATGTATTGAAAAAAATGATATCAACTGAAGAATAAACTGAACGAGCATAATTGGCTCAGAGAGTTCGAGGGATTAATAGTCAGCAAACAAGATAGCTGAAAAGGGAAAAAAAAATTCAATCATCAAAGGTACAAATCACCGCATAAATAAGACGCGGAGTTTGGGTAAACAATAATTTACCGCGATCACGGGGCAAAAAGCAAAGGCGAGCGAGGGATGATAAAATCAAAGGGCCAAAGCAAACATGCAGTCACGCGGGCCGTGCGATATTACATCACGCGCGTCACAAAACTCGGAGAGAGTTGCTGGAACGGGCGTAAAAGTACGTAATCTACGTGTGTGTACAAAATCAGAGCCGCGCCGCGACGTCCTGGCGCCAAGGTGAGCAGCCAGCCAACAGCCAGCCAAAGGAATTATTGCCAAAGTTTACTCGCTCAAGGGTCGTGTGCCAGAAATTCAGCGCCCGCTCTTATGAAAAGTACACGTACGCTTTTACGTTTAACCATATTTTTATTCTCCTTTGCAACTGTTATGCCTCGCGGAACGACTAAAACTGTACTGTCCGTCTGGCTTCTCGAAACAATGCCGCTTTCTTTACATGCGAATTTCAAGTGTGGGGGGCGCGCTTCCTTTTTACCCTCTCGAGGGGATGTTGTTAAGCTCGAGGACTCGCGGACCCTCTCGGTTTTATTAAGAATTCAGAGAGCGCGCCCTTTTATTTTTATTATTATTGCCCTTTTTCTAATAATCTTACGATTGGAAAGTTTTCGAATTTTTTTTTTTTTTATTGAGCTTTCATTCGTTCTGGAAATATCCAATTTTAATGGTCTGTGGTTTATACTATTTTTTATTTTAATTAACAACCTTTCATTGATAATTCAACGTCAGAATTTGAACTCATGATAAGTTTGATTAGTTCATAAAGTTATACCTGTTTCTCGAACTAATTGATGGAATTTGGAAAAGTTTATAAAAAAGGTTTATGTTGCACTCCATATTACATGCATTTCGGCAGTAAATATGATTTACTGGAATGTTTGTAACCACAGTAACCCAACATCCAAAAAATAAAATTTATATTGTTGTAATAATTTTTATTTAACGGGTGTGTGTTTCATAGCTGGAATGGATAAATGTGATTCATGAGAGTGCTATTTTAAAACAGTTCATCAAAATAAGTTTTTATTTTTTCTTTTTCCTGTAGACTTTCCTCCAGCTACTCAAAAAGTAACACAACTGTGCCCAAAATTCAGTGGAAGAAAAAAGCAATTAAATAAACAGTTGCAACAATAAACTTAGAAAAGAAAAGAAGTAAAAAAGCTTAACTGGCGCAGTTAAAATAAAATTGAGATTAAGTACATACACCGAGAGTTACGTAAAGCGATTGGATGAAAAAAATAAAATGAAAATAGAAAAAAGGGAATGTCGAACATCCGTAAGTAGGCGAGCGCAAGAGAGATATAGAAGCGTTAAAGCGTCAAAGTGAATCCTTATCAAGACGGCGAATCAAATTGCGACATTAGCGCGGCACGGCTGTTTCGAGACGGTCGAGCCGACGCTCACTCGGCGCCGCGGATCATATCTAAGTGGTTTAACTTCCGCTATACTTATACCTTCCTTCTTCTCTTTTTTCTTCAATTAATGTACTCAAAGATAGACTATTAAATAAGTAGGTGATTTTACGACATTGGGGGGCCAATCTTATTTTTTTATTTCTCGTGCGATTTCTCAACGAGGACCACAGTGGAACGCTTGACTTAAAAAAAAAGTACGTATCTTTGAGAAAAATTACAAAGTGATTTCGAGTCTCATTTTAATTAATAATAATAATAGTATATTACAGTCCCGAGGGAGTCAAAAATGAGTTAGCCTTTAGCAAACCCAAATTGATGTCCGAGCCGAAGGCCAGGTCATCAAAGGTTTGCTAAAGGTTGGCTCATTTTTGCACTCCCAAGGGCTGTATACTATTTTTCACGCTAGTAGTCAGAAAGTACAATATTCGTTTCCGGTACGAGCCCGAAAATTGTACTTTCGGGCTACTAGCGTGAAAAATAATTTTTTGATAGAAAAAGGGAAGACTGATAAAATTTACAGCAATATTAAATCGTGACCTGGAAACGAAAAGCCTTTCATGGTGATCGATCTTTTCATAAAAATTGACCGATAAACTTTAATTATAATGCTGAAACTCGTCTTTTGAACCATAAAAATTAAAAAATAAATTACTCTGCTTCAGTTACACGTTAATGGAAAATCTACTCTCAAATCCATAAACATACAAAGTCATAGGATGTCATTTTTTAAATGATTTTTTTTAATTTTAGAAAAAATTTTTTTTGTACATCAAACGACCTGAAATTTTATACAGATAATTTCTCTCAAGTCAATTTATTAAAATAAAAGTTTTTCCGTGGAGTATCTAAAAAAAAATGTATTAATAAATATGGCTTGAGGCAATTTTGTTTTCTCCCAGAATACGAATCATATTGACTTGGTTTTTTTTCGGTCTACATTGTTTGTAAAGAATAAAAATCTTTCAAGTTACATCGGTTTTAAACAAGTAATTCGACGCTCGAGTTCTAAAAGCTGACAACTCAAAATTTTTTTTTAAAACATGACATCTCTCTAAAGGAAAGCTCTGAGATGTCATGTTATTAAAAAAAATTTTGAGTTGTCAGCTTTTAGAACTCGATCGTCGAATTGTTAATTTTTTCAAACTAATTGATGAAAAAATATTGCAAGATAACCAATATTGCAAGACCGCTAATTATAATCTATCTCTTGCGATGAAAAATAAATAAAGCTTCGTCTCAATTAACTAGTATATCTGAATCTAAAAATACTATCGTCTTTTCTCGGCTTTTAAGTAAAAAAGAATAAAAGAATGGATAGCCCAATTCTAGGATAAACTTAAACTGAACGATCCAAAAGATTCCGAGTAAACAAAAAAGAAAGAAGCCTAGCAGCAGCCGACGCGACGCGGCGCGGCGGCCGCGCGCGGACAGCAGGTTGCTTCGTAAGAAAAAAAAAAAGAAGTTTGCAGTTCTCATAATAATATTCGCTTGTCGAAACAGAAGAACAGCGGAGGCATGACGCTCGTTTTCGATATTAATGCTCGAAATCGTATTTATACTAATGACTACTTGAACAATAAGTTTTGGAGTTGGAGTTTTTTTTTTTTAAGAGTAAAGTAGCAGAAAGAGACAGCAAATATAGGATTATTTTTACGACTTTTTTCAAAAATCATTGTTTATTTATTTGCCCCAGAACTCAAAAGCTTAGCCATTATCTCTCGTGGGTATCGATCGGAATTAGTGATGCATTTATTTATTGAGCGGCAAGTGAGAAACGATTTAGTGCTTGAAACTAACTGAAAACGAGTCGATGTGTACGAGGTAAGTAAATATTTATATTATGCATGCGTTCGTAAATATACACAACTTTCCAAATAGCGTGCGCGAGCGGTAACGTACATGAGGTTATTATTCTTGGAAAACGTGCAATTTTATTTTGAATAGAAACAATTTTTAGGGTACCTATCGTTTATTTTAGTTTGCATAACTTATTGAAAAATTATCCTTTTGCTCAGAACACAATCACGAATACAACTAAAAATTCAGATCAGAGAAAGAGATGTACTAAACAAATGACTCTCGGAAAAAATTTCAAAGCGTTGTTACACATTTTTTTGGCGGGGGTTTAAGGAATCACGAAAAAAGAGGGTAAAAAAAAGAGGTGTTGCAGAGCTCAAGTCAATCGAGCGCGCGCACGAGCCCATAGCGAGAGTCGCGTGGCGCTTGCAGTGGCGGCACGTGGCACCGGTTATAAACGCCTGCAGCTAGCAGAAGCTCGAGCGCGGCGCACTTTGAGATGATGAGAGGTGAGGAGAGGAAAGGAGAGACGAGACAGATAACACGTTACCGTTGAATTTCGCGATTTTCAAAATATAAATACTCGGGTTCTTTTCGAAACTTTTGTCCTTTATAACTCGGCCGGGTGTCAGAACTTTGTTTTGATATACATTTATTCTTTGAGAGGGAAGAGAAAACAAAAAAACATCGGCTAACTTTATTCGGTTCGAATACCGCGCGGATAAATTTTAAACTCGCAGCCTGCGAGAATAAAAATGTATCGTGGGATATAGTTGGTAGACATGAAAAATGTTAATATTTACATGATTGACGTGTGCTGGGGTTTGCAGGGCGCAGGATTGCCATTTGGTAGTTTCGTGCCGGTGGAATGCACCTGCGTCGTCGTCGTCGTCGTCGTGCTCGTTGTTATCGTCGGCTTGGTTTCCTTCTTCAAAATTTTACTAGCACTGCTAGTCAGGGGTGATGTCATACACATGATCAACGATTTTTTCTTCATCGTCCCCGTTAAAGTAAAGCGAACACGCGTACTCAAACAATTCTCAAGTACGCACAATAAACAAACATCGGAAGGTCGACGTTTGTTCGTCCTGCACGCACACACTTATTCGATTAGTGACAAACCACGCTAACTACGCACGAACATCGTCATCACAACTAATATAATAACACAAAACACACAAGTTGCCGTCGCCGTGCTTAGTAGCGAGTCAGCTGTTAATGGAGCACGTGGATGAGAAGAACTTGCAATCGGAGTGCTTCGAGGGTAAAATATAACCTCGACGAGTACGCACAAACACACAGTACCAGGTGAACACAGAAAAAAAAGACACGTGTAGTAGTAGAGAGGGTTGAACCGGGTGTACTAGGACCCGTCCAGGTCGGCTCCTCGTTTTGAACTGGTGGAGCTGCTGCTGCTGCTGCAGCGACGGCAGGCAGAAGGCAGCGCGCGCCGTCGTCTCGCCGCGGGCTTACTAAACTGACCGAGCTGCCTGCCGTGAGGATATCGCTCGGCAGCGGCGGCGGCGGCGGCTTTTCGCGAGCGCGAGAGAGAGAGAGGCGTGGGTGTTGAGACCCGGGTGGGGGGAGAAAGGCCCGCGCCGATTGGACGGCGCCAGGGGCAAGGCCGCGTGGGGGGCGCCCCGGGACCAATGGCCGCCGGCCTCATGGAGCCGCGACGGGGGAGCCACCGGAGGAGGACGGGGGACCCGCTGCTCCAGTCTGCCGCCAGACGCGGTGCAGTGCGTTGCTGTTGCTTTCGTGTATATTTCTCTTGGAGCTGCTGCTCCGGATTCGCCAGCTGATTCTTCTCGCTCGCCGTGCTGTTGCTGACTATCTGGGGATTCTTCGACCGCGGCGACAGGACTTTTTTCATTGCTTTTTTTGTGTTTCAGTGCTTTATTTTGTTTTTCGTTGTATGTGATTTTAAAAAGATATATATGTATTTACTTTTTAGAGGTTTGTACTTCAATGTCGATACTTTCGTAAAAGGTAGTTCAAAACTCTGCTAAATACGTTGTTTTTGAGCCACGGGGTTCTTTTATTAATAATATGAAAAACACATTGTGTTTTAAGAGTCGGTTCATAATCAAGCAGTTTGGAGTGTCATTCAAACTAAGAGAATTTCAAGAAAAAAATTTCCTGTTTTGGACGTAGTAATTTCGATTAAAAAATTAATTTTTCTTCAACATGACTGAAGCACACGGAAGGATTTCATCGAGATTTTCTGGATTGATGCAATAGTTTCACTAAATTTCGGGGTTTACTCCAGATTGCGTAAGCTTTATTCAATACATTTAAATTCACTCGGTTGATTTGAATAAAGTAAGTGAAAATATTATTAATCGATCAACACTTTTCGAGGAACTTCTTGAAATTCATTATAGCAAATTTTAGAGAAAGTTTTTAATTTTCAATTTTTTAATGTTTAGTGCTTACTAATTTCCTATAGAGGCATTGATCAGATTTTAAAAATCTTCATTTAATTCATGGCTAACAAAAATTCGAGATTATATATGCAGAAAATATAAATTTTTTTGATTACTTTGGTTTTTCAGTCGTTGAATGTGCTAAGAAATTCAACAACTTGAGTTTTTTTTCTGGAAATTCTGACACTAATGTTGCAAAAAAAATATACTTTAAAGATCGCCTTTTTAAAGTATTTTATAATTTTACATTAAATAATTTTTTTTTTTTTTTCTTAGAGCATCGTACTTATTATAATATTTTTTAAGAGTCGAATATCTTTGAAATAACTTAACTGTGAGTATGTTGAATAATTAACTGAGCAGTTTTAGAAAGTACTTAGCAGAATAGCTGAACTATTTTTAAATTATCTTAAGTATTTATTGTTATAAATTTCTTTATAAGGAATTATTTTTGTATACTGTGTCCAAAAAAAAAAAATTTGAAAATAAAAGTGAATTTTGGCTAAAAAATGGAATTATATTTTTGCTTAACCTCTGTAACACATTCCAATCCTAAAAATCTCCCGAGTTCCTTATAGATTGTACAGATTGAAATAATTAAATTGTATTTTAATCTAAAAAATTCAACTATGTTCTTTGTTTAAAAAAAATTTTTTTTCTGGTGCCAATTTGATCAAAGTTTCATTAATCATCGAAATAAAAATTAAAGACACGTGTAACCATTTCATTAAACCAATTGTGTTTTTTTTTTTTTTCGAATAAAATATTTAGAAAATTTTTAATTTTGATTACAATCTAAAATTTTTATTGATTTTAAAAGTTTCATTTGGATTCATGAAAATAGTTTTCAAATTGCAATTTTTATTAACTAATAAAAAATTGATTTATGCGATATTACGCACAAGTATAAATATTATAAAAAAAAATTCTCGAAGGAGAAAAGAAAAAAAGTCATTGCAGGTAAGTATAACGCAAGCAAACAAGAAGCAAGATCTCGTATCTGCAGGAGTACGGGCCACCTGCGCATTCCAAACATGACGGCTGCAGCAAGATCGTTTGAGGGAAAAAATAAAAATAAACAGATTCTAGAAGCAGGAGATTTGATTTAGCCACGGCTCGACAACGTAGCAGCAGCGTTGTGTGTTACTTTCAGCCACTTAGTAAAAACGCAGTCAGAAAAAAAAGAATGAATAGGTTTGGTTGTTGCAGCTCAAAAGGAGAAGGAATTCCTGGCGCAGATGATGAAAAAGGAAGTCCCCGAGCCTTTTGGGGGGAGAAGTAGGATATGATTAACGCGCCATCCAGCTTAGAATAGAGGGATTCCGTGAAACCGCATCCGGAAACAAACTCGTCGCGTTCGTACCTGCCGCTTTCTATGCGCGGGCCCAGGTGAACTTCCTCTACGTGGGCGAGCCTGGCTGCATCGGCACGCTCGAAAAATCGAGATCTCGGCTATTGTGCTCGGCTCCACGCACCTCGCCTGTATCGATCCTTGTGCAGCTCCAGAAAAAAATTCTCGCCTTGGGGGAGGCGGCTGCGAGCGCGGAATTAGGAGACGACGAGAAGCGGATTGCCATTGTTCGATCACGTACTCTTCAGCGCGCCCTTTTTATTTATGACTTTTGTCGACTCTCTTTGACTTACCGATTTTTCGAATCTCATTTTTAGCCGGAGCTCAATTATTTACCGATCTCTGTCTCTCTCTCAAGGTCTCGCGTCCTTTTTTTTCTGTATATTTTTATTCCCCACTCTGACGCTTAAAAGGGATCTTATAAGGCTAATAAGAATTAATAATTCTTTATTAATAATTTAGGCCTTGGCTAAGGGCATTCTATTTAAAAAATTTAAATCAACCGTCAGGTATGTACATGAACTTTGAAAAAATATTAGTTTCATTATTTATGTATTGTTACTTTTTTAAATTAATCTCTTTAAAACTATATTTTATTTTTCGTCGTGTGGTTCGATTTGATTGTCTGAACCTTCAAGTTGTTTAAAAAATTGTATACATACCCATGTATAAATATTTATATTTATCAAGGTCATAAATCAATAGACCGCAATGAGAAAGGCCATAAAAATAAATTTAAAAAAAATACCGTCAAGAAAAAGGGATGACAGTTTGCACCTGTAGGTAACAATAGTTGAGATAAAAAAGTAATATGATGTACAAAGGCCCGCATTAAAAAAAAAGAATATAAAAAAGTGATTATACATAGGTTGAGATAAAGAAAAAAAAGAAAAAAGGTGAAAAAGATATGATGAGTCGGTGCAGCGGTATAATACAAACTCGGAACTCGCGGCCAAGAGCGTCGACGAGTGACTAACGAGACCCATTCACGCTCGCGGTGTACAATACACATTGGTTATATACCTACGCGCACACACGTATCTATTATTCACGCGCGTCGCACACCGCCGGTGTCACCTGCGCATCACCGGCATCTTATTCATGCCCCGACTGTCGAGCAATATCGTAAGATTGGTAAGTGCACCTTCGCCACTCGTATCCCATGTGATTTTTCGACCCATTTAAATTCACTTGGTTATTCAGAGAGTAGAAAATTTTCTCTTAGAAAATCAAGCTGCTCGATGGAATCCTAAAAAATGATAAAAATCCAAATTTCTCGCGAATTTAATAAAAAAAAAGGAGGTACGCGACGCTGCAGCATACCTGTGCGGAATTCGCACCTCGCACACGACGTCGTCGTCATATTTCCTCGGCTCGGGGTGTACCTATTTTTTATTGCTCTCGTAGTGCAGCAGCGCGTGCCTACTCCCGAGTTGACGAGATACGATATTTTATTTGATGCAAAGTCAAGGGAAATGTGCAGGTGGCTGCTCTCTTATCTTGTGTGCTCAGGAATTTTGAGAGACTCGAGCGAGGAGAAAGAAGATGGAAGTAAAAAAGGGAGGGAGGACACTTTGGAATCTGCGAGACGGGGATGAATTATTTATGAGAGGACCGGTACCATTAAATGTGCTCGAGATCTTTTCTCTTGTGTTTTAAAATCACTTTTGGTTTCAAACGACCGACCGAGCGGGGTAGTTGCAGACTCCTGCTCCAGGGTAACTTTTGCTTGCTCTTTCAATACCCTTTTTTTCCCTTTTTTCTACCCTTTTTATACAGCGCAAGGTGCTGAACCCGCTCATCTCTCAGCTTTTACGACAAAAATTACAATTCTCCTCTTCAAGATTGAGTTTTCCAACTGTTTCTTACCCTTGATTCTTTTAATTTTTTCATTCAAAATATAAACGAAAAAAAAATCCTCATTTTCAAATTAAAATTTAATCGCCATTTTTGAAAAAATATCTCGAACCGGCTGTTTCGAAAGAAATACATAAAAGTCCAAGTATATAATATAGCCTCATAAAAGAGAGAGACGGATAAATCATGAGCATTTGGGCTTGGTTATTGTACTCAAAAGACTCCTACAAAAGCAACTAAGCATATCAAGCGGATTCGCGAAAAAAAAATAAACCTCGCCGAGGGAAAATAAGCACGCGGGAATTGCTGCACCCGCACTCGGGTTGCGAAGTCGTAGTGCGCCTCCTCGCTCCTTCTTCTCTTCTTTTGTCTTTTTCGCCGGATATTCTTGAGAAAACGCGCGTGAGAGAGGGCACGACAATTCGTTAAATAAGTCCGGATTTCACATTTTTTTTTTTTCTTTTTCTTCTTCTTTTTTTAACTGCCTCGTCGGTACAACCGCGCGCTGTTTCTTAATTTCCGGTATATTTTCGATTTCTTTATAGACTCCCAGGACAGCTACACTCGGTCATTTTCGCAGTTTGAGCATGACCCCCTCGAACTTTTCTATGTACCGACATTTTTAATTTAATTTCTCAACTTGTATAATCACCGGAGTTGTATGAAAAATTTAATTTTAATTTTTATGTCACATACAATCGTTACGATATAAAAGCGAATTTTATTAAAAGCGAACGTTTGTGAACAAACACAATGCTCTTTTAATAAAACTTGTGTGTTGCGTTTTAAAATGATTTAATATTAACAGTGACATAGACAAACGCATATTAAGATAAAATTTAATAAAAATATCAAAAACAACACTTGTGCGAAAAACGCAAGTTAATAACGTTAGCGGCATATAAAATACAGGGAAGCTAAACTTGACGTGTTTTCTATACTCGAAATTGAGTTTGCTCAGCAGTATTTAATAAATTTGTTCCCTGGGCAATGCGTGTCGCGTTTTTTTTACGAGTCAAGCAAACATTATTAACGTTATTTCATTAACCTTCGCCGTGTAAATTACATCATTTGTACGGGATGCCGGTTAATTTTATCAGGCAATTTTTACGCAGCGCTGACGAAGTTTATATTTTTTTAATTTTTTACTCATCAAAGTAATTTTATTTTTTCTACAGCTGCGAACAATAGTTTGAAAATGAATTTTATTTTGTTTCTCATCATGCAGAGGTTAATCATATTTCTTGAGTTGCGTTTCAAATGAAATTAAAAAACTTAGCTTGAAAAAAAAAAAATGAAATCGAGACCAATAGAGCAGTTAACTTTAGTGTGTTCAGTCTGCAGGGATAGAATAACAGCAGCACATGCAAGCACGAGGGGGGGTAGAGTACGACTTTAATCCGGGGCTCGCGATCATACACTCGGATAATATAGTTTCGCTCGCGACACGACGAAAATTAGAAATGTAATCCCCGGAAGCTCGCTTTGCTCACCGGATTATCGAGCCAAGGAGGAGTGGGAGGAAGAGGAGGATACCATCGACCGATTTTATTTCGGATTAGGGAAGCTAAGAGAGCGAGATCTTGGGAGAGAGCTGCAAAAATCGAGTGGAATGTTGTCGAGGACGACTGTAACTCTTAGATATTCCCACGCTTATTGCGGGATTATCTTTTCCCAAATCGGACTCTAATACTTTTTTTCTCCGTATCATCTGCATCCTGAAATCTACGGCGATGAGAACCTTTTTAACGAGCCACTTCAATAAAAATACGAATTTTTGGAGCTCTTTATATAAGTACATAAAAAAGTTTGGGCTTAAAAGTTACCTTTGAAAGAGTGGTGGTTCATGGATCAAGAGATGGAAGTCGTTCTCGGAACAAACTTCCCTGTCTCGATGGTGCACCGCGCATTTGAAACTCCTCGTGCGTTTTCCACTCATCTGAAAGAAAAATAAAAGTCTTTAAATTAATTATGTATATAGGTGCTTTGTGTACCAAAAAAATAATGAATTAGTAAAGCAAAGTAAGGCTTGCAGATTAAGTTGGTCGGTTCGGCGGTTGGTGCAAAAGCTCGTCGGGGCGACGAGCAAGCGACTGCGGGAAAGATAAGCTGCTTCGCGTGTTTGTTTGCGGTCGGAAGTCTCGAAATAATCGGAGACTCCGCCAAGACCATCATGATATGACTAACTAGAGGTTAAAGGTGAACCGGGTGCAGGTACGGTGCAACCTATAACCGTACTAACGTACGTGTTTCACGGAAGTTTCGCGCTGTTTGCGATGCACCTCCCTGCATTTTACCTCAAAGTTATCGTCATGCGGGTGTGGGATTATTGTTTCGCTAAGATACGACCTGCTTGATAAATTATAATCTAAACTTTTAAATACTCTTTTCAAACTTCAATATTATGCAGGATGCTTTCCTTTATCAGCTGACTAAACAAAAAATAACAAGCAATTTGCTTTTTCAGCTTTCATTGAGTAAATTAATAATAAAAAGATTTTTTTTATGACTTAAAAAGCCACAAAGAATTAACTCGATCTGACAGCTTGAAGCAGCCACGTGCCTCTAAGACAAATAATTGAATTTTGGGAGTTAGGCGGGTATAAGTGTCCGAGTGCAACGCGTTGGCAAACGAATAAAATGTACTCAAACACAAAAGAAGAAGGAAGTGAAACTGGTCCATGCATGCGTCTAAAGTGTTCGCGCAAGAGAAATCCCGGAAGTCCTGGTAAGGATTATTATTAGGACCCAGCTGCTGCTGCTGCTGCTGCATTGAGACGGGCCACGTTGCAGAACAAGTCCGGACACGATTCGCTCTTAAAATGCGCTTTCAAAACACTTGGCTCTTCTTTGTTTCGCGAAAGAAAAGTCTTGAAGAATTTTTTTTTTCGTATTAAACATATACTTCACTCTTTTGTTTTTACGCGCGTCTAATACGTACATAGTTAATATTAATATTATTATAAATATCCATTAATTTATAGACGTAATAAAATGTATATTATAAGAGTGACGTCTAATTTAATACTTTTTTTAAATAACTAACTAAAAACTAGTATTTAAATTAGCTTTCGTAAAATTAAAAAGCTTTAACAAGTAAAAATCTTAATCTTTCTAGAATTTTAAAATTTAAAATTTATTTAAAAAATTTTTAATTTGAAAATTTTGTACAAGCTTAGCTTTACGTAAATTTATTTTAGTTTCATTAGAAACTACTTTGTCGTAATTCGCTTGGGTAATAACTTTTTTTACTATTATTTTCAGTTATGTTTAAATTATTTTTGCAACGTGAGTTGCGTGCTTCTGCTCTGGGGCTACGATTTGTGCCTTATTTTAGAGTAAAGTTGATTATTTAAAGTTGTGAAAATTCAGTTTTTTTCATATTAAAAAAAAAATTTCAAGCTTATTGTAGTTTTGTAACTAGTTGCATTACAACAAACAACGTGAGCAAGTAAACTAGTTGGTACAACGAATTCAAAATATAATTTTTTTTTTTTTTTCAACCACGCTGAAAGATTTAGGATTATAATAGTCGACCAGATATAGTACAGCTGAGAATCGAACCTGGGTCGTCGAGTCAACATACTAGGCGATAACCGATTGAGCTATCACAAGCACGTCTTTTATAACTAACATTTGAAACTACTTCTTTTCAAATCATATTTTGTCTTGTACTAAAATTTACGATTTTATAACCGTGATGATTTGTTTTCATAATTATTTCGATTTAAAATTTATGATGTGAATGAAGGTTAAAATCACAGCTTCAATAAAGCTAAAAAAAAAAGTATTTCTTTTTGGATAAGGAATTTATGAAATGTAAAATTTATGATCTAATTAATAATTACTCTAAAATGATTGAGAATTTCTTAACTCAGATCAAACTGTATTCAAATTAAAATAATGCTCTAAAATAATTAATTAAAACTCGCATTTATTGTTTATTAATTCATAAAAATCACATTTTTTGTTACTAAAATGTGAATAAATATTAGGAGCGAAACTTAATTGACAGCAGGGAGAAAGATAAATTCCATGTACTCGTATTTATAGAGAAAATACGTATCGACGGATGGACATTTTCCTGCACTCTCTCAACGCGCGCTACTACGCTCGGTGCAGTAAACTGCAACAGTCCGAGTATAATTTAATCCTCGGCCATTAGACAACCAAAACGCCGCTGTCGTTGCTGCAAGCCGCTCAGCCGATGCTTTAACGCACTGGACCAAGAGACCGGTACAACCTTCCGGAGGTCGTACACTATTAATGTGTTTGTATCTGCAGCAATATGTACGCATTGATTTACGCGCTTTATTATACTGATACAAATGTGGTCGATACGTATTCTAGAAATTTCTTTTTGCTAAGATTGTTTTTTTTTTTTTTCATCGTATAGTGGTTTATTTTTGTTTTTTTTTTGGTATTACCAAGTTTTTAAAATAGTTAATGAAAGAGAAAATTTTTTTTCGAAAGTAAACCAAAAAATTACTCGAAATCAGAACTGCCACAGGAAACGAAAAACGGAAACGAAACACGGCTACCAGTCGAGTGCCCTAGATCAGTCGGAATTTTTAATTTCTTCGAAAAATCGGACCCAGGAACTGTACAGTTGCAACATTCAATCGAATTCAGTAGCGAGCGTCGGTCATAAATTACAAGTGGCCAGAATCTCTGATAGAATAATCGAAAAAAAAAACAAAGGCCAAACAAGTCGAGGCCTTCGAGAGCTAAATAATGCATGGAAAAAGAGCTACAGGGCAGAGCAAACAAGGGCCGCCGACAATTTCCCTCGAAATCCTGTCGAACATAGCCTGGCGGGTGGCTTGATTGGTGGTAGTTTCTGCACGGCCGATGCGCGTGATGCTTTGCCGATCGTCCGCGTCCCGGCTAACCGAATTAAACTCCCGGGCGCGCGTAATGTTTACGAGTACATTTCGCCCGTATCCCGATAATGGACGTGTAAGCGCGGGAGGAGAGGAGCTGATGTGGGTCGAAGGGATTAAACACCGGCAAAGTGCAAGCCCCGGCCCCTCCCTTAATGCAGCCCGCGATAAAGGAGATTAGGCCAAGAACCTTGCCTTCTCCTCCTGCACCTTTTTGCACCGACCCCGGCGACGTCTTCTTCGTTTATCGAGGCATTTTAGATAATCGCCCGGTCGTTTTACCGGCTAAATACATTTATGAGCGAGCTGATGCCGAGGATGGGAAGAAAAAAATCCCATCTTTACCCGCTACGACCCCTATATAGAAGAGCGGATAATTGAAACCTTCTGAAAATGATCTATTTATATAGTGTACCTAAGAAGTAAAAAAAATTAGTTATGCTCCGAAGAATAATCTGAATGCTTTAGCATTTCGGACGGTTGTAGTGAGTAATTATTGATGAATTTGCGGTTTCACGGTCTGACGTTTAATTAGGAAGCGCTGCAAATTAATATCAATTGATTTGTTGGCCTTTCAGCAAACTCTACGCGAGATTGATGCGGTTATTATGGGTGGCGTGCGTTATTCACAACCATTACCAGAGCCGCGAAGTGATTGAATCGTAAGGAATTAGGGATGAACAAGCCACCGAATTATCCATATGATTCTAAGCTTGCATGCTAGCCTATTCAATTTATCATATATTCATCAATATCATTTCACAAGTTAAACTTTTTTCTTTATCAAGAAAGAAGAATTGGTGATTTTTTTTGTTAATCTTACCAAACTTAAATTTTTTTTTTTTTTTTAATTATAAAAAATTTAAAAAAGTTATAATGTATGTAACAAGTATGTAATTGTGACATATTTTCATCATTTGTTTCTCAACCTTGAGAAAGTATTAATTGCGCAGAATGTACCGACGAAACGTCAGCAATATTGCAATTTCTAAACTTTGATAAACAAGTTTGTTAGATTAACCAAAAAGACCTTATGATTTATTTTCGATTTCAAATGATAATATTTAGAAAAAAACGCTAGTTTTCTAATCTTAAGAAAATATTTATTCAATAAACTTTGTAATAAAATAAATTTGAAATTTTTTTACTCTGGCAACCAATTTCTTATGAATGTATTGAAAGACTAAATCTATTAAATACCAATTTTTTATGAAATTTTTTTTGGTCTATCTGATTTTGCTATGAACTTAGCTCTTTAACTGAGCATGCCACATTTCATGGTATATTCCTTCACACAATATCAAGTCTTCATGTTTGCCTCGTTCAACAATCTCACCGTCTTTTACCACAAAAATCTCATCTGCGTGTATTATTGCTGAAAGACGGTGAGCTACGATAATAGTTGTACGATTTTTACACACATGGTTTAAAGCGGATTGAATATATCGTTCGGTTTGAGTGTCTAAGGCACTGGTTGCCTCGTCAAGAAGCACAATTTTCGGAGCTTTTAGAATTGTGCGAGCGATTGCTATTCTCTGTTTTTCACCACCACTAAGTCGCAGTCCTCTTTCACCAACCTGTATTGAAATTTTATTAAAATAACGAATGTGCAAAAAATAGTTTTTTACTAGATAAAATGTGAAATAAATTTTAATTTTTATGGTGCATCTAGAGTAAAAAAAGTAATTATATTACACAACTACCTTTGTTTCGTAACCATCGGGAAATGTCAAAATTCTATCATGAATATCACTACTTTTAGCACCTGATATAATTTCAGCCTCTGAAGCATCTACATTTCCATACCGAATATTGTATTTAATAGTGTTGTTAAACAATACAGTGTCTTGAGGAACGACTCCTTGAGGTCAACATGCTTGAATTATTAAAAAATTTTTATTTTTTCCAACTTTTAATTTATAAAATATTTACCAATAGCCAGGGATTCGGTAATAACAAAAGTTTTGTTATGTTATGTTATTTTTTAAGTAACATAACAAAGTAGACTTTATTTTTTAAAATAACATAACAAATTGAACTTTTATAATGTTATTTTTTTTTGGTTACAAAATTGCTGTAAAAATTCAAACTTTTGGTATAAGACTTTTTATATTACCCGTACTCTAAAATACGTATTTTACGCATTCAAAAGAGCTATTTTGAGTGTGTAAAATCGCACATTATGATTGTGCTCATGTTGATAGAGCTGCCATCTATTGATTTAAATTCAAAGCTGAGCAGCAGGCACATTTGGTTTTAGCTGCTTTTGCTTGTTGCAAGTGTCTTGCTGCGGCCTGCGGCTCATATCATTAATCGTCCGTGTATTTTACAAAATAATACTTTTTTATAAAAATTAAACGTCAAGTATAGGTAGTTATTAAAAGTTTTATTTTTTTCTTTTTATAAAAAGTCTACTTAGTTAAAAAGAAAACGTACATAACCTCGGCTATCAAGTTGTGTTGCGTGCAGCGGTGAGGCTACGTAGATTTTGCTAATCATATTTTACAAAATAATAATCAGCAGTTGAAATATATTTACTTAAATAAAAATCTGCTTGTAGTTAAAAGTGTAATAATAATAGTATCAAATGTTATAAAAAGTGTTTAAGCTGTAAGTTGAAGTTAACTTGGGAAGAACAGTACTGTGTTTGTTATCAAACACACGTGTGTTTGATTTCAAAAATATATATTTTTTTAAAACACTTTAGACTATATTACGAAGGATCAAATGTTTTTAAACACGAGAAACTACCTCAGTTTTTGGCTTGAGCACCGGCGGAGACCGTGACTTCAAAAAATTAAACGTCGGTAAAAATTAGGTGTAGGTACTTATATAAACAGTAAACACAACACCGAGACAGCGGCCGGCGGCGGCAGCGTGGAGAAAGCAGACGACACTGGCAGCAGCTGTGTTTTGATGACCGAGCTTATACTTATATGAATGATTATTTCGGGATCATTTTTGTGCATCAGTTTCAACGTTAGCATTCCTAAGTAAACAAATCAAGCGACGCTAAATCGTGAAATCTTTTCTCCTTACAAGTTTACAACGCGCTGTTGTGAGTTCGAGTTCGAGGCCGCGGTGTGAAACCTACACTATAGCAAACCCATGTATATTATATAGTGTACAGCTAAAACCAAAGTACCCATGCTAGCAAGAACAACTATGGCGGTCTGCTAGCAGGATCTAACCTATCAATCTAAAAACTTAAAAGTTTAGCCAAATTCTGTCAATAAATTCACACTTTTGACGCATTTTCGAGTACTCGTAATATAAAATAGTATACATAATGCGTGCGTAAACTGCATTGTTCACACACTTGTGCTATTGGCGTCGGCAAAGCCGACGCCAGCACGCGTGCGTGAATGATGCATTTTACGCACTTATTATATAATATACTATTTTAGGTCGGAATGGTTTTCCTGAGCAATAATCTTTCGTTTAGATAGGCTAAAAAAGTGAACTGAATTTTTACAGCAATTTTGTTGCCAAAAAAAATAACATAATAAAAGTCAATTTTGTTATGGTATTTAGAAAAATAACATAACAAAAGTCTGTTTTGTTACGTTATTTTTAAGAATAACATAACAAAAGTCCATTTTGTTATTTGTACTATAACAAAATTATAACATAACAAAAGTAAAAAAACATTTTGTTATTACCGGGTCCCTGCCAATAGCTTTTCTCAGAGAATCTTGCTTAGTAGTTTTTATATCTTGTCCGTCTAAGAAAATAGCTCCTTTATCTGGGTCATAGAATCTAAATAATGATCTTATAATTGTCGATTTTCCCGAACCTGAAGGACCGACAAAAGCCACAGTTTCTCCAGGTAAGACAGTGAAACTTATCTGTTTTAGTACAATCCTTTGAGGCAAGTACCCGAAAGTTACATTAACAAACTCTACTTGTCCTCTGTTTATTATAAGAGGTGGGGCATTTGGTGCATCTGTAATTTCTTGATTTTCTTCGAGTAAAGTGAGCATATTTTCGACATCAACGAAATCTCTTTGTATAACTCTAACAGTCAAATTTATAAATATTTTAAAATAATAATTACATTATTTGAAGAAAAAATTTTTTTTTTTATATTTTGTTGAGCTAAAAATAAGAGAATCATTTTTTCCTCACCTATAATATGATCCAAACCAATTCAGTGGCATATAAAGTTGAACAATACAGCTTGCAAAAAATACGTAGTCACTAATTGTAAGATCCATATCATAAACAACCATATAAAGACACAACAGTGATGCTAATAGTAGTCCACAACTAGTAATAGTATTTTGTAATAAATTTAAAAGGTTCAATGTTATCTTGGCCTTCCATTCTTCCCTTTTATATTGAAGTAAGTATCGCTTCTTTGTAACATTTAACTTCGTATGCTTCAGCTCCATATAATTTTACCGTTTCAAAATTAAGTAAACTGTCAACACATCGCGCTTTTTGAGCATTATCCGCTAAGTTGGCGCGTATACTATGCTAACTATTAAAAAAAAAAAAAAAACTCAATAATTAAAAATAGGTACAGTTGTAAATTTTACATAAGGTAATTTTACCTAAAGTGTCGCCCCTTGTAAGCAAAAACTGTTAGACGGGCGACCAAATCGAAATTAGTAATTTTTTGAATTTTTGTAATTTTTTCTATGATTTTTTTTCAATACTTTTAAATGTTACGGGGGGACTTGTGAAGATTATTTTAGACTAAAAGGATTTGAAATAAAAGTGCTTTGTAAAGTTTCTAAACGATTATAGATTTTTTGTGAGTCTGGAGTGCATAGCCCTCCGACAGAGTTTATATTTTCAATATACCAAGGATGGCATTTTAGGTACAGTTACTTCATAAAAACTCAGGATAGGGGATTTATTTACCTACATATAATATTAATGGTGAGAAAATTATTAATCCAAACCACTAATTAAAATAATTTATAAAGAATATTACAGCTATAATAATATCTAAAATCGTAGGTATAATCGAAAAGAGTAAATAGTTTAGTAAAGTATCCAATGAATCAGTGCCACGATCCATAACTCGAAGTACTTGCCCAGTCTTTCTGCCAAGATGCCATCGTAAACTTAAATCATGTAAATTTCTACAATTTATGAAATTTTGATTATCATTATTGCAGTGGCAACTATTCTTAATATATATTAATAATTGATAAAAAAATTTTACATTTAACGACTTATCATTAATTCAGTTATACCTTTGTTTCGTGATTTATATTAAATTTTTTTTTTTTTTTTTACTGTACCTAAAAACTTTTATTTGTACTTCACTAGTTGTATACTGCTGAATACGGATCCATAAAAATGACCTCAGATTATTTAAAATACCCATACTAGCCATACCACTTCCTTGAAGAAACTTGAAGCCAACATAAATTATAATTAAATCCCATCTACACAAAAAAAGTAATTTTTGAATTGATATTTTAAATAGTTTTAAGAATAGTTTTACCTACATACTTGGACTGGCCTGGTGAAACAGTCACACTATCTACAATTTTTTTATTATATATTGGAATGTAAATATTAATCACCCTACCGGCAGCAAGTAATAAAAAACAAAAAATCACTCTTAATTGGAGTAAAACACTTTTTTTAGGCCACAGAAAAGGAGCAAGAATTTTAATTTTATACAAAATGTTTTTCCACGTTGACACATTTTCGTATGCAGTCTAAAAATGAAAAAAAAACTCAATATAATATACATAATTATAAGTTTCTTCAACTTTTTCTCTCACTTTTTTTATTACTTTGATTAAATTTGCTTCAAGGCTTTTGTAATAAACATCGGATTTTATGACTGTAGATCACATCGAAAAAAATGTTAATTGTTGATTTTTAAGTTTTCAAGCGTCGGTTCTTAGTTGTAAAAATCAAAAGACCTACTTCTTCAAAAATTATAGATTGATGCCCATTCTACACTGGCGGCTGAGCCGCGGCTTAATTCTCGAGTGGCTTAAGATTTAAATTGATATATCGCACTTCCATATTAGTAAAATATTTTTTTTTCGTAATTTAAGATAAAGAATATAATTTTTTAACCTAATCTCGATAGTGCAACTGTTTGGGAAAAATTTATAACAATTTAAAGCTTAAGCCACTCGAGGCTTAAGCCGCGGCTCAGCCGCCAGTGTAGGATGGGCATGAGTTCTAGAATTATCTTCAAAACTATTATAGTCAATTTGCGCGATTCTAGGAGCACGTAATCCTAGACAAAAAATAAAAAAACTTCCTACGTAGCGCATGATAAATAAGGGAACGTTCACAAACCACGTGGCCCAAATAGGGAGGGAGGGGGGGGGGGTGATTAAAAGGCTACGAAAGGTTACGTGGGGGGAAGGGTTGTTGATTCAGAAAAGCACGTGGTTTTTAAAGTGCATGAATCGATGTTTCGATTCATAATATTTTACTGTCGAACGTTAAAGTCGGCACCCAGGGTTTTGGGGGCTTAGAGCTTGGGGGATAGTTGATCAGTTTATTTATTGAACTCGACGCCTAGGGTTTTGGGGGTTCAAGGCTTGGGGGATAGCTGATCAGATTATTCATTAAACTCTACGCCCAGTGTTTTGGGGGTTTAGAGCTTGGGGGATAATTAACCAGTTTATTTATTGAACTCATCGTTTTTTTTTGTTTTTTTTTTCGACGTCAGTTTTATTTGGGGGGGGGGGGGTAGACCTCAGGACACCCCCTAGCTGAAAGGAGTTGTTGCGCCCCTGGTATTAAATCATTAAATTATAACTTGAAAAATAATGTTTTAAAAAAACTAATAGTATTCATATTTACAATTTGAAATCGTAAAAAAAACCACGTGAGTTTGGGGGGGGGGTCGAAAAATTGATAAAAATACTACGCTGATCTTCATGGGAGGGAGGGCTCTTCAAAATCTTCGAAAAAATGACCACGTGGTTTATAAACGTTCCCTAATGTCATTTCTATTTTGTCACATGATCTAAAAAAGATAAGAGATCATAAGAAATTTTTTTAAAGTAATTACGATTTTAGACGACTAAAAAAGTAAAATTATTAGAAATATACATAATTTAAAGTTATGAATTTTTCCATACTATGCTGGTGAACGAAGTTTTTAAAAATTTTGTATAATTTTCAAACATGCTTTTTACAGGTTATATCATCTTTGAACTCACGTTTCTAATCTGAACCAATATTCTTTACTCCTTACGTTAATGAAGACAAAGTTTTCCACAGCAAATGCAAGAGTCCAAAAACCAAGCAAAACAATACCGTGACGTTTGGGTGAAACAGTAGAAGATATTTTAAATCTTTCTATTTTTAAAATGTAAAACTAATATAAATAAACTAAAACTGTTAGAAATGTATTCAAAATCTGAAAAAAGTACATATCCATGGTTATTTTTAAGATTAAAATTAATTTCTAAATTTTATTTGATATCAATATTTATAAAAATACCATGAATCCACAAATATTTGAAGCACCAAAAAGTAAAGCTTGAAGTGTAATTCTTAGAAGACATATAAATGGAAGAAAAAGAAGAAATAATTTTTGTAAAACAACCAACTGATTGTTTGGTCATTACAAAGTTAGTCTCTACTCTATGTCGTCCATAGATTATTAATTGAACTATTCCAAAAATTAAAAGGTATAAAGCAAAAGTAGAAGAACTAGCTGTATCCATAAAACATTTTGAAATGCCGTGATCTGCCCAAATTCGTTCGAGCGTCATGTTTGGAGGCAGAAATTCATTGGAAAAATAAAATCTTGTTTTTCTCATTTGGCCTGTGGGAAGAATAATAAAATTAAACATGGTATTAGAAATCGTAAACTAAAAATAGAAAATTTTCTGGTAGTCGATCTTATGAATTTGCATAAATGAGTAATTTCATCAATTCGTTCCCAGAACCAGAGTTTGATTCAATGAATGTTATATTTAAAACTGCAATTTCAATGTTTAAAAACTAGGAATGCACGAGACCGGAATTGAAGACCAAGAGTCTTGGTCATAGTAAAAAATCTCGATTTATTGAGTAAAACAATTTTCTATCGCAAAACTAAAAATGGGTAAAAAATAATAAGAATTTTCAACTTTTTTTTTGGTGTCAACTATTAAATAAAAAGTTACTTTAATTTATTTATTTCTAAAGTTGAAATGAATAAGTAGTTATTATCTTCAAATAAGTTAAAATTGACGTATTGTATGTCAGAAAAAAATTTTCCATGTCGTGAAAACAAAAATACGGATAAAAACCTACACCAATAATAATTCAAAAGTACCAAAATAATGTTTTTTTCCAAACTGTTTCTTGTTTACACATCATCGGGCGGTAAAATTATTATTATTTTTTTAAAACAATAAATTAAAAAAAATGATTACTTACAAATTCCAGCCGTTCTACAACGCTTCCATTTGACGAATGGTAGCTTTAAAACTTTGTCGCACATTTTGACGCGAAAGCCTCAGGTAAACTCAATCAGCAGTTCGACTCTGACATTAGAGCGACATACTGTCGAGGACACTGTAATTATTTTCACTAACACAAAACTACGCTCACGTATAATGACAGCAATGAACGACTGTAATCAGTGCAGAAAACAACGTAAATTAAAAACATTTCCTTTTTTTTTTGATAGATATTTTAGGAATTGAAGAGTAAGAAATAAATCAAAATACA